>OX336391.1:230120695-230726821 GCA_946902985.2 Meconema thalassinum | reverse complement strand
TTTTTTCGTTAAATTTTGTTTTTGAGCTTTTGTGTTTCAAATCTTGACTAATATTGATTTTTTTGTTTTTTTAATGGATTTTGACTAATTGTATTTTTTATTTTTTATTTTGACTAATATGCTTTGTATTTTAGGACTGCCATACACTGGTGGGGATTGTACAAAACGGAGAAGTGGGAAAAGCAGATGCACGCTACCATTGTAGGGTTAATGTTTCTAACCCCTACGCTGAAATTAAAATATTTAAGCTACTGTTGCATCTTCGCAAAAGCGATCACTGATCTACAGCTCTTATTGAGGATTGGGTCAGTCAAAATATTAAACATAGCATTGCAAGGGTATCCAAAATAAGAGTTCAGTTCTGATGTGTTGAGCCATGCTTTAATATCCATTTTGAATTCAAGCAAATTTTACCAACAAGAAAAACTTAGTTCGTAATAATGTCACAAACTAGCAAAAAGATACCCCTACATTAAATTGTATGCAAGACTTCAAGAAACAATACAGAAATGTCCTGTTATAACCGCAGACCTCGGATATTTCGCACCAAGGATTACTGTATTAGGCACCTAAAACAGGTCATAAAACTGGTAAATTAGGCTCCAATTTATTAATATTAGTTACAAAAAATTTCATAATAGGCAGCAACCTATTAATATTCTGTAGTAAAAGTTTAAGAAGTGTGTGATCAGTTAATGCATAAATATACGTATCAATAAGAAAACAAATAATTTTCACTATAATTAAACAGTAAACATTTTTCAGGAACTATGAGCAAGTCTAAATACAAAATCAATTAACTGTCTCTTTATGAAACTTGTTTGCTTATTGTGGTTAATGTCCACTTGTCTGCACAGTATATTACTAACATTTCTTCAAAATTGCCTACGGCCAGACTATGTCTTTTGCCCGACAAAATCATTTTAAAGGCAAAAATCACGTTTAATCTGAAACTGATGTTGCACTCTGCACCCTATTTGCATTCCTAACAACTTTCACTTCTGTCATTTCGCCACCCTCTTCATTCTCCTTGGAGCGCGAGGCATTCAATAAACTGCAGTACAGTCGAAAGACTAGATTCAGTACTTGTTTCTCCTTTATTCTAATCTTTTTCAATTACAGTTTCCATTGGACAGAACGTTCTTTGCGTCACTATTTTAAAAACGCCGTCAATTTACAACAAACCTTCCCAGAATTACACTGAAAATGCACATTTAGGCCTTTTAGGCACTAAAAATATAAAATAGGCACCAACAGGCATTTTAGGGCATTAATAAACTTCATAGGAATTGATAACTTTTCATCAAACGCAAAGATATCTCATCGCGTACTATCCATCCTTAAAGGAACAAAATAGGAATTTGCCCTAAAATCCGAGGTCTAAAGAAGATTTTGCTCTTCACTAGGAATCTTTCCACACAATATTAAATCCATGTTATTTACTGACATGAACTGGTATCGAACACATGGCATATGAAGACAGGGAAGAAATGTATATGTCCATTGCCGTGACATTTTGACAGGAGTTATTGACTGTGCTGTTAGCGTGTTTTGCTTTCAGCGGCCAATGTATCGCCTCTAAGGCGCCATTTATTCATTTGTAGGTCGCTCACAGATTCCAATGTATCCGGACATGAAAATGTACTTCTCATTCGGTAGGAGACAATTTTCCAGTGAGCCAACACGGTGACGAGAACCATATTATATTAGGTAGCTAAATTACAAAAACATGAATCAAGTAGTAACAATAATAATAATAATAATAATAATATATAAATTATTTTTTTCGAGGGAAACCGTGGGGAAATCTTCAAAAGACAGATTGCAAGCTTCAGGACTTACAACTGTGCAGAATTCTTACCTACTAAAAACCCACAAACCCTATACTTGGCTTAAGGCCACCCCGGAACTGCCTGTTCAGCCTTACTTCAGGGTGGAGCCACTGTTACGACCAGAGGTCTCAGTCAATTTCATTTAACGTTACGATAATGAAATTACTCATCATCATCTTCACTGTCTTCAGCAACCAATCTTCTCGGTTCCTCTTCTTTTTTTGTTTTCAGCAGCTCAGAGATGTAGACAGCAATCTGTGCCCAACTTTTTCTGCCGCTGAGCATTTTATCCACCACATTGTCTGGTGTAATGACACCAACTTTTGTCTCCAGAAGCCTTCGAAGATTTCTCCACCTCAAGCATGCAAAGAATGTGTGCTGAACATCGTCCCATTGATCACAATAACGACACCGTGAACTCGGTGAAATTCCCATTCGATGGAGGTATGCTTCATAATGTTACGTACAGCCGCGAACCGGCAGGAGACTTTCGGGTGAGCGACAGTGTGACAGACCAAAGCAGCTGTCTCGTTGGCCTTGAACCGAACCATCATCCGGAGAGAGAAAGTTACCACATCCTCCCGGCCCCTCCCACCGGCAGACACAATAGCGGGACATCTGTGAGTCATCGGGGGCGGGCCAGAAAATACGCGAAAATTCTGGATGTGGAACCAACCAGAACAGACTCAATGCGGCAATGGGTTGTGACATTCGAACTTTCCAGGCCATGGACTGATCCCATATAAACCAGCGAGCCGCGGCGAGGAGGCAGTGTGTATTGGAGTGTATTGGGGAGTGTGTATTGCAGTGTGTATTGGACAGTATTGGTCAGTGCTAGTGTGTACTGAAGTGTTGTCGAGTGAGTGCGTACGGAGCAGTACAGCGATTATTACTGGACGTCTACGGTAACAGAGAGGAAGCCTTTCTGCCAAGGTGCGACTTGGAGTCAAGACTGTGAGTGCTTGGACGTGTCGCGGTGCTTCGTGGAATACGTGGTCGTGGGATCGACACGGGACGAGCAAGAGCGCACAAGGAGCAGCAAGAGGACTCTGGAAGTAAGTGAAGTGGCAGTGGCAAGGCTGTAGAGTACCTGTGTAGACTGTACGTGTGAGTGTAAGCTGGAACACTGTAACGCCTCACGGACAGGGAGAGCATAAATAGCGAGGACAGTGGTAGATTGTAAATGTGGAAACTAATAGTGACTAGTAGTGTTTTCTGAGGTTAGACTCAGTGTGTGTGTATGTGTGTGCACTGTGTATGTTCTTAGGCCTGTAATGAAATTATATTTCTTTAAAGCAGTAATTGGTATTGTGCTTTCCGCCCACCGTAATCCAGTTAACGTAAGTGCCACTAGGGGGCGGCACGTAACAATAATAACCATGGCCAGAGAGAAACATGGTAATGTAATAATTAACCTCACCATGTTCCCTCGACAACCATGGCTTCAGTTGCTTCATGAGCCTAGCGGTCCACCTGCCACGATGTTCACGTTCCCATTCTTCCTGCCATTCCAGAAGAGATCTGTCTCTTTCCTCCATCTTCACGCGTATCTTAGAATGCTCTTCTTTGCGCAAGTATATACGGCGCCTTTCCTTGGCCAGGATGTAAATGGATATCGCCCCAGCTATTACTAGCACTGCCGGTCCAGACACTGTACGATAGGCAGAAGTTATTCTGAGGGCAGCTCTTCTGTGAACAGAGGTTATCCGCTTCCTATACATCTCAGAGTCAAGAGCGACTGACCAAATCTCTGCACCATAAAGAATAACTGATTCCGCCACTCTCATCAGCAGTTTCCTCTTCAATGGTGAAGGGCTGCCAATATTAGCCATGAGCCACGACGTTGTTAACAATCCTTGCAGCCCTATCAGCAATCTTGCTGATATGATTCCAGAATGTTAACTTGCTGTCAATCATAACACCCAAGTAACGAACAACAGGATCTGTTTCTGTCACTTGATTATTACTAGCATTGGTACAACTCGTGGAACTCTCTTCTTAGTAGCAAGGACTAGTTCAGTTTTATGAACTGCTAGTTGGAGACCATGTTCATTCATCCAGGTGGAAACTCTCCGCATTACCTGATTAAGTTTAAGTTGCAGACCCTCCATGGAGCGCTCCATAATGAGCACAACAAGATCATCAGCATATCCCACCAAAGAAGTGTCCTCTGGCATCTCCATCCGTAAAATACTGTCATAATTTACGTTCCATAAATCAGGACCTAACACCGAGCCTTGAGCCGCCCCCACTGTTACCTTGCGACACTTGACTCTTTTATCTGTGTCATACTGTATCCAACGATCACAAAGATAATTTCTCAGAACAGACGCCAAGTAGCGAGGAATGTTAAATGTTGTTTCAAGTGCAGCTATTATGTCAATCCACCGGGCAGAATTGAAGGCATTTTTCACATCCAGAGTAACCAGTAAGCACATTTTCCTAGAGAAATGGTTGCCATGCTCAATGGATCTGACAGCCATCACCACTTCTTCAATGGCACTGATGGTGGACTTACCCTTCACAAAACCGTATTGTTTGGGGGACAGACCTCCTGCAGCAACAATCGCTGCTGAAGCCTTCCTTTAATCATCTTCTCAAACAGTTTGCCAGCCATGTCCAACATGCATAGAGGTCTTTGACCTGAAGCAGTAGTAGGCTCTCCTTTGCCTTCAGGCATCAGCACAAGCCTGGCCACTATCCACGGGGTCGCAAAGACTCCCTGTAGTAAACAAGAATTATACATGTTCAGCAAAACATCTGGTTCCTCTTCGGATATCATCTTTAACACTTCAGCAGGAATTCCATCCGGCCCTGGTGCCTTCTTATTCTGAAAAGATCGTGCTGTAGTTTGTAATTCCTCTCTAGTGAATAGCGGAATATCATCAAGCATCACCAGAATGCGATCGGGAAATCTCTCTGGATGATTAGGAAATAGATCATAATAATAATAAAAATAATCATAATAATGACAATTTTAAAAAGTGTTATACCTTAACCTTCCAGTTCGGCTTCACCAAGAGACTGGGAACTGAACACACTTAGTCTGCAGATACAACTGGGGATGGTGACAGGCCGATTGTCCAGGCGACCGCTAACTTGGGTTTAATTAAGGAAGAAGCAAGGAAGGGATTTTGGGAGGTAGTCAGCGGGGGACCTGTTGATAGGAAACCTCCCGATATTTGCCTGGAGGTGAAAATGAGTAACCAATGAAACCGTTTTCAGGACGGCCGAGGTGAGATTCGAACCCACACCTCTTGAAGCCAGCGAGGCACGATCTAGCGCATTAGATCTCTTGGCCACCGTGGCCGATTATAATAAACGTAATAATGATAATAGTAATTGCTGAACATCCCTTTTAACTATTGCAACTTTAGTGTTAGCGGGGGATCAGATTTTGTCTTTCATAGGCTTTCCTGTTTTTTTTTTTTTTTTTTTTTTTTTTTAAGAGGGACTAGTTAAGTTAGGAGATTTTTTTAGAAGTAATAGTTATTAACCTGGGTGCAACAGTGGTCTAACCAAAAATTCTATCAAACATGTAACAATATCTATTTCCCCAATATTCATATTTTTAATCCTGAAACTTAACATTGCAACAGGTTTAGTAGATTATGTTAAACTGGAACACTGGGTTTGATAGAATTTTTGGCTAGACCAATATTGCACCCACGTACACACTCATTTATTATATATACTATCAATTCGCCCCGGCTTCGTCCGCTATCTTTAACAGTTTACCCAGCGTAAGCTTAATTGGCGCATGGACGGTAGGTTTTTCTTCGACTCATTTCACTGAAATGGTTGCTGCTCGGCTTCCTTTGGTCAGAAATAAATATTGTTCTACAGAAACCTTACTCGAGAAATCCTTTACAAAATGGTGAAACCCGCATTAAAATCCATCCAGTGGATCTCGAGATTACCCGTTACATCCAAGAATCGGGGACTTTGTTTTATACTATGTTGATATTTCGTTTCTTTCATAATTAATTCATCGTTATTTGGTTAAGGAATCCCAGGATTAGGACCTGAAGGTGCCATCCTAAAAGTAGTCTTGTGTCCTTCATCAAATCTGGGTGGTAAGAATGAATGCGGCTACTAGGTTGAGCTTGTAGGAGGGGATATGCAAATTACTCTCTTCGTCAGAGATCACCTGTTGGTGTAGCTGCTAGCATTAATGGCAGCCATCCCCATGGTCTCGGGTTCAATATCCGGCTCTGCCAATAAATGTAGGCTAATTGTTTTCTGAGGGCTGAAGTGGGGTACACTCAGCCTTGTGAGGAACACTGAGAAGAGGTGGGTTCGATTCCAACCTAAGTGTATCCTAGACCTAGTTTTCAGTGGATTCTCATCCCATTTGTACTCGGGATAAATGCTGAAATTGTGCCTAACTTAAGTCCACTGTAACTACAGTAAAATTACAAATACACATCTTGTACGGAGACACCACAGATTCTACACAGAATCACGTACAAGGGGCTGCCTGGATGTTGTAACCCGTTAACGGCTTGGTCATGTTGAAACTATGTTAGCAGTTCATCAACATTGGGCGTGGTCAGAACTTAATCGGGTGGCCGTTTCCAGAGAACCAAGTAATATTGGCGGAGCAAGGAAAGGAGGAGTAGAAAATAATTGGTCGTCCTACCGCAAGTAAACTCAGGCTCAGAACTGCCCCTTCGGAGGTGCATACCAACCTTCGGTCTGACAGCACTCTTTCCTCATCGTGCCTTCCAACTAAATAGCGTGTGTAAAAGGTCATGATGGCTCTGTGCCAAAACTACATGTCTCCCACTAAGGAGAACCGGGTTTAATTCTTGGTGATATGATACGGAAACGTAAAATGGAGGTTCTGTCGCTTATCATCGGGAGATTAAACATTACGTAAGTTTATAAACTTTCTTCCTACCATGGCTTGGTGTTTCTATACAGTTTACCACCTAATAGTTATAAGCTTCCATTTGTTGAGCACCAATGAGCAGCAGAATATATCGGCTTGTTGCGTGCTAGTAGTGGTTTTGTACGGGTTCCGCAGCCTCCACCTCCACACCCTCCACACAAGATGGCGGCAGCCCGATAACTCCCGAACCCGTGGTCGGATTTTGACGAATGAGGTGTCATTGAACTCGGGCTGATACCCCTTTTCCAATGGACAACATATTTCCACCCCAAAGATAAAACCTACCCCTACTAGAGGGTGAAATTGAATTTTTAGAGAATCTCTCTTCCCAATTGCAACATGTGAGAGTTTGAATGCCGATATGGAATGTAACGTTGTTCTGCAAACCAAAAATCAAAGAGGGGCATGTTAGGCCTTGAGGTGAGAGCCCCTGTTATTGTTGACGAGCCCCCTGCTGTCGGGCCCCTGTTGATGGGTTATTGTTGACAGGTCCTTGTGGACAAGTCCTTGTGGACAGGTCCTTGTTGACAGGTCATTGTTGACGAGTCCTTGTGGACGAGTCCTTGTGGACGAGTCCTTGTGGACGAGTCCTTGTCCCTTTGGACTGATCCCTTTGGACGGGTCCCTTTGGCCTGGTTCCTACGGACTAACCCATGAATGTATTTAAATTATGTCAAAGGGTCTAACTACATTTGTGTGTGTTGAACTGACGTTGTTCACCACTACTATAATGGGATAACGATATGAAAGGAAAGTGACGAAATACATGTGAACACGTGTGAGACGACCTTATTACCGTCCTCCTTGTGAGACAAGTCACATTCTGTTTTGGTTCATACGTGAGAAAATGCAAGTTCATGTGTAATATGACCTAACACACAAGTGTACTCATCTGCACGTGCCCGATAAGAGCTAACAAGTCACAACCTGTTTTGACAGTGGTGGGAATAAGGCTAGAGACATGTACGAGCAGTCGAATTACTCCGGCAGACAACCCCTTTCCTATGGATAACTTATTTCCACTCCAAAATAAAATCTACCCCTACTAGAGGGTGAAATAATAATTTTTAGGTAAAAGTCGCTTTCCATGTGCAATATGTGGGAGTTTGTATGCCAATATGAAATTAAACTCGTTCCACATAAAGTGCATGCATACAACTGAATGCCGCTATGATTTATTATTTTTGTTTTTTGTTTTACGAATGCGCAATTGGGGTTTTTGTAAGAGGGCGGGCTTTTTGAATAATGATTTATACAGGGTGTTACAAAAAGGTACGGCCAAACTTTCAGGAAACATTCCTCACACACAAAGAAATAAAATATGTTATGTGGACATGTGTCCGGAAACGCCTAATTTCCATGTTAGAGCTCATTTTAGTTTCGTTAGTATGTACTGTACTTCCTCGATTCACCGCCAGTTGGCCCATTTGAAGGAAGGTAATGTTGACGTAATGTTAGAGCTCATTTAGTTTCGTTAGTATGTACTGTACTTCCTCGATTCACCGCCAGTTGGCTCATTTGAAGGAAGGTAATGTTGACGTAATGTTAGAGCTCATTTTAGTTTCGTTAGTATGTACTGTACTTCCTCGATTCACCGCCAGTTGGCCCATTTGAAGGAAGGTAATGTTGACGTCAGTGCTTGTGTTGACATGCGACTCATTGCTCTACAGTACGAGCATCAAGCACAAAAGTACGTAGCATCAACTGGTTAGTGTTCATCACGAACGTGGTTTTGCAGTCAGTGCAATGTTTACAAATGCGGAGTTGGCAGATGCCCATTTGATGTATGGATTAGCACGAGGCAATAGCCGTGGCGCGGTACGTTTGTATCGAGACAGATTTCCAGAACGAAGGTGTCCCGACAGGAAGACGTTCGAAGCAATTGATCGGCGTCTTAGGGAGCACGGATCATTCCAGCCTATGACTCGCGACTGGGGAAGACCTAGAACGACGAGGACACCTGCAATGGACGAGGCAATTCTTCGTGCAGTTGACGATAACCCTCATGTCAGCGTCAGAGAAGTTGCTGCTGTACAAGGTAACGTTGACCACGTCACTGTATGGAGAGTGCTACGGGAGAACCTGTTGTTCCCGTACCATGTACAGCGTGTGCAGGCACTATCAGCAGCTGATTGGCCTCCACGGGTACACTTCTGCGAATGGTTCATCCAACAATGTGTCAATCCTCATTTCAGTGCAAATGTTCTCTTTACGGATGAGGCGTCATTTCAACGTGATCAAATTGTAAATTTTCACAATCAACATGTGTGGGCTGACGAGAATCCGCACGCAATTGTGCAATCACGTCATCAACACAGATTTTCTGTGAACGTTTGGGCAGGAATTGTTGGTGATGTCTTGATTGGGCCCCATGTTCTTCCACCTACGCTCAATGGAGCACGTTATCATGATTTCATACGGGATACTCTACCTGTGCTGCTAGAACATGTGCCTTTACAAGTACGACACAACATGTGGTTCATGCACGATGGAGCTCCTGCACATTTCAGTCGAAATGTTCGTACGCTTCTGAACAACAGATTCGGTGACCGATGGATTGGTAGAGGCGGACCAATTCCATGGTCTCCACGCTCTCCTGACCTCAACCCTTTCATGTAGAGACTCTTCGTGCTCGTATTGTGGACGGCTGTGATACAATACGCCATTCTCCAGGGCTGCATCAGCGCATCAGGGATTCTATGCGACGGAGGGTGGATGCATGTATCCTCGCTAACGGAGGACATTTTGAACATTTCCTGTAACAAAGTGTTTGAAGTCACGCTGGTACGTTCTGTTGCTGTGTGTTTCCATTCCATGATTAATGTGATTTGAAGAGAAGTAATAAAATGAGCTCTAACATGGAAATTAAGCGGTTCCGGACACATGTCCACATATCATATTTTCTTTCTTTGTGTGTAAGGAATGTTTCCTGAAAGTTTGGCCGTACCTTTTTGTAACACCCTGTAGATACGTTTTGTTTTACAAATTAACCAAAGATCAAAAAAACTAATAGGTCATCGGCTTTTTAATATTTTATGAACTAAGAAAGCTAGGGACTTGTATGAGGGGTCGTTGGACATGGGGTGACGCCCCGTTTTTGAATGTATTATTCATTTTTTGTCAAAACGGCCTAACTGCACTTTCGTTAATATCTCGCTAACTAATAATCACAGAGGGTCAAGTGAGGTGTCATAGGACTTAAAATGGCCAACCCCTCTCCATGACCAATGAATTTACCCCCCCCAAAAAACAGCAAGGTCATTAACCTAAGATTTTATCAACTAATAATCAGAGAGGGACAAGTGAGGTGTCACAAGACTCAGGATGGTCAACCCTTTTCCATTACCAACGAATTTATTCCAAAATACCCAAAACAGCAAGGTCATTGACCTAAGTTTTATAAACTTATCAGTAGAGAGGGTCAAGTGAGGAGTCATAGGACTACGAATGGTTTACCCCGCCCCCATGACCAATGAATTTACCCCAAAAATCCAAAACAGCAAGGTCATTGACCTGAGATTTTATAAACTAATAATCGGATATCAACATGTGAGGTGTCATAGGACTTAGAATGGTCAACCCTTTCCCATGGCTAATGAATTTACCCAAAAATACCCAATACATCAAGGTCATCGACCTGAGATTTTATAAACTAATAATCGGATATGGACATGTGAAATGTTTACAGTGAGTGATGAAACATAGCTAGGTAGTGAAAGAATTATTGTAGGCTACATGTATGGTGACTGACAAATCTTTCACCATTGGAACTTGTTTTCAGATCAAACTGCAGTACAGAGAGAGTATAGGTTGTATAAATGACAAATGGTGTATACAAAATCAGATTTATCGATTCAAGAAATAAGAGTAGACAATCTTTAATTGATTGGTTAATGAGGATAGCTAAAATCCAAAATGGTGACTATATCGAACTAAACTGATCCAAGCTGAATCAAACCCAACTAAACCGAACTAAACCGAAGCAAACTTAATCAAAAACAAGCCAATGGTTTAAGTGTAAAACTTGTGGGTGAATGTGGTCATTGGTAATGTCAGAAAGGAAAGGGATAACGCTCTACCTATAGAGGGTAAGGTAAAGCTAGTGCATGATGTTAATGCACACACACACAAGTACATGAACCACACACAACTAACCTATACTGTTTTTATGGGTTGACTGTTAAAACTTGCTCAGTGGTTACTGGGACAAGATGGTCGCTACACACAACAAGCGTTAAATACTTGAGGCTAATAATCTACACATACACACACACAAACACACACTTGTTCTAAACTAAACTGTCTTGCTGACAGTGCTCACACTGTAGGCAGATAACAGAAATGCTTGGCTAACAGAAATACAATCATTTCCGGTTGTCTAATGTTACCAGCTAACCATTTTGTGCTGCAGTGGCGAGCACATGTGCCACTTACACTAGAGATTTTAACTCGATTTCAAGCTCTAAGTCCTAGAACGAATCAAACTAAGAAAGAAGGGCATGGTGACGCAGATGTTAAGCTGTTAGCCTTTCACTAAAGTGGACTAGGGTTTGATTTCAGGTTAATACGCATGTCATAAACATATAAAAAGCAGAGATAATGTTTTAAACCGATTACACTTGTCTCTTTTCAAATTGTTACTTGGACTACAAATACAAAGGTGGACTGGGTGTGATATACAGTTAATGCTGTCTATCGCACACTAGCTGTAAGGAAGCCATATGTAGAGCTATATGTAGAGATCTACCTAGCGATTTCATGAACTGGTATAGCTATGTCGCATAAACGGTGCAGGATACAATCCAGCAACTATAATTCGTATCTTGTGGAACAGAGAAAATGCACTTTTGCCTTGATGGATAACAAATGTGTGCAGACAAATGACCTACGCATTAGCCTACCAAGGGGTTATAACCACGAGAAGGAGGTGTGATTTCTATATTTTATTGTTTAGAGACATGGCTTTTGTAACCAGTAGATTTAATTGATTTAGCATTTTGTAAATATTTATTTTTGTAATTGTAAATAGTTAATTTTTTGTAAATAGTGGAAACCATCTATATTTGTAATGGTAAATGTTAAATGTATAATTAAAGTTCTTTGGGATGAGTGTGCATGTCAATGATGTTTTTAGGGATAAATAGAGTGGTTGTGTGTTTGTTCTCAAAGACAGGCATGATTGTGTGGATGTAATACTACACAGAAAGAGAGAGAGAGAGAGTGTAGAAACAGCCTTACCTGCACTAGTAATAGTAGACCTCTATGTTTTGCATACACATAGACAGACTGTACGATCGCAATGGCCAAACACTCACTTTAACACCATTTACAAAATCTTAAAATGAAAAAATCATGTTTCGCAAATATGAACTTTTGACATAAACAAAATAAAAATAAAATGCGTAAACAACAAATTGGAAAATCCATGTTTCCATATCATGAAATTCAAAAACTTGAAACTGACATTTAAATGAAATGCAAATGGAAAATTGACAAATTGTAATGTGTGAAATGTGAAAATGAACAAATGGCTATCATTATTAAAAAAAAAAAAAAACATGGTGCTGTATGGTTGAGGTGTGAATCAAACCCTACTTATTTTGGACCACCCGAGACTGAGTATACTTGTTATAGTGCTCATACCACTTTTAAAATTTTGTGTTAAAGCTAGGAATTGAACCCAAGAGCTTGTAGGGGGAGACCAAGGTTAGAATATCTTAAACAGATAGTCTTGAATGTAGGGTGTGGTAGCTATATAGAAATGAAACGATTAGCTCGGGACAGGGGGGGCATTGAGATCTGCAGCAAAACCAGTCAAAAGACTAAAGACTCAAACAACAACATGTAAGCTCACCAAAATAATGTTGTGTAACAGTAAATGTTAGTCAACGAACAGTAATGCATTACTAAAACCCATGACACGATACCTAAGAGCTTTCCTAAAATTATTTTAAAATGCCTTTAACCCTATATTAAACACAAAGTTCACAAGACTCATAACTGCAATGTTATGGTAAAACAAAACAAAATCTATATTTCAAAACAAGCAAGTGGTTTAATCAATGTATACTGGGAAAAGTTTTTGTAAGCACTCAAGTCCACAAGACTAATTAAATTAGTAACTGTCAGGTTGGTCGAGTGGTTAAGGTGTTTAACTTAAGATCAAATTTTCTGTACAAGGAAGCAAGGGTTCGAATCCCTTACCTGACATAACTATTGACTTAACATTGCTTGGCCACACTGTATTATGATACTCGGTACACAAACCATAGACAGAGTGTATTGTTTAAGGCAATCTCTTTATGAACATAGTCAGAGACTGTTGGTGGTTAACAATTGCATTATTAGTGGGACATGGGGATAGCAATTAAGAAAAAACAGCCAATACCCATACAATATTTTTATTCATTTAGTTTTTTTTACAATATTTACACACTGAATACAACTTTTTATCTCTTTACCATTGTTTGATATAGATTTTAAACACAACGCTTGTTGTAGATCCTTTTACAACTTTCTCCAGGTACTCTTGTTCTTAAAAACTGGGGAAGCCGCAATGGTTTTATAGACATTAAACCCTCATCCTCTTCTTTTTCATCATCATCATCATCATCATCATCATCATTATAAATATTATCTTTATAATTATTATAGTCATTGTCACCATCATTATCATCATCATCATCCTCAACATCACTAGAACTCTCCAGTTCCTTTTTTTCCTTTTCAAAAGGGGCCTCTTGAAGAGTCTGTGTTGCTTTTGATAGTTTTACGGTTTTATTGAACGTTGACAACTGTCCTAACATGACTTTTTGAGGAGATAAATGTTTTTTCACAAGGAAGTCACTATGTTGAGTAACACTATGTTTTTGTTGAGCTTGCTTTTTCTTGTTCTTTTGATTATGTTTTGTTAACACTAACGATGTTTCATTTGGTATACCACATTGATGAGTACCCACACTTAAGACCTCACCATGTTTACTTTTTAGATGACCTAGACATTTTGTTGTTCTTTGTTTTGAGCACTGCCAAAATATGATGCCATTCGCATTTTCTCGCTTATAGTTATAAGAGTACCCATGATACAGGGCACGTGGTTTACCTTTATTGGTTATAGTATATTCCATAGTAGCCACTGACTTGTATAGTCGATCCGCCTACTACAAAGGTCTGAACACTTGTGGTGAAAGAATGATGTTGTGTTGACGTTTTATGCAGGATGATGTTGGTGGCATATGTGGGTGGCTTATGTAGGTGGCTTATGTTGATGACATATGTTGTTGGCTTATTTTGGTGGCTTATGTTGATGGTTTATGGTGGTAGCTTATGTTGATGGCTTAGGTTAGTGGCTTATGTTGGTGGCTTATGTTAGTGGCTTATGTTGATGACATATGTTGGTGACTTATATTGATAGCTTATGTTGATGGCTAATGTTGATGACATATGTTGTTGGCTTATGGTGGTGGCTTATATTGATGGTTTATGTTGATGGCCTATGTTGATGGTTTATGTTAATAGCTTAGGTTAATGTCTTAGGTTAATGTCTTAGGTTGTTGGCTTAGGTTGATGGCTTATGTTGGTGGCTTATGGTGGTGGCTTATGATAGTGGCTTATGGTGGTGGCTTATGATGGTGGCTTATGGTGGTGGCTTATGATGGTGGCTTATGGTGGTGGCTTATGGTGATGGCCTATTGTGGCTTATGGTGGTGGCTTATAGTGGTGACTTATAGTGGTGGCCTATGTTGGTGGCTTATTTTTGGTGGTTTACGTTAATACCTTATTTGTAATGGCTTATTTGACAAGTTATTTTTATCAATGTATTTAGAGGATTTTTTCTCTTGGTCTTGGAAAGTATAGAATGTGTAAACTAAACAAGGGGAATGTAATAAATGAAAAGTGGAAATTGTATATATTCATATGTGAAAAAAGTGAAATGGCTATCACCATTTTAACAAATTAAAAGATATAGTAATCTAGAGAACCTTTTTTTTATTTCACAACAAAAATTTACAGAATGTGTGAACTAAACAAGGGGAATGTTAAAAATGTAAAGCGGAAATTGTAAATATTCATGTGTGAAAAAATGGAAATGACTATCACCATTTTTATAATTAAAAGATATAGTGATCTGGTGAACCTTTTTTTTTATTTCACAACAACAAAAATGTACAGAATGTGTGAACTAAAAAAGGGGGAATATAAAAATGTAATGCGGAAAATGTAAATATTCATGTGTGAAAAAAATGAAAATGAAGAAATGGTTATCACCATTTTTAAAAATAAAAGACATTGTGATCTGGTAAACCTTGTTTTTATTTCACAACAAATAGAGCTTTACAAAATAGAATACAAATAAAATACCATTTCCTCAATCCTATTAAGTACTGATACCTGATTGCTTACACAACTCTTTCATAATGAAAATCTTAAGCTCCGATTCATTAGAGAACTGATTACGTTTATCTGAACCAAGACTAACTGACTACTCACAGCTAAGGTTTAGAAATTACATTTACTCAAATCACATTCTAGTAAAAATCATGACTACTATAAACTGCTAGCACTCTTTCACCATTTTACTAACACTTTTCTACCATTTGACTCTCACTTTTGCTCTTACTTTAAACTACACATACTACAAACTATCATATTTAGCCTATTTTCAATTTTGAAAAAATAGGCTTATGAGATCACCTTTTGTCCGTGTGTGTGTGCGTGTGTGTGTGTGTGTGTGTGTGTGTGAGGTGTGTGTGTGTCCCCCCCCCTAATAAATTCTAAACGGCTCGAGCGATTTCAATGAAACTCGGTAACTTCATAGCACTATTCCGGGCGACCCCGACCGTGCCCTTCAAATTTTGTTACATGTCACCTATCCAACATGGCGGCTGTGCAAAATATTACACCAGCATTCAATATCTCCAAAACTATTACCGATATCACCCTGGAATTTTTTACGGTGATAAAGAGAACTACTAGAAGTTCACCTCTGTTACTCTTGAAAAACTGGTAGCTACAAAACCAACATGGCGGCCAAGCGAAGTTGCGACGTTTAAATAGACGTTTCTAGCGATTTAACTAACCAAACGCAATAAAATTTGGTACCGTATAGTTTATATACATTGTAATGCACCGACATCTAACTTCGTTCAATTGTTTATATAACCACAAGATGGCGGCTGTGCGAAATATTTCACCGGCATTCTATATCTCTGAAACTATTAGCGGCATCACCCTGCAATTTTGTATGGAGATAAAGGGCACTACTGGAAGTTCATCTATAAGATTTTCAAAAACCGGTTAACTACAAAACGAACATGGCGACCAAGCGGATTTGTAAATTTAAATAGACCTTTCTCGCGATTTAATGTTCCAAACGCAATGAAACTTGGTACAGGAAATGTTTATACACATTGTAATGCACTGGTATCTAATTTATTTCAATTGTTTACATAACCTCAAGATGGCGGCTGTGCGAATTTTAAAATTAAGTTTTTATTTCTTGTGTCGTAATCATGCGTTCGAAGTGAAAGTTTGAATAATGAACCTAGGCAATAATTTTCCTTTAATGGTACATGACTCTATGGCCTATACATTTAACAATCAAACATGGCGACCATCCGAAATATATAGACGGCTCTGAATATCTACGAATCTATTATAGCAGTCATACTGAATATTTTTATGTTCATAGGGGCTATGAACATAAGGACTTTCAATAACCTGGTGATCACAAATCCGACATGGCGGCGACGCAAAGTATAAATTATCACATGGACGTTTCTCGCAATTTAACCATCCGAGTGCAGTGAAACTTGGTACAGTAAATCCTTATACGAATGTTAATCCCTGGCATCTAATTTTTTTCAATTGTTTCCATAACCAAAAGATGGCAGCTGTGCGAAATTTTAAAATCTCGTTGTTACTTCTTGTGTCCTAATCATGCGATTGAAGTTTGAATGCTACACGTACACAATAATCTTCATATAACAGTACATAACTCTAGGACCCAGTGGCGGATCCAGAGGTTCACCTCGGAGGGGGCACTCTAGGATTTCAGAGCACCGGTAGCTACAGAAAATATGTAATAAAATTACTAAATTTGTATTTAATCTACACACACTACACATAACATCCAACCACCATTTTTTATAATTCTACAAGAAATTCATTATATTAAAATGGTTTATTGGTTTCAATTTCAAGTCATTGTCATTATGTAAAAAAACTTTTAATTGTACAAAATATGTATCCTACATTTCCACATTGTAATGCACATTACACAGTCCAATATGTAGGCTATTAAAAACATTTGCAACCATAGTGACTATCTGAAGACAATATAGGCCTACAAGTCTACTACACCAATGTTACAAAATATGTACAAGGTACCAACATTGTCAGTCACTGAGTCACTACTAGTCATATAAATATAAATTTAAAAAAGCAATTGTATTGAATACTGATTGGTATTCTATTCGGTGACTATCCTAGGCATTATACATGCCTATTGCAAAATAAAATCCAGGGCGATCATTCGTTTACCCCCTTTAGAGAAACGTTCTAAAACCTTTTCAACGTCAACATTTATATCTCGGTGAACAAATAACAGACAAGCCATTCAACTTTTTCTCTGTCATTCGCGTTCGTAGCCATGATTTGACAAGTTCCAGGTTGCTAAAAGATCTCTCTGCACTTGCAACACTGTCGATGTAGGGATTATATTAACAGTGTTGCCATTACATACTATATGATAACAAACATTGACCACATAGGCTACATGAATGCAGGCAATAGAGCAAAGATTTTACTTGCAGTGCAGTTTGGAGAAACAATCATTTTTATCGACAATATCAATATAGTACACAACTGGTTTTTCGGGGAGGGCACTTGCCCCTGGTGCCCCCCTCTGGATCCGCCACTGCTAGGACCTACATATATAAAGTCCAACATGGCGACCATCCGAAATATTTAGTCGGTTCTCAATATCTACGAATCTATTACAGCAATCAAACTGAAATTTTGTTTGTTGATAGTGGCAATTAACATAAGTAGGATATATGAAAATAGGCTCTATAGTTCTTCACGGAACTACTTGTTATTATCGAGTTAACTTTACTACTAAACTTGTAGATCATGTCACGTGATAGAAACCAGCGGTCGTCAGTTAGGTGAACTAAGTATGATGTCATAGCAAGTCCTAAAGCAAGTCTAAACTTGTAGAACATGTTACATGACAAGGTTAAGTTAGACTAAGTTAGGTTATGTTAGATCAGCTGAGGTTAAGTCTTTAAATATTTCCTTTGTAAATAGGAAACATAGACTAAGTACTGTAGGATAGGTCAAGGTTTGAGTAAGCTAAACAGATTATCTTAAATATAGCTTAAATTAGCTCGAGTAGGGGCTAACTGTCAACCTTATAAGGTAAAACTGAGATGTGAAGGTTAGTTTATTGATAATTCAAATATGATGAGTGTATGCATTTCCTAAGTTATAGAAATAAGTGAATTACACTCTGACCCCTAGCAGAGCGATATGTTATCTTAAGTAATTCTCAAGTCTAAGCTCTGTAGACTTGCGGAATAAATGGTAAGAGCGTTAAAAATCCATCAGTATACCCTACTTTAGAGGGGAAAGTAAAGCCGACAGGCACATGTTATAGATTTATGGTATAATAAAGAACCTTTCACTGTACTTGTATGTGTGTGTGTGTGTGTATAAAGCTAAATTATAGGTTAGATTTGATTAACGCTCTTAGGTTTGTAACCCATGACTAATTGGTTTTGTATGGTAGACTTTAACCTTAGGGGATTTAGGTTTCACTCTTAGGGATTTAAATCTAATATGTAAATAGGAAACTTAGTTATGGAAAAAAGGTTAAGGCTAAGTACTGTAGGATAGGTCAAGGGTTGAATAAGCTCAACAGATTATCTTAAATATAGCTTAAATTAGCTCGAGCAGGGACTAACCGTCAACCTTATAAGGTAAAACTGAGACGTAAAGGTTAGGTTATTGATAATTCAATTATAATGAGTGTATGCATTTCCTAAGTTTTAGAAATAAGTGAATTACACTTTGACCCCTAGCAGAGCGATAATGTTATCTTAAGTACTGCTCGGGTCAAAGCTCTGTAGACTTGTGGTAATAAAGGGATAGAGGCAGGGTAGGAGCAGGTGAGAATTTATAAAACCTATCAACAGCTCGCTGTGTTACCTACCATTCTTGTCTATTCCAATACTGCTAACATAGGGTATTTTCTGAAACCGGTGTGGCGTTGGGAAATGAGTAAGTGAGTCACTAACGAATGTATTTGCTTTTGTTACTACACACGGGTCAAGATACCTCATTACTCATTACTACCACTACTCATAGTCTGCAATGCACATTCCTCTCAGGTCCACGCAGCTTAGTCCCGAGCAGTAGTCTACATGTCGACATACAAAGTGAAACACACTATAGTCTCTAACAGAGCATCATGTTATCTAAAGTAAATGCTGACATGCAAGTACTGAATTACAGCTGATAAACACTCTGCGGTCATTCGTCTGTGAAAATGTTAGTGTAGTTACTTTGTTGACTGAGAAAGGAACATAAGAATTATTTAATCACGTGTATTTCAGTGCTTTACAATTTTATTAATATATTGGTAATATGTACATGTTATCAAGCCCATTGACATACAGTGTAATATGTATAGAACATTATAAACAAGTAAGTAGACATACTTATTTATATAATTAAGTTAGGTACACTTATCTTATACTTTTTTATTAGTTTTTTACAACAAAACTGTATAAATTAATATAAAACTTACCTTAAAGCTACTAACAATCGCACTAAGTTTAAACAAAGATACTCCCACAAGCTAATCATTATCTTTAAAGTAGGCTAGTGTCATTTGGTAAACCAATGGGTTATTTCCATTTTATAGTTCGTGAAACATATGTTTACAACAACAATTTATCTAGATAAATAATTATCATCCTTCGTTGAAAGAAAACTAGAACTGATCAAGAGAGGACAACCGATATTTTTGAACTGTTATATCAACTGAAATTAAAACAAATGTTATTATTATGTTGAAAAAAAAAGTAAAACTTATCAGTTCACATTACATTGCTCATTAAATTACATAAAATATAAGTTTAAAGCATGGATACTACACATAAGCTATTCATTATCTTTAAAGTAGGCTAGTGCCATTTGGTAAACCAATGGGTTATTTCCATTTTTGTAGTTCGTGAAATACCACTTTATATTACATTGCTCATCAAATTGCATAAAATATAAGTTTAAAACATGGATACTAACACACAAGCTATTCATTATCTTTAAAGTAGGCTAGTGTCATTTGGTAAACCAATGGGTTATTTCCATTTTATAGTTCGTGAAACATATGTTTACAACAACAATTTATCTAGATAAATAATGATCATCCTTCGTTGAAAGAAAACTAGAACTGATCAAGAGAGGACAACCGATATTTTTGAACTGTTATATCAACTGAAATTTAACAAATGGTATTATTATGTTGAAAAAAAAAGTAAAACTTATCAGTTCACATTACATTGCTCATTAAATTACATAAAATATAAGTTTAAAGCATGGATACTACACATAAGCTATTCATTATCTTTAAAGTAGGCTAGTGCCATTTGGTAAACCAATGGGTTATTTCCATTTTTGTAGTTCGTGAAATACCACTTTATATTACATTGCTCATCAAATTGCATAAAATATAAGTTTAAAACATGGATACTAACACACAAGCTATTTATTATCTTTAAAGTAGGCTAGTGTCATTTAGCAAACCAATGGGTTATTTCCATTTATAGTTCGTGAAACATATGTTTACAACAACAATATCTAGATAAATAACTGCCATCCTTTAATGATAGAGAACTAGAACTAATCAAGAGAGGACAACCGATATTTATGAACTGTTATATCAACTGAAATTGAAACAAATGGTATTATTTTGTTGAAAAAAAAATGTAAAACTTATCAGTTTACATTACATTGCTCATCAAAATTGCAAAAAATATAAGTCTAAAACACGGATACTAACGCACAAGCTATTCATTATCTATAAATATGTTTAAACACTTACGCACTTTCACACGCTATTGCAAAGTCAAATGGTATTATTATTATTATTATTATTATTATTATTATTATTATTATGTTGAAAAAAGTAAAACTTATCAGTTTACATTACATTTGCTCATTAAATTGCATAAAAATATAAGTTTAAAACATGAATACTAACACACAAGCTATTCATTATCTTTAAATATGTTTAAACACTTACACACTTTCACACGCTATTGTAAAGCTTCCAGTTGTTGATCTGTAGATTAATGTAAAAGATCACTATCATCATCATAGCGGCTATGTATGGACGTAGTTTCATGCTCTTGCTGCAATAGTCTTGTAGATGATTGTGAAACATCATTGCCACCATCATAGTGACTATATGTTGACGAAGTTTCACGCTCTTGACAAAATTGTCCTGCAGATGAATGTGAAAATGAAGAATACTGATAACAATCATTGACTCTCACTGAATCACCACGATGACTATAATCCACTAAAAGAGCTAATATTTGGGATAATTTTGCTGGTGGCAACCCGAATATCAACCATGATGATAATGTTCTGTGATTGTTTATAGAACCCATAGTAAATATAACTTGATGAAAAAGTTGATGACAGTCGTCTTCCATAGTATTGAAAAAATTCGTTAACTCTTCGTTAAAACCATTTAAAGTGCAAAGAAAGCCATAACGCATGGCATCATGCGCTAATTGACTTAAAACAATTAAACGTTCAACATGTTTAATTGTTTTACAAACTGTCGTCAAACTAAATGTATTCATGTTGAGATACTGTATAAACTGTTCTGAAATCGAACGTGAACAGATTATTTATACTCCTTTTAATGCTACATTATGCAATTGTAACAAAATATGAATAATAATCATTAGATTTCAACTTTACACACAAGCGATATTTAACACTTAAACACAACCAAGTTAGCATATTGTAACAAATGCATGCGTTTGAAAAGACATCATTATTTTGCTAATATATAATTTTCCCAGAAACCTGCGTAGTTTCATTCCGGAAATATAGTCTTATCATACAAGTCACAGCAAAATTCATTTTAGATGATTGGTGGGAAATAAGCTATCATAGCTACATAATGCCAAACGGATAAACATTTTTTTATTGTTAAGGTCTCAGCTTTTCACCTAGAATCAAGTGACGTGAGAAGTATAAAGATATGAAAGTTACATGTGTGTTTAAGAATACTTCATGATTTTGCTAATATAAGTTTTCTCAGAAATCCAGTACAGTTCATTCCGGAAATATAGTTTTCTCATACAAGTTTCAGCAAAATTCATTTAAATGACTAGTGGTAGAGCCTACTCACCTCTTCATTAAAAGGCTCTAAAACACCCTATCATTCCTCTTTATTTGTTACTCTATTTACCCTTTAAATCCTTATCATTTTCAAACTCAAATCCCTTAAGGATAAAGTTTACCATACTAAGCAATTAGCTATGGGTCACACTCTACAGTCTTATCGAATATCATAACCCTTTAAACCCATGCACATAATGTTTCAGGAAAAATACTTCCGCTTAGCTACCCTGACTGCTTTTCCATACCATGCTAATTATTTATCTCTACATAGCTAGCGCACATTACATTTGAGGTAATTTGTTTAACTTATTCTCTTTCTATTGAAATGCTTTTTGTTTTTGTTGATTCTTTCACACTACTCAACTACCTATAACAACATGTAATATGATTGTTATTGTTTTAAATGATATAGCAAACTCGCTACCTGTATGCCCATAGGGTTTGTTTACGTATAGCATTTTTAAGAGAGCAGAAAAACTTTCTACCTTTTTTAAACTTAACTATAATGTATGGTACCCTTTAAGGTGTATTTATCATTCAGGTTTGCAAAGCTTGTTAATACACCTGCAATATGAGTTTATGTATATCATTTATAGTTAAATTACAAGTGTTTTATAATTCTAATCTTGTTGTACGTATTGGACATTTTGCGCAAGATAATCTGCTTTGCTACTCTCTACCACTCTTTTCTAACCATTTTTGCTCACCAATTAAAAATACTCCCTGCTCAGTCACCTGTGAAATAAATAAATGAAATAATAAATACATAAATAATACTACCCTCACCGATCCCCCACCCTCCCGTTAACCATTACTAGCTTTTAGTTGACCAACTAAAGATACTTTTACTCTATTTTTGTGTGAGTGTTACGCGTTCACACATAGTAAGCAATTGTCAAAGGATGCAGGAAGTGTAACGGAACACTGCAATGTATGGTGTATTCTTATCAAGCAAGGTCAGAGGACACCTGCTTCACGTGACGTCATATACTGCAGGAGTTGGCTTGTTTTAAATCATACATTGCAGGCTTGTCTCATCCTCCATAAAAAAGAACTGCATGGGATAGTTGCATGTATCCCATGTACTTGGGTGTATGCATTAGCCATTACTCTAAAACACATTCACCCACCGAGTTTTACCCTTAGGCCCTTTGGCATGATCTCAATTAGGTTTTGGTTAGGTAGATTAGACTAGAATAGCTTAACTAGGATAGACTAGTTGTGCACCGCCGCCATTTTGATAAGAGTAGAATAGCTTAACTAGGATAGGTAAGGTTAAGCTATGTTTATCATGTGGAACAACGTTTAATTTCATATTAACATTCAACTTCCCAAATGTCGCACTAGGAAAGCTACATTTACTAAAAGACTTACTCTTTCACCCCCTAGTAGGGGTAGGTTTTATTTAGGGTTAAAATAAATTGTCTAGAGGAAAGGGGGTGTCCATCCGAGTAATTTAACATCTCGTTCAAGTCTCGAGCCTGATTGGTTCATAAGCTAAGTTAAGTTAAGCTACGACTGCCATTTAAAAAGTGACACTTTTTTTTTTCATATCGTTATTCCATTATAGTAGTGGTGAACAACGTCAGTTCAACACACACAAATGTAGTTAGGCCCTTTGACATAATTTAAATACATTCATGGGCTAGTCCGTAGGAACCAGGCCAAAGGGACCCGTCCAAAGGGATCAGTCCACCTGTCAACAATAACCCATCAACAGGGGCCCGACAGCAGGGGGCTCGTCAACAATAACAGGGGCTCTCACCTCAAGGCCTAACATGCCCCTCTTTGATTATTGGTTTGCAGAACAACGTTACATTCCATATCGGCATTCAAACTCTCACATGTTGCAATTGGGAAGAGAGATTCTCTAAAAAATTCAATTTCACCCTCTAGTAGGGGTAGGTTTTATCTTTGGGGTGGAAATATGTTGTCCATTGGAAAGGGGGTGTCAGCCCGAGTTCAATGACACCTCATTCGTCAAAATCCGACCACGGGTTCGGGAGTTATCGGGCTGCCGCCATCTTGTGTGGAGGGTGTGGAGGTGGAGGCTGCGGAACCCGTACAAAACCACTACTCGTGCTCAATAGGAAAAGTGGATACTGTTCGGAGGTTATGGCGCAATGTTTTTGGGAAGGAAGATATTAAAATTTTATTGCTCCCTCAGCTGTCGGTGGCTACATTCCTCTGCCTAGCATTCTTCTGAGCTCCATATAATACGTGACTTGTACTCTTTGTGCTATACAGGGCATGTGGAGTATAACAAGGGAGCCGGCATTATATAGGCTGATTGCCCTTCACTGGGAGCACTAAAAGCATAATAACGTGTAGTAAGAGTCCATGGTTTAACGGTAATAAATGGTCTATACCCTGTCCATGCCCTAGATGCTGCTCCTTACCCGTGTGCTGGCTGATTTCTAGAATTGTATACCATGTTTTGTATGATGAATAAACTATATTGTAAAAATAAAGTCACATCTCATAATTATTCCCGAAGAAAAAAGTTTTAAAAATCCAACCTACACTGTTGAAATAACTCAAAATAATCTTTAATTGTAATTAATAGCACACACTAAATTAGTCTTAAATTAAAAAATAACTTCTAATAATGCATTACGCGGCTAAGGTTTGGTGAATTATGAAACAAAGGGTGACACAAAATCGAACGTCCAGCTAGTTTTTATGGTTTCTAACATATCGATATTTTTCAGTTAAGGAGCTAAAATAACAACGATTTTAATATTATAACTGTGCCTGTTATAAATCTTGTACAACAATTATATACATTTTTATGGATACACACACATCTTGCTATTAGAAGTAAAGTTCTAAATGTTCAAAATTCCAATCGTAACGATATTTATCTATTTTTAGCGTACTTTCGATTTCTGCAAAAAATGAAAGTAGACTTATGAGATCACTACAGGGCGAAAAAAGTGTGTCTGTCTGTGTGTGTGTGTGAGTCTGTGTGTGTGTGTGTGTGAGTCTGTGTGTGTGTGTGTGTGTGTGTGAGTGTGTGTACTCTGAATGTCTGTCCCCCCCTATCAATTCGAACACCGTGAGCGCAAATTGAACGAAATTTGGTACAAAGGTAGCACTAGCAAAGGACACCTCAGTGGCATGTTTTATATTGCCGCCATCTTGACGGAAACGTAATGGCCCACACAAATGTTCAAAGCTTAAATCAAATTACGCCTAACCTAATCATCCGATCTCTACCAAATTTTGCAACAACATACCTTTATGGGGGCAGCATCCTTTGACCAAACTAATAGGTCATCAGCCTAATAGTTTGCGGATGGCGGCCATCTTTGTGTGAAAATAGATTGCACCTATTAATTCGAACACGGTGAAACCGAATGGAATGAAATTTGGTACAGAGGTAGTACTACCAAAGGGCACCCCAGTGTCATGTTTTATATCGCCGCCATCTTGACGGAAACGTAATGGCGGCCACACAAATGTTCAAAGCTTAAATCAAATTACGACTAACCTAATCATCCGATCTCTACCAAATTTTGCAACAGCATACCTTTATGAAGGGAGCATCCTCTGACAAATCTAATAGGTCATTAGCCTAACAGTTTGCGGATGGGGGCCATCATTGTGTCAAAATCGATTACCCCTATTAATTCGAACACGGTAAAACCGAATGGAATGAAATTTGGTACAGAGGTAGCACTAGCAAAGGGCACCTCAGTGTCATGTTTTATATCACCGCCATCTTGACAGAAACGTAATGGCGGCCACACAAATGTTCAAAGCTTAAATCAAATTACGACTAACCTAATCATCCGATCTCTACCAAATTTTGCAACAACATACCTTTATAGAGGAAGCATCCTTTGACAAATCTAATATGTCATTAGCCTAATAGTTTGCGGATGGCGGCCGTCTTTGTGTCAAAATCGATTACCCCTATTAATTCGAACACGGTGAAACCGAATGGAATGAAATTTGGTACAGAGGTAGCACTAGCAAAGGGCACCTCAGTGTCATGTTTTATATCGCCGCCATCTTGACGGAAACGTAATGGCGGCCACACAAATATTCAAAGCTTAAATCAAATTACGATTAACCTAATCATCCGATCTCTACCAAATTTTGCATCAACATACCATTATGGAGGGAGCATCCTTTGACCAAACTAATAGGTCATTAGCCTAATATTTTGCGGATGGCGGCCATCTTTGTGTGAAAATGGATTCCCCCTATTAATTCGAACACGGTGAAACCGAATGGAACGAAATTTGGTACAGAGGTAGCACTAGAAAAGGGCACCTCAGTGTCATGTTTTATATCACCGCCATCTTGACGGAAACGTAATCGCGGCCACCCAAATATTAAAGGCTAAAATGTAATTACGACCAACCTAATAATCTAGTCTCTACCAAATTTTGCAACAACAAATCTGTATGTGGGAAGCATATTCCGACCAAACTGCTAGATCATCAGCCCAATAGTTAGCAGATGGTGGCCAAGTATGTGTGCAAATAGATTCCCCATATCAATTCAAACACGGTGAAACCGAATTGAACGAAATTTGGTACAGAGGTAGCACTAGCAAAAGGCACATCAGTGTCATTTTTATATCGCCGCCATCTTGACGGAAACGGAATGACGGCCACCCAAATGTTAAAAGCTTAAATCAAATTTCGACCATCCTAATAATTTGATCTCTACCGGATTTTGCAACAACATGCCTTTTTGTGGAAAGCATCTTATGACTGACTACAAGGTCATCAGCCCAATAGTTTGCAAATAGCGACCATGTATGTGTGCAAATCCATTCCCCAGATCAATTCAAACACGGTGAAACCGAATTGAATGAATTTTTTTTACAGAGGTAGCACTAGCAAAGGGCACCTCATAGTCATGTTTAATATCCCTATAGCACGTTGTATTTCAACAAGCTACTACAACCAACATTCAATTATACTCCTTGAAAAGGACAAAGTGTTATAACAATACCCATG
This sequence comes from Meconema thalassinum, assembly GCA_946902985.2. Lineage (NCBI taxonomy): Eukaryota > Metazoa > Arthropoda > Insecta > Orthoptera > Tettigoniidae > Meconema > Meconema thalassinum. Next base: position 230,699,693 of record OX336391.1, on the reverse strand, counting down.
CATTTAGGAGAAAGTAGGCTATATGTTCTTTACTGAACATCTTGTTTTAAATTTAGTTCTTGCTTTGTGCTGATCTTCATCGTTTACCTCACATCTCCCATGTTTATTGGATTTTTTGCACTTTTCTCTTTTTAAAGTGGTTGTTGAACCTTGAGCTACAAAATTAATCTTCCCTCATTTCGTATTATTGATTAATTAAGCGCTGTATTTTCATTCCTATTTGAACCAAACTCAAAAAAATAGTTTTATCTTTTTATAGAAAGCCTAATTAAATCCACAGATGTTTGATATGTAGCTGAAGGTTTAGCATCCACTTTAAAAAAGATAAGTATAAATATTCCCATGAATATGGGAAGATCAGCACAAAGCCAGGCCCAAATTTTGAAAAATGAATAAAAATAGTTACGATTTGAATTTTGAAAATTTAGAACTTTTCCTCTAATAGCAAGATGTGTGTTTCCTTGGAAATGTAGATAATTGTTGTAGAACATTTATGACAGGCACAGTTATAATATTACAATCGTTATTGTTTAGACTCTTTAAGCTGTATGAAAATGAAATGCGTCCAGTCTCCGACCGGGTCAGGAGTGGAATGAATGAATCCCCCATCGAGCGGCGAGGATATGAACTGTGCTGGCTGCCGAAGCCTGTCGCACTCCTCTGGGGCAATGATTAAATGAATGACAGATGAAATGAGATGATAGTGGAGAGTGTTTCTGGAGTGAAATTTTGACAGGGAAAACCGGAGTTCCGGAGAAAAACCTGTCTGCCTCCGTTTTGTGCAGGACAGATCTCACATGGAGTGACCGGGATTTGAACCACGGACCCAGCGGTGAGAGGCCGGCGTGCTGCCGCCTAAGCCACGGAGGCCGATCTTTAAGCAGTATGTTCCACATTAAGCAGTGACTTGGTGCTTTCTAGTGACAGCTGTACAATTTCATGACCACTGGCACCCACACAACAGTGCTGTAGCTTTGATATATTGCATTAGTCTCCAGTACAAAGCGCGAGAAATCGGACAACGTAATATTACGCCCGTCGTAGCTTTGGAAAGATACCCATCAATTTAATATTATGGCACCAACGCCTTAACAAGTCTAGCAGACTAAACCTACGCCTTATTACCTTTAAAAGGAAGGAAGCTTTTAGTTTTACGTGACCGTTAATCATGCGATCATGAGCCACGGGACCTCCTTTTTTTTTCGTGGGATCCGAACCACAGGACATGGCATTTCATTTCGAAAACATCACATGCATTGACCGAGAATCGAATCCAGTCCACATTGGTGAGAGGCCAACAGCTTGACGCTACGCCACCACGCCACCCTTATTAACTTGTGTTTACACTATGTTCAGTATTACAAAAATAAAGAAAAGTTGTTTGAAGTGGGTCCTTGTACGGCGAGTGACTCTCTCAAAAATCCATGTCACTGCCAGGACTTTGTGGGAGGCAGATTTCTGTCAGCAGCCTGGCAACAACGTTTTAAGGATAGCGTGTCAGTGGACGTTAACTAATTTGTCAGGTTACCTCTCATTCCACGAGACTGGACATCTCATGGAGACCATCACCTGAATACTAGCTGACTACACAACAATTACGTGTTAACAGGTTTATGTTTCTCAGTAACTGTAGGTTGATGTTAATACACAAATACCAATGTATCACGTCTCTTCCACTGGTTCACAGTTTTATGCACAGTAGTAGACTTGCAAATGGTGTGGCCGAATTTATCGTTCCTTTCTTCTGTTTTTTTTTTCAAACCACACACCTCTTTATTTTACGTTTTCACGTCTTTCTGCTCTTCCTTGCCTGGGGAATCGTATGTTCCCGGTTGTCTGGTTACACCACCCAGTACATGACCTAATAGGAAAGGCTCATTGGTCTTCAATGCGGTCGTGAACATTCAGTTCTTGGGATAGTATGAGCCAGCCCCGCGGTAATGAGGTAGCGCGGCTGCCTCTCACCCGGACGCCCTAAACGTGTGAGCTGAAACGAGGTGCACTCATCCTCGTGAGCCTGACAGTCTGACAGTGAGGCAGAGCCCCAGCCGTGGAAGCCAAGATTAACAGCCGAAGGGAACCCAATGCGCCGACTACGCGTCACTCCACAATCTGCAGCCCAAATGTCTGAGAAGTGGTCACTTGGTAGAAGAAAAGAAGGGGAAAAGCACGATGAATTCGTCAACACCGCTTGCAAGCTTACTAGTGTGCATAAACCCGGAAACCAGAGGAAGAGACGTGATAAACTGGTTTTTGTGTCTGAATATCAATAACGCTGAGAAACGTAAACAAGATAACACGTAACTGACATGTAGTCAGCTGGTATCCAGGTGAAGGTCGCCATGGGGATTCAAGTCTCGAGGAGTGAGAGGGAACCTGTCCAACAGGTTTCCGTTCTGTTGACACGCTGCCAGCCCTTATGGCCTGTGATGCAACGGGGTTTTGAAGGGTTTGGGATGGTATGGAGATTTAGTTACGACATATCAGTATCGCGTATAAATTGAGCACTGCTATGCGAGCCACTGACTGCGTGGCTCAGCGGTAACGTCCATCCCTGCTGATGCCAAGATAGCGGGATTGAATCCCGGAAAAATCAGATGGCTTTTGAGGGTGCGCAAATGCGAGGGAGCTGTTTCAGTAGACTTATTGACACGTTAAAGAATGCCTCAGAGCAAAATCCCGGAACCCCTGAGTCTCTAAAAGCCGCAGTTGGTTAAAGGACATAAAACCAATAACATTATTACCAATGTAAGCAATGTGTTGCTACTATGTGGTACACATTACACGAATTTTCAACTCAATGTGTGATTAGTTTAAGTAATAGTAATTAGTGAGATGAGCATATTTGATTATTATATTGTGTAAAATATATTTTTAGAATATTTGATGATACTTAATTACTTATTCCTTTGAGGAGTAACACATACAGTTTCAAGTATTACCCCACAGAAAGGCGGTTTTCAGTTTTCAAGCCACATATGGTGAGATTTGACCACATTTGTACTGAAATGAATAAGCGGATTGTTGCGCCTATTGTGGTTTACTCAAATAGTCGAGCGGATTACAAGTTTGTATGACCAGTGTAAGCTCTTTATGTGTTCTAACAGTCATACAGTGTCCATCGAAATGCTTTACGGTGCATCCTCTCTGCTAAAATGAGCCATACAAAGCAGTACAGCGTTCAGAAAACAAGTAAACAAACATCCCACCCCTGGGGAACACTTTCAGCTTTACTCATGTGCCATCCAGGCTGCCTAGATAAATGGGAGGTAACTTTTAACGGAGATCTCTTCTCGACTTCAGAGCCGCTAGCGACCGCCGTAATATGGAGATGTAATCTCTAGCTTGGTGTATGACACTAAATACATAGTAGATATGAATGAAGAAGATCCACTCCTCGGACAGCCATTACAAGCGCCGGGATTTGAAAATTCTATTTCAAGCTTTAGTGCTTCTTTCAGTCATTTACAATCATTGTTGCTTTTGTTGCGCCGATCCATTTAGGGGATTCGGGAAATCGTGTTGAAGTACCTCCGTGTACTTTGGTGTGTGTGTAATCTGTCTGATGACCTGTGTCATTATGATGGCTGTAGTAGTGTACGTATTTATGATTGGGGCCAGGATTTGCGGACGAGCAGCCGTGGTCTTAATTTTTGTTCCATCCTGGCATTTTCATGGAGTAGAAGTGGTACTACTGGCAGTGTGGTGCAGCGGTAACGTTCTCGCCTGCTGTTTCCCAGGTTTCAGGATCGACTCCTGGCACTGTCAGATGGCCGTGTCAGCAGATTTGCTGGCCCGTTAAAGATGCGATTCATGTCAGAATTCTTACACCTTGGCCACAGTAGTTAAAAGGGATGTAAATCCAATAACATTATTTTTATTATTATACGAAATGGGAAAATACGAAAAACTACCTCTAGGAGAGTTGAGGTGGGAATCAAACCTTTTTCCTCTTAGTTTTGACTCATGAAGCTGAGTGTACCCCGTTCCGACTCGCAGACCCGAATTAATATTCTTGCCAGAACCCAGAATCTCAAGATCCGGCGTCTCAATACGTACCCCATTCCCACAGAAGCTGGCCCATTTATAAAACACAGAGTTCCATAACACTGCATGTGTTTATAACCAAAGAAAGCCCTTTAAGATGGTATATAAATGGCCCCATGGTGTAGAGGCTTGTATTATCTCCTCTCTAAGAACTGAACAAGGTACACTCAACTTCGTGAGGCAAAACTGAGCAGAGATAGATTCCATTCCCACTTCTTCGAAACTAGAAGGTGGTTTGCCGAGGTTTCCGAGTTCCACTCCAGCTAGGCAAATGTCGTGGTGATTCCTACCTAACTTAAATATTAACACAAGACACGGCACAAACCTAGAAGAATTGCTGAGTTTTAATTATTAATGTTAATTAATGTTATTGGTTTTACGTCCCTTTTAACTACTCTGACTTGTAGAGACGCTGGGGTGCCGGAATTTTGCCCCAGAGGGGAACTTTAACTTGCCAGTTAATCTACTACAACTAATAATAATATCGTATGGCCTCGGATGCCGGGTGCAAGCTTAGTTATTTGCCACCCAGAGGGTAGCTTGCATGTCAAATTTCGTTGTTCCTTGGAGCACTATGAAAGTCAAGGAGGTTAGATATCTAAGCTCTTTGAACACTATAGCACTTTCTAGTAGAGATATGAGGAACTTTGTGTTGGAGGAAACTCCAGAGGTTAATTTTGCCATTATGAACACGGCCTACTGAATTCAAATGGGCTCGTTGACATGCAAACATCGTATGGCATGCGTGTCGTATTTTTTCCGCCTTACCACGGCCAGGAGCGAACCTGAAATCTTGGGGTTAGTAAACCGACACGTTAACCACTAACCCACCGTAGTAAACCTACTGACACGCTCCCCCGCATTTGCGCACCCTCAAATGCCAGCTGATCCTGGAACTTTGGAAACAGCAGGCGAGAACGATATCACTGAGCCACGCAGCCAGTCCCTGCATTCAATTTCAAATACACCCCGTACCACACCACGCAAACACAAATTATCACACACATTTTACATTCCCCCATGTGCATGGGAACGCTGACTAAAATGTCTCTAAAATAAACAACAGCAGCAACAACTACTACTACTTTATTGATTTGTATGTTCATCAATATAGAGTTATTGTTTCATTTGAGGAGCTTGGACGTCGTGTTCATTTAGCCCCATGTACTTGGGTGTGTGCAGTATTTGTATGATAACCTGTATCTTTGTAGTGTCTGTAGTAGTGTGTGAGGATTTGGAATGAGACGGCCGTGTCCTTAAGTTAGAAACCATCCCAGCATTTGCAGGGAATAGAAGTGGAGAGACCACGGGAAACCAGGATGGCTGAGGTGGGAATCGAACCCACCTCTTCTCAGTTTTGGTTCACAAGACTGGGTGTACCCCGTTCCAGCACTCAGACCAGAATTAAATTTCTTGGCAGAGCTGGGAATTGAACTTGGACCTCCGGGGCGATAGCCAAGAACGCTAGCAGTTGCACTAGAAGGTGACTTTAACGATATTGGGACCAAGTAACTGATAAACATATAAACAGCACTTACAGGCTCAACATTTCCCTCACGGCACCTTAAATATATATACTGTAAGTGGAAGAGAATAACCATCTTCTTTGCTTTGAATGAAATCTTGAAGTTGACAAATTTTAGATAAAGCTTGCAAAGAGAAAATAGCGAGCAGAATGTCCAATTTACTGGTAAATAGAAAGTCCCTTTTTATCAGTGTGGTGAGAAACGAGGAAGTGCCGGCGTCCGTAGTGAGGTGAGAGGTTTGAATGCGTTAAATTAGTGGGGTAGTGGCATAGCCGAAACTGGGATGGGTTCCTTCTTGAATGCAGTCATCATTTCTCTTCATTAGCTCTGCACATAATGCCGAACTTACTAGCATCTTTATCTTGTCCTTAACCTGCCTTAGAAGAATGAGAAAGTCGTAAATTAACGTAACAAAGAACAGGAAATTTAACTTAAACATAATTTGATATTTGATATTTTAAATAAATAATATCAAACTTATATCCTACAATGATAAAATGTGAATCATATTAATCAACAAATTGATTTCTAACCAATAATAGTAATAATAATAATAATAATGAAGGAAAATTGGGGAGGTAACGAATCTGTTCGTAGAGAAACCGAGGAGGACAATATCATATAAAAAATCAATACATGGAAAGATCCGTTCGATATCTAGGTGGAGAACCTCTAAAGACTAAATTCTGTTAATGTTAGGCACCATGCCAGCATTTGACTGGAGTAGAAGTGTGGAACCACGGAAAAAACATTTCCAAGTTGGCTTAGGTAGGAATCGAACCCGCGTTGTCTCAGTTTTGCTCACGAGAGTGAGTGACCCTGTGGCAACCCTCTGACCTGAATGAAATATCTAGGCAGAGCCGGGAATTGAACCCGGACCTCCGCGGTAACAGCCAAGAATGCTCGCCACTACGCAACGAGGCGGACTTTTTCGTTTCTCCTTCTAGTCTTTAAGTTAGTTGTAAGCTGTAGTTAGTTTTAGACTAGTGTACATTTATCAACATGTTTCACTTCCACCTAAACAATTAGGGGCCGATAACCTCGATGTTAGGCCCCTTAATACAACAATTATCATCATTAACATCAGAAGTGTATGAGAAGTGTTGTATTATGTTTATAAGTAACTCATGTATTTTATCTGAGGCACTAGGAAATTAATTGTAATTTCCCGCCCAGCTAAGTGTACACCATAGTTATATTTTTTCACAAAGCCAGGAATCGAACATGGGCTTCCGGGGTGACAGCCAAAGAAGCTAGCCGCCACACCAGAAAGTGGCCAACAAAATTATAGAACTTACGCTAGGAACGCCCTTCATACAAGAAGTGTATCAGAAGTGATAAACGTATGGACCATGTACTGTTATAAGAAAGCAATGGTATTCAATTAAGAGTATCTCAATAATTAAAGCGCTCAATAATTTACCATATACATCTAAATGATACAACCAACATCTGTATTGGTAAGTACACAATAGGATAAGTCTATAGATATGGCATCACAACCACGCCGTATATTGTTCGTAACACCTCCAATAACAGGTGTTTCTCAAGATACAACTAACGTTTGAACAATTCCATTCATTTTAACTCCGATGCAAATATAACCTTATTGATACAAGGGATCATTAGTTCTAGTGAAACTTATAATACATGGAACCATTCATATAAAAACACGGAATGATAACGTCGTTATGAAGTACAGTATATCAATATTTGGTGAAGCTATCGGAACAACTACAACGAAAACAAGCCGGCAAATAAGGCATTACATTTGGCAGATATCGAAGGTAACAAGAAGTTCCGTGACGAACTAAAAAGCCCACTTTTCTTAAAATTTAAGATGCATGCCAATGATTGATCTATGTGGATCTATCTAGAATAATGATGAAATTAAGTTGGTAATATCGAAATTTATAATTAGTTCGAAATATTGTATAGCTGGCATAATGTAGCCGAATAGATCACTACAGTTGGCAGCCCTGGTGACTGAATATATTCTTAATTCCATTTCTTAGGGTACAGAATACAAAATTTTTTTGAAGTCCAATGGATAGCATGGACGTTACATGCAGTTAAACATTGGATCTAACAGCGCACGTAAAATCATGTTGGCAACAATGTCATGCATGTATTGGTCAGAAATAATCTGAAATAATATGAACTATTGTTGTGCCAATTTAGTTAAATGCATTTTAAAATTGGACCTATCAGCAGGTTTAGAATCATGTTGGCAGCACTGACGTGTTAATTAATTAATTAATCCAAATTAAACTAGAATGCCAGCTACTATACTTGTGCAAAGTTTAGAGCTATTGGCTTGCATACTTTCTGATATATTGATATTAGGGTAACAAAAATAGAGAAAGCATTTATTAACAGTTGGCAGCCCTGGTTGCTCTTAAGAATACGCAGAGTTATATCTGTTATAGTACACATAGCACATACGAAATTTGGTTGAAATCCAAATGATAGTGTACAAGTTACATGTATTTAAAGTTGGACCTCTCAGCAGCCTTAGAATCATGTTGGTAGCACTGACGTATATAAGATACTCCAAATTAATATGTAAGGTACTACACATGTGCTTAGTTCAAAGCTGTCGGCTTGCATACTTTCTGATATATTGGTATTTGGATAAAATAAATTGAGAGCATTTATTAACAGTTGGCAGCCCTGGTGGCTCTTAAGAATACGCTCAGTCATATCTGCTTATGTACACATAGCACATACGAAATTTGGTTGAATTCCAATTGATAGTGTAGAAGTTATTTACATTTAAATATACGACTTATCAGCAGGTTTATAATCATTTTGGCAACACTGCCATGTATGGCCTCCTGGAAATTAAACTGATATATTATTATCTATACGTGTGCCAATTTTGAAATGGCTCCAATTCATACCTCCCAAGATATCCAACATGGAGCTCAAATTTCAATTGCGATTTTTCAGCAGTTGGTAGCACTGACAACATTTTCTAATACGGCATTGAGATATTAAGGTATAGATCTTTATTCCTACCAAATTTTGTTTCTATTGCTTCAGCCGTTTAGGAGTTGATGGGTGGGGACACACACACACACACAGACAGACAGACAGAAGGACAGACAGACATACAAACACACATTTGCCCCAATCGATCTCATAAGTCTACTATTTCCTCATTTTTGCAAAATGTGAAAAGTAGGCTAAAATCTCCATTCCCTCTATCAAAGTTTACAATACTACTACCAACCAGCGCAATTCCTATGGCACAGTTTCGAAACAACTCCTTCTAAGGCTGTGTCCCAAAGCTCAAGTTGATAACTATTAACTAGCTGCTAACAACCACTCACAAAGTACTACGAACTACGGAGCTTTGGAACATGTGTGCTTGAAGCATGGCCTGTTTCATAGACTTGTATTTTGAAATACAGTAGGTTTACATGCTGGTGCCAAACCAAAGCGCAAGGGATTAACTCTGCTTGATGAGGTATCCATCTTTGCTTCGAGTTAAAGTCAAAGACAAAAGACTGACTATATCTATAATTTCTTTGTACAAGTCGACAATCAAGCAAGCACTTTCATTCACGAGCTACTACAGACCTGATTGATATGTGCTAAACAGCTTTTGATCATGACTTGTGGCGTCATATCCAGAACACTAGTCGACTAACTAGTTCACTACGGCTGAAAACGTAGCTTTGAACTCCTATGCCGGGTTCAAACCCGGCCGAAGTCGTCGGATTTTTGAGAGCGTTAAAATCCTCCACTATGCCATCCTTCGGGGGAGAGTAAAGCCGGCGGGCCCATGTCATATATTCATGGCATATCAAAGAACCTACCACTGCAATTGGTAGTGTGTAGCTAAATTCGTAGGTTATTTGGTTAGAAGCGCTCTATCAAGTTCCAAAGTTCATCGCTAGGTGTCAGTGACAGTAGCATCGCTGGTAGCCAAAGTTGGAAGTACATAAAAACGTTTGACACTTTCCACTCGGTCAAGCCAATTGAACCCAAATGAGATGGGTTATTCGCTAATCCTGAAAACAAATTACATGTGATTAATAATAGTACATTATGCAACGAGCCTATAATGGCTATAATTAAGACACGAGTATGTTTATAAAACGAGCGTATTGCGAGTTTTATAATTTCCATACGAGTGTCTTAATTACCATTACAGGCAAGTTGCATACGACTGTTTATGTTCGGCGATAAATACAACTTTATTATATGTTTTAACATAAATATTCATAAATATCTGTTGAGATTGTCACTAGAATTTTGTGATCGGGTGCTGCGCTGGGTAGTATATCTTTGATTTCCAAGCTCTCTGATCAATCGACGCATGCACTCTGTGTGCTTCAATGCCATATGTGCAGATTGAGCGCCAGTATTCAGTAAAAATATCACCTAAGTCGTTTGAAAACCACGCGCAGTGTAGAAATTGGATTTGGGGATATTAAGGTACAGTGCTATTTCTTGTCTCGTATTCACCAGTTTATTTACTCGAACATATGGACGGTGCACTTTCGGTAAATTATATAGACATGTTGGATTTTGAGCGCATGCGCGAAGGTATCCTTATCTAATTGGTCAAACAACTGTTTCTTGAGCTGTGATTGGTGGGAGAAACTGTTTCATAAAGAAAAATAGTGTTATAATGACCATCATTATAATACAGTTTTCAGACATATAATAGTCAGGGTCGAACATAAATACATGTAATATTTTTTCAGGATTAGGGAATATCCCATCTCATTTGGGTACAATCGTGTTGACCGACTAAAAAGCATCAAACTTTTGTACTAACGCAACACTGAAAAATGGTTTCAAACACCATAATTGGAACTACATGATATTATACTTGATGGAGAACCTTCGGGTGCTCATTTAAAATATCCCCCTATGGCCATTGGCTGCAATTCAAATACAAAACAAGTAGTTCCGTGAAGAACTATACAGCCTATTTTCATATAACCTACTTATGTTAATTGCCTCTATCAACATACACAATTTCTGTTTGATTGCTGTAATAGATTCGTAGATATTAAGAACCGACTAAATATTTCGGATGGTCGCCATGTTGGATTTTATATATGTAGGTCCTAGAGTTATGTACTGTTGCATGCAGATTATTGTGAACGAGTAGTATTCAAACTTCAATCGCAAAATTAGGACACAAGAAAAAAACAAGGAGATTTTAAAATTTTTCACAGCTGCCATCTTGAGGTTATGGAAACAATTGAAATAAATTAGATGACAGTGGATTAACATTCGTATAAGGATTTACTGTACCAAGTTTCACTGCACTCGGATGGTTAAATTGCGAGAAACGTCCATGTGAATATTTATAATTCGCGTCACCGCCATGTTGGATTTGTGATGACCAGGTTATTTAAAGTCCTATAGGTGAACTTAAGTTCATAGCCCCTATGAACATTAAAAAATGCAGTTTGATTGCTAAAATAGATTGGTAGATATTCAGTATCGTCTAAATATTTCGGATGGTCGCCATGTTGGATTGTTAAATGTATAGGCCATAGAGTCATGTACCATTAAAGGAGAATTATTGCGTAGGTTCATTATTCAAACTTTCACTTCGATCGCATGACTACATCACAAGAAATAAAAACTTAATTTTAAAATTCGCACTGCCGCCATCTTGAGGTTATGTAATAATTGAACTAAATTAGATACCAGTGGATTACAATGTGTATAAATAATTCCTGTACCAGGTTTCAGTGCGCTTGGAACATTAAATCGCGAGAAAGGTCTATTTAAAATTTTCAAATTCGCTTGGCCGCCATGTTCGTTTTGTAGTTAACCGGTTTTTGAAAGTCTTATAGATGGACTTCCAGTAGTGCCCTTTATCCCCGTACAAAATTTTAGGGAGATACCGCTAATAGTTTCCGAGATATAGAATGCCGGTGAAATATTTCGCACATCCGCCATCTTGTGATTATGTAAACAATTGAACGAAGTTATATGTCGGTGCATTACATTGTACATAAACATATACTGTACCAAGTTTCGTTGCTTTTGGTTGGTCAAATCACGAGAAACGTCTATTTAAAAGTCGCAAATTCGCTTGGCCTCCATGTTGGTTTTGTAGTTACCAGGTTTTCAAAAGTCACATAAGTGAACTTATAGCAGTTCCCTCTATCACCATAGAAAATGTCAGGGTAATATCGGTAATAGTTTCGGAGATATTAAATGCTGGTGAAATATTTCGCACAGCCGCCATGTTGGATTGGTGAGTCGTAACAAAATTTGAAGGGCACGGTCGAGGTCGCCGGGAATAGTGCTATGAACTTTCCGAGTTTCATTGAAATCGCTCCTGCCGTTTAGATTTTATTTGGGGGGGACACACACACGAATCACACACACACGCACACACACACGGACAAAAGGTGATCTCATAAGCCTATTTTTTCTTGAAAATAGGCTAAAAAATGTAGCTTTGGGACACAGCGTAGGTATTTTGAAAAAAAAATGTTTTAGTACCGGTATTAGGAACCTTTATTTAATCAAATTATCGTAAGGGTATCCATTTAATTTTAATAATGTTAAACGCTGAAGAAGACATCAAAGAACATCGAAACATGTACTGTACAACAATTGAATAGTTGTTTCATAATATGTCTTGATAGGCCGAATATTGTAAAAAGTACTGGACACTCTGGTGACAAGCAGGGAGGAACAGACGTAAATTCCTAACTCATTCCGGTGTGCTACTTCGTGCTCGCTAATGAATATTCAAAGACGTGACTGTTATTATAGCCAACATCCAGTTCCTTAGTTGCTAAATATGCGTTTAATTTCCCGTGATCTGTCACTATGTCGTCCCTCTGCCGGCCCTGTTTGGTCTGAGCGCGTCTCGGCGTCTAATTGCTACTTGCACTGCTCATCTTTTGTTGCGCTCTGGAGTGCTTTCTCTTGTTCACTGCCGTCTAACCTATTTAGAGACTAAATTTAATCCAGCTTAAGTGGATTAATAACACCAGTGCACATACGTATATCATAAGAACTGAAATGCTCCGTTATTTCCCTCTTTAGTAATAACCTCTTTACATTTATTGAAATTAATCTCATTAAATATCAAGTCTTTTATGTTCCTTTTGAAGTAAAAATTTAATTTCTTATTCCCTTATTTTATCCCGCATTAAGTATTGTAATTTATTATCTCGATTCGCGTCTGCTTTTCACGTTTCTAATTCTGGATTTTTCTTTCTATTATATAAGGTGCAATCAAAACAAAAGGCGTCGAGTATAGCTGCAGTTTCATAGCTGGAATGAAATCAAATAGAATGTGCACTGAACATTACTACGATATATGGTATTCTGGACATCTCTTTTGGAAAAATAAATATATAAAAGGAGAAAAATGTGCGAACAAGAGTAATGGCAAACGTATTTTTAGTCCCAAATTTCGTTATGTAGGTGTTTGGACTAACACTAGCATACGAGTATCTCTATCTGTACTTAGTATGAAACTAAGTCCCCGATTCTTGCATGTTACGGGTAAACTCGAGAACCACTGGATGGATTTTGATGCGGTTTTCACCTTTCTGTAAAGGTTATCTCGTGGAATATTTCTGTAGAAAATAATTTATTTATGATCAAAGGAAGCCGAGCAGAAACGATTTAAGTGGAAAATTCGAAGAAAAAAAAACTGGCGTCCGAGCACTTTGTAAGCTTCGCTGGGCAAACCGTTAAAAATATCTATATACTATCAGTTTAAGAGTTGTTCAGCATGAAAAATTCTAAAAAAAAGACGGGAGAGCATATCTTTATCTTCAATACATCGCCTACTAATAAGTGTTACGTTTTCATTTCTTCCAACAATCTCCATTCAGTCACTGAGAGTTTACGAGCTGGCTAGGGGCGAGTCTCACCCCAGTTACAGCTTAGCTAGCGGACGAACTTATTGCCCCAGATACAGCCAGCATCAAACTGTCGAGTCGTGTTGAGTTAAAAACTTCAGAGAAGAGTGGTTGTGCTTGGAGTTTCCCTGGAAGTGCAACTCGGATTTTCTTCACTAAGACTGGGCGGAAGGGGGATTTGTGTTTCATGCACCTCGCCATTCTTAAATTACGTCTGACAAGAATTTGTTGCACTTGCATCTCCATGATAATATAATTAATAATCCAGTCAGTGATTTTAACCCATCATGCCGAGACGTAAAACGGATATTGGTCGTTGTTCATTAACATTGAAAAAAAAAAGCGCTTATCATGTAATGCATTCATAACTGTTCCCGAGCGAAGCCCGGTCGGGTTGCTAGTCTCAGTATAAAACAAAGTACCCGATTATTGGATGTGATCTGGGGAACCACTGGATGGATTTTGATGCGGATTTCATCATTCTGTAGAAAGGATTTCTCAAGGAAGGTTTATGTATTAAAGCATTCATTTATGACGTAAGGAAGTCGAGCAATAACGTTTTCAGTGAATTGAGTTGAAGACAAAACCTGCCGTCCTCGCGCCTTTTAAGTTTACGCTGAGTAAACCATTAAAAATATCTATATACGAGGCACGTCCAGAAAGTAAGTTCCGTTTGGTAATAAAATTCAATTGTGTACAGATACAGAAAAAATATTTATTGCACAACATTCTACACCTCTTAAACTACTTTTCCACATAACTGCCGAACTTTTGCAGGCATTTGTCATAGCGTGGCACAAGTTTTTGGATACTTTCTTCATAGAAGTTTGCCGCCTGTGTCTTCAACCAGTTGGAAACATCTTCTTTCAGCTCGTCGTCATTGTTGAAGTGTTGACCGCCAAGGAAAGACTTGAGATGTGTGAACAGATGAAAGTCGCTAGGAGTGAGGTCAGGACTGTACGGAGGGTGGTCAAACACGTCCCAGCCAAATCCCCGTAGGAGGTTTTTCGTCACATTTGCAGTGTGTAGTCATGCGCTGTCCTGAAGAAAAACAACACCTTTTAACAGCAACCCTCGGCGCTTATTCTGTATTGCGCGGCGCAATTTGCTAAGTGTCTCGCAGTAAGCATCTGCGTTGATTGTTTGACCACGCGGTAATAAATCAATGAGTAAGATGCCTTTCCAGTCCCAGAACACTGTGCACATCATTTTCCGAGGTGTCAAGATTTGTTTCGGCTTAACCTTTACTGGGGATGAAGTGTGCCTCCATTCCATTGATTGCCGCTTACTTTCAGGGGTGTCGTAAGAAATCCAAGTTTCATCTCCTGTGACTATCTGTGTCAGAAATTCTTCGCCACCTTCATTGTAAAGGGTCAAAAACTGAAGTGCACTATCCATCCGTTTTGTTTTGTGTTGCTCCGTAAGAATCTTTGGTACCCAACGTCGGCAAAATTTACGAAAGTTCAGTTTTTCGGTAAAAATTTCATGAATTAGTGATCGTGAGATTTGGGGAAATTCCATAGCGAGAGCACTAATTGTAAACCTGCAGTTTTCCCGGATCTTGTCATCAATCGCGTGAACCAGTTCTTCTGTAACCAAAGATGGACGCCCACTTCGTTCTTCATGGTGCACTTCACTACGTCTTTCATTGAACTGTCGGACCCATCTTCTTACCATTGAATCACTCATCGCATTTTGTCCATACACTTCGCAAATTTGCCGATAAATTTCAATTGGTTTCACTTTCCTAGCATTCAGAAAACGAATCACAGATCTGATTTCACAAGCGGCGGGATTTTCAATCAACACCGACATTGTACGAGTGAACATGCACAACAACGCGTACGTGGCTGACAGCGCTCTCCAAATGGCGCACGTTTCTTCTCCTTGATACAGAGCCTCTACCGCGCATATGCGGAACTGCGCTGCAGCGGAACGTACAACTAGTTGAAGACACAGGCGGCACACGTCTATGAAGAAGGTATACAAAAACTCGTGCCACGCTACGACAAATGCCTGCAACATTTCGGCAGTTATGTGGAAAAGTAGTTTAAGGGTTGTAGAATTTTGTGCAATGAATATTTTTTCTGTATCTGTACACAATTTAATGTTATTACCAAACGGAACTTACTTTCTGGACGTACTTCGTGCTATTGGCTACTATGAATGTAAGAATTGTTCAGTATGAACAGTTCTAAAAAAAAATATAGTGTCCGTGACAGCATATCTCTATATATAATACATCTCCCACTATAAGTGTTTTTACTTTTTTTTTCCAACAATCTCCATTCAGTGGAAATTTAAATTACTAGCTTCGGTGCGAGTTTACGAGCTAGCGAGAGAGCTTACCTCCCCAACTTCGGCCAGCATCATACTGTTGAGTCGTGTCAAGTTAAGTCTTCAGAGAAGAGTATATGTTGTGTTTGGACTTTCACTGTTCGGCTTTTCTGAATTGTGTCTGGGACCTTCCGTCCGTTCGCCTTTTAAGCTTAAGCTGGGTAAACCATTAAAAGTACCAGGCGAAGCCGGGGCGGGTGGCTAGTATAATATACGTGTAAAATAACCATATTTTCCCATGACGATATAGGCATCCTACAAGAGGGTAGCTCTTGATGGGGATGGGGAATTAAGTGATAATAAATAATAATAATAATGTTATTGGTTTTACGTCCCTTTTATCTACTGCGGCTTTTAGAGAAGCCTGGGTGCTGGAATTATTCCCCGAAAGGGGATCTTTAGCGTGCCAGTAAATTTACTGACACGGGTCCCTCGCATTTCCGCACCCTCAAATGGCAGCAGACTGCACCAGGATTCGATCCTGCAACCATGGGATCATCAGGCGAGAACGTTACCACTGAGCAACGCAGTCCGGGGGAATTAAATGAACGGGAGCTGTCAGTTGTATGTCTTCTGTCGGCCAACACAAATTTTGCGAGTATGATTGGGTGGGACTACAATATATATTTACTATCCTGATAATAATTTACGTATACGAGAAGTTTGAAACTCAGAGGAAAACAATCAGCTTAAAAATAAATAATTAAATTATTAAATAAATAGGTGTTCGACTGTTTTTTCATAAATCCAATTTAAGAGGCCCATGGGGAGGGGCGAAATTCTGGAGGAAAAAAAACGCCCACTAAGATAGGATTTTTGTATATTCACTCTCATCGACCAACTAAAACTATTAAAATTAGAAGAATGATATTTTGGGGATATGTTTGTTGTGTGACCAAAACGTCTACTAAGCAGGGATTTTTGTATATTCAGGTTCTAAAGGGGTGTTAACGGGGTTAAACCTGCATTTCATTGAATAACAATATGACACGACTATGACGCGAGCGAAGCCGCGGGTACCTGCTAGTTTACATATATTATTATTCTGTGACTGACAATGCTCAACCTTATACGGGTCGGCCCACACCAACTGTTCTGCAGGAGTTCAGCTGGGAGATGCTTGATCAACCACCATACAGTCCTGATCTTGCTTCCAGCGATCTATACCTTTCTTGCACCTTAACAAATTCCTGTCCTCCGGTCAGCATTTTAACACTGACGAAGAGCTGAAGACAAGCGTCACACGCTGGTTCCATTTCCACGCGGCAGGCTTCTACGATACAGGATTACAAAATTTCATACCGAGATATTACAGGTGTCTGAATTCTGGTGATTATTTTGAAAAATAGCTTGAACATTGCTGTATCTGGTGCCAATAAAGTTTTTCATGTAACTATGTTTTCTTTTCATAAACAAGATGTTCAGTAAAGAACATATAGCCTACTTTCTCCTAAATTTATGAGTATAGTTATAACTCGTTATTATCAAAGAGTATAATAGAATCATTTCTTGGTTGAAGACCTTAGAAACTATTTACCTCTACCAAACGGCACACCCTAGAAAAAACTACTACCATCATTGAAGAAAGATAGATAAGAAGTATCTCAAGAATGTTATGGATCTGGAGACATAATAGACCGGACTGGCTGCGTGGCTCAGCGGTAACGTTCTCGCTTGCTGGGCCCTAGGTTGCAGGTTCATATCCTGGCGCAGTCAGCTGGCATTTGAGGGTGCACAAATGCGAGGGAGCCGTGTCAGTAGATTTTTGGGCCAAAATTCCGGCACCCCGGCGTATCTAAAAGCAGCAGTAGCTAAAAGGGTCGTAAAACAAATAACATTATTATTATTATTATTATTATTATTATTACATAATCGACCTGCCGTGGGCAACATCCAACTTTGAGTTGAGGCATGTCTTTACACGTCTGGTTGTGCATGGCTTTCACAACCCTAATTGAATTAACAAATCTTTCCATGACCCTACAGGGACGTGTGTATACAAAATATGTGGATATTTTCGATTGCTATTTGCCTGAAATAAAAGTATTAATAACCTGAACTAGCACAGCGGCTAGAATTCAGTTACTATGTGAAATCGTTTTGTTCTTTACTTCAAATAACATTTTCAAATAACGCACAATAGGCTGTTGCAAACCCTTTAAAATAAGAAGTAAAAATGTATCAGAGTATCATCTTGTCATTCTTCAAATTCGATGCGCATAGAATGCCAATGGTATACTATCAATGGAGTCCCATGTAGACCAGTCGTGAAATCTAGTGGAGAATTATCGAACAATATAATCCTAACAGGGCGAGTGCATTCTAGCGGCCATAAGAAGAAACTTTTCAATAAAATCTGAAAGTTAATAAGTAGGCCGGCGTGCAGTTACCTTTTTGGCTGCTAGATGTCTCGAGCAAATCTGCTGGCGAATTATGTTTTAATTAAATGTATGTTTTGCACCGTAATATACACAATATAACGCTTAATTTTAAAACGTCTGAGTCATTACAAAGCAACAAATATATAAAATTTCAAGCAAAAAACCTAACTCTGATGGGGTTTGAACCATAGGCATGTGAATGATAGACCAACGATTTACCACGGAGTCATTTGTGCCAACGAACATTGATCTATATAAAATGACTTACATAGAACTTGTTAGCAAATAATGATTTAGACCTAACGATTTCATCAGTGGAGTATATTATTTATATATAAAGCATTTCAAACAAAGTTTATTTATTTTCAATCAGTACGCTATATTGCATGCAATACTCAAATTAGTGAAATATAAGTCAGGCACAAGATATCCGCTGCCACATTGTCTTCTTACCGAGACGGCTCAGCTTTTTAAAATCACTTCTGCACTATAGTATTACAAAATAAACTTTTAATTTCTAACGTGCCTCTTCCTATAGAACAGTTAAATCGATTCTCGGATCGATAATCGGAACTGGTGGGTCCCATGATATGGATTATAAAGTTTGCATAATTCGCACGGCCACCATCCTGAAATGGTATGGCAGATGACCTTGTAGTTTGGTCACAAGACGCATCCTATATGAAGGTATGTTATTACCAAATTTGGTAGAGATCGGATAATTTGGTTAGTCGCTATTTGATTTTAAGTTTTGAACGTTTGAGTGGCCACCATTCAGTTTTGGTAAAGATGGCGGCGATATAAAACATGACACTGAGGTGCCCTTTGCTTGTTCTACCTCTGTACCAAATTTCGTTCAATTCGGTTTCACCGTGTTCGAATTGATAGGGGGGGGGGGACAGACATTCAGAGTACACACACTCACACACACACACACACACACACAGACTCACACACACACCTACACACACACAGACAGACACACAATTTTTGGCCCTGTAGTGATCTCATAAGTCTACTTTCATTTTTTGCAAAAATCGAAAGTAGGCTAAAAATAGGGATACGTAATTTCTTAATAGGCATCGTATGTGAGTTATGAAAAGTGAGATACTCCTCCTTACAGCTAGTGGGACGGTGGTTAGTGACCACGGGGCCCGAGCTGAGTCCGGCATTGCGTGCCCTTAACTTGTACTGGGCTCCTCTCTTTCATTTTCCTCTGTCAATCACCCTTGGTCAACTCATGTCGTCTTTTGATCGTCAGCCCAACGCTCCTCGTGATGGTGAGGCTACCCAATCCTTGACCTACCCACACCCACACAATGGCAACGTAGTCAGCAACTATACCTTCTACCAATGCGTAGAAATGCGTGATGCACCCCGGATAGTGCTACACCTTGAAGGGCTCACGGCTGATGAATTAGTTGATGATCCCAAGAGAGCCCTCAGTATGGTTCGTTCTTTTTAGCCTATTTTCAATTTTGAAAAAAATAGGCTTATGAGATCACCTTTTGTCCGTGTGTGTGTGCGTGTGTGTGTGTGAGGTGTGTGTGTGTGTCCCCCTAATAAATTCTAAACGGCCGGAGCCATTTAAATGAAACTCGGTAAGATCATAGCACCATTCAGGCCGACCCCGACCGTGCCCTTCAAATTTTATTGTGTCTCACCAATCCAGCATGGCGGCTGTGCGAAATATTTCACCAGCATTCAGTATCCTCGAAACTATTTCCGATATCACCCTGAAATTTTGTACGTTGATAAAGGGAACTACTAGAAGTTCACCATGAGACTTTCGAAAACTTGGTAACTACAAAACCAACATGGCGGCCAAGCGGAATTGAAACATTTAAATAGACTTTTCTCGCGATTTAACCATCCAAACATAATGAAACATGCTACAGCAAATGTTTATACACATTGTAATGCACTAGCGTCAAATTTAGTTCAATTGTTTACATAACGTCAAAATGGCGGCTGTGCGAAATATTTCACTGGCATTCTATATCTCCGAAACTTTTACAGATATCACCGTGAAATTTTGTACGGTGATAAAGGGCACTGCTAAAAGTGTATTTATGTCATTTTCAAAAACCTGTCAAGTACAAAACGAACATGGCGGCCAAGCGAAGTTGAAACATTTTAATAGACTTTTCTCGTGTTTTAACCATCTGGGCGCAGTGAAATGTGGTACAGTAAATGATTATACATATTGTAATGTATTGGCATCTAATTTAGTTCAATTGTTTACATAAACTCAAAATGGCGGCTGTGCGAAATTTTAAAATTAAGTTTTTATTTCTTGTGTCGTAATCATGCGATCGAAGTGAAAGTTTCAATAATGAAGCTATGCAATAGTTTTCCTTCAATGGTACATAACTCTATCGCCTATACATATAACAATCCAAAATCGCGAGCATCCTAAATATTTGGACGGTTCTCAATATCTACGAATCTTTTACATCAATCAAACTGATTTTTAGAGGCTATGAACATAAGTTCACCTATATTACTTTTAGTAACCTGGTGAGCACAAATCCAACACGGCGGTGACGCGAAATATAAATATTTAAATGGATGTTTCTCGCGATTTAACCATCTGAGTGCAGTGAAACTTTGCACGTTAATTGCTTATACAAATGTAATCCTCTGGCATCTAATTTAATTCAATTGTTTTCATAACCACAAGATGGCAGCTGTGCGAAATTTCAAAATCTCATTTTTACTTCTAGTGTCCTAATCATGCGATTGAAGTCTGAATACCACACGTACATGTAATAGTAAATAAATAAAGATCCAACCTGGCGACCATCTGAAATATTTAGACGGTTCTCAATCTATGAATCTATCACAACCTTCAAACTGAAATTGTGTATGTTGATAGAGGCAATTAACATAAGTAGGATATATGAAAATAGGCTGTATAGTTCTTCACGGAACTACTTGTTTATTATTGTCGTGTGACTTTATGGTTGACCCTCTCCATTCCCTTTCTTATCTGCCTTTAATTGCTCTATTTTCTTCCCTGTCCCTTAACCCTCATTCGTCTAGGCTTGAGGATATTCATTTTCCGCGTTTCATATTTTCTATTATTCCTGTTTATACAGTGAAACCTTTCTAAAAGACCACCCCTTTTAAAGACCGATTGTTCTTGGAACCGATTTAAAACCTCATAAGGTCTATGTATTTGTTACCTCTATTTAAGGACCACTCCTCTCCCCGACCAAAGACCAGGCATTTTCTCAGTCTGACCTCATTTAAAAGACCTCTTCTCGTCTGCCTTCCCATTGGAGATGGTGATGAGGGTGATGATGTAAGCCAGGGTGGTCCAACCTTTTGTTACCCGAGGGCCAATCAAACTTTAGTATAGGAATGTGAGGGCCAGAGACATTCCAGAAAGAAAAAGTATTAATTATTTTACTCAAAAAGATTTATTAAAAATTATATTAAAAGGATTTAATATTGCTAGTTTAATATACCACTTCATTTTACTGTCGAGAAATCAATGATGATTGGCCCTGCTTTCCTGATACAAGTGTATCAATGTCCACTGTAAGTTCAGTAAGGCAAAGTCTCAGGATCAATTCCAGTGCAGAACTTTCAATTCGATTTATCGTTTCTTTTTTAATTTGTTTGAGAGCAGATAAAGCACTTTCGCACGCATACGTACTGCTAAACAGCGATAACACTTGCAGGGAGAATTTAAGCGGTTCAGGAAAACGTTCTTTAGAAATTAGTTTCCAGAAATGTTCAGGGACATCACACTTTTTAGTCTGGTAGAATGGGTCTGCCTGAAGATCACAAATTTCCATTTGAAGTCGCAAGGCACCTCACTCACTTCAATATCCATGGGGTTGATGAACAGTGCAAGTTTTGGTTTTAGGGAGTCAAAATCCTGGAATCTGTTCTGGAACTCTTTCTTGATATCTATTATTATTTCATGAAACATACTAAAATTTATGTCAATTTTTTTTTCAACTGCTGACAAGATGAGAAGGTGCCTTCAATGCAATTTACATTGCATACGTTTTTTGCGGAAGCTGGGAGATATTTTGTTTTTTGCCTTGTAGTTTCAGGTTTAAAGCATTTAGATGGGATGTTAACTCTGTCAGAAAAGCAAGATTATTTAAAAACTGGATTTCTTCCAGTTTTTCTTGATACTCATGCCCAGTGTTTTCAATTTGGAGAAGAGCAAGAATTTCATTCCTCAACCCAAAAAACTGTTGCAAGCAATTTCCAGCACTTAGCCAACACACTTCACAGTTCAATGAAATGTCACCATACTCAGCTTCCAAATTGTCCAGGAATGCAATAAATGCTCTGTGTCTACAGGCTTTATTGCCTCCCCTTATTAAATTACAGTATTTACAACAGTTTTCATTGTCTCACTGAGCCTTATAATTTATCCACAGAGAGCCTCCTGGTGGATAACGCAGTGGAAAAACAAAAAATGCAATCCTTTTTCTTTACACATTCCCACTAAACCAATGTTAGGACGTACCATTGCTCTAGCTCCATCTGTTGCAATGCCAGAGCACTTCACAAAACCTCCATATTTAGAAACGATATCATCCAGTGCGTTCTTAATGTCAACACCTTTTTTGCTGGTTTCTAATGATCTTAATTCCAACAGTTCTTCATGAATTTCAAATTCTTCGTTTATTATTCTGACGAAGATAAGGAGATGGCCGATGTCAGCTACAGAGAGTAAAATTCACATTTTTCCAAACTGCTCTTGAGAGAACCTGAAACTTCACCAGCCATATCATTAATTCTTCTACTAACTGTCTGATGAAACAAGGAAACTGTTTCAAAATACATGGACTTTGTTTTATATGTGACGGGGATTTTCGCTCGCCCGCTCGCCCACGTTGCGAGCCTGTTTCCCGCCAAGCACTTTACCGTAATTTGGCGCCCGGCCGGCAATGAGTCATTGAGTATATGAATTTCAATGTTACGCAATGAAAATCGCATTGGAACAGCACACTGAGCACTAAACACGTCAACAATTGACTAAACTGAACCTCACGGTGTTAAAGCTCTCAGCAGACTGCAATGGAGGGACACTTGTGGCGCCAAGAACCACATTACGGCAAAGTGCTTGGCGGGAGACCGGCTCGCAGCTCGGGCGAGAGGGCGAGCGAAAATCCCCGTCACATATAAAACAAAGTCCCTTAGCTATCCTATTATCTCCAAATGAAGTGCCATTTTTACAGCACATCTCTTAATGAGCTCACCATCCCTGAAAGACTTTTAACTTTTAGCTAGCTCTAAACATACCTCATAAGATGCCTTTAAACCAGCAGTGTTTGATGGTTGCTGAAATATAATCTTCTGTCTTGTTAGTTTCAGCTTCAAATCATTAAACACACAACTTCTGGCACTTCCCTGGTATTGATCGTATTTTGATTTGTGCAAGCTGGTATAGTGTCTATTCACGTTGTACTCCTTCGAAACACCTAAGACTTGAGAACAGATAACACACTGCGGTTTTCGATTATGTTCAACAAAAACGTAACTTTCCTGCCACTTTGACTGAAATTGTCGTTTCTCATCTTCAACACGCCGTTTATTAACTCCTGCCATATTAGGTACCGCTCTCGCAACAACGATGACAACAAACTCTCGTCGTACTATATCTCTCGAACAACCTCTCTCGTCAAAAACAACCTCTTCGAAGAGCCCTGCGCTCCCTTTTATAGGGAAATCGGCTGCAGCTCACGAACGATCGTGAACTTATCTGCAGCCAATCACTGGCAGCCAACCAGTTGTCACCTGGAGGCACCCCGCTTCTCGTGCCGTACGTATTCTTGGAAAGACAATTCTGATTACTGGCGTATTTTTCGGAATCTTTCCTTTCCCACCTGGTTCCTTCGTAACATTACTGAATGAAAGTGAAAATTAAAGTAGGCACGCCACGGATTATAACTGTCGAAGAGTGAAGGGCAGTAAGAAGGGCAAGGGCCAATACAAAGGGCCGCGGGTTGGACCACACTGATTGTAAGCAATGGTTCTGTAGGCACAGAACTGCATCAGCATACAATGTCATTAGAAAAAGTGTTATGTAACGTATACAAATACAAAAAACGGCTCTCCTAGAAGATTGTTCGAACCCAGAACAAATTAATGGACTTTCGAACTCACTCAGAGATATTCTAGAAAGTGAAATTGTTAAAGAAAGGTTGGTTGGTTCCTTAGTTTAGGGGCTGCGACAACGCGGTCATGTAGCCCCGTGTACTTTGGGTGTGTGTAGAATCTGTCTGATAACCGGTGTTAATTGTGATGACTGTATTAGTGTGTGTATCTGTTTTTTTAATTCAAGTAGGGACTGCAACTTTGAATTTTCAAATAGTTCCTACTTTTACCGCCAAACGCCACCGTCAACGACTACTAGGCCTAGTTCAGAACTAGCTACTAGACGCCACCGCAGTCGGCTCTTGGCAACGAACGTAGCAACCTAAGAGCGTTGTTTACGTTCTTAACCTATCCAATTTAGTTTCACACAGGTGTAATTAGTGGAAAGATCTTTAACATGCCATAAATCTATGACATGGGACCGCCGACTTTACTTCCCCTCCGAAGGAAGGCATACTGAGGGATCTTTAACGCTCTTAAAAAATCCGACGGCTTCGGCCGGGTTTGAACCCGCTATCTTGGGCATAGAAGCTCAGCATGCTACCAACTACGCCACCGAAGCCGCCTTGTTAAAGAAAGATGTGCTAATCTGAAACAGAGATCAATTCGTAACTTATTTAAATGACAGAGCTCAGAAGATAACTAATTGTAATTAATTTGTACTAAATGTGAACCAATGCAGATAAATTGTAATCAAGTATGTGTTCCAACTATACTTTATTAATAACGCTGTATAAAATTATTTTTAATGCCCACCCCTATTAAGAGACCACCCCTCTAAACGACCAGTTTTCCATGGAACCGTCTTAGTCCCTTAATAGAGGTTTCACTGTATGTTTCATTTCTGGGACTCTGACAGCGTAGTCATTTATCCCCGTGTACTTGGGTGTGTTTGGAATTTATCTGATAATCTGTGTCACTGTGATGGCTGTATTATTGTTTGTATTTATAATTTAGGTGAGGATTGGGAAGGAGGTGGCCGTGGATTTAATTTAGAAACCATCCCGGCATTCACCTGGAGTAGCAGTGGGAAACCACAGAAACCCACTTCCATGAATGCTGAGATGGAAATCGAACTCATCTCTTCTCAGTTTTGCCTCACGAGGCCGAGTGTACTCCATTCCAGCCCTCAAATCAGAATTAGATTTCTTGGCAGAGCCGGGAATTTAACCCGGACTCCGGGGCGACAGCCAAGAAAGCTAGCCTCTACACCAATGTCCTAAATGCACTAGATATTCTAATGAAACACTTCAATATTTTAGCAGAAGGAATGGTTGCTGACTCTGTACCAATGTCAAGTATTTAACTTATTTGTATGAATCTACGAAATGTTGCTGTGAGTTATTTATTTATTGGTACCTAAAATACTACAGCATATGATCTAAATTATTTGCTATGTCGTTTGGCAGATGTTAGTGAAGCAAGTAAATACATTTTCTATAATCATTATTTTTCTCTTTTCTCAATGGTGTTTATTGATATTTATGAACACTTCCAACATAGCACGTAGAAGAATGCAAGGAAAGTTGACCTAAATACCATAATATTGTATTTTTATTTTTGTCTTTAACCTTATTTGTTCTGAATTATTTAAGCGTTGGAAAACATTTTTCAGTGTTGCCTTAGTAATCGAATATATTGCTCTTCATACGGTCAATACGATTGTGCTCAATTGTAATGGGTGTTTTCCAATTCCTAAGAAACAAATTACATGAAATTATTAAATAAATTCATTTGGATGACCAGTTCGGATCGTTAAGTGGTCACCATCACATTCTTTACACTTCGGCCTTTAAATGTATGCCTACAAGTAGGGGAGACTTTGTTATTTCCACAGTCCGGCTAATTCTGCAATTCTTGAAATATACATTTTCTGCAGAGTGGCAACTCAAACTAACACTTGGGGCGCTGTGGTCGGTCTGGATAAGTAGGGTACAAATACTCAATAACACGCGTTTGATATGGAACACTTTTTATTTTTCGGTTATAATCAGTAAATGGGGCCCCTAAAATAATGACATTGTTATTTTTAATTATATATATGTATAACTGTGCGATACTCGTGTTCTAATTTGTGTGTTCCACTGGATTTTATGTGTCAATTGCATATTATCAACCATCGGTTGTCTGCTGGTATTTGTTTTTGAGCAGTTTGAGTCATGGCGCTGTTACGTTTAAAAGATATTGAGTTTGCTCACTGTACCATAGACTCTAGAAATTATTTGCTGCTTTGTAGGGCAAAGGGATGAGTTTAACTTGTATTATAACTCGGGGGAGACAGGGATTGCTTGATTTGGATGGCTAGCAGGTGGGTTTGGTGTTGAATATCGGACTAGTAGCAGGTTCTCGCAGAGTAAATATTTACCTTGCGAAGTCAAATTAGGCCTATATGACTCGTAGTGGAATGGCTCGGCTATCGCAGAGCGAGGTGATGGCGGTTGGTACTTACTTACTTACTTAATTCCTGCCGCTCCTTCCGGAGCATAGGGCCTTGGCGAAATTTCTCCACGCAGTACGGTTCCTGGCCATTCTCTTCACTTGACTCCAGTTCTTGTCCACCTCTGCAATTTCATTTTCGATCGTCCTCTTCCATGTCTTCTTAGGTCGACCTCGCTTCCTGGCGCCTTGAGGATTCCAGTCTAGCGCCGCCTTCTCAATAGCTCCGTCCGACTTCCTTAGTGTGTGACCAATCCAGCGCCATTTCCTCTCTTTGATCTGGATGCTAATCGGTTGTTGATTGGTGATGGTCCGAAGATCTTCATTTGAGATTATGTCCGGCCACCTCACATTCATGATGCGACGCAGACATCTGTTAATGAACACCTGTAGCTGGTTGTTGATCGGTTTTGTGACTTTCCATGTTTCACAGCCGTAGAGAAGAATCGACTTTACGTTGCTATTGAAAAGGCGGAGCTTGGTCTTCCTGGAAATGTTTCCATTTCTCCAGATGGGGTAGAGCTGGACAAAGGCACCATTTGCCTTCCTGATACGGCTTCGAACATCTTCCTCTGCTCCCCCATCATTTGTGACTATACTTCCAAGGTAGAGGAAGGAATATATAATTTTCAAAAGAAAAATATGTCTTGGTGAGGTGTGCTTTAACCAACTGAAGAGCCCAATTGCACACCGGGGCGAAACACTGTCATTTTGTTGAGTTATAATACATATTTTTCTTTTGAAAATTATATATTCAATGCCAAGGTAAGGTTATAATTGCTTTGGAATGGAGTTTCGACTCCCATAGTGCACTGGCTTTGCTCGTGACGTGGATACACATGTATCAAATACGTCTTGCAATGGCCTTCCAAGTGTGTACTAGACAGTGTCTTGGTGAGGTGTGCTTTAACCAACTGAAGAGCCCAATTGCACACCGGGGCGAAACACTGTCATTTTGTTGAGTTATGCCGGAACATTTAGCACAATTTGTGTTTAAATATATAATGGCTCAACGGACAATACATATTTTTCTTTTGAAAATTATATAAACTGAATTTATGTCCTAAATATTTAGTAATTACATTTGTATGTTAATTTTTTGAATGCTTTCCCTGAATTTATGATGTTTACCGTGAATCCCTTAGTATTGTGGATTTGGACGAGTCTCCCCAATGTGAGTGACGGTAGACAGTGGGAGTGTTAGCAGTTGCACGAGAACGGAACTCACATTGCTCCAACAATAAGCTAAGTTCATATTCAATTCCAACTTGAACATTCACTAACAATCACAGCTGTCACACTAAACAAGCCAACTTGAAGGTCAATAACTCGAACAATAATCACTTATAACCTTTTATAGGGCAAAAGACTGCGGGTATAAAATAATTATTTCTTATATGCACATTTGTGATTGGGGGTGATAGATGAGTAGGAATATGCAACAATTCTATAGGTGTGGATTCTACTTTATGAAATATGTGATGGGAAATTATTATACCACCGCCCATACCCGACAGTATGTTTTCTTAAATGGGCAATGTGGTAATAATTTCCCACCTCCAAATTATGATGTTACTGTGTTTTCACTCAATAATGAGGTTTATTTAACATTATATAGTATATAAAAAACACACATCGCGCTCTGTAATTAAAAGAAACATAACTCCTACGCAACAAACGTTCAGTGACCTATAACATATTTGCCGAAAACTGCACATAAAAAATAAAAGTGATTTTGGAATGTTAAAAGTTAGAATATTCGAAATATAATTCAATAATTTCAAAATAATATTTACTAAAAACACAGTTTTTTTAATGTCTATCCTACGGCAAACACCCTAAACAGAATATAATATTCCCTTTCTAGCTGAAATATATTTACTCAAGTGACCAAAACCATTATTAACATTATATTTCAATTATATACCAACTTTTCAAATCTCCTATCTTCTGTAAAACAATGCATTGCATTCATTCAACACAACCGAACTGCCGAGCACGTGCACTGTGGAGACCACTGGGATATATGCTTCCCACCTTTGGTTTCTGATGACAGTATACATCAAATTAATTGCTTTTCAATATGTCTGTGCAACTAGCTTGTGGATGCATGTGGAACTGCTTGAAATGAAATGGGTGGGAAGATTCTCTCCCTAACATCTTTATATTAATACATGGTGGGAATATATTATCCCAACGTCCTATAAACGGTATACCTAACAAATCTCGACAAGTTGCGCAGGTTTATAATAAGTGCCGTAACAATATAAATGCAAATATACATACAATAGACCTTGGCTATCCGGCCTGCACTTCTGGCGCATGTAGAGCCGCAATTATAAAGTACAGTACAGTATTGTTAATACGTAGCCTTATTGAATACGTTATCGGAAAATCTCTATGGGGGGACCTACACCTAGGATCCGAAAATCATGTCTATTTCACTTTTTTATTCCTCCGCAACAGAAAGGACTAAAGAATTGTAATTTGGTCTGCCAATCGCACTATCCTTTTCCAGTATGTTCGTGTAATTACAAGTCATATGGCGAATGAATTTCCGAAAATTGGGCATTTAAAATGGCGGCTGCATATTGTGCACAGATCCACCGTTTCCATAATACAGTATTTTACACAAATATCATTGTTTTTCCAAAATTCTCTTTTCATTGTATTTACTAATACGGTAGCTATAGATTGACCTAGAATCATTGGAATCTATAACGAAAAAATATTTTTTTAAAAAGCTTATATAAAAGTGTAACTTTTTTGCCATTTTTTTACGGATAATTTTTTTAAAACCTAAACTATAACATGTACAGCAACAGTTCTAGGTCATATTGTTCTTCCCTATAAGATAAACATGTATACGAAGTGTCACTTAATTATCTTGAAAACTCTGACAGTTACTAAGGAAACGGATTTCGGGAAACGAGCAACAAAGTTACCAATGTGTAGGAGTACTTCCTAAACTTCCCCGCACGTTTTTGGTCATAAATTCAAAAGTATTATACATATAAAGAAATAGTTGCAGTGATTTGAAGAGGAAGAATCAATAAATGTAGAAAAAAAAATGACAAATTACAAATTTTGATTCTTAAAGGTGTAGGCCCCCCTTCAAACGGGACACAGAAACCCTTTTTCAGTGCTCACAAACAACAATGAACTCACGCACAGGGCAGCTCTGTTGGCAACTCTGTGAGTTTTGTCCGTCACCTGTTGTATATCGGAAGTTCAAAATGGGTACGTTCGTAAATTGTTGTTTTGTGCACTCCGTTGTACACATGTCTGTAATGAATATGGTTGGATGGTTGGTTGGTTCTTAAGTTTTGGGGCTGCGACAACGCAGTCTTGTAGCCCCGTGTACTTTGGGTATGTGTAGAATCTGTCTGATAACCGGTGTTAATTGTGATGACTGCATTATTGTGCGTTATCTGTTTTTAATTCAATTAAGGACTGCAGACTTTTGAATTTTTCAAATAGTTCCTACTTTTGCCCCCAAACGCTACCGTCAACGACTACTAGTTCAGAACTTAGCTACCAGACACCACCGCAGTCAGCTCTTGGAAACCAACGTAGGAACCTAAGAGCGTTGTTTACATTCTTAACCTATACAATTTAGCTTCACACAGGTATAATTTGTGGAAGGTTTATTAACATGACATAAATCTATGACATGGGACCGCCGGCCTTCCTTCCCCTCCGAAGGAAGGCATACTGAGGGATTTTAACGCTCTTAAAAATTCCGACGACTTCGGCTGGATTTGCACCCGCGATCTTGAGCATAGCAACTCAGCATGCTACCAACTACGCCACTGAAGCCGCCGTGTAATGAATATGTTTCAATAATTTTTGTAACAATTAGGCTTATGTTTTCCGTTAATGTTTTATTTATTTTAAAAGTGTTATTCATATGTATACTTCACAATGCAGATCGTTTTATGTTTCCTGTAATAATTTTTGAAACGTGAAATACAGTACGTGCATACCTAACAAACACTACTTAGAACGAGCATGTACTACATAAGAAGTCAGAAATTAATTTTTTTTTTTAATCTAAAAGAGGTGCTTTTAATATTACGGCTTGTATCGGAGGAGAGAATATAGAACTCCGGCCTATCAGGCATTTTGTTATCCAGCCAATAACGTAGATCTTAGGCCCCATAAAACAAGAACTATCATCATTATGAAGAATTTTTAGCCTACTTTTCACATTTGGAACAAGAAGCTCCGTTAAGAACTATGCAGCCTACTTTTCATGCCAATGATTATTCTACAGAATATGAACCTATCTAGAATAATGACGAAATTAAGTTGGTAATATCGAAATATCTAATTAGTTCAACATATACCTGGTATAATGTAGCCTATTAGAGCACTACAGTTGGCAGCCCTGGTGACTGAATATATTCTTAGTTCCATCTCTTAAGGTACAGAATACAAAATTTGGTTGAAGTCCAATGGACGTTACTTGCAGTTAGACACTGTATCTATCAGCACGCGTAAAAGCATGTTGCCAACAATACCATGCGTGTGCTGGTCAGAAATAATCTGAAATATTATGATATCTTGTTGTGCCAATTAGGGATGAAATCCATTTGTTAGTATAGAAGTTACATGTATTTTAAAATTGGACATATCAGCAGGCATAGAATCATGTTGTCAGCACTGCCTTGTATTAATTACTCCAAATTAATCTAGAATGTCAGGTGCTATACGTGTGCAAAGTATAGACCTGTTGGCTTGCATACTTTCTGATATATTGATTTTAGGGTAAACAAGAAGTTCCGTGAAGAACTATACAGCCTACTTTTCATGCCAATGATTATTCTACAGTATATAAACCTATCTAGAATAATGACAAAATTAAGTTGGTAATATCGAAATATCTAATTAGTTCAAAATATACCTGGTATGATGTAGCCTAATAGAGCACTACAGTTGGCAGCCCTGGTGACTGAATATATTCTTAGTTCAATCTCTTAAGGTACAGAATACAAAATTTGGTTGAAGTCCAATGGACGTTACATGCAGTTAGACACTGGATCTATCAGCACGCGTAAAAGCATGTTGCCAACAATACCATGCGTGTGCTGGTCAGAAATAAACTGAAATATTATGATATCTTGTTGTGCCAATTATGGATGAAATCCATTTGTTAGTATAGAAATTACATGTATTTTAAAATTGGACATATCAGCAGGCATAGAATCATGTTGTCAGCACTGCCTTGTATTAATTACTCCAAATTAATCTAGAATGTCAGGTGCTATACGTGTGCAAAGTATAGAGCTGTTGGCTTGCATACTTTCTGGTATATTGATATTAGGGTAAAAACAATATAGACAGCATTTATTAACAGTTGGCAGCCCTTATTGCTCTCAACAATAGTTATAGTCATATCTGTTATGGTACACATAGCACATACGAAATTTGGTTGAAATCCGAATGATAGTATAGAAGTTACATGTATTTAAAAATTGGTACTATCAGCAGGCTTATAATCATGTTGGTAGAACTGACGTATATAAGTTACTCCAAATTAATCTAAAATGTCAGAATATACGTGTGCATAGTGTAAAGCTGTTGGCTTGCATACTTTCTGATATATTGGTATTTGGATAAAATAAATAAATAGAGAGAGCAATTATTAACAGTGGGTAGCCCTGTTGGCTCTTAAGAATATGCTCATTCATATATGATTATGTACAGATGTTACATACAAAATTTGGTTGAAATAAAATTGAGAGTGTAGAAGTTATATGCATTTAAACATTGGACCTATCAGAAGGCTTAAAATTATTTTGGCTACACTGTCATTGTTGGCCTCCTGGAAATTAAACTGAAATAGTATTATCTGCATGTGTGCCAATTTTGGAATAGCTCCCATGCATACCTTGCATGATATCCAACATGGAGCTCAAATTTCTAGTGCGTTTTTTCAGCAGTTGGTAGCACTGACATCATTTTCAAATATTGACGTGAGCTATTCCGGTGCACATCTTTACTCATACTAAATTTGGTTTTGATTGCTGCAGCCGTTTAGGAGTTGATAGGGGGGGGGACACACACACAGCCAGACAGACAGACAGAAGGACAGGCAGACAGACAGACAGACAGACAAACAGACATTTTCCCGATCTCATAAGTCTACTTTTTCCTCATTTTTGCAAAATGTGAAAAGTAGGCTAAAAATATAGACAGCATTTATTAACAGTTGGCAGCCCTGATTGCACTGAAGAATACTTATAGTCATATCTGATATGTTACACATAGCACATGCGAAATTTGGATGAAATCCTACTGATAGTATAGAAGTTACATGTATTAAAAAATTGGCCCTATCAGCAGGCTTAGAATCATGTTGGTAGAACTGACGTATATAAGTTACTCCAAAATTAATCAAACATGTCAGGTACTATACGTGTGCATAGTTTAAAGCTGTCGGCTTGCACACATTCTGATATATTGGTATTTGGATAAAAAAATAGAGAGAGCAATTATTAACAGTTGGCAGCCCTGGTGGCTCTTAAGAATACGCTCAGTCATATCTGTTTATGTACAGATATTACATACAAAATTTGGTTGAAATCCAGTTGATAGTGTAGAAGTTATATGCATTTAAACATTGGACCTATCAGAAGGCTTAAAATTATTTTGGCAACACTGTCATGGTTGGCCTCCTGGAAATTAAACTGAAATAGTATTATCTACATGTGTGCCAATTTTGGAATAGCTCCTATGCATACCTTTCAGGATATCCAACATGGAGCTCAAATTTCTAGTGCGTTTTTTCAGCAGTTGGTAGCACTGACATCATTTTCAAATATGGACGTGAGCTATTCCGGTGCACATCTTTACTCATACTAAATTTGGTTTTGATTGCTGCAGCCGTTTAGGAGTTGATAGGGGGGGACACACACACAGCCAGACAGACAGACAGAAGGACAGACAGACAGACAGACAGACAGACACACATTTGCCCGATCTCATAAGACTACTTTTTCCTCATTTTTAGCCTACTTTTCACATTTTGCAAAAATGAGGAAAAAGTAGACTTATGAGATCGGGCAAATGTCTGTCTGTCTGTCTGTCTGTCTGTCCTTCTGTCTGTCTGTCTGTCTGGCTGTGTGTGTGTCCCCCCCCTATCAACTCCTAAATGGCTGCAGCAATCGAAACAAAATTTGGTAGTAGTAAAGATCTATACCTGAATATCTCACGGCCATATTTGAAAATGATGTCAGTGCTACCAACTGCTAAAAAATCGCAATTGAAATTTGAGCTCCATGTTGGATATCTTGGAAAGTATGAATGGGAGCTATTTCAAAATTGGCACACGTACAGATCATAATATTTCAGTTTAATTTCCAGGAGGCTAAATATGGCAGTGTTGCCAAAATGATTATAAGCCTCCTGATAGGTCCAATTTTTAAATGCATATAACTTCTATACTATCAATTGGAATTCAACCAAATTTCGTATGTTGTATGTGTACATAACCAGATATGACTGAGCGTATTCTTCAGACCTACCAGGGCTGCCAACTGTTAATAAATGCTCCTAATTTATTTTATCCAAATACCAATATATCAGAAAGTATGCAAGCCGACAGCTTTAAACTATGCACACGTATAGTCCCAGACATTCTATATTAATTTGGAGTAACTTATATACGTCAGTGCTACCAACATGATTCTAAGCCTGCTGACAAGTCCAACTTTAAATACATGTAACTTCCATACTATCGTTTGGATTTCAACCAAATATCGTATGTGCTATGTGTACCATAACAGATATGACTATGCGTATTCTAAGGAGCAACCAGTGCTGCCAACTGTTAATATGTGCTGTCCCTATTTTTGTTACCCTAATATCAATATGTCAGAAAGTATGCAAGCCAATAGCTCTAAACTTTGCACACGTATAGTACCTGGCATTCTAGACGAATTTGGAGTAACTAATATACGTCAGTGCTGCCAACATGATTCTAAGCCTGCTGATAGGTCCAATTTTAAAATGCATGTAACTTCTATACTAACTAATGGATTTCATTCAAAATTGGCAAAACAATAGATCATATTATTTCAGATTATTTCTGACCAATACATGCATGACATTGTTGCCAACATGATTTTACGCGCGCTGTTAGATCCAATGTTTAACTGCATGTAACGTCCATGCTATTCATTGGACTTCAACCAAATTTTGTATTTTGTACCTTAAGAGACGGAACTAAGAATATATTCAGTCATCAGGGCTGCCAACTGTAGTGCTCTATTAGGATACATTATGCCAGGTATACAGTATTTCGAACTAATTGGAAATTTCGATATTAGCAAATTAATTTCGTCATTATTCTAGATAGGTTCATATTCTGTAGAATAATCATTGACATGAAAAGTAGGCTGTATAGTTCTTCACGGAACTTCTTGTTGCAAAATGTGAAAAGTAGGCTAAAAATGAGGAAAAATTAGTCTTATGAGATCGATCCGGGAAAATGTGTCTGTCTGTCTGTCCTTCTGTCTGTCTGTCTGTGTGTGTGTCCCCCCCTATCAACTCCTAAACGGCTGGAGCAATGGAAATAAAATTTGGTAGGAGTAAAGATCTATACCTGAATATCTCACGGCCATATTTTAAAATGATGTCAGTGCTGCCAACTGCTGAAAAATCGCAATTGAAATTTGAGCTCCATGTTGGATATCTTGGAAGGTATGAATGGGAGCTATTTCAAAATCGGCACACATATAGATAATAATATTGCAGTTTAATTTCCAGAAGGCCATACATGGCAGTGTTGCCAAAATGATAATAAGCCTCCTGATAGGTCCAATATTTAAATGCATATAACTTCTACACTATCAATTGGAATTCAACCAAATTTCGTATGTTGTATGTGTACATAACCAGATATGACTGAACGTATTCTTATGAACCACCAGTGCTGCCAACTGTTAAAAAATGCTCTTAATTTCTTTTATCCAAATACAGATATATCAGAAAGTATGCAAGCCGACAGCTTTAAACTATGCACACGTATAGAACATGACATTCTATATTAATTTGGAGTAACTTATATACGTCAGTGCTACCAACATGATTCTAAGCCTGCTGAGAGGTCCAACTTTAAATACATGTAACTTCCATACTATCATTTGGATTTCAACCAAATTTCATATATGCTATGTGTACCAAAACAGCTATGACTATGCGTATTCTTAAGAGCAACCAGGACTTCCAACTGTTAATAAATGCTGTCTCTATTTTTGTTACCC
This sequence comes from Meconema thalassinum, assembly GCA_946902985.2. NCBI lineage: Eukaryota > Metazoa > Arthropoda > Insecta > Orthoptera > Tettigoniidae > Meconema > Meconema thalassinum. Next base: position 230,663,703 of record OX336391.1, on the reverse strand, counting down.
TAATATCAATATATCAGAAAGAATGCAAGCCAATAGCTCTAAACTTTGCACACGTATAGTACCTAGCATTCTAGATTACTTTGGAGTAACTAATATACGTCAGTGCTGCCAACATGATTCTAAGCCTGCTGATAGTTCCAATTTTAAAATGCATGTAACTTCTATACTAACTAATGGATTTCATTCAAAATTGGCACAACAATAGATCATATTATTTCAGATTATTTCTGACCAATACGTGCATGACACTGTTTCCAATATGATTTTACGCGCGCTGTTAGATCCAATGTTTAACTGCATGTAAAGTCCATGCTATTCATTGGACTCCAACCAAATTTTGTATTCTGTACCTTAAGAGATGGAACTAAGAATATATTCAGTCACCAGGGCTGCCAAATGTAGTGCTCTATTAGGCTACATTATGCCAGGTATACAGTATTTCGAATTAATTAGAAATTTCGATATTACCAACTTAATTTCGTCATTATTCTAGATAGATCCATATCGATTAATCATTGGCATGAATCTTAAATTTTAAGAAAAGTAGCCTCTTTAGTGCGTCACGGAACTTCTTGTTACTTTTGTTATCCGGCTTGACCTTCTGCCACATTAGGCTGTATAGCCGAGTCTACTGTATTTCTAGTCATAGAAATAACGGTCTAAGTGTGAAGGATCAAATGATCGGTTGACGATCGAAATTGGCCCTTCAAGTTTTTTTTTTCATTTTTATTTGTTTATTATGTTTTTTATTTGTATTTTTCATTTATTTTCATTTATTTTTTATTTTATTTATTTTTTACTATTTAACTATTTAACCCATTACTGTTGGGTACAATCGTGTTACTGACTAAAATTATTAATTTATCTTCTTTGATCTGTTTAAGATTAATCTATTGCAAATGAAATGAAAATCCACAGCCTGCTTCCAGTCTCCGACCGGGTCAGGAATGGAATGAATGAAGCCCCTATCTAGCGGCGAGGATATGAACTGTGCCGGCTGCCGAGGCCTGACGCACTCCTCTGGGGCAATGATTAAATGAATGACGGATGAAATGAAATGATAGTGGAGAGTGTTGCTGGAATGAAATGTTGACAGGGAAAACCGGAGTACCCGGAGAAAAACCTGTCTGCCTCCGTTTTGTCCAGCACAGATCTCACATGGAGTGACCGGGATTTGAACCACGGACCCAGCGGTGAGAGGCCGGCGTGCTGGCGCCTAAGCCACGGAGACTCTATTGCAAATATACATTGTAAATAGATATAAAGGTATTCCACCTAAACTAAACACAAGGTACTGGTAAATTTGAATATGAACGCTCTTCTATATCCATCACGTTCCTTCATCACATTCCACGTTGCGAAACAAAATGTCTATGGTCCACATCGTGGTGCAGCGGCTAGTGTAATTAGCTGTCGTCCCAGAGTTCCGGGTTCGATTCCCGGCTCTAGAAATAAATTTAACTCTAGTCTGTGGGCTGGAATGGGGTACACTCAGCCACGTGAAGCAAAACTGGGAAGAGGTGTGTTCGAGTCCCACTTCAGTCATCCTGGAAAAGGTTTTCCGTGGTTTCCCCCTTCTACTCCACGCGAATGACAAGATGATTCCTAACTTAAGGCCACGTCGCTTCCCACCCAGTCTTCACCTGAATTACAAATACACACACACTCTATTACTAAAGCCATATCACAATTACACAGGCTATCAGACAAAGTTCCATTCTCACCCAAGTACACGGGGCTAAATGACCACGATATCCAAGCACCTCAAATGAAACAACAACAACAACAAAACTTTTATATACAGGCTACGTGCCAAAATTCTCAAGGGATGAGACTGCTGATCATTGGTAAAAGCTGTAACCAAAAGAGCAAAGAAATTTATGAAGTCCCTTTAGACTTGACATACGTATGGTTTGCTCATTTTTCTGAATCACTATAGGCCTTGAAGCCTGGCGTAAAATAACATGAGACAATTTTAAACTGTCAAAATTAATCTCTTAAATAGAGGGTAATAAACCGACAAGTCATCGTATTCTGTAATTTTGTATTAACTACTTTACCAATAACAATGCTGGAATAGACTCGAATACCATAGCCCTGAATTCTGTACACAACACTAGCTAAAACGATTATCTTTTATTGTATTGTAGAGTGTGTTTTGTGATACTAAATGGATGCCGAGCATGTACTAGGAAACAAAGCATGACGTAATATATTCCAACAACAAAATTATCTTCGAGCTTCAAATTTAATGGACTGAACTAAAATCTAGAAAATCTAATATAATCTCTTGTACCAGCAGGCATACATATATCCAAATGAGGATGCAAATGTGGATATAATTGAATATTTAAATGAACGGTGGAAACAAATACCATTGTTTGTCGGGAAATGCTGTGTGTTACTTGATTTAACATACAGAATAAGTTTAATCTTTTAACATACACTAGCAGGCTATGTTTATAAGGTTCATTTGGACAAAAGCAAATAAAACATATTCATCTTATTCTGCCTATAATATCTGGCCTTGTTATGTCTTACCTTTAAGTGTTGATGCTCCTTTATTTATTAGACCAAGAATATCCTGGTCATAGATTACGATGATGATGATTATGTTCATAATGATGATAATTGTTATTTTAAGAGGCATAACATCCTTGGTCATTGGCTCAACTTGCATTATCACATATATGTGTTATTCTTTTGAGCTAGTTCTGAATAAAATTAAATATAACGAAAATATGCTTCAGGAACAATTTGTAATATTACTAACACAGAAAGGAAAGCTAGTAGATATTATGTCATCAACAAGCACTATTGCGACGATCGTTATTCCTGGTAATGCTACCTGAAACAAAAATAAAACCATTAACATTATGACGAGATACTTCTCTTCCAGTTGTGACAAAACTTTTGATGTCACTATCATACCACGATTGCTTCTAAATTGCAGTTTTATGCGCGAAGGCAGCTTAAGTCATTAGGAGAGAGAAAATAGTTTATAGTTTGGAATAATGACAGGAATTGGATCATTGTTCTCTTGTTTGGTACCAACCCAGTATTGTCTGCGTTAAGAACGAATGGTGTGGCAGTCAAGGTGAAGGGTCTGCGTTCCATTGGTTTTCAGTCCGCACAAGGAATCAAGTGCACTCATTTTCGAAATAACTTATTTTGTAAATTAAAAAGTCACGTTTTATTGCTGCTTATGAATAATTGGCTCCTAACTTTCAGTCACTCAACACTATTTTATGCCGAATTACTGTATATTAGGCGGGAAAAAGTGGTTCTATCCTAAGAAAACCACATGTTAATATTATTTGCATGCAGATTTGTATGGAATCTCATATTTTACCTGCGTAATATAATTGAGTATAAATTCATGTGTGATTAAAATTTATCGCTTGCCAAGGTGGCTGAGTGGTTATCGTGTCGGACTACCAACCCCAAGCTTTTTGGTTCACTCCTGGCCGTGGTAAGTGATTTTTGAAAGGCAACAAAAATCTCGGTAAGCATGTCATACGTTGTTGGAATGTTAAAGAACCCATTTGAATTCAGTAGGCCATGTTCATAATGGAAAAATTAATCTCGGGATTTCCCATCAACACAAAGTTCCTCCTTTCTCTTCTAGAAAGCGCTATAATGTCTAGGAGCTTAGATATCTAACCTCCTTGACTTTCATAGCGCTCCAAGGAACGACAAAATTTAACATGAAAGCTTCCGTATGGGCGTTAAATAGCAAAGCTTTCACCCGGCACCCAAGACCATACGATATTATTATTATTATTATTATTATTATTATTATTATTATTATAAAAAGTTATCAACCAATTCAAAACGTCCGATAGTGTGCAGAAAGTCAACCCTAGGAATAGCAAGAGTCCACGTTGGCTGTTGTTTAAATCCACTACCGAGGGGACGATATACAGTCGGGCATCACATTTTGAAAAACAAATTATACTCTCGTGAATGCTGAAACAGATGAGAGTGGGTATGGAGAAAAAATAATTGATTATTTTAGCGAAACGCTTTGTCGTAAATTGAAGGGATTAAATGTATTTTTCCTTGTCATGAAAGTTTTCTGTTATATTCCAACTATTTGTCACTTTAAGTCTTCACACAGCAGAAATGGGAGTGCCCTCTGCCAAACTATTTGATTAAGTTACACGCCGTCCGCTGACTGCATATCTAATGGTAATGTTTCTATTCGTTTAGATATGTATGATCCTTACAACGGTTTAGCCAAGGAATAGGCCCAGATCCCCCTTCCTCGAAGGAAAAGAGAGGAATCACATTATCAGTTCGCCAACCGTGACATTTAGTGGTTCCTATTCAGAGCACAGTAAACAAACTTCGAGCTCCTGAATCTTCCTAATAAGAAGACTAGCAAACCAGACCTGTTTCAGCCTGACAAAACATCGATTGGAAATATTTATTTGATGGTTGAACTAAATTGGAGCGGGTGGACCATTTGAAATATTCGAATTGTGTATTCTCCAAGTATGGAAGTATAATGAAAGTGATAGAGTATAAAAAGCATTGCAATGAGTTCCCAGTTGCGATCAACTGTATTCTGCAAGAAAGAAGTTAGTGTAGCAATGATAATCTCCCCACATCACTCAGCATTTAGGCCGACCTTGCTGTATGGGAGTGAGAGCTGGGTAGATTCAGGGTATCTGATACATAAACTGGAGGTAACTGATATGATGGTAGCACGAATTATTGCTGCTAAAAGTGCATGGGAGCAATGGAAGGAGGGGATTCGTAATGAAGAGATAAAGGCTAAGTTATAAATTAACACGCTAGACGATGCTGTTCGTATGAGCTGACACAGATGGTGGAGTCATATGAAGGAGATATTACCTAAGAGGTTATTGAACTCGACTATAGAGGGTAAGAGAAGCAGGCGATGGTTAGATGCAGTATTCAACGATTTAAAAGTGAAAGGTATAGAAGCAGAGGAGGCCACAATGCTAACTGCTAACATATGATCATGGACTCGAATTATTCACAGAGACTTGCAGACTTGACTGGACGCTGAAGGCAAAACACTCTCAAATGAGAATGAATTAATGATTAGGTGAATGAATTTGATGTCTGACTTTGTAGTGTTCACTCTTAAAATGTTGATCGCTTCGCCAAGAGGAAGATAAACGTACTTACCACTCCGTATTATTCGTGTAACAACACACACTTTCGAGGACGTCAACCACTTGTGTTTTTGCGTGTGCGACTTTCAGACATTCAAGATCCAGGACGTGCACCTTAAACTTCCAACTTGCATCTTTACCCAGAACCGAGAGACATACCCAGTTATAATCCTGAATCTGAAAGACACTGAACTTCAATTATAAACCTCTGTGTGACACTATCTTTTGTACTATCATCTAAATTTTCATGCTTGATTGTTTTTGCAGGTACTCGATACTACTACAGAAATACTTCAAATAATGGACAATACCCATAACTTACAGTACATGACAGTGTTGAACATTATAAAATGTATTTACTATTGTTCCATAATGTGGTTGGCAGTATCGCATAAACGCCAAATACCATTATAAAAAAGAGGAAGATACCGTTCTAGGTTCCCGCCAGGGGCTCACTATTGAGACGTGGGTTGTTGACCACGGGAGCCCGGCTGAGTCCGACATGGCTTCCACTTAGCCTACATGTGCTGGGCTCATCACTGCCACCTTTTCATTTAGCCTCCCTTTGCCAACTCTTGCTCTCTTCCGGCGCCGAAGGTATTAGGGTATCCGAGGCCTAGGGAGTCATCCACTTTCCCACCTTATTTGGCCCTTCTCTCATCTTTCCTGATACCCTCATTATTGTTATCTCTTCCTGATATCTCCTGCCTTCTCCTGAAGGCCGTAAATGAGGTAGTTTGTGTGTAGCCCCACCATTTCTGGTGCCCCCTGGATAGTGCAACACCCTTAAGGGTTCACGGCTGGTGAATTCGGGATTTGGCGACCCCAAGGGATTCCTGACCTGGGTCTAGTTTTCCCCCTTTTTGCATTGCCTTTGGGGCGGACCCCCTCTCTTTCCTCTCTGCCTTTCATGGCTTTCTTTCCTTCCAAGTTCCTCAATTCTCATTCTTCGAGGGTTGAGAGCATTTCCTTTACTTCTGTCTTTTATTTACATCTCCTCCATTTTGTTTCCTATTTCCTCTTTTTGTTGGGAAGTCAGTAGTTAATTTTAGTTGTAGGTTTCATTATTTTGATTATCCTTCATTTCCACTATCACCCAACCATTAGGGCAGTGCTGGATTACCCATTAGGCCCGACTAGGCCCAGGAATAGGGCCCCCAATTATCTGGACCCCCCATAAGTAAAAAATAGTATGATTTGTTAAATTGTTCATCAAATCATCCGAAATGTTTTCAAATAACGATGATCATTTCAATTGAAATGTATGTATATGTGATTTAATAAAGATTGATTTATTCATCTTGAAAAAAAAACTCATGTATATACTTTATTAAATGTACAGGTGCTAGTAAAAAATAAAAATAATTTAAAAAAAATAAGGGGCCCCAAAAATCTGAGGGACTTGGGCCTCATTTTACCTTCATTCGGCACTGTATTAGGGGCCGATAACCTAGATGTTAGGCCCCTTAAAACAACAATTATCATCAGCAGAAGCATTCTAGGTTGAAGTGGGAAAACCAGTGGAGGGGTACGGAATAAAACATCAACACATCAACTACTAGATGTAGTAGCTTGTTCGACACTGTAGTAGCTCTCCAATCGGGGAGTGACATGTATCGAACGATCAGCCAGGTGGTGAATGTGTCAAAGACACGGCCTCGTTGTGGTCAATGCAATCGACAAATTCAATATTGAAATGAGGTTTAGTTATTATTATCTACATGGAACATTCAGTCAGCTTCAAACAATACTTGAAAATTGCTACATCAATTAGTTGTTAAAAATACAAGGTAAATATGTGTACATCTAAATAAAACAATCGTTAGTGTATGTATATTCTGATCAAATGAATTATTTTAAATGCAATATATTATCATCTACAATGATATTGCCCATTATTCAAATGAACAAGCCACATTTAAATAACAAAAATGCGGAATCGATGAAGTATGAAATAATTCCTTTTCATGTCCAATCCAGTAAAGTAGGGTGTTCACATGTTAAATACATCTATTGGGCATAACATACGCTCATACAGTAATTTCTGTTTCATTCACGAGCCTGTGTAGTCAGCCCCGTGAAGCTGTGAGTGTAAATATGGTTCGTATAGGGTTTAGAATTGAGGCGAAGGCAGGTGTGACTGTAAATTAAGTACAGTACTCTCATTTGTCTAAACCGACAGTAGTGGCTACGCTGGCTAACGCGCAGCATTAGGTCATGGGGCCAAGCTCTCTGCTGACTCGGTAGACGCGTGGGTTCGAGCCCCACCGTCGGCCGTCCTTGAAATGGTTTTCCGTGGTTTCCCCATTTTCAACACCAAGCAAATGCTGGGACGGTACCTTCTGACAGGCCACGGCCGCTTCCTTCCACATCCTTGTCCAGTTTCATTCACCATCATTCATTTCATCTCTCATTAACTCCTCTCATGAGGTTGGCGTCAGGAAGGGCATCCGGCCGTAAAAACATCGCCACAAAGACTTCCATCGCATCTCATCCCCGACCCCGTTGGAAAACGGGAATAATAAGGGGTAGACATACATACATACTCTCATTTGTCTAAGAGAGAGGTGTGTTAAGTCTTTGCTTATTGTAGGGTCGATCCCACTCAGCCCAATGGCGTTGGAATTTGACAACCCCACGTGTTGGTAAAGCCGACCCCGTGGTGTTGGGGTAGCGCGCCAGCCTCTCACCCGGAGGCCCCGGGTTTGATTCCTGGCTCCGTCAGGCATTTAAGTCACTGACGTGAGGGCTGGAACGGGGTGCACTCAGCCTTTCGAGGACAGTTGAGTAGCTGTCTGACAGTGAGGCAGCGCCGTGGTCACGAAAACAAAGATAAGTGGCCGAGGGGAACCGATATGCTGACCACGTGTCACCCCTCAATCTGCAGGCCATAAAACTGGGCAGCGGTTGCATGGTAGCTTAAGGCCCTTCATGGGCTGTAGTGCCAGGGGTTATTATATTGTCATTATCCAAAATATTTAGGTGGTTCTCAATATCTATTAATCTATGACAGCAATCAAACTGAAATTGTGTATATTGATAGAGGCTATGAACATAAGTTCAGCTTTGGGACTTTCAATAACCTGGTGAACACAAATCCAACATGGTGGGGACGAGAAATTTCAATATTCAAATCCACGTTTCTCGCTATTTGACCATCCAAGGCCATTGAATCTTGGTTCGGTATATGCTTATATAAATTTTTATCCACTGGCATCTAAGTCCTGTAAATTATTTTCATAACCACAAGATGGCAGCTGTGCGAAATGTTATAATCTCGATTTTATTTCCTGTGTCCTAATCATGCGATTGAAATTTCAATACTATACTTAAACAATAATCATCATGTAATTTTACATAACTCTAAGACCAACATTATATAAAAATCCGACATGGTGACCATCCGAAATATTTAGACGGTTTTCAATATCTACGAATCTATTAAAGCAATCAAACTGAAATTTCGTATGTTGATAAAGGCAATTAACATAAGTAGGATATATGAAAATTGGCTATATAGTTCTTCACTGAACTACTTGTTTTATATGTAGGCCATAAAGTTATGTACTGTTAAATGACAATTATTTCGTAGGTTCAGTATTCAAACATTGACTTTGATTGCATGATTAGGACACAAGAAATAAAAACTTAATTTAATGATTTCGCACAGCAGCCTTCTTGAGGTTATGTAAGCAATTGAACTAAATTAGACATCAGTGCTATACACATGCGTCATGTTTCGCTGCGCTTGGATAGTTATATCGTGAGAAACGTCTATTTAAATGTTTAAAATTCGCTTGTCCTTCATGTTCGTTTAGCACTTTACAGGTTTCTGAAAGTCACATAGGTGACCTTCTAATAATTCCCTTTATTACCATACAAACGATTAGCGTGATATCAGTAGTAGTTTCGGAGTTATAGAATGCCGGTGAAATATTTCGCACAGCCGTCATGTTGAATTGGGGAGACGATATAAAATTTGAAGGGCACGGTCCGGGTTGGCCAAAGTGGTAATATGCTCTTGCCGAGTTTCGTTGAAATCACTCCAGCCGTTTAGATTTAATTAGGGGGGGACACACATAAACACATACGCACACACGGACAAAAGGTTATCTCATAAGTCTATTTCTTTCATAAATGAAAATAGGCAAAATATGAAATAAATTACATGTGATTAAGATGTATATACATTTTTATGGACTGTTAAAGAAGAAGAAGAAATCTAAGGGATGATATATTTCGTTCGTCAAGCGAGCATCATCAAATCCAATCATGCATGACAAATAGCTCTACAAAACTTTATCAAACCTACAGTGCATTAACACCCACACACAGTCTCTGTCCTCCAATAACAAAATTCAAGAAAACCCGTTAGAAAACTTAATAACTGTGGTAATTATTATTGATACCTATTAAAGATACGGGGTTTCTTGTGCAATTTATGCGATTTATTTCATTTTTTTCACATACTCCATTAATTAGAATTATTGGTGTTGACCGACTGAAAGCTATAATACCAATCGATTGAAGAGTTACAAGTGACTGTAGTTCGACATTTGAACACAGACCCACCGATAAAGAGTCAGATAATATATTGCTAAACTAACCTCGAGTCATGAAAAATAACATGAGCCGTAAATTAGCAACGAACATTTCGTCCAGGACACCGACAGATGTACAAACAGAGAGACCAGTAGAGGAAGGTATGTGTACGGAGCAGTAAACTGCTATGCCAAGTAGGGTTTAAATATTTATCCGTGTTCAACCTCGGAGCAACATGTAAACAAGAGCTAAATATTTGACATGCTGAAATGAGGGTTTTAATTATTCATAGAGGACTAGCAATTTTTATTTAAAAATTCTGGACCTCATGAATATCCCCCTGAAAAATGGCTAATTTTAATTAGTATTCTGATAATCCGCATGCCTCACTGATGGAGCAGAAATTAAAATTCTATTATCTGATCTCATGAGTAAAAACCTACCTGGAAGAAGAAATGAGCTTAGATCCCCACAATATATCACGTCACTACATTTTATTGAGGAAATATGAGAATGTGACTTTTTAACAGGACATGATTACTTATGTTAAGAACGAGTAAATAGTAATTAGAGTGCCATATCCCCTCCAGGGACGTAGGCGACCTGAATTAGAGTCCTTGACTTTGTCAAGGGATCACTAACCAGGCATCCCGAGCCGGAGTTTGCGTGTGGTAGGGTGGCCAGTTCATTTCCACTCCTCTTCCTGGCATAGCATCCGGCAGGTTCCCAATTTGCATCACGTGGCTGGGAGACCCCGTACCAGACCATACCAAGACATTTAAATTCTTGGTAGAGTCGGGGATCGAACCCGGTACCTCGGGGGTGACAGCCAACAATGCTGGCCACTGCGTCACGAGGTGGTCTGTTAAGAATGAAGTAAATCAATTTATAAATAGACTAGCAACCCACCCCGGTTTCGCCCGGTATCTTTAACAGTTTACCCAGCGTAGGCATAAAAGGCGCACGGACGGCAGGTCCCAGACGCAATTCAGAAAAGCCGAGGTGAACAGTGAAACTTCAAACACATATACTCTTCTATGAAGTCTTGACTCGACACGACTTGACAGTTTGATGCAGGCCGAAGCTGGGGTGATAGGTTCGCTTGCTAGCTCGAAACCTCGCTCCGAAGCTAGTTATTTAAATTTCCACTAAATGGAGTTTGTTGGAAGAAATGAAAAGGTAAAAACTCTTACAGTGGGTGATGTATTAAATATATTTTCACCATTTCAATCCTCATACCAGATTGACATTCCTTGGCAGTGCTGGTAATCGAACGCGACAGTCAAGAATTGCCCAGAGGTCAGCCATCCTGGAAGTGGTTTTCCGTGGTTTCCTACTTCTACTCCAGTCAAATGCCCGGATGGAACCTAATTTAAGGCCACGGCCGCTTCTTATCCCAATTACAAATACATACACTAATACAGACATCACAGTACTACAGGTTATCGCACAAATTACACAAACACATACAACCAAATGCACGGGGCTAAAATGACCACGATGTCGCAAAGCCCCTAAAAGAATCAACAACAACAATCTTTCTGGTCTGATGGTATACTCAATCTCGTGAGTAAGAACTAAGAAGAGGAGGGTTTGACTCCCACCTCATCCAGCCTAAAAGAAGTTTCCCGTTGTATCCCATTTCTACTCCTGGCAAAAGCCGGGACGGTCTCTAACATAAGAACACAGCCGCCTCCTTCCCAATCCTAGTTTGCTTCACAAATACATACACTTCTACAGACAGGTTAAAAGAAGAAATTAAACACAGACCTAAGTACACGGACATGAATGACCACAATTTTCCAATTAGCAGCATAAAAATGCATTAGAAATCAAAAAAAGAAGTTTACTTTCCTAAAACGTTGGTCGTAGTGGTGCAGTGGTCAAGCTGCTTGCCTCTCACCAAGGTGGACAAGGGTCGCGGATCAATGCATGTGAGATCTTCAAATTGAAGTATCACGTTCCAGTGGTGGCTGGTGCAGTATGTGTGCTGTATGTATCCTATGCCCCCTCCACTCAAAATATTTAGAAACGTAAGTTATAAAACACGAACCCAGAAACACTTGGTGACAGTGCGCAAAAGCAGAACTTCTCAGTGTTACCAAAGTGTTAAAATGAAACCAGCAATGCCGTAATCCAGAATTACATGTTATTTTCCTAAGGTAAATTTACTAGACATTTTATAATTAATGAAAATTACAATAACCTATCATGTCTTTATTTTGACAACATAAGAATTATAATTTTTATAGTTCATAGATTTACAAAACGTGGCTATAGGTAAGTTGGGAGTATTGAATGACCTGGCGGAAACAGCTGAATGCTTCCTTTATTATTTCCCGCATTTCTTTGAGCGATCCTTTTAAAATGCTACCGCAGAGTCTAGAAGTACTGTAGAAGGTACCAACTGTCACGTTCTGATTTCGATTAACAACTCCTGCCGCTCTGTGTCGAACGAAGAATTGCTGTGATGTCTTGGCTGTTGTCCCGACAGCACAACGGAAAGGTTGGGCACGCATGCGCAAAAGGCAGAATTCATGTTTGCTGCCAATAAACGTGGAAATTCTCGCTGAGCTGCGGTCCACACAACCAGTGTCGGAAGCAGGAGTGAAGCGCACTACTACTGTAGATACCTCGTTGTGAAGGGAGTTGAGATATTTACTATTCTTTGGCGGACGTCTTTCTTAATGCACTGCATTTGATTGTAGATAATATTATTCAAGTAATTACTTCTCAAATAAAGCAATGTGCTGCAGCACTTGAGAACATACGGATTTTCCCCTCAACGACGGACAGACTGCCTGCGGTTTCTCCGCCTGGGGTTGGGGGAGCGGGGTGTAAGGAAGGCTGGGATCCAGCCACACAGTTGGTTCCCAGCTGTAGTTGAGTGTAAATCGCTCGTCTCCATAACCTCTGCAAGTGCACTCATCACGTTGCGTCATGGTTCGTCCGTTGAAACAGCGCGTTATTACGCTCGGCAAAACCGAGAAAGAGACTCACGATATGATCAAAACGGCTTACGGTGATAACGTCATGGGCAGATTGAGTGTTTTTACTAACACAAGCTGTTTAGTGAAGGGAGAGAGGAAGTTGAAGACGACCCACGTCCAGGACGACCTTCGAGCACCAAGATGGATGAAAATGTGGCAAGAGTGAAGAATTTCTTTGAAAATGACCGCAAAGTAAGGTTTTTACGTGGAGGTCCTTAAACGGCTGAGAAAACGCATCTTCCGTGTCCGCCGAGCGATCGCCAACTCCTGGCGGCTCCATCACTGCGCCACACAGCCTTCCGCGTGTTGGCGTACCTGGCCCAATGCAACATCGCAACCCCGCGTCAGCCACCCTACAATCCGTGCATTGCCCCCAGCAGACTTTTTCCTCTTCCACCACCTCAAAACCATCCTAAAAGAACATCGTCACGGCTCCGTGGAAACCTTGTATCAGACCGTGATGAGGGAGCTCGACAGCATTCCGGTTGCCGCCTTCCAGAAAGCGTACGAGGGATGGATATCAGGCTAACAGCGGTGTGTGGAAACAGAAGGGTCCTAGTTTGAAGAATATTGAGCGTATGTGTCATTTCTGTCAATATTTTTTTTTTAAATTGACTCAGACTTCTACTTTCAGGACAAACACCGTAAGGTGTAGCCACCCCTGTCACGTCCTGTGATTCGGATTGCAAGTAAAAATGTGTGTCCCGTGGCTCATGCTCACGAGATTAACAAGCAGGTAAAACTACAAGATTCCTTTTATTTTCTTAAAATACCTTGTGCCGAGATTGCGGCTGTATCACTCTTGCTGAAATAACACGGATCACAGTTGAAATGTGAAATTCGGACATGAAGCAGTTTTGTTACATCAGCATAGAGCTGACAGATACAACTCTGTTCTATTCGCCTGGGATCTCCTGTGTCAATTAGCGAGATTTGACTAGTTGTTTGATGAAGGCACCGTGACGGATATTCTGTGCTGCTCCATGTCATGAGTATTCACGTGATTTCGCGGTTATTTGCAATAACAAGTCTATTTTAATTAGTGTGTGTATCCCACGGTTTATACCAACATGACATTGAGCAGAGAATTGCTTCATCGTCGAGAGAAAACTATTATAAAGGACAGTCTGTGCACCAGCACCAGAACTGTAAACTTTGGTATTCGTATTTATTGTTATGTGTTTGGTATTTACTGTATGTTCATAAACCACACTTTCCTCAATAGGTTTATAAAGAGACACTTAAGGAGAAAGGTTATGTTTATATTTCAACCAAATGATTATAGAACACTATTTACATTTCAAGATAAAGGAAAGACCTCAGAATGTTAATATGACATGAAACAGGCGTCACAGCGGTCCGTGCACAGCAATTATGGGGCGTATTTTCCTACATCAACGGTGTTTGCAAATCGCACACTTCGTACAATTTTTAAGTAATTTTTTTTAAAGAAATTATAGATATTTATGAAATTATAGTGCAATAAGTCACTGCTAATGTCTATTCTCTTTCATTTGAATGCTCATTTGTCAGGATCGGTCGCTTGTGAGCGCCGCAGGAGGGATGCATACTACTGAAATAATATATAAGATTGTTCTGAAATTGACTGCTAACGTTAACTTAACTGTGATACATAGAATTTTAGAAATATTTTATCTAAACTTTGTCGATGATTGAAATGCGGTTACAAAACTGTTCCATTTACAATGGTTTGTTAATATTCTTACCACACACGTATTTTCAATTAGGAGTATGGTAACTTTTGTCTTACATTTGTTCTTCCACAATTTCAAATAAGTATCTATATATTTAAAACAGTAAGGTGATTTTTGTTACCACGAGATTGAGAGAACGACCGAACCGATTTACTCCGTAGAGCACTCTAACGAAAGCTCTTGGCCTCTAGATTTGCAGAGTGTCTATAAAATAAACAAATATATTACGGTATATTTTTGAATTATTATAGAAAATAGCAGAATTCTTTCCCCTCACGCATGCGCACAATCCGCCTGGGGTCATGACAAAATGGCGGTGAGAAGTCCATTAAAATGTAAGTTATTTAATAAGCTCGCATGTAATTGAAAACATACATTAACCAAGTTCTGACAATAAAATATAATAACAGTATGAACGTATACGAATGTGCAACATTGATTTATTTGGATAATGAAATGGATTATTTCCTTCAGACAGCGGCTTATAATGATAAAGAACGGCTGCGTCTGCTGCTGACCCAGAGTGCGCGAGTAGCTATGTGGTTAAGGCGACAGACTGTGGTTCCTAGGTTCCCCGGTTCGATCCCAGCCCTCGCCGATATATATATATATATTTTACCACTGAAATATTGTTTAATCAAGGAGTATTAGTAAGGTTTTATGTCTGTTAAAGATACATATTTCTACATTCCCTCTCGGTATATTTTTGAATTAATATAGAAAATAGCAGAATTCTTGCCCCTCACGCGTGCGCACAATCCGCCTGAGGTCATGACAGCAGCTTTTGAAGATAATGAATGGCTGCGTCTGCTGCTAAAGAAGATTGCGCGAGTAGCTATTTGGTTAAGGCGACAGAGTGTGGTTCCTAGGTTCGCCGGTTCGATCCCTGCCCTCGCCGATGTATGTATTTTTTTATTTTTTACCATTGAAATATTGTTTAATCAAGGAGTATTAGTAAGGTATTATGTCTGTAAGAGATATATATTACTACATTCCCTCTCAATACGTTTTATTTCCGTTTTACCATTGCATTACAGCATGTGATCAAAGGAGCAAACTGTTGTCCTCAGTACGCCGTTTAAATATCTGCAATCAGTTCCTATAACTGACAACAGATGGCAGTACATCGCCCATATAGTTCCAGTAACTGACAGCAGATGGCAGCACCATTGCATCGATATATTTAAAACCCAAGACATAGCACGTTTTCACGTGATGGAGAATTATAAAGAAGGGGAATATTTAAGAAGGGAAATTTTGAGGAACATTAACCGACAGTTGAATGTGTAGGCTATGTTGTTTATGTACCTTAATATTGCAATTTCTTCCCAATGCTTCGGTGGTCAAGTTATTAGCGTCCTAGACTAAAAGTTATAATTATGCATCGTCGATATACTCTTAAATTATTAAAGAAAAAAGTTGTTTTCCAGGCACTCGCGCGTTTCCACAATTGCTTTCGCCATAAGAGACACTTGGCAAACATAATTCGTTTGAAGGGCTCCGACATCGTGGTCACTCAGCCCCGTGTACTTGGGTGTGTATGTGTGAAATGTTCTCTCATAACCTGTGTTATTGTGATGGCTGCATTACTGTGTGTATTTGTAATTAAGGTGGTAAATGGCAAGGAGACGGCCAAGGCCTTAAGTTAGGAACCATCCCGGTATTTGCCTTAAGTGGAAGTGGGAAACCACGGAAAACCACATCCAAGATTGTCGAGGTGGGAATTAAACCTTCCTCTTCTTAGTTATACCTCAAGAGACTGAATGTGCCCCGTTTTTGCCCTCAGACCAGAATTCAATTTCTTGGCAGAGCAGGAAATGTAACCCGGGTCTCCGGGGCGATAGACAAGAATAGGTGGGCCTCCATGTGTTAATACGATTTTTGACATGCACGGGACATATAATTCAAAAACTGCCTCCATTAGGGTGACTGCCGAAGTGAGTATTGAGTATAGTCGTTCCAGTAGTTGGCGAAGTGATTCTATGTTCCCCTGCAAAATGTACTGTCATAACCTATAACAGGTGATGGAAATTGCTTATTTAGAGCAGTTTCGTACTGTTTATAACAAAATGAAGAACGTCATTCTGAGCTGCGTTTTCAAGCTATCGCAAAAAATTTCGCTGGCAGGAACAATTATAAGGAATTTATTTTAAGCGATCAGTCTCATCGCATTCTCCTCACCAACCAACTTGAGTATGAAAGTCTCTGGACGGTCATGTTGAACTTCATTGTATAAGACAATTGTTTAATGATTATTTGTTTAGAGTACTGAGTCTAACTACGCAGTTGATTTCGGCAATGGAAGTATTATTTGCCATGTAATATTTAGCGGCTCCGTTATTTCAGGACACTATAGTGTTATCGAATAATACGAAGCCACATTTAAAATCCAATATAAATAGGCCATTTCAGAAACAATTCCAGATATTATGCAGTACAGTGTACTGTAAGGTCTTTGACGACCAAATGTAAACATTGTTCTACATTGTACTTCTCTTGCGTAAAATCTATGCGTGGTTACTTTGGTCTTTACTGTTGTGAGGGTACAATTGATCTGCTGGAATATAAAATATTTGCCAAGCTGCAACAATGTAATGATATTAATTTAAAAGTCATTGAACTTATATCCAGTAGTTCAAACACATATATCAGCGTTAACAGATTGGATACTGAACATGAAAGCCAGCTACTTCATTTCTCTATTATTGAATTTTTCAATTCCTTGGAATTAAGTGATTCGCCTCCACATACTCCGAACGTTTGAGCCATAGTTATGCTCCTTAGAAATCTGAACGTTTCCCAAGGACTCATATATGGTAATATATTAATTGTAAGAAATATGTAAGAAATTGCTTGGATTCGGATATAATAGGTGCAGTAATATTAGGCAGAGAGATCAAATCCTACGACTTGATTTAACACCTTCCGATAAAACACTTGCAGGTACAGTACATTTTCTTTTAATAGGCAACAATGTCCTATTCGCTCGGCCTACTTTATCACAATCAATCAAGCTCAAGGAGAAACTCTTGAAAGTATTGGGCTATTTACCTCATCACGTTTTAAGTCATGACCAGCAGGATAGTGAAGGTACAAAAAAGGTCCTGTATGGGATGGTAAAGAATAAGAGGCGGAAGGATCCTACGGATTATTTCAGAATGGTGAACAAAAGGGGACAAGGGACAGAAAATAGGGAAGAACTGAAGAAAATGTGGAAAGAATATTTTGAAGAACTCCTGAACCCAAATGGAAACCACGGCGAGGAAGAAGAAATCGGGGAAGAGGTACAGTAGATGAACTGCAAACAGAAAAGGACTTAACATGGAAAGAAGTGGAAGATGCAGTGAGGAAGATGTAAGGAAGGAAGGCACCGGGTGTGGATGAGTTGAGTGTGGAGATGGTGAGAGCAGCAGGAGAGGTGGGGATACAATGGTTGTACCGAGTGATGAAGGTAGCATGGAAGGAAAGGAAGACCCCAGAGGACTGGAAAAAGGGAATAATTGTCCCGATCTTCAAGAAAGGTAGTAGAACAGAATGCAAAAACTATCGGGGAATAACACTGATGAGTCATTGTGCAAAGATGTTTGAGAAAGTTTTAAAAAGGAGAATTAGGACAAGGATAGAAGGAGGGATGAGGGAAGAACAACATGGCTTCAGAGCAGGAAGGTCCACAGCGGATTTGATTTTTGCTGTAAGTCAGTTACAAGAACAGCACTATGAGTATGGAACAGATCTACTGATGGCCTTCCTGGACATTGAGAAAGCATATGACAGTGTATGCAGAAACAAAGTATGGAAGTCCCTGGAGGATAGAGGAGTAGAAAAATGGACTATAAGGAGGATAAAAGAGATGTACAAGGGAAGCGTGAGCTGTGTGAAAGTGGGAGGAGAGAGATCGGACTGGGTGGAACAGAGAAACGGCCTGAAACAAAGAAGTGCACTATCACCGTTACTTTTCATTGTGGTGATGGATGACATAATGACCCGAGCGGCACAAGTAATTGGGGAAGGAAAGATGAAAGCAATGGTGTTTGCGGATGATTTGATGATTGTGGAAACAAGGAGGAGGAGGTACAGGAACAGTTGGACGTGTGGGAAGGAATAATACAAGGATATGGGATGAAATTTAGCATAAATAAGAGTGAGATGGTGATCACAACAAGGAAGAAGGAAAGGACCACAACGGGAATAACAATTGGTGGGGAACAGCTGAAGAAAGTGGAGAGTTTCAAGTATCTGGGAAGCCTGATACAAGAGAATGGAAGAAACGGTAGAGAAATAAATGAGCGGGGGAGACAGGCAGAAGCATTCCGGAGGAGTGTGAGAAGCATGTTATGGAGCAGGGATGTCCCTCAGAACAGCAAGTAGATCATATATCGTACTATGTCCCTATCCTGACGTATGCCTCGGAGACCTGGGTTATGAAAGGAAGGGAGAAGAGCAAAATACAGGCCAGTGAGATGAGGTTCTTGAGAAGCAGTATTGGAGCTACAAAGAGGGACAGAATAAGAAATGAGAGGACCAGAGAATTAATGAAGGAGGAACCATTACAGGATGGTATAGAGAAATCTAGACTTAGATGGTATGGACATGTAAAACGAATGGAGGAGAAGAGGATACCCAGGAGGATACACGAGACGAAGTGGGAAGGAAAGAGACCAAGAGGGAGACCGAGAGACAGGTGGCTGAAGGGGGTGGAAGAAAGCGTGAAGAAGAGAGGAGAAGACTGGACAAGGGCGGAGGCTGAGAGATGGTGGGAAGACAGAAGACGTTGGAGAGGCTTGTGTTCCAAACACACCCGGCCAGTGGCTGGAAACTGTGCAAGACGATGATGACCTCATCACGTTTTCAGTCATGACCAGCAATATGTTGTAATGCTGAGAGTGCTATCTTTTGACGCCCTTAAAGTTGCAATAGTGCTAAAAAGTAATCGTACAAAGAATGTAACTTATATAAGAAGCTTCTTCAGTAAATTTGTTTTCCATTGTCCGTCATGTTTTGACGGGTTTCATCTAGTACATATTAAAGTACTAGTACACTTGAAAAGTCTGTCCATATATTTTCTCTTTGTATTTGAACATTGAATCGTTTGATTTGAATCTAGCTTAAGATAATTAAATAAAGGGATGATCTCCTGTAGGAACATTATTCTGGTGTACTACAACGCCTGAAGCGTATTTAACACTAAGTTATTTTTCATTCCGCAATTGCTTGCAATTTGGTGACTTTTACAATCCCCCTCGTTTCCACGAAGTCGACCTAGAAACACTTTCATTTGACGCATTTCCACATGACATTTTACTTTCTGGCGCGTGTGTATGAAATAGATGATTTGGAAATCGAAAAACGAACTTCATAAGTTAAGTTTAATGCTGGGCCTAGAAGCCTACCCCTGATGAATAATGATTTGCTATTATTCTATCTTTTCAATTATTGAATAATATTTCTAATAAAAAGTAGATTTTCTTCTGTTTGGATATAAGTCGGCCGTGACTCTAGTTTAGGTTTCGATACCATTCTGGCGTTAGTCTGGAGTTGAAGTAGGAAACCTCTGAAAACCACTAATAGGATTGCTGAGATTGGAATCGAACCTGCACTGGGGGTTTAGGTTGAGTTGATCCAATCCTCCCCAAAGGGGATTTCTAGAGATATTTAAATAAGGTGGTTTGTATATAAGGAGAACGTATGTGAGAGACTACAGTTTCAAGTTTATTCTCCTTTTAACAAGATATAATAAAACATTATAACAATCTGTTAGGTAGTCAGCCTGAAGGCTGGTTGGATCCTCAAATAGTACCGCCGTTAGGTTATGTGGGTAGATACCCACAAAAACCCAAGGCAGTGCTATATTGAGGCGTACTAGGCAAGATGAGAAGTGAGGTAGTTTGTCATTGCTTTCCTCACTGAGTCAGAACAGCAGTACTAACCCTATGAGTAGAACCTTTCACAGCATCCATAGGCACTGACTGTGCCCTGAATGTCATTACTAAGCACCACCCATACCTCAGTAGCTTCCATATAATCACAGCCATGAGTGAGACTGAGACATCGATGAAAGACCACATTTTACTCTCGCCAGTGCCGACAGACAAATGCAAATGTACTGCATTCATCAAGAGATGGCAAACCGGCCAATGCTAAAAGAATTTAATTTAAGGGAGTAAAGCTTACTTACTTATTTAA
Organism: Meconema thalassinum; assembly: GCA_946902985.2. Lineage (NCBI taxonomy): Eukaryota > Metazoa > Arthropoda > Insecta > Orthoptera > Tettigoniidae > Meconema > Meconema thalassinum. The sequence continues at coordinate 230,643,126 of OX336391.1, read as the reverse complement.
TCCTGCCCTTTTGTACCTTGCGGTGTCGAGGATTGTCAGAGAGCTCGCCATTTCTCCCTGTTCAAGGCTAACTGCTTGGCTTCCTCCCAGGTGATGTTTCTCTTGTGGAGTATTTCTCTCACCGAGTTAGCATGTTCTCTCCAGTTCGTTATCCTTTTGATCAGTCCGGTTTGCTCTCTATTTGTGCTTTTAATCCTTTAATTTCGAGTGTACCGAGAATTGGCCGACAGCACTCTATCATGGTGGAGGGACTGCCTCCTATCTGCTCCACGCAGCAGGTAGCTTAGGTGTTCAGCTCTGTATCTTATAATCAGTTGGTGTTACTGGAATTCCCACTGTCCTCCTATCCTGTCTGCTCACCAACCCAATTTCCCGCTGGGGTTGGTTACCCAACCTTCCGCTTAGTTGTTCGGCTTAACGGGGGAACCACCTGTAGGTAGGATTGGGAGTACTGTGATGAGAGAGGCTACGAGTTCTCTCTTGTAGAATTCGTATATTCGCATCTCATCCCCATTTTGTGGCCAGGATCTCACGATGTTAGCAGAGATCTCCCAGGTTCTCTCTGGGCCCAGGGAGTAAAGAAATAAGCTTCAAAGTGATGATCACCTTTGTGACTATAAAGACCCTTTTATTCTAATGGCACATGTTTACAAAAGAGGTTTGAATGCAAATGGCATGATTTAACTAATTAATTTTTGAATTACTTGATTATGACTAATTTCAAAGAGGGAAGGTCTGCCCCACAAAAGCCCTGTAAGTTAATTGATGCAAAAACAAGACGTTTATGACATTAGAGATTGAAGAGACAAATAGATAGTTCATATTTATCAGATTCTTGAGACATCTTGATTAAGCGTTGCTGTAGCTCAGAATCTAAGCGCTACTTGAGGCATTGCTATACTGCGGTTCCAAAGGAGCCTAGTAGTTGCTCAATTGAGGCTTCGAAGAGGAATCTTCCTCCACAGAGTGAAGCGTGACAACTGTAGCCGAGCGAGCTACCTCCGCCTGTTGATGAGACCAGAGCGAAGTGGATCTGATGATAAGATCCCGACGAGACGCAGATTGAGTTCTGGCTACACGCTTAATGTTCCAAGGAGAGTCCTGACTCCACAGTCATAGGTGGCAAGCTGCCGAGAGAAACCCTCAAGGTGAGTACTAGACAGTAACCTGACAGCAACCAAAAAATGTAGAGCTGGACGCTCGAATATATATCCATAATGACGTCAAGATAGAAGACGTCATCCGAAGCAAAGAGGGGGAGTTGTACAGCCAATCACTGGGGACACACGCAGATTGCCAAGAAGACGAACGGGAGAGAGACACCATTTCAAACTCAGATAGTGTGCAGTATGGAAATTAGAGTACGTACATTTTACGTTAATTAAGTGAGTTTAAATATACATGATCTAATACATTAAGATGTGTTATAATCAACCGTGATCCCACTGCAAGGGTAAAATTATAATGAAGAGATATAATGGGGCAGATAAATGAAGGAGTATTTCAAACCAAATGGGAAATACATCTCAAACTAAAGAACCTATTCGCAAAAGCGAACATGTACCTTTATAGTTCAGCCTCGCAAGATTGAGTGAAACCAGTTCCGACCTCAGATCGGAATTATATTTCTTGGCAGAGCCGGCCCCTGTGCTGTAGTGACAGCCATGAATGGAAGCCACTACGCCACGATATGGACCCTAGTAAACGGTTAGTGTCCCTAAAAGTAGGGATATACTTACCTAATTAAGGTCTCCGAGGCTTTGAAGACATAGGGGCACCATGTGTACCACCTCGTTTGCCACTTTATCTCCTGAATTATTCCCCTCACCCACACCCGCAATTGCTTGGTTCACGGAAAGTTCAGCAGGTAGAAACTGTGGCTAAAATTTCTATCGAGAGTTGCATTGATCCGTTGCTTTAATGAGGGCGGAATATCAAGCAAGCCAGCAAGCAAGTCACATCACACCGGAGGGACTACAACTAGCACAGAGCACACGGCTTAGTGGGCCAGCCTGTGCTCCGAGGTAATCGAGAGGGCTTACACAACTTCCCCCAATAAGATAACATAATCACTTGGACCAACACTTCATTCGGACCCGTCAAACTTCAGGTACCTTCTCCTCTACGTTATCCGCTCAGTGCGAGAATTGTCAACACAGTCTATGTCGCAATCTTGTGCCCGGAAATTATTTCAACCCTTTAGAAGCGCCATAAAAAGTGATCATGAGTCTTAGTATAAGGATTTCCAGGTCTCTCCATATTTGTCACATAAAATCCCAAAAGCAACAAGTTTCCCACCCCCATCAATAAATCCCTCTCGGCACGTCGGAGGTCGGAGGTAGATTTTACCGGGCAAAGAAAAATATTTCATATTCACTAAATTTGCCAATTGTCGTATACCTACAAATGTTCCACATGTTAAGCCTACGAGAATTCCAAGAATATTTTGCTCACCCCTTGGCTTATGCGTAAGTCATATCAAATATTCTTCCAGACAAAAGTTTTAGGCCGTATTTAGGGGATTATTGACCATTTTTAACTGTTTGGATACTGTACCTATTACAAGGGTGGTATGAATTTTTATCACAAAAATCTCCATATTTCCCAATTCTTTGGTCAATGGTTTGGTGCTATCGAAAATCTTCATTAAAATACGTTTTTGACACTTATCCGAAGAATTGTATGAACTTTGAATGAATTCAATTTTTCATATATTAATAACTAGCAGAAGTACCCGCTCTTCGAACGGTCTTCGGTATTAATGACCAGACGTTATCAATTGAGCTACTGTTGCAATGGTTAGGAGCTTGTTATTCCTTCATATGTTTATCAGAGTGAAGTTAGTATTCTGAGAATATCACTCACACTGTTAATTTAAGGGCCTTACAATGTGGTTTTCGGAGACCATTATAGACTCCCGAATTTTGTGTCTCACATTGAGAAGCGCAACATATGCTTTGGTCGTCCTTCCAGGATAATTTTTATATTTCGCCTATTTTAGCATGTATTTTGAAGAGTTTATTCCTATACCAATCCTTCTATGAGAAGTACGGTGAAGTGTTTTATAAATGATTGGTGCATTGACTTCATGGATACCTAATTTTACGATGCTCCAATCATTCGAACACGAGTTATAGGCGTACATAAATATACACAGAAAGGCCGAAAATCCCTAAGTATGCCTTACTTCGGAGGGTAAGTAAAGCCGGTGGTCCCATGTCATAGATTTATGGCATGTAATAGAACCTTCCACTAACTGCAATTGTGTGAAGCTAAATTTTTAGGTTAGATTTGATTAACGCTCTATTAGCTCCAAAGTTTGCCGGTTGCGGGTGCATCTAGTAGCCAAATCCCAGCTACGTGTCGTTGACGGTAGCATTTGGTAGCAAAAGTAGGAACTACTGGAAATGAATCGTCTGCAGTCCTTACCTGAAATACAGATAACACACACTAATACTGCCATCACAATTAACACCGGTTAGCAGACAGATTCTACACACACGAGGCTACGTGAACGCGTTTCTGCAGCTTCTAAACTGAGGAACCTACCAACCAACCTACAACATATTACCCAGAAGTCCGAATATGGATATTGTGCCCGTTCAGACCGAAGACCGGACGACAACATATGCGTTTCACCAAAAATCAGTCAGCACGAGAATAAAAATATCCCGGGGCGCCAGATGGGTTAAAGTGACTACGGTAACTCAACAAAAAAAATGCTTTACTGATTTTTGACTCGATGCAACAATAAGGATAGAAGGAGATTTTCTGAAATGAATGCATCCGATAAAATTAACTCATTTTATTTAAAACTTTAAAACTGACTGAAAGTATGCCAAAATGGCATAAAAGATGAACGACGAATCATATGTTATGTACAGAATATACAATTTCACCAACACATGAACACTTTACAATTGAGACGAAGATCAATTAATAGTCCAGTTGACTTCGCTCAAAAGAATTATTTACAGTAGTAGGGGTTTGTCAGTGCAAATTTAATTGTCTTTACTGATCCCTATATTATTTGAGTATTCACATATTGAAATAAAAACAAGATGTTCAGTAAAGAACATATAGCCTACTTTCTCCTAAATGCATGGGTATTGTTATAACTCTTTGTCCTTTTCAAGGAGTATAATTGAATGTTGGTTGTAGTGCTTGTTGAAATACAACGTGCTATAGGGATTTTAAACATGAATATGAGGTGCCCTTTGCTAGTGCTACCTCTGTAAAAAAAATTCATTCAATTCGGTTTCACCGTGTTTGAATTGATCCGGTGAAAGGATTCGCACACATATATGGCCGCTATTTGCAAACTATTGGGCTGATGACCTTGTAGTCAGTCATAAGATGCTTTCCACAAAGAGGCATGTTGTTGCAAAATCCGGTAGAGATCAAATTATTAGGATGGTCGAAATTTGATTTAAGCTTTTAACATTTGGGTGGCTGTCATTCCGTTTCCGTCAAGATGGCGGCGATATAAACCTTACACTGAGGTGCCTTTTGCTAGTGCTACCTCTGTACCAAATTTCGTTCAATTCGGTTTCACCGTGTTTGAATTGATAGGGGGAATCGATTTGCACACATACTTGGCCACCATATGCAAACTATTGGGCTGATGATCTAGCAGTTTGGTCAGAATATGCTTCCCACATAAAGATTTGTTATTGCAAAATTTGGTAGAGACTAGATTATTAGGTTGGTCGTATTTACATTTTAGCCTTTAACATTTGGGTGGCCGCGATTACGTTTCCGTCAAGATGGCAGTGATATAAAACATGACACTGAGGTGGCCTTTTCTAGTGCTACCTCTGTACCAAATTTCATTCCATTCGGTTTCACCGTGTTCGAATTAATAGGGGTATTCGATTTTCACACAAAGATGGCCGCCATCCGCAAACTATTAGGCTAATGACCTATTAGATTTGTCAAAGGATGCTACCTCCATAATAGTATGTTGATGCAAAATTTGGTAGAGATCGGATGATTAGGTTAATCGTAATTTGATTTAATCTTTGAATATTTGTGTGGCCGCCATTACGTTTCCGTCAAGATGGCGGCGATGTAAGACATGATACTGAGGTGCCCTTTGCTATTGCTACCTCTGTACCAAATTTCATTCCATTCGGTTTAACCGTGTTCGAATTAATAGGGGTAATCGATTTTGACACAAAGATGGCCGCCATCCGCAAACTATGAGGCTAATGACCTATTAGATTTGTCAAAGGATGCTCCCTTCATAAAGGTATGTTGTTGCAAAATTTGGTAGAGATCGGATGATTAGGTTAGTCGTAATTTGATTTAAGCTTTGAACATTTGTGTGGCCGCCATTACGTTTCCGTCAAGATGGCGGCGATATAAAACATGTCACTGGGGTGCCCTTTGCTAGTACTACCTCTGTACCAAATTTTGTTCCATTCGGTTTCACCGTGTTCGAATTAATAGGGGCAATCGATTTGCACACAAAGATGGCCGCCATCCGCAAACTATTAGGCTGATGACCAATTAGTTTGGTCAATGGATGCTCCTTCCATAAAGGTATGTTGTTGCAAAATTTGGTAGAGATCGGATGATTAGGTTAGTCGTAATTTGATTTAAGCTTTGAACATTTGTGTGGCCGCCATTGCGTTTCCGCCAAGATGGCGGCGATATAAAACATGACACTGAGGTGTCCTTTGCTCGTGCTACCTTTGTACCGAATTTCGTTTAATTCGCATTCACCGTGTTCGAATTGATAGGGGGGGGGGGGGGGTACAGACATTCAGAGTACACACACTCACACACACACACACACACACAGACTCACACACACACATACACACACACACACACAGACAGACACACTTTTTTTCGCCCTGTAGTGATCTCATAAGTCTACTTTCATTTTTTGCAAAAATCGAAAGTAGGCTAAAAATTATCACTCGTTGAAAATATGTCACAGTTCACTTTTCTTAAATATCGTAGCAAATTATCTAACACATCAGGATTCAGCAATCTCAGAATTTGTTCAAATACAAAGTTATTAACAAGAAATACAACACAATATCATTTACATGGACCTTGAGCATTTGGATTCGACGAACTTCGATAAACAGAAAATACTTATTGAATCATCTGTTCTCTATCCAAAGTCTATTCAGAGCTTTTGACTCAATCATAAAAATAATTGTCAAAATAGTATTATGAACAAAATATAAATTCCATTCCATATGTATTCAAACATTTAATCAATTAATTATCACTTGGAAATATTATTTAGAAAATTGGAAATATTATAGAGAAAATTCATAATGAAACAATTTCATTTGTTATTATCAAATTTACAATAATTTGACAAAATGTCAAAAATGATAATCATCAAATTTATTTGCAAAATGTTTATATAATTTTTACAGGATCTCAAAATCCTCTCAGTTTGTAGTGGTTGTTAAGAAGTAACAGTTTTAAATAATTAACAGCATCGGCCCATTCGATTTAAATGCGTCAAAAATCACATAATCATAATTAGCATCTAGACAACGGTAAAGTTTTTTCCTAATGAAAGGTACAAGTTGAACAATAACAATTTTCGGGTAAGCAATTACTAGGAATACTTCTAGAACACGTGGGTAAACTGAAAACTGACAATGATGGCTCAACAAAATAACCTTTGGTTATATCTCGACGAAAGTGTGGCTAAATTCGACTCCTCTACTAAATCAAAGTCATCCAACCTACAATATGATTGATGCTTCATTTCACACAACCTCATTCCTGCGAAAAAATTCCGCACTCAGAATGGCATATTTAACTCTCTGCACACACAACAATTATTTCTTCCCAAATTATACAGAATAATCAAGCCTTTGCTTGTTACGATAACTGGAAGATTTATAAATTGGTAAACTCCACCAATGAGTTTACAATAATAATTTTACCATCAGTTTAAAACATGAATAACTCCACACCGTGTCTATTCATAGCCAAACGTTTTGAAAGACGTTGCTCAATAATGATTTTATTTTTATACAAACTCTAGCAAAAACCCTGTTTTATACATGCTTTTAGCTTCCCGTATCATTACTTTCCGTGTCTTCTCAAAGATTTAAATGCATAATGCAAGTGTGAAATAATTCCACTGAATTAATATGTTATTTATTTGTGGGCATGCGTTAACCACTAACCTTCGGAATCAACAAGTATCCGAACTTAGAATATTGTTTCAAATGTCAAATGTGTAAATCATACAACCTGAAAATGATTATTAGAAACCACGAATATGTATTATTATTATTATTATTTCAGAAAATAGAAAAATAATAATTATTATTAAATCAACATTATTATTATTATTTCCTCAACAAAAGGATTTAAAGTTGTTAAACTGTTCGGGGAATATCATCCTCGACTTCTAAATAATGGATAAATATCCATTCCTCAACTTAAATTTATTATTAAATCTTCAGTTACGAAGGCTGATGACCGCGATTAGTAAAATATCAAAATTAAATAAATGCTCGTTCTGCTCGTCATAAATTTCGAATCATTGACTTCTGAGTGTAAAAACTACTCAGATCAAAGCTTCCATTGCAAAAGAAAAATATTTGCAACAGCGAAAAGAAAACATATCGATGAATAGAAAATATGTGTTGGTAAGACTGTAGAAAAATATGAGATATCCAGCTAACTACGCATAAAATAATGCAAATTGTAGCTTACATTCTTGTAGATCTTGATGCTTGTAATCTGGTCTGAACCAGATTATTCAGTCTTCTTGTCCCCATTAGGACACGTATTTATAATTAGCCTACTTTCGATTTTTGCAAAAAATGAAAGTAGACTTATGAGATCACTACAGGGCGAAAAAAAGTGTGTCTGTCTGTGTGTGTGTATGTGTGTGAGTCTGTGTGTGTGTGTGTGTGTGTGTGTGAGAGTGTGTGTACTCTGAATGTCTGTCCCCCCCTATCAATTCGAACACGGTGAGCGCAAATTGAACGAAATTTGGTACAAAGGTAGCACTAGCAAAGGACACCTCAGTGTCATGTTTTATATCGCCGCCATCTTGACGGAAACGTAATGGCGGCCACACAAATGTTCAAAGCTTAAATCAAATTACGACTAACCTAATCATCCGATCTCTACCAAATTTTGCAACAACATACATTTATGGGGGCAGCATCTTTTGACCAAACTAATAGGTCATCAGCCCAATAGTTTGCGGATGGCGGCCATCTTTGTGTGAAAATCGATTGCCCCTATTAATTCGAACGCGGTGAAACCGAATGGAACGAAATTTGGTACAGAGGTAGTACTAGCAAAGGGCACCCCAGTGTCATGTTTTATATCGCCGCCATCTTGACGGAAACGTAATGGCGGCCACACAAATGTGCAAAGCTTAATCAAATTACGACTAACCTAATCATCCGATCTCTACCAAATTTTGCAACAACATACATTTATGGTGGGAGCATCCTTTGACAAATCTAATAGGTCATTAGCCTGATAGTTTGCGGATGGCGGCCATCTTTGTGTCAAAATCGATTACCCCTATTAATTCGAACACATTGAAACCGAATGGAATGAAATTTGGTACAGAGGTAGCACTAGCAAAGGGCACTCCAGTGTCATGTTTTATATCGCCGCTATCTTGACGGAAACGTAATGGCGGCCACCCAAATGTTCAAAGCTTAAATCAAATTACGACTAACCTAACCATCCGATCTCTACCAAATTTTGCAACAACATACCTTTATGAAGGAAGCATCCTTTGCCAAATCTAATAGGTCATCAGCCTAATAGTTTGCGGATGGCGGCCTTCTTTGTGTCAAAATCGATTACCCCTATTAATTCGAACACGGTGAAACCGAATGGAATGAAATTTGGTACAGAGATAGCACTAGCAAAGGGCACCTCAGTGTCATGTTTATATCACCGCCATCTTGACGGAAACGTAATGGCGGCCACACAAATGTTCAAAGCTTAAATCAAATTACGACTAACCTAATCATCCGATCTCTACCAAATTTTGCAACAACACGCATTTATGGAGGGAGCATCCTTTGACAAATCTAATAGGTCATTAGCCCAATAGTTTGCGGATGGCGGCCATCTTTGTGTCAAAATCGATTACCCCTATTAATTCGAACACGGTCAAACCGAATGGAATGAAATTTGGTACAAAGGTGGCACTAGCAAAGGGCACCACAGTGTCATGTTTTATATCGCCGCCATCTTGACGGAAACGTAATGGCGGCCACCCAAATGTTCAAAGCTTAAATCAAATTACGACTAACCTAATCATCCGATCTCTACCAAATTTTGCAACAACATACCTTTATGAAGGAAGCATCCTTTGACAAATCTAATAGGTCATTAGCCTAATAGTTTGCGGATGGTGGCCATCTTTGTGTGTAAATAGATTCCCCCTATTAATTCGAACACGGTGAAACCGAATGGAATGAAATTTAGTACAGAGATAGCACTAGCAAAGGGCACCTCAGTGTCATGTTTATATCACCGCCATCTTGACGGAAACGTAATGGCGGCCACACAAATGTTCAAAGCTTAAATCAAATTACGACTAACCTAATCATCCGATCTCTACCAAATTTTGCAACAACATACCTTTATGGAGGAAGCATCCTTTGACAAATCTAATAGGTCATTAGCCTAATAGTTTGCGGATGGCGGCCATCTTTGTGTCAAAATCGATTACCCCTATTTATTCGTACACGGTAAAACCGAATGGAATGAAATTTGGTACAGAGGTAGCACTAGCAAAGGGCACCTCAGTGTCATGTTTTAAATCGCCGCCATCTTGACGGAAACGTAATGGCGGCCACACAAATATTCAAAGCTTAAATCAAATTACGATTAACCTAATCATCCGATCTCTACCAAATTTTGCATCAACATACCATTATGGAGGGAGCATCCTTTGACCAAACTAATAGGTCATCAGCCTATTATTTTGTGGATGGCGACCATCTTTGTGTGTAAATAGATTCCCCCTATTAATTCGAACACGGTGAAACCGAATGGAACGAAATTTGGTAAGGAGGTAGTACTAGAAAAGGCCACCTTAGTGTCATGTTCTATATCACCGCCATCTTGACGGAAACGTAATCGCTGCCACCCAATTGTTAAAGGCTAAAATGTAATTACGACAAACCTAATAATCTATTCTCTACCAAATTTTGCAACAACAAATCTTTATGTGGGAAGCATATTCTGACCAAACTGCTAGATCATCAGCCCAATAGTTTGCAGATGGTGGCCAAGTATGTGTGCAAATCGATTCCCCCTATCAATTCAAACACGGTGAAACCGAATTGAACGAAATTTGGTACAGAGGTAGCACTAGCAAAAGGCACCTCAGTGTCATGTTTTATATCGCCGCCATCTTGACGGAAACGGAATGACGGCCACCCAAATGTTAAAAGCTTAAATCAAATTTCGACCATCCTAATAATTTGATCTCTACCGGATTTTGCAACAACATGCCTTTTTGTGGAAAGCATCTTATGACTGACTACAAAGTCATCAGCCCAATAGTTTGCAAATAGCGGCCATGTATGAGTGCAAATCCATTCCCCAGATCAATTCAAACACGATGAAACCGAATTGAATGATTTTTTTTACAGAGGTAGCACTAGCAAAGGGCACCTCATATTCATGTTTAATATTCCTATAGCACGTTGTATTTCAACAAGCTACTACAACCAACATTCAATTATACTCCTTGAAAAGGACAAAGAGTTATAACAATAGCCATGCATTTAGGAGAAAGTAGGCTATATGTTCTTTACTGAACATCTTGTTTATAATCTTGTATCGGCCTCCATTTTATACCCGCAATGGTCTTGCACAGACATAGCGGTATTCATACTTGAAGCCTTAATATCTTGAAGATAAATGTTACCAGCTTCAATAGCTGAAGTAAAGTTGACGGGGGTCTGATCAAAGTGATCCATGATGAAAATTATTAACATGACCCAACTGTGATGTTTTCAGTACTCCTAATTCGCTTATAATCTTGTTCAGCACCAGTTCAAATTCTGTCGAGTTTGCTGGGCAGAGCTTCTCACTCTTCAGATTGCGCAAGGCAAAACTGTATTCCCAATATCGGCTAAAGAATTGTACTGTGCAAAAATGGTAATAAAAGTACTGATTTATCTTGGCTGGTCCACTAACAAGACAAAAGCTTGTCCTCTGACTGCTGGATTAAACAATCCAGCTTTGAATAATTGTGGACAGAAGAAAGAAATGTAGACAAAGTCTACCATATGTCCAGTTGTAACAGTAAATAATCACCAGTGCCACAAATTTTTATCACTTCGGTGATAATATTTGAAAAGTTCGAAGATCACTAAAATATTTAACACTTTCCTAATACCAGTAACCATGTACTGTCGAAACACTAAGTCCCAGCAACTGTGCTGTTAATAACGAAGAATTTGCAACCATGTGCACGAAGATTATAACAGTGTTCGGAGTTGTAGAGTGTTTAGCGGCTAGAGCGCTTACGAAGTACTACACATCCATAGCAACGGAGTGCTTATGGAGAAGCGAACATCCATAGCAACGGAGTGCTGATGGAGAAGTGAACCTACTTAGCTCGGGCAGGCGTGCCTTATATACTCCTCAGCTGGCTACTCGAGGTCACTGCCGAAAAAATGCTGGAACTAAAACATCTCATATCTCAGCTTCCACTCAATCAATTTCCTCGAAATAAAGCACATTCTTCCTCCCTTGTCCGTGCCAGTAATCTGATATTAGTCTCCAGATTCTACTCCATCGGGAAATATTTAATGACATTTTAGCCTCGACTATGACACTCTCGGCCTACGTCACTTAACGATTTCATTGCTGTCGAAAGCTTCCAATTCCTTCTAAGAAGGTTTGGCGCGCGCTATTTAAACTTTCAATTCTGGACTTAGCATTTTGGCCTGTACCCTCAAATCTAGGCAACTGGATTTGGGCACAATATATCAACCACACAGTTTAAAACAAAATTATCCTTACGATGAACCCGTTTGTCGAAAAAAAAGTTAGAATGTGCTTAATCTAAATTCATCTAACGTGTACTTCCTGACGTGAAAATAAAATTGAAAACCTCGAGACGAAACGCAATACACCTCACATAAAGACTGACCCTCACCGTTGTGTAAAGTCCCCATCCACATGAAGAATCCTTTAACAAATTATAAAGGCTTGTGGTGCATGGATATTCAGGTTTTTTAGCCTCCAATAGTCCAAATTCCTAATAGCCGCAAAAAATACTATTTCAATTGAGTATTTTTTGAAAATAATGTTGCTGTTTGGAGATATTATTCTGTACGACATATCACACGTGTAAATAACGTGAAAAAATTCTAGGGTACCCCTTGATCCCCTTATGCGCATTGATGAATTTTACAGTCTAAGCTGGTTCTGTGATAACCTTATAGCCATTTGCAAACTTTCACAGAAATGTAATAAGTGGAGTGGCATTGATTTTTACAGAAATAGATGGAACGTTGGATGTCTTACCTTGAGAACCTGTTGTCATGGTTGCCGGCTTGCATTCCTTCATTAGTTTATTAAATTTAATTAGTTTTCTGTTAATATCTCAGAAACTGTTGGTTTTAGAGCCTTAAAATGTAGTTTTCGGTACACTCAAGATTTGTTTCTGCCACCGAGGGGCTAATAATGAGCTTTGTCTCGTCGTTGTATGCCAAAATATAATAATAATAATAATAATAATAATAATAATAATAATAATGATAATAATATAATAAATACAATATAGGGATAGGGATATGAAAGACCTTCCGTACCACACCCGCACGTGAAAATCGCGTGACAAAATTCTAGTGTACCCCTTGACCCCCTTAAGCTCATTATACGTGAAAAGAGTTGATTTGAGGTGAGGAGATATATACAAGGTTTGGCTAAGGATAGTACGAGGATAGAAATGGACTGTATGATAGAACACGAGGTAGGCAGCTGATTCACATCACTGGATCTCTGTGGAATTATTACTACATTATATTTACACAACTTAAAATGAACACGTCATACACGATAAGACAACACTCCCTACACATATTTACACACAAAAGAACCACTGAATGTAGGTGTTTGTTACACCGACTACGCCATTGTCTGACATCACGCAACTGACCGTTACCGCTCTTAAACAGAGACACACACTGTTTTACTCTCACCCCGGCAGGGAACAAGTTAGCAGGTATGCTGCCCCCTACGGCGGGCAGTGGAGTTACGATGAGCACTGTCCTAATATGACATCTGGTGAGGGCTTGCTAAACTTGAAGTAAGATATAATGTTCAAACATGCCGCCCACCAAAAAAGGGGTTAAACACTTTTTTCCAAACACAATGTAAAATAAACAAACAAACATGAGGATGAATACAAAACAAGACACACTACGTTCAGATTTCGTCGCCTTCAGAAGTGGGAAGAGGACAAAGTTTTGTAATTGGCCTTTTGAATACTCCAGTAGAAGTACGGATTGTGGCGACGCGTACAAGTCCATCAGCGGCAGGGTGGACCTGATCGATCACTGCGAGCTTCCAGCACAGTGGGGGGACGTTGTCTTCTTTGACGATCACTAATGTGCCTGGCTGCACATTATTGCTTGGTAGTGTCCATTTACTCCTCTGCTGCAGGTGGGAGAGGTAGTCTGCTGACCACGCCTTCCAGAATCCTTGGAGCTGCCGTTGCAGTTGCTGCCATCTAGAGAGTACATTGAGGCGTACATTACTCAGATCTGGTTCGGGAAGGGTAGTGATAGGTCTTCCAATTAGAAGGTGACCTGGGGTGATAGCCATTATGTCGTCGGGAATATCGGCTAGGGGGACTAGAGGCCTAGAGTTTAGACATGCTTCGATTTGTGTTGTGAGTGTTGCCAGTTCTTCAAAGGTAAGGTATGCCGTGCCCATCACTCGTCGAAGATGATGTTTGAATGACTTGACGCCAGCCTCCCAAATACCTCCAAAGTGTGGAGCCTGTGGCGGAATGAAGTGCCACTGAATGCCTTCAGTGCTAGCGAAATTTGAGATCTCTCGTTGGTGATGTTCTTCGTCGAACAATCTCTGCAGTTCCCGAAGTTCCTTGTCTGCGCCTACGAAGTTTCTGCCGTTGTCCGAATATATGTGCGCAGGTCTTCCTCGTCGTGAGATAAAGCGTTTGAGAGCAGCAAGAAAGGCCTGGGTTGCCATGCTGCTAACAATTTCCAGGTGAATAGCCCTAGTAGACATACATACAAAAATTGATATGTAACATTTAACTCTCGCGCTGTTTTTACGAGATCCTGATTTTATGTACAGTGGGCCAGCGTAATCAATCCCACAGTGAACAAATGGATTGGCAGGTGATGCTCTGTAGTTCGGCAACTGACCCATTAGTTGCTGGGCATTTTTTGCCTTGAGCTTGTGACAGATGAGACAATGGTGTATTATCTTCCGAATGGTATTCCTTCCATTTGGTATCCAGTATTGCTGGCGAAGAGAGGAGAGTAGCAGTTGGCACCCAGCATGTAACATTCGTAGATGTTCGTTCTCGATTATCAATTTAGTTAGATGGTGACTTGGGGGCAAGATTATTTGATGTTGTTGGTTGAAAGGGAGCTCCGATTGTTGTAATCTGCCACCAACTCGAAGAAGTCCTTGATCACAGAGGAATGGATTAAGGGATATAAGCTTGCTCTTCTTACTAATTGCCCTTGTACTACGAATAGCATGAATCTCTGCACCATATGCTGATGCTTGGACGTTCCTGATACATGCATATAGTCCTGAACGTAACTCTTGAAGGTCTAATTCACCAGTCTTCCTTTCCGTATGACGAAGTTTGGCGTTAGCTGCAAATCTGAGGCAGTAAGCTGTCACTCTCTGCAGACGTGCAAGTTTAGAGAATCGCTGCATGAGCTCATCTTCAGGTTGAAGCGCCACGAGACTGACCACAGGTTTCCGCTGTTCTGGGATGTCCTGGGTATCCGCAGAAGGGGTTGAGTTAGGCCATGATAGAGTATTTTCCGCAAGCCACGGTGGTCCATGAAATCAGGTCCGCAGGATTGTCTCCTGAAGGAACGTGCTTCCAATCTGCAATCGATGTGCTGTCTTGAATCTCCGAAACTCTGTTGGCAATAAACGTTTTCCACCGTATGGGTGAAGCTGCAATCCATGAAAGAACGATCGTCGAATCTGTCCACAAATGGATGCCACTAATGGTCAAATTTAACACCGATGTTACCTTCTTGAGAAGACGAGCTAGCAGCAGTGCTCCACACAACTCGAGACGAGGAATGGAGACCCTTTTTAGTGGGGCGACCTTAGATTTAGCGCACAGTAGCCTTGTGATGCGTTCACCCTGTTGGTTTTCCGATCTTATGTAAATACAACATCCGTATCCTTTCTCAGACGCGTCTGAAAAACCGTGCAGTTGAATGTTAGTGACAATGCCCTTCGTTAGCACTAGTCTGTCGATACGAATTCGGCTGACCAAAGGCAGCTGATTGTGTAGATGCTCCCAGCGCTGAAGCAGTTCTTTAGGTAGGTTCTCATCCCATCCTAAGCGAAGTTGCCAGAGTTGCTGCAGGAAATACTTGCAGGAGATGATGAATGGACCCATCAGTCCCAACGGATCGTATATTGATGCTATGACTGCAAGTACCTTTCTTTTTGTAACCGGTCCGTTGAAGTTAGTAATCCCGGTACCATTCAAAATCTGCAGCTGATCGTTGGCAGGATGCCACAAGAGTCCTAACGTCTTAACGTTATTTCCGCTATCGAGTTGAAGGGGCAGCTGGGCTTCTCTGTATTCTGGAGGAACAGCTTCGAGTAGTTGTGGATGATTGGAGCACCATTTTCGAAGTTGGAAACCTCCCCTTTGAAGGAGATCGATGAGTTGTTCTTGAGTTCGCAGAGCTTCCTCGAGGGTTTCCGTCCCAGACATGCAGTCGTCCACATAGAAATCTCTCTGGAGAACTTCTGCTGCCTTGGGTAAGTTGCGCGACTCCTCAATGGCGAGCTGCTGAAGGCACCTAGTAGCGAGGAAGGGTGCTGAAGCTGTTCCGTACGTGACAGTTTTTAGCCGGTAGTGTCTTATGTGTTCCTCCGGCGATCGGCGCCATACGATTCTCTGAAGGTTGCAGTCACGACTATCAACATTTACTTGTCGATACATCTGGCGAATATCTGCTGTGAAGCACACTTGGTGAGTACGGAATCTTGTAATGATCGACCAGATATCTTGCTGGATGGTCGGCCCAATTCGGAGTATGTTGTTGAGTGATTTCCCGCTCGCAGTGGCGGCAGAAGCATCAAACACCACCCTCGTCTTCGTGGTAGAGCTTGCCTCTTTAATAACTGGGTGATGGGGCATGTAATAGCTATGCTCATTAGGGTGCGACGTGTCGATAGCCTCCATGTGTCCCAGAGCTTCGTATTCCTCCAGAAAGTTCACGTAGTCATTCTTGAGTTGGGTGTTTCTACTTAATCGTCTCTCGAGATGATGAAGCCGCGACACAGCCAATGGGAGCGAGTCACCAAGCTCTGTAGAGTCCTCACGCAGTGGAAGCTGTACCGTGAATCTTCCGTCAGCATCTCTCCTGGTGTTGGCAGTAAAATGTTTCTCACACTCCAGGTCGTCCTTTGATCTGATTGGCTGATTGATATCTTCTAATTCCCAGAAGCGTTGAACTAGATGGTCAAGGGAATTGTCACTCGTGGTGAAGAAGGACTGTACGGTCTGCGAAGGTGCTTCGGCCGTTCTGTCTAACTGAAAACGCCATGCGAGAATCCACCCGAATTCTGTGTTCTGGAGGACAGGGTAGTCACCTCGTCTCACTTGTCTTTCCGGTCGAAGAAGCTGAAAGAATACCTCTGCACCAATCAGCATGTCAATTCGCCCAGGTTGGTTGAACGTCGAGTCGGCTAGAGGTAGCCCTTCGGGAATACCCCAGTCAGCGAAATCAATGTACGATCCTGGGAGATCAGCGGAAATTCTTGGCAACACAGCACACTTAATTTCTACTTGGTATTCGCTGTGCATGGAGTGAACATTAACGGTAGCACTGTGACGAGATTCTGTAGTAGCGTTGCTTATACCTTGTATTGGTATTCGGTTTCGAACCTTCCGTAAGCTGAGCCGTTCTGCACAGGCATTTGTGACGAAGTGAGCCTGGCTACATGAGTCTAGGAGCGCTCTACAAGTTTGCAGCTTTCCATAGCCATCACGTACCTTAACCAGAGCAGTGGAGAGTAGTATCTGGGTCTGAGGTTTTGCCTTTATCGAACAATACGTGGCTGAAACCGATTGTTGCTGGTTGACATCAGTGCCGCTGTGTCTTGCAGGTGTGGCTTCCTGCTGCCTCCGCGTGACAGGTTTATTGGTTCGATGAAGTAGGGTGTGATGTTTCAGGCCGCATGAATAACAGGAGCCCGAAGAACAGTTGCCAACAATGTGTCCAGGCCTTAGACAATTTGAACACAATTTACGTTGTTTGACAAAGTCCATACGTTGTTGGATACTGCTGCCAGAAAAACCTAAACATTTGTATAGAGGATGAACACCATCACAAAATAAACAATTATTGCCAGTAGAGACATAAACCTGTCTTACTGGTTTAGTGTGTTTGATGTCAGTAACATGTCGTGGGTGGGAAGACACCACTGGTTTGGAGGTCTGATTTGAGTTGGTTAGTTCAAGGGCATGGCATCTGTCTTCTAAAAATCGACATAATTCATCTAGTCTTGCAAATTTCAATTTTGATGACGTCAGCTCCCATTGTTTTCTGCTGACCTCATCAACTTGTTGAAGAATCAACTGTGATACGAGCATTTCATGTAAAGGAATGTCAAGTTCAAGTGCCTCAATTGCATTCAGATTACTTGAAACTTGATTTAACAGTGATCGTATATCTGTGGATGACTCTTTGCTTACAGACGGAAGGTTTAAAAGTTTCTTAATGTGAGACGTTGCAATGAGCTTAGGGTTGTTGTACCTTTGACAGACTGTCTGCCATGCAATCTTGAAATTTGTGGTTGTTATGGGAAGATTCTTAATTTGTTCATGTGCTTCCCCTGTAAGTGAAGATAACAAATAATGATACCTTTGGATATCTTCAAGTGAGTCATTGCTTATGACCAGACTGGTAAACGTATCAGAAAAGTGTCGAAAATCAGTAATGTTACCCCCAAAAGATGGCAATTTAATAGTTGGCAGTGCGAGTTCTCTCTTGAATGGACCAGAGTGGGAATGAGTGTTACCACCGGAAAGGTTGCCTTGTCTCAACCGTAATTCTGCACTCTGTTCTATCAATGTTGTTATTTTATCTACTACGTCATAGTACAATGATTCGAAACTGTCACGATCTTCACTATGATCCTCAGTTTCATCCTCCAGTTCTAACTTGTCTTGCGCTTTGTCATACTTTTCTCTTAGTCTGGGTAGATCGTCTAGTCTGGCCTTAATTGCATTTATACTTGATCCTGATTTGAAGTTAACCACAAAGTTATACATGCGTGTGATGCTGGCTTTCGCTAGGCCTCTAGTCTTAACAAGGAGTTGTTTTTCTTTGGAATCCATGGTGGGAAATAATAGGAATCAGAAACTGAGCATGTACTTACTGAAGCTGCGGTGTAGAATATCGAAGTTGGTCTGCGTGGCTGTCGTATAAACTCCGGCGCTGACAGGAGATTACTGGTTGCTGTAGACTGGAACCAAGATGACGACATACGAAGAGGATGGGGCAAACATGGCTGCCATCGGAAGCTGTAGTATTCCTTGCCGAGATGGTTGCTATCGGAAGCCGTTTATTCCTTGCCAAGATGACTGCTATCGGAAACAGTAGTATTCTTTGCCAACATGGCTGCTATGATGCTTCAGTCCCGCCAAAATACACGTGCTAATATCACATTAACGAGGATTCCACAGACATCCGGCCCGTCGAGGACCATGAAAAGAGTTGATTTGAGGTGAGGAGATATATACAAGGTTTGGCTAAGGATAGTACGAGGATAGAAATGGACTGTATGATAGAACACGAGGTAGGCAGCTGATTCACATCACTGGATCTCTGTGGAATTATTACTACATTATATTTACACAACTTAAAATGAACACGTCATACACGATAAGACAACACTCCCTACACATATTTACACACAAAAGAACCACTGAATGTAGGTGTTTGTTACACCGACTACGCCATTGTCTGACATCACGCAACTGACCGTTACCGCTCTTAAACAGAGACACACACTGTTTTACTCTCACCCCGGCAGGGAAAAAGTTAGCAGGTATGCTGCCCCCTACGGCGGGCAGTGGAGTTACGATGAGCACTGTCCTAATCTGACATCTGGTGAGGGCTTGCTAAACTTGAAGTAAGATACAATGTTCAAACAATACGTATTGATGAATTTTACAGCTTAATTTGGTTCCTTGATAACCTTATAACCGTTTGCAAACTTCACAATAATTTAATAAATGGAATTGCATTGCGTATTACAGAAACAGATGGTCCTCTGAGATTTTATTGCCATGGTTACCAGATTGCATTCTTTCATTAGATCATTAAATGCAATTAGTTTTCTGGGAATATCTCAAAAACTGTTGGTTTTAGGGCCTTAAAAGGTGGTTTCGAGTTTTGTTTCTCACATCGAGGGGTTGAAAATACGTTTTGTCTCGTCCTTCTACGCCTATTTCAGCCTGAATTTTAAGGGGATAGGCCGCCTTATACGAGAGGTACGGAGGTGAGTTACATCAATGATTAGTGTGGGGCTTCTGATGGATATCTGTATCAAATTTTACGTTGATCCACCCAGCCGTTCTCAAGTTATCAGGACTCGAAGTTGTCCACAAACAGACAAACAGACAGACGGACAAAAAAATATTTTTGCGCGCATCCGTCATAAAACAGTCTGAAACGCGCAAATAACGCAAATTTCCGTGGAAATTCAGAAAAAACAGACAAACTTTCATTAGCCTACTTTCGATTTTTGCAAAAAATGAAAGTAGACTTATTAGATCAACACAGGGCGAAAAATTGTGTGTCTGTGTGTGTGTGTGTCTGTGAGGCTGTGTGTCTGTGAGTGTGTGTACTCTGTTTCTGTCCCCCCCCCCCCCCCCTATCAATTCGAACACGGTGAAACCGAATTGAACGAGATTTGGTACAGAGGTAGCACGAGCAAAGAACACCTCAGTGTCATGTTTAATATCGCCGCAATCTTGACGGAAACGTAATGGCGGCCACCCAAATGTTCAAAGCTTAAATCAAATTACGACTAACCTATTCATCCGATCTCTACCAAATTTTGCAACGACATACCTATATGTGAGAAGCGTTCTTTGACCAAGCTACAAGGTCATCTGCCCGATACTTTGTGGATGGCGGCCATGTCTGTGTGCAAATCGATTCCCCCTATCAATTCAAACACCGTGAAACCGAATTAAACAATATTTGGTACAGAGGTGGCAATAGCAAAGGCCACCTCAGTGTCATGTATTATATCGCCGCCATCTTGACGAAAACGTAATGGCGGCCACCCAAATGTTAAAAGTTTAATTCAAATTACGACCAACCTAATCATCTGATCTCTACTAAGTTTTGCAACTTTATACCTTTATGTATGTAGAATCATTTGACCAAACTACCAGGTCATCAGACCAATAATTTACGGATAGCGGCCTTGTATGTTTGCAATTTGATCCCCCCTAGCTATTCAACCACGGTGAAACCAAATTGAACGTAATTTGGTGCTGAGGTAGCGCTTGAAAATGGCACCTCAGTATCATGTTTTATATCGCCGCCATATTGGCAAAAACGTAATGGCGGCCACCCAAATATTAAAAGATTAAATCAAATTACGACCAACCTATAATAATCTGATCTCTACCAAATTTTGCAACAACATACCTTGTGTGAAAAGCATATTTTTACTAAACTACAAGATCATCAGCCCACTAGTTTGCAGATGGCGGCCATGTATGTGTGAAAATTGATTTCCCTATGTATTCAAATACGGTGAAAACGAATTTAACGAAATTTGGTACAGAGGTAGCACTAGCAAAGGGCAGTGTCAAGTTTTTTATCGCCGCCATCTTGACGGAAACGTAATGGTGGCCACCCAAATGTTAAAAACTTAAATCAAATTACGACCAACCTAATCATCTGATCTCTACTAATTTTTGCAACAACATACCTTTGTGTGGTAGGCATCGTTTGACCAAACTACAAGATCAGCAGCTCAATAGTTTGCACATTGTGGCCATGTATGTGTGCAAATGGATTCCCCCTATCAATTCAAACACGGTGAAATCGAATTGATCGAATTTTGGTACAGAGATAGCACTCATAATGTCGATTATTCAGGTCCGTATTGACGTAACTATAACTTTGAAAGAATAATAGATTTTCCGCCTTCAATACTGTTTATTTCTGTTACTTTACAGGGACTAGTTTCGGGGGTAAATACTCCCCCTTCCTCAGCCTGTCCAACAAAACTTCACAATGGAAAAACTTTCCATGTACAAGCTCATACAAAACACATGAAGAATAAAGAATAAAGAAATAATATTATTTACAATCCCGCTCGACGCTCCAAAGAAGATACTTTTATTGGATCACTAAGGCCTAGGCGCATCAGAACTCCTGAATTGGGCTGGTGCTGCGGTCCGCTGTCCCCATTGCGTCATCGTGCGACCACTCTAGTCCCCTTGTTGCTCTTGGCAAACGTCAAGGCGAGAAAATTTGTGGCCCCGTCACGTGCCGCCAAGAACTGCAGTGCGCAGGTCGTGAACAAAAACAAACCGGAATTCACCTTGCGAAGTCTCTTACAGCTGAGTGTTAGTGACGTGCTTGGGAAAAGGTAGCGGTTGGGGGTTGTGGGAGATGGGAGGCTAAGGAAATGAGAATGAGTGAGGTTTGTTGACGCGCCGTGTGTCGCTGTTATGGAGATTGATTAATGCGTAGAATGAGAGGTGTCAATCTTTAGTATGTTATGAAAAATGATGGGTATGAATAGTGGAATATACCGGGAATTTTATCTATTACAATATAATTCGTCTATTAATGTTCTGTATAAAATGCTGGTTTCAAATATTATTTCATTAAGATTGTGTGAAGGGTTGAATCTCTGTGCTTTATCAATTTCTATTTGTTGCAAAATATTCATGAGCGTGCCTTTATTTTCTTGATGTAAAATTTCTAAGTCATTGTCTATGGTTGTGAATTTATGCCCAGTTTCTGCCTTGTGGTTGCCCATCGCTGAAAATTTATTATGTTTGATGGCATTGACATGTTCCAAAAATCTGGTGTTGAACCCTCTCCCCGTTTGTCCCACGTAATCGGCACTACACTCGTTACTTTTAATCTTGTAGACACCTGAATTGCTGTATTTGTTGGTTTTGTTGAGAATATGTGAGTTGAAAAATTTATTATGGTTAGGGTTATTGGTTCTGAACGCTGATTTTATTTTATATTTTTTTAGTACACTAGTAACATTGTATGTGGATTGGTTCACAAAAGTGAACGTTGCGTATGTGGAAGGTTCTTTGTCTTCTTTTGCTAATCTGGAAACGGGTTTGTTCTTAATTTTGTTAATTATATTGTTAACATATTTACTATTGAATCCATTAGCTTCGGCAATTTGGTGAATTATTGAAACTTCTTTACGATAATCTACGTCAGATAGTGGGACGTTCAACGCTCTATTGACGAAACATGCGAGTGCTGCTCTTTTATGGGAAGCTGGATGGTTAGAATCTTGTCTAATTACAGTACTGGTTTGAGTTGGTTTCCTGAATATTTGATAGCGCAGGTGATCTTTATCATGCATGACTAGTAGATCAAGGTAATTTATGGAACTGTTTATTTCATTTTCTGACGTGAATTTAATGTTACTGTTTATTTGGTTCAAATATTGCAAAAGTTGTTCTATTTTCGTTTTAGAGTTGTCAAGGATTACTAAAATGTCATCAACATATCGTCCCCAAAAGAACAAACTATCCTTTTTGTTAATGATTGATTCGTATTCCAGATTATCTAAGAATATGTTAGCTACTATTCCTGATAAAGGAGAACCCATGGGGAGGCCTTCTTTTTGTTTATAGATTTTCTCATTAAAACTAAATTGGTTGTTATTTAGGATGAATGTTAAGATGTTCAAAAATTCAGAGATCTCAACTTGTGTTAAATCACTATTATTCTTTAAGTTGTTCTTTATAATATCAATGGAGACGGCAATCGGTATGCTTGTATACATGTCTTTTATGTCTATAGTGTGTAAAGAATGCTTTCTGGTATGTTTTAGTTTACTAGTTAATTCACAGAAATGTATCGAATTTTTAAAGGATGCATTAGCCTTGAGTTTGTAATGTGATTTAAGAAATGAATGAGCAAATTGAGCGAGTTTATACGTCGGACTATTTCTGAAATTGACTATTGGTCTGATAGGAATGTTATCTTTATGTATTTTAGGTAGTGCTCTTAATGCTGGTAATTTAGGGTTCATATTGACCATTTTTTGTTTTTTTTTGTTTTTCATCAAGGATGAATAAGGTGTTTTTCAGGAGCTGTTTAAGTTTCCTTTGTAAACATTGGGTGAGGTCTTTTTGATTTATCTCAAAGTTGGGATTAGTGAGGAAATCTTCTGTTTTATTAATATAATCATTCTTCTTAATAATGACTGTGGTGTTGCCTTTGACTGCTTTAGTTAGGATTAACTGGTTCTGTTCTATTTTGGTTGATAGACTTTTGCAATCTCTTTGAAGTTGTAAATCCATTCTATGTTCCTTTTTATGTTGAATAAATTTCTTGATTTTCTTGTTGACTTCATGCCGTGCACCATTTTGTTTATCTTGAGGCAGTCGTTTAATAGCTGCCTCCGATTCAGCTGTCAGTTTGGTTTGGTTGTGTGCATTATAGTTAGATATCCAATTATGCTTCATGCCTTTTTCTAGAATTTGTAATTCGGATTGGTTGAATACGGTGTCTGTCAGATTGTTTATTGGTTTTGGGAAAATATGTTTTGTGACGGGTCGTACATTAGATTCCTCCTGGTTACTCCTAACGAGGTTATCAAATTTCTTTTCTAATGTTGCCGTTTTTTTTTGCTGATTTGGTATTGCAAAGTTTGGTGTAACTGGATCATGAAATCATCCCATTTTTTATCTTTGGACATATTAGCTGCTAATAAGTGGGTGCGGTAGAGTTTATTGTTAATGTGATTCTTTTTGATGTAGAGGAATTTTAATTCTCGCTGAATGATACTGTGATTGACAATTTCTTGAGTCCTACGTTCGTAATCATTGTTGAACTTTTTACGTTGAAAATTTGCTAGATGTCTCGGTGCTAATTTATTATTCCTACATTTCTTCATGAAATCTATGTCCTTAATTACATTGGAAAGCTTCAGTTTGAGATCTTTGTATTTGAAGCGTAACCTCTTTGCTTGGCATGAGACTTCGCAAGGTGAATTCCGGTTTGTTTTTGTTCACGCCCTGCGCACTGCAGTTCTTGGCGGCACGTGACGCGGCCACAAATTTTCTCGCCTTGACGTTTGCCAAGAGGAACAAGGGGACTAGAGTGGTCCCACGATGACGCAATGGGGACAGCGGACCGCAGCACCGGCCCAATTCAGGAGTTCTGATGCGCCTAGGCCTTAGTGATCCAATAAAAGTATCTTCTTTGGAGCGTCGAGCGGGATTGTAAATAATATTATTTCTTTATTCTTTATTCTTCATGTGTTTTGTATGAGCTTGTACATGGAAAGTTTTTCCATTGTGAAGTTTTGTTGGACAGGCTGAGGAAGGGGGAGTATTTACCCCCGAAACTAGTCCCTGTAAGTAACAGAAATAAACAGTATTGAAGGCGGAAAATCTATTATTCTTTCAAAGAGATAGCACTCGCCAAAGGCAACTCAGTGTCATGTTTTATATCGTCGCCATCTTGATGGAAACGTAATGGCGGCCACCCAAATGTTAAAAGTTTAAATCAAATTACGACCAACCTAATCATCTGATCACTACCAAGTTTTGCAACGACATACCTTTTTGTGGGAAGCATCGTTTGACTGAACTACAAGGTATTCAACCTAATAGTTTGCAGATAGTGGCCGTGTATGTGTGCAAATCGATTCACCGTATCAATTCAAACACGGTGAAACCGAATTGAATGAAATTTTGTACAGAGGTAGCACTATTAAAGGACACCTAATATTCATGTTTAATGTCCGTATAACACGTTGTATTTCAACAAGCTACTACAACCAACATTCAATTGTCTACTCCTTGAAAAGGACA
This sequence comes from Meconema thalassinum, assembly GCA_946902985.2. Taxonomy (NCBI): domain Eukaryota; kingdom Metazoa; phylum Arthropoda; class Insecta; order Orthoptera; family Tettigoniidae; genus Meconema; species Meconema thalassinum. The sequence continues at coordinate 230,617,835 of OX336391.1, read as the reverse complement.
AGGTGTTATAACAATACCCATGCATTTAGGAGAAAGTAGGCTATATGTTCTTTACTGAACATCTTGTTTTTATATATAGCGAGAGATAGAGATGTTACGTCAGTATTTCATGTATTAGAAAAAAGGTCCCCCTTTTCCACCCACTTGATCCGATTTTTACTATTAACAAACTCCACAGAGTTTTGGATTGGTTATTTTTAGCCTACTTTTTACATTTTGCAAAAATGAGGAAAAAGTGGACTTATGAGATCGATCCGGGAAAATGTGTGTCTGTCTGTCCTCCTGTATATCTGTCTGTCTGTCTGGCTGGCTGGCTGTGTGTGTCCCTCCCCCCTATCAACTCCTAAACGGCTGCAGCAATCGAAACCAAATTTAGTACGAGTAAGGATGTATACCGGAATATCTCAAGCCCATTATTTGAAAATGATGTCAGTGCTACCAATTGCTGAAGAAACGCACTAGAAATTTGAGCTCCATGTTAGATATCATGGAAGGTATGCATGGGAATTATTCCAAAATTTGCACACATGTAGATAATACTATTTTAGTTTAATTTCCAGGAGGCCATACATGACAGTGTTGCCAAAAATATTTTAAGCCTACTGATAGGTTCAATTTTAAATGCATATAACTTCTAAACTATCAATTGGAATTCAAGCAAATTTTGTATGTGCTATGTGTACATAAACAGATATGACTGAGCGTATTCTTAAGATCCACCAGGGCTGCCAAATGTTAATAAATGCCCTCATTTTTTAAAATCCAAATACCAAAATATCAGAAAATGTGCAAGCCGACAGCTTTAAACTATGCACACGTGTAGTACCTGACATTCTATATTAATTTGGAGTAACGTATATACGTCAGTGCTACCAACATGACTCTAAGCCTGCTGATAGTTCCAATTTTAAAATGCATGTAACTTCTATACTAACTAATAGATTTCATTCAAAATTGGCACAACAATAGATCGTATTATTTCAGATTATTTCTAACCAATATATGCATGACATTTTTGCCAACATGCTTTTACGTGCGCTGTTAGATTCAATGTTTAACTCCATGTAACGTCCATGCTATCCATTGGACTTCATCCAAATTTTGTACTCTGTACCTTAAGAGATGGAACTAAGAACATATTCAGTCACCAGGGCTGTCAACTGTAGTGCTCTATTAGGCTACATTAGGCTACATTATGCCAGGTATACAGTATTTCGAACTAATTTGAAATTTCTATATTACCAACTTAATTTCGTCATTATTCTAGATAGATCCATATAGATTAATCATTGGCATGAATCTTAAATTTTAAGGGAAGTAGGCTCTTTATTTCGTCATGGAACTTCTTGTTTATTATACAGTAAATTTGAATGTGATTGGTACAAAGTTACGGCAGTTATCATGTCCACATGAAAGGGATGAATATATTAACTTTTGAGCTGACGGTGGTTTTTGTGGTCTAGGGGATGTGAAACGCGAAGATATGTCGAAATTTTCCGGAAGTCGAAACATGGTACCCATCGCAATAGTTAGCTTCCTAATGAAATCCGCCAACTCAGAATGCCTCAGAGCACCAGCAGTAAGATAGAGGATACTAGTTTGAAATATTAACAAGAAAATTGTTTGTGAAAAGGTAAGATATAGGACATTTCCCGACTGTTCAGTCGACGAACTTATGAATGAATTTTGTTGTGTACCTGTAGTGTTTCAAAATTAGCATTTCAATTATAAGAGTAGATTAATAGAAGTTCTCTGTTCTCTATGGACCCTTGTCAGGGCTAAAAACCAGGAAATGGAACTATTAATTGTAAATTCTAATACACGATTTAACTTCATAATCGAGTGGGTTTTCACGTGATGACTTAGTTGTTGCACCGTTTGGAGATTCAGAATCTGAATCCTGGCAATAACCATTGAAGTGTGAGTTTTTCCAGAGGTTTCTCACACTCACAACCTGTCTAAGGCAAATTCTGGGATAAATCCTTCATTGAATATTCAGAGTATCTATTGAAATCCTAGACCTTAGTAATGTCACTTACTTGTATTACTGCACTACCGAGACACACGTACATGGGGCTAATGATATTTTATTAGCTTATAGATAAAGCAACAACAACTGAAGAAGCGTCCTATGTAATAAATTGAGCTCCACAGTTACTAGATTCTGGCTACGTCCCTGGAACCCGTTAATCCAAAGTACAGGGTCATCGAAAAATAATGCCTGGATTTTAAATAATTGCTATAAAAATACTATTTCAGGTAATGAATGGTTTTAACCTTAAAATACGTGTAAAAGATAACATTCTTTTCATACCATAGTAAGTGATGTACGGTATATATAAACTTTTGAACTGACGGTGGTTTTGGGGTCTCGGGGATGTGAAACGCGAAGATATGTCGAAATTTTCCGGAAGTCGAAACATGGTTTGTTGCTCTACAGACTTCTAATATGTGACAATGTGTGGTGCAGTTGATCAAGTTGGTGGACCTTTATTTTTTGCTGAAAAAGCAATTACATGCCTAATTTACCTCGACATGCTTGAACAGTTTGTGTTCCCTCAAATAGAAGATATCGGACAACATAGTGGACAGTGTGTCATTTTTATACAAGGTGGGGCTCCTCCTCACTACCTTCGCGTGGTTCGCGATACACTCGACACACGTCTGCAGAGCAACAAACAGAGCTCACATTGACACTTACTAAGGTATGAAAATAATGTTATTATTTCCAAGCATTTTAACGCTAAAACCATTACATTACATATAATATATATAATCGTTCCTTCCTAAATAGCTCTGGCCTACGAAGTTTTGAAGTGGTCAAAAGGACAGCACAAGACCGAACAACGTGGAAAAGACTCATTGTAGGGGCAGACCAGTCGCTTGACTGAAAAACATGATTATGATGATATTGTCGTTAACCGTAATTTTGGTTCCAACTGATTAGAAACCTTACACTGAAAATACATTTTATTAATCCTTGCCCGGATATCATGCGTGGCTCTTGAGTTGACACGAATGTATACTGGAGGTGAAAGTCGTGATTTCATAGAGAAAGAATAAAAGTTGAGCGATTGGATAATAAGTAGAAATACGGATGGTTAATATTTACTTGTGTGTCCCGTGATTGTTACGTTAGCTGTGAATGTCCTATAGTAACCCTAAAAAAGTGGTGTCTAATAGGCCTCTAATGAAGTCGTTTATAGCTCCTTCAGCGGGGATGTTTGGTGCGGTAAATCTGAGACAATCCTCCCTATTGAGGGTAAAATGAAGGGGGAAACTGCAACGTTGTTGTTAGAGGGATACTCAGTACAAAGGCTAAGTCAGGCAAACCTAACAGAAAAAGGCAAGCTTAGAGGCTTAGCTGAGAGCACCAACACCAAGATCGGATGTAACTGGCTAATAATCTGCACATCCTGAATCTTCGTTAGCAAATGAACTAAAGTGAAACTAACTTTGACAGGCTCTTTGATGACGCCTTTAACATGAAAGGGAGAACGAAAATTGTCTACTGGAACGTTAATACCTTCAATGAAAGCAGTAAATTGAAACAGGAGATAAAGTTGCGATATTATTGACTGAATATCCTTGGTTTTACGTGGCAAGATATTGGATAGATAAAAGTGTTTCTATCTCGAGCTGTCAAGAGTAGATGCTTACAGAGAACCGGAGTGGGCAATCAGCTAAATAAAATGTAAATAAAAATTCCCACCGAGTGGAATTTTGTCGCTGATAGGATTATTAATGCAACATTTAAATCCCAGATCCAAAATAATAACAATAATAATAATACGATTCTGAAATCCGAGTTGAATGGAAGAAACATCTTCAATGCCATCAATACATATGCCGTTCCAGTACTGGCTTATACCTTTGGTACAATAAAGTGGACACAGACAGACCAAGAAAATATTCTTATTAAGATACGCACGACCTTTACGAAGCTCAGATGTCTACACCCGAAGTCAGCAGTCGAATGACTGACTTTGCCACGCCAGAGAGGTGGACGCACTCTTACTGACATTATACACCTACTTCCCAAGCAGGGGAAGAATCTTCAGGCCCTACATTTTGAGCAAGATGAAATCTCCCCTGCATCAGGCTGTTATTTATTTAGCGTATGATGCTTCTTTTGACAATCGCTTCAAATGTATTTTACATGTAATTGTTATTAGAACAGAATAAATACACATTTATATACACGGATATAAAGTATTACAGACTAACTAGGAGGCACGTATACACACACACACAGGTGCAGATTCTGTGATTTCATCACAAGCTGATGTCTAGTCCTTCCAACCAAGTGAGTGTCTCAGGGGTTACTTGATGTAGCTCCTCCGTAGGCCCAGTGAATGCTCGTAGAGGACGTTCTTTCACGATGTGGCTGATGGTTTTCACTTCAGCACCACAGTTGCAGGAAGGAGACTCCAACGACCCCCATTGGTGTAGTGCAGAAGCAGTTCTTCCATCGCCGCACAGTGTGTCGAATCCCATATCTAGGTGGAAAACATTCATTGTCGCAAATGAAAGCGAAAACTGGCTCATTCGATAGTGAACAAACCAGATGGTGACCTTCGGTCTTCCTTTCCACTCTCTGGTGCGTAGGAGGGAGGTTATAGGTGCTGAAACGTCTTCCTGGCAGTTATCAGGTCATTTGATTGGAGGTGTCGGAGTGAACCGAACGTTGTGATTCTAGTGAGTTCAACGAGGTGTTGTCTTCTGCGGCTCATGGAATAGTGAAAAGAGGTATGTGTTCGCACTTTTATGCGTAATACAAGCTTTCTGCACTAAATAAATTATTTACTTTATGAGTACCTTATAGTGCCACTTTACTTCAAACGTCAATCGATAGGAAATTTAATGTAGATTCAGGATCTGTAGTGGTTTGGTTGCGCACGAATATGCATGATGGTTTATTTTCTTATTTTCAGTGACTATGTGGGCATTACCGCGAGAAGAATTTTTCAACGCGTGGCGGTCGTGTCGTAAATAGGGGCGTACAGACGTCATATTTCAATATGTTATGAATAAATTTGATCCTACAACTCTTACTGACACTCAAGAGCAGGAGCTAAGAAACTAAATTAAGTTGATACCCCATTATATTAACAAAAATGGGAGAGTGCAGGAAGAACAATGCCACGTACATAGGTAATCTACCTATGGAAGCTATTGAGTTACTTAATGACCCCCAAGGAACTTTGACATCAAATGATGAAAGTAGTGGAGTAGTGGTGCTTCTAGGCCACTCCAGAACCCTCCTTGCCCCACTACTAAGCCTCTGCCATGTTAAATATATCTCGAACGCATGGTCTGATTTTGACAAATGAGGTGTCGTTGGACTCGGGCTGACGTCCTCTTAGCTATGGACTACTCGTTATATTTTTGAAAAATTTGTTGATTTTTTTCGTTTTCGAAACTAGGCGATAGTTTGAAAACCAAACATGATAGAACGTTATGCCATGGCTCAAACGAATGGCCTTTATGACCTTTATTTTCTATAATAAAACTTTTTTACTTTTTATGTTGTTTTGAAAACACTCGAATTTTGGAAATCCTATATTTTGGAAACTAGGAACTCAACAAAAAAAATTGTTTGACGTAAATCAATGGTCCCTACCCCCTCTATCCTCAAAATAAATTTCAAGTCTCTAGGATGAAAACCTGTAGTAGTGGGGTAACACGTGAGCTGTCCACTAACTTATTTAACCCTCCTCGTATTTGCCCCGAACCTGATATCTCGCTAACCAATCATGGGATTTGAACATACAGGGTGTCCTAGCACTCATAGTGATTCCCCCTACTTTCCTATAGGCTCTTTATTTAATTAAACGACCAAAACTAAAAGGTCATGTGCTTTTAATATCTCGCGAACCAATCATGCTAGAGGTGTGTTCGACAGGTCCAAAGACTCGGGCTGACGTCCTCTTTGCTATAGACCACTCGTTATAATTTTTAATAAAATTGGAAACTCGATTTTGGGGTAAACACGTGTTTTTTGTGATTTTGCCGATATCTCACGAACCAATAACGCCGGAGGCAAGTACGACGGGTCCAAGGACTTGGGGTGACGTCTTCTTTGCTATGGACCACTCGTTGTAATTTAGAAAAATTGAAAACGCGATTTTGGGGTAAACACCTGTTTTTTTGTGATTTTGCCGATATCTCACGAACTAATAACGCTAGAGACGTGTACGAGGTGTCCTAGGACTCGGGCTAACGCCCCCTTTCAAATGTGGTAGATATTTTTTCCAAAAAAAATAATTCATGAAGCGTGGTGGTTGAGAGAGACGATACGGCTGGGTGTGTGTGTTTCAACGAACCTGTCGCTGACCAAGGTGGCTGTGTTCAATAGATCAATCGCTATTTCGGCGGGTCGGTGTATGACAGAGCGAGGGTACGTTTTTTCACACATTTTACCTTTAACGTGTAAACGGTGATGAGAACGTGGTTCTATGTTGGTCGAAGCGAGTACAGAAAACAAACTTGCCGAGGAGCAGGAGGTGAATGTCATTTGAGCTTGTTGGATGGCGTTGATCTGACCTGACAACAGGTGACGCTTGAAGGTGAAATAATCTGACCATTGTGGTGGCAGGGTAGTGCGAAATGCATGTGAACTTGTGTGAAACCACATGTAGGCTAAACCAGTGACATCCTGTCTTGCTTCGGACGTGACAAAATGCAAGTCCATGTGAAATTTGATCTTCCACATGTGTTCGCTTGGGTGTTATCTGTCCACGTGCGCGATAACTGTTAACAAGTCACATCCTGTTTTGCTTCGTACGTGACAAAATGCAAGTTCATGTGAAATTTGATCTACCACAGGTGTTCGCCTGGGACGTTAGCTGTCCACGTGCCTGATAACAGAATCTTCAAAGCGTGAAAAAAAAAAGATTATACATGCAACGTAGCATATATAAAGACATATCGTTATCATTTCCACGCTCACTTAGGTGACTACCTTTGAACACATTGCGTTGCATGAAACCCCTGGTCTTGTTTAACAGTTTTGGTGTTGGTGGAAAATACTTAACCTTGTTGTGGGGTAGGTATATATTTATTCATTTATATATTTATTGATTTTATGTAAATACATGCAATTATTTATTGATTAGGTAATTAATGATTTTATTTATTTATTTGTTTGCAGATAACCGGTATGGCCTACCTGTCGTGTGTCTGTGAGAACGATATTAAAGAAAGAGATAAAAACGGACAACTAGAAAAGGAAATTATTTCCACACTAGCCCACGAGACGGGAATATAGCAAAGCATTACACGTGAAGGTGAGTTTTTTTTAAATATATAACCTGTTTGATTTTGTTTTGTTTATGAAATGCATAAACTATATGGAATGGATATACTTATGGTGGTTTATTTTATTTCTTTTTAGAGTGTTGGAAAACGCTTGACCTCTGTTAATAACCAGGAACGTGTGTGTTTGGGACCATTGTCAAGCAGTCTACAGCTGAAAACTCAGGTGAGAGTGTTCTTTCTAAAATAATGTCATTTGCTACTGCTACCGATAGCCTAACTTGGGAACCTCTAAACAGTTGTTTCAAATCGCGTGTGTGCTCTGGTCGTGTGGTCAATGTTAGAAAAAGTTTGATTCCCAAAGAATTTTTAGAATCTTGTTTTGAAATTTTTAAAATTGAAATTCGCACAGTGCAAAGGTTGCATACGGCTTTAAAGGTGAATACAGAACTGGTGTGCGATTTCATATATAAAAAGAAGGACGTGGAGCATAAAGAGACATTTTATATTTGCAGTAAAATGCAAGAGCTATTCATAGCCCATAATTTGGAACAGTGGTATGAAACCCACGTGGTGAATGCCTTGCTATCAAAATTTGATAAACTGCAACAAGGACCGAGTGGTCTAGCCTTAGACAAAATTCACCATCTACAAATCAACATTTGTCATTTCAACCCGTTAAATGCTGGGTCTAGCTATATTAAAACACCGCCAGCAATAGCTTCGAAAAAGGCAGTGGTGAATATTGATAACCATGACAATGATTGCTTTCTGTGGTCTGTGGCTGCGTATTTGCAGCCAGTACAACAGCATTGTTACAGACCAGGAAAGTACAAGGCCAAGTTTGATGAATTGAAACAAACTTTAAATTTAACTCGAGTGACGTTCCCTATGGACTTAACCGAGATCCATAGGTTTGAACAAGACAACCAGGACTTTTCGTTCATGGTGTATGGCCTTGATGGTAATGAGATTGTGGGTCCTCTTTATGCCACAAAAGAACCGAAACGACACCACATTCATCTTTTATATTTATCTGTAGGAGAGGTGAATCACTACTGCCTCATTAAAAGCTTGAGTAGATTGCTAAGCAGACAAGTGTCTAAGCACGCTGGTGTAAAATATATTTGTGATCGATGCTTGCAATATTTTAAAACACCTACGCTTTTGGAACGTCATAGGGTAGATTGTGTTTCTCAGGAAGCGGTGAGACTGATATTGCCACAAGGGGACAAGGCTGTGTTAAAGTTTAAGGACATTCATAAGCGTGACACTGTTCCCTATGTGGTATATGCAGATTTCGAAGCACTCACTACACCCATGGCGGGATGTGAACCAGATCCCACCATCAGCTCAACCACACCCATTCAAAAACATGAACCCTTTGCCATTGGATTTAATGTGGTGTGTGCTTATGACCCCACACAATCCGTTTACAAATACCTCGAGGGGCCAGATTGTGCCAAATGGTTCTTGCATGAACTTGTCAAGTTGGCTCATGATGTACAGGAATTACTGGACCACCCAGTACCCATGAGCCTATCTCCAGAACAGCAGCAGCAGTATGAGCATGCCACGACATGCCATATTTGCGAAAAGCCTATTTTAAATAGAGAGGAAAAAGTCAGAGACCACTCGCATTTTACAGGGGAGTTTCGTGGAGCTGCGCACAGCTAATGAAACTTAAACTTTCCAGCTCCTCGTTTCATCGGTGTCTTTTTCCACAATCTGGCGAATTATGACATTCAGTTTTTGATTCGTGAATTGGGCCATGTCAACAAGGGCTCGTTTACCATTATTCCCCAAAACCATGAGCGTTTTACGGCCCTGACATGGTGGTTGGGCGACTTTAGCATTCGATTTTTGGATTCCTTTAAGTTTATGGCATCCTCGCTAGACAGCTTTGTGAATGGCTTGAATGAGGAGGAATTAAAAAATACTAGAATGCATTTTAATGATCCTGAGCAATTTCAGTTGTGCATTCGGATAGGTATATTCCCGTATGATTTCTGCAACAGCTGGGACGTGTTAAAGCAAAGAAAACTCCCACTACAAGAGAAATTTTACTCCAAACTAACACGCAGTACCGTTTCCGATGAAGACTATGCACATGCATGTCAAGTTTGGCGAGTGTTTGGCATGAACACGCTAAGTGAATATGCTTTGCATTACCTAAAACTGGATGTATTGCTGCTCACTGATGTGTTTGAAAAATTCCGTAACTTGTGTCAACACATTTACGGTCTTGACCCGGCTCACTATTACACGAGTTCTGGACTCTCGTTTGATGCCGCTTTGAAATACACTCAAGTGGAATTGGATTTACTCACTGACGTAGACATGGTTCTATTTTTTGAAAAGGGCATTCGTGGCGGCTTTGTGTCGCTTAACCAACGCCATGCCGAAGCGAACAATGTCTACATGCCTGATTATTCACCAGACAAACCAGATTCGTACTTAATGTACTATGACGTGAATAATTTGTACGGTTACGCCATGAGTCAGCCTTTGCCCTATGGGAAGTTTGCTTGGCTGACAGAGAAACAAGTGTAGGAATTTGATGTGAACATGGCTAGCCAAGAAACAGGCCGTGGATATGTGCTAGAAGTGGATATTGAATATCCCTCATCCTTGTATGCCGATTTCCCATTCTGTCTTGAGCAAATGGTTCCCCCTGACAGTAAAGTGAAAATTGAAAAACTCATGGGCACACTTTACAACAAAAATCGGTATGTGCTACATATCCAAATGTTGGTGCAATGCCTCGCCCAAGGCTTGGTGTTGAAGAAAATCCACAGGGGTATTTCTTTTGCTCAAAAAGCATGGCTTGAGCCATACATGCGACTCAACACAGAGCACCGACAAATGGCAACACAGCAGTTTGATTTTTTTTAAATTAATGAACAACTGCATCTATGGCAAGTCCATGGAGAATGTCCGCAAATACCGTGACATTAAATTGGTGAATGTCTGGGAGGGGCGGTGGGGTGCACGGCGGTACATTGCCAAGCCAAATTTCAAATCGATCAAAATTATCGATGAGGATTTGGCTACTATTGAAATGAGTAAGACCAGCGTGACCATGGATAAGCCCATTTACTTGGGTCAAGTCATTTTAGACTTTTCTAAATCGGTCTTGTATCGATTCCTCTATGAGTTTGCCAAACGCCATTTTGAGGACGTCTCTCTTTTGTATATGGACACGGACTCATTCATTTACCACATTCGCCACTGCAACCCCTATGACGTCATGAGGCAACATAGTGACTGGTTCGACACCTCTTGCTATAGCGCTGACAACGTGTTTCAGCTGCCCATAAAAAACAAAAAGGAAATGGGCGTTTTAAAAGATGAATGCGGTGATTCCATTATGACGGAATTCGTAGGTTTGGCCTCAAAAATGTATGCTTATCGCACACTCGACTGTAAGGAAGCCAAAAGAGCAAAAGGTGTAGGTAGGGCAGTGGTAAAATCGCTACGTGTTGATGACTATCTAGCGGTTTTACGCACTGGCAAAGCTATGTCTCATACACAGTGCAGGATACAATCCAGCAACCATCATTTGTATCTTGTGGAACAGAGAAAACGCACCCTCGCCTCCATGGATAACAAGCGTGTGTGGGCTGATGACCTGCTCACTAGCCTGCCCTGGGGTTATGATCGCAACGAGGAGGAGGTGTGATTTCACTGTTTAATCGTTTATGGGACATGGCTTTTAGTAACTTGTAGATTTAGAATTTTGTAAATATTGGTTTCTGTCATTGTAAATAGTAGATTTTGTAAATAGTGACAACCCACTTGGACCTTTTGCTCTTTAAAAAGTTCTATGCAACCTTATTTTTTAAATTTTTTGATTGGTAAATAGTTTGATTCTTTTAACGCTGTACAAAGTTGAATTTTTTTTTGTAAATATGAAATAAGTAAGATTTTTAGTAACTTTAATAACTAGTATTTAATTATTTTTCGTAATGTAAATGATAAACTAAAAAGTTCTTTTGGGATGAGTGAGCATGTCGAGAATGTGCTTTTGGGAATAAATAAAGTGGTTGTGTTTGTTCCCAAAGACAGGTGTGAATGTATGAGTGGAGAGAGAAAACTGGTGTGTATGATTGACCAGAGTAAACACGATGAGGTAGGGTGGGTGGGTGGGGAGGGGGTAAATGGTCACTTATATAATCATTTTGTTTTAAATAGTTTCGTTTTTTCATTGAAATGTGGCAGACAATAGACATTATTTTTGTAAAAACAGTCTTACCTGCAGTAGTCGTAGACCTCGACGTTTGTCCAAACACGCATCAGCACATTGCAGTATTATCAAGGTCAAGCACTCGCATCAACATCATTGTCAAATCTCAACTTTCGACATACACTAAATGGAAAAATGTGAAAACAGCAAAATGGAAAATCCATGTTTCCATATCACCAAAAACGCAAAACTTAAAACGGACATTTAAAAAAAACTGGAAATGGCCATTTGTGAAATATGAAAATTCAAAAACTTCAAACGGTCAATGTTTAAAAAGTGTCATCAGCAAAATGGAAAAATCCATATCATCAAAACGAACGTTTTCAAAAACTGTAAATTGCAAATTAGCAAAATGGCAATGTGTGAAATGTGAAAATGAGAAATCAGCCATCAACATCATGGTTTTTTATAAATAATAAAAACACAAAACAACGTGCTCTGTCAAACCTTTGTTTTTATTTCATAGTCATAGTGAATTGACAAAAGAAAAATAGGATACAAACAAATCCCAATTCCTCACTCCTCAATGTTTATGTCCATGCATCATCAACTTTCCTTTCATAGCACTCATGACAATCAGGGCTGCCATTCTTTCACCCACTGAGGCATCACTGGATGTGAAACGTTGTTTAGCTTTCTTTAATAACAATTTATCTGCCACATGTCTTAAACCAGGATGACTATGGCGATAAGAAAGGTCATGTTCCTTGCATGCTTGATCCAAAAGATTAATGGGTACATCACCATGTTGTAAACGTTTTTCGAGACGAGTTCCAGGGCCGCAAAAACGATAACCTGGAAGATGGATTTCAAAAGGTAGGTATTGAATCACTTTGTCAATGACGCCATTGCCAGTACAGGTCTGGCATATCCTTTTCCATCGATGGTAAAAAGGTTTGGTCTTCCTCCTCCTCTGTGGACGATGTTTGTGTTTGTTGTTGTTGTTGTTGCTTTTTCTCGCCATGACACTCGTGGAATGATTCAACAAAGTCTTTACACGGACTTTTATGACAGTGATACAGTTTCACTAGCTGGCAAGTCGCACACTGACGCATAGACGGTATTTTTGCCATGGCCACTTGCTTATGGTGATCGTAATCCGTACAGGGTTGCAATTCACTCAACACAGGGTCTTGAGTCCATGATTTTGGTACATGTTGCCAGATTTCTTTGACCACGTTGGCGGCCACATAATAAATGAACGACTTGGGCAGCGCCAAGAGTTCCTCTTTGGTAAAACTGTCTAGTTTCTTTTTGCACACAAAGAACTTGCCGATGGCTTTGTCCGTAGCATTGCCTTTCTCCATGGTATCACGTGCTGTAGATGTTTACACGTCGCTTGTAGAAATCTCACTGGCGTCATTCACAGGTAAATCATGAGTTATAATTTTGTTCAACAACTCCCAGCAGGCATGGGTGGTTAACCAATGAAAGAGATGCCACGCATGTGATAGGGCTGTATGGGTAATGTTGCCACAGGAACAAGTATCCATGAGCGTTTGCAGGGAGGGGCATCCCAACTCCATGAGGTCGATACATTGGCAGTAAGACGCCAAAAATGGTTGCAACCATTGACGTTTTTCATTACCTTTCACAAATACCACATTGGCCGAGGACAAGTGTGCTTTCATGACCACGTCCAAATATTTATAGGAAATGGTTCCCTGATTCCAGTCTAGTTGCCTATGATTTTCAATCCACTGGGTTTGTTTACGGTCTTTTTCACACAACAAATCAAAAGCATGGGGTGGTTTAAATAGCAAATGCGTAGCTTGCGATATCCAAAACGTGGTACAATCGATCATGGCCACTTGTTTAAATATAAATTTGTTGTCACCAATTTTAAACCCTTGGCAATCCACAATGAGTGTGCGCAACATGTTGACGCTTGCCTGGACCAAGTTCAACTGACGACTGACTAACGATCAGGTGTGATCATGACATGGACTTATCTGCCATGCTAGTTTCAAATTAAGGTTAGGGTAGGACAGGGGGACATGCAAAAATAAGAATTTAAGAATTACGTCATTTTATTATCATAACACGTCTTACAGGCTTTTCTCATTTTAGGATAAGGACGATAGCAACTGATACAACAATATAGTCTCTTGTGTTTGTAACGTCCATAACACCGATGATGTCCCAATGTCTCTAAACTAGGCGTTTTTGATGGTGAGCTGCTCACCGAAGCACCATGGATACCATACGGCCCACATGTATCGTAACTTGTTTTTTTTCTCATCACCCAGAGACACAAGTGAGGGATAGCTTGAATGACAGGGTATATTTCCCACTTTCATTCTACACAGGTAGGGGCAGGTGGGTGACCAGCGCTGATGTTCCTGCACGGGTTCATCGCCCTCCTGCCATTGGTCTATGATGATAGGACAAAAGGCACATTTCACTTCATCTCTTGTTTTTAAATAGTAGAATCCAGCGGCTGCCAAGGCTTGAGGGTTTATGAAAGGCACTGGCCATGTGGCAAAAGTCTTGAAACGTTGTTCCTCAGTGTTTAAATTCATGGATGTAACGTCTCTTGAGGCTTTAAAGCAAGACATGACTGAGCGGCTTGACGTGGGATGACCTGTTATTTATACACTCGTCACTTGGTTGGATAGTGGATAATAGTTGACTTGTTTGTGATGAATAATCAAACAGTAGGCCGTGGTATTGGCTGGTACATTGTCATGCGTTTCAAAATCTAGTCGAATGTCGATATTGGATGGCTTGACAGACTCCTCCAGGTAAGAACAGTCAAAGACAATCAGTGGTGCTCTTGCCTTAAACGCTTGGGGTAGTAGCATGGGGCCGTTCTCTTTTTGATAATGCGACCATCGAAATTTAGAAAACAAGTCGTACAGAGGGCCAAACTTATTTTTTGAAAAATCCAAATCCAGTCCTTCATAGGGAAACACGGCTCCGTTGAGGAAAAGACGTGCATTTCTCAATTGCAGATGATCAAATTGCGTGGCATCTTTGGTTTGTTGATACTTGCGATTCGTTTGAAAACCCACGATCAGGTAGAGAGGTCTCTCTGTATAGCGAGCTGTTTTTACAGACCAACTGTGTGTGTTGGTGGTGGGCAATAGCGGATACTCATGGAGTGACCAGCTTCTAAATTCCATGGGTAGAGGCATATCTCTCTTTACCATTTTGAGTATGTCCAGTTTTTTGCTATCTTCAAGGGTCACATGGGGGACTTTCCATAGCAAGCGTTGTAGTTGAATTTTTGAATCGATGGGGGCATTGTCGGCTCCCTTGAGTGCATTATTATCACTCCTGTCTCTCGCTAGATAAAGCACTTGCCTTGCGTTGACCACAATGCGTTGGTGATCTTCGGCAAAGCCTAAAATCAGTTTAAGAGGTAAATATCCAGTAAAGGTCCCATCGGTGTGTACCATCCAGTCATTGGTCGAGTCAGGACACCAACCTGCCATGCAAAGTGTTTTACCCTCTTCCTCACTATAAGAGCGGTATAGTTTCATGACACTGGAAATGCCCACATTTCGAGTGCTATCCACCACGATATCGTTAATGACATACCGCACTTCAGAAAACAGAAAGGGTAAACCATGGTGGGCCAACTTGGATGTGGTGGGTGTAGAGCCATCGGCTTTGGTGAGCCGACCTTCAATCTGAATGACACTTTCATGCGGTAGGGTGTAAATATCTTGGTCGTTGATAACAAATTGAATTTCATCATTGTTATTGAGTCCAGGTGTTTGAGCTTGATAGGAATGGAGATCAATTCTTACCACTCCAGGTTGCTCCTCGATGCGGTTCGCTATCTCTAGGATAGAATTCATTATGAGGGTTGACGTGGTAACCCAAATGCTGTAAAATCTGCTTGCCTTGAGATGTTAACGTGTATTCACGTGGCAAACAACTAACACCATTCCTAGACGGTGTTGTTGCTTTATACACAAACTTCATAGTGGCTTTAGCACCAACTTGTAAGTCACCGGTGTGGTAGAATCTAGATCACTGAGTTGTTGATCTCTATTGATCAGTCTTAATGTTATATTACTAATACTATCGACAGCCACAGAATGAAAAATCACCACTGGAGGGTTTTCACGAATAATATACCCATTGGGCGATGTTACAATAAAGTCATAAAGTGAATGCGATGGTTCTTGATTGGTGTACACTTGGCTAATACTATTACACGTCACCGACACATGATGGTCCTCAATGAATTTCACTTCATGGTCTGATTCATGTTTTTTGTTGGGCTCCAACACACGTGGTTTAAATCCTAGTAATGGGCCAATGGAATCGGGGTGTGTTTTAAAGTCAATGTTGAAGGTAGAGAAAATACTGCAGCGATGAGTGTTGGTATTGCCTACAAGTTCAAACTTGTGCGTTCCGTCGAGAAATGACTTTAAACCATATTGATTGATCAACACCACATAAATGTGTTCATAAATGTCATCGATCGTGTATCCGCCAGAGTTCAAGGTGAGCACAGAATCATCATAGTAAAACTTGTTGTTCACATTTTCACGTATGTTGTATATTCGATTGTACGTTTCAAGAGAAACAAGTCCTAAACCATAGGGTTTTTCACTCAATTCGATAGGCGGGTAAAAGTCTAGGCTGACTTCAGGTCCACGTCCATGCAGTGTAAACGTTTTACTTTCTGCCGACATACTGGTGGCGTTTTAGCTTATGCTGCGTCTTATATAAAAAAATTAAACACAAACGTCCACACTGTTGGCTGTTAAACGTTTGCTCACGTTTCACATTATAATATATCTTGATCAAGTTTCCAAAATAGGTCACTAGTTCCATGGGCGGGGGCAAATTCCCAAAACTGTCAAAGTACCATACCATGGATCCCTCTTTGACATAAGCTACATAATGCGTTCGTGGTCCTCGGTGATCATCCAAATTGACAACAGCACATTCCTGTTTCCAGGGTCGTGGGGGTAATTGGTTTCGCATAAACACACCTCGAAAATGAGAAAGCTTTAGTTGTTTAGCATAGCTTTCCACTTGTTGACGCGTCAGGGCATGGCTCGCTATGGATGAGGTTAATTTTTTTTTAATACTTTGAAATGGTGAAATCCCAAATCCTTGTTGATAAAAGGCTGGCTTTAAATTGGCATTTCTAGCCCCCATGGCAATCGCTTCCATCGTTTCATTGTGTCGCTGACTTTCTTTGAGTTGTTGCTTGCCCTTCTGCGCGGCGTTAATGGTTTTCGCCACTGCACTGGCACCGCCCAAAAGTGAACCTAGAGCAGCCAAACCGGCAAATAATGCAGGTAAAAATCCCGCTCGTTTGGGGACGGGAATCACTCGCCCTTGGTTTGAAACCTGTCGCCGACGTTTTGGAATAACATGTCTGTGTGCTGCTCGAAGGGCTTTCCTTAAGGTCAATACATTATTTTTTCTTTTTTTCTTTCGCAAGGGCTTGTCCTCGAATGTTGTAAGCCCAGGCTTTGCCAAGGACAAAGTCCTTTTTTTAGTCTTTCTCACCGCATACCTTTATTTCACCATGATGATAATGACCAACAACCTTTCACAAGAAAGTTTAAATTACAACTAACGTCAGATGGTTATTTCATGGCTGTATATTCCAATTCCACATTAAGTGGGAAATCGTTTATGGTTTTTCCCGCTTGCTTTTCATCCCATGTCAACATGAGATGAAAGGATAATTCGTCACCTGCATTAACCATTTCATGGTTATGGATCAACATCCTATGACCATTTATCTTTATTTGTAAATGGTTCTCATCAGGTGTGGCATATTTGATGTGAATGGTTCCATCATAGAGTAATCGATAGTGGCTTAAACCCGAAGCAAGCACATAGGTCAAGTGCTGATCATGGACTAGCGGTAAATGGTTTCTCTCATTCAAAGGTTTTTCATTTGTCAGATACACTAAAAATACAGATGGGATAAATTTATAAAGCCTTTTCATTTCATGGGTCACGTAACGCTTGGTACAGATATCGTCTTCGTCTTGCGGGTCTTCCTCGTGAATAATCCGATGGTGATTAGCGCTATAGCCATTCACCGTAAGCTGGGGCACTTTGTCATAAAACTCATACACTTTGTTATCCACATACTTTTTCGTAGTAACGTCTGTAGACACTTGAGGATGTTTTACATGGGTTAACCGCTTTCCCTTAAAGTCATAATCTCCCTGTTTTGTACGTGGCACTACTGACCTATCCACATAGTGATTATTAGCAGGATCTGTTTCTTGTTTAGGATCATGTATGGGGACAGGCCTAGCTTTGGCCATCAACGCACGTCCAAAGACATCCATCGTCAACCTGTAGTACCAGTCTACTGTTTCTATGACAAGGCTCGGTGTCCTGTATATAGACAGCCTGCTAGCCTGTCTAAGCCTTAGTTGAAATGAAGATTATTAAGCAGCAAGAGTCATTCCCCGTGGGGGACATGGTTTCCCATCTCTGTCCCACATCACGTGAACAACGCCATGGTTCACTGTTTCCATCTTCCATTCGCTGCATCATTGTGGGGCCTTCCGGCTGTGGAAAGACTAATCTTTTGCTAACGCTCATTACAGCGCCCAATGGTCTGCGTTTTCAAAATATTTATATTTTTGCAAATTCTCTCTACCAACCCCTCTACGTGTTTCTGGATCAAGTCATGTCTGGATTACAAAAAGAGAATATGGGTTATTTTACATTTTCCATGCAAGAAAATGTGATTTCACCGGATGAAGTAAAGCCTGATTCACTCATGATTTTCGATGATGTATCCACTGAACGTCAAGGCATCATTCAAAGCTATTTCAGCATGGGTCGACACAAACATATCGATTGTTTCTATCTTAGGCAAACGTATTCTAAAATGTCCAAACAGTTGATTCGTGACAATGCCAATGTCATTGTTTTATTTCGTCAGGACGAGAGGAACAGTTGTCACATTTATAATGAACATGGTAATCCGGATATGACCTTTCAAATGTTTACAGAATTGTATACCAAGTGCTGGAACACTCAACGTCATGCCTGTTTAGTGATTGACAAACAAAGTGAACTCAACCAAGGACGGTATCGCTTAGGGTTTGATCATTTTATTGCTATTTAAGGCCCTGTCTCATTCCCCGGCAAGTCATTTGTCAAGACACCATGGCGTTAGCAGAGAGTCAATTGAAAAAGCATATTATTAGAGCAAAAAATACTATTCGCCAAAAGTTTCGTCAATTGAAACAATCACGTGCCAATCATGCTTTGTTTATTGAGCAACATTTAGCACCTCCACTAAAAGCCATGTTGAATTCCTCTTTCAAGCCATCTGAAACGCTACCCACCGTTTCACAAGCCACGCAGACGCTGCACGAGGACCCTGAGGAAGAGGAAGAGGAACAGGAAGATTTGACTAGTGTCAGTGAAGTTGAGGATGAGGAGGAACAAGTGTTTACGCCTCAAAAAAAAGGCCGCACCTCTTGCAGAGTTTTTGAGAAAAAAGAAATCCTTGGCCATGGTCGAAACACCTTGCCCTTCCAGAGCGTCTCCGTTTTCACAACTCTTGGCCACCCCTCAACATAAAGCTCAACTGAAAACCATTTTAATAAAATATTATGGATCAACATTGGAACCCTATTTCACCGATCTATTCATTGGAAACACAGATACCACGTATGGTGTTCGCTATGAGGATGATAGTTTTAAAATTGGCGATTCATCCATTAAATTTGCTCGTACTAAAGCTGTCATTAAAAACATCAACTATAAATTAACGCCAGGACTGTTAAAGCTGCTCTTTTCTCGGACCCCCTCTTCCCATGATTATACGTCAGAGGACCTTGACAAATATAAATCCATTTTATTGGATACCCATGCTCGCAAAAGGCAGTATGATCCCACGCAACAAGTGAATGCCAATATATCTCAAAAATATAAAACCATCATTGCAAAAATGTTTCCCACTAGTCAAAGTACTCGTCGTAAAGCGTCCGCTTCGGGAGTGACATTTAAACCATTAAAACCCCTTGTGGATGTTACCTACTGGCACAATCCCAATAAGCTCGTCCAGCGGCTACAGTTGTTGCATGCCTCACGTCAAGCTGGCCATACCGGTCACGATTGGGAAATTCAAGAAATTGAACAAGAACTTCGAAATGCCAAAATTATTGTTTAAGCCCTCACCCATTAAAATGGGTATTGCTCACGAGTTGCATCGCCCAGCTAGGCGTCACTATCCGCGACTCAAGGTGATTTCACGAGGTGTGGATGAACTTTGGCAGGCTGACTTGGTTGAAATGATACCCTATGCTGACGTTAACGACGGTGTACGCTATATGTTGACCGTCATTGATGTCTATTCCAAAATGGCCTTTGTTGAACCTGTGCGTCGCAAGTCTGGTCCACTAGTTACCAAGGCCTTTCAACATATTATTCAACACTCCAAACGTCAACCTCAGCTGCTACAAACTGACCAGGGGAAAGAATTTTTCAACAAGGACTTCTCCAGTTTTCTCAAATCTAGGGATATTCACCATTACACCACGTACAGCAATCTCAAAGCCAGTGTGGTCGAACGGTTCAACCGAACATTGAAAACCCATATGTGGAAAGCGTTTACCGCTCAGGGCACGTATCGCTGGTTGGACATGTTACCTGAACTAGTATCACGTTACAATGACACCAAACATAGAACGATTGGGACCAAGCCACGCCTCGTGACTAAAAATATTCAGCGATTGGATAAACTGTTTAACCCCATAAAAACAGCCGATCCTAAACGTCACCGACTGAAATTGGGGGATTTTGTTCGTGTGAGCAAATTTAAGTCTGCCTTCAATAAGGGCTACACACCTCAATGGGGGACTGAACTATTTCGAATTCCTCGAGTCAACTTGGACACCCCAGTCACCTATTTACTCCAAGACCTCAACCATCAACCCATAAAAGGTAGATTTTATCTCCATGAACTTCAGAAAGCAGCATTTCCTCAGCATTATCTTGTGGAAAAAGTGTTGAAACAAAAAGGAAATAAACTCTACGTCAAATGGTTAGGGTTTAACTCTACGTTTAATTCTTGGATCAATAAATTACATGTTGTGTGAACCTGTGCAATTTTTATTTATTCACACATGTTGTACACCCCCTATAGCTCTGTGTGTACAGTCCTCAGCTCCACATATTTCTTTCTCTTTCCACCTGTGTGCTCTCATACATTACCCCTTCCCCTCTCCCTCCCTTTACCTCCCACCACTGCTGTTTGCAGTTCTTGCCTATCTATTGGTTGTGACATCATTCCCACAAGTTGCATCATACTTTTTACTGATTCAGCGATTCCCACGCTTTGAATATTCTGTTATCAGGCACATGGACAGCTAACGTCCAAGGTGAACACCTGTGGCAGATCAAATTTCACGTCAACTTGCATTTTGTCACGTACGAAGCAAAACAGGATGTCACTTGTTAACAGTTATCGCACACGTGGACAGCTAACGTCCCAGGCGAACACCTGTGGTAGATCAAATTTCACATGAACATGCATTTTGTCACGTACGAAGCAAGACAGGATGTCACTGGTTTAGCGTGCCTGTGGTTTCACATGTGTTCACATGCCTTTCGCTCTTCCCTGCCACCACGATGGTCAGATTATTTCACCTTCAAGCGTCATGGTCATTTTTTCCATTGCACCTGTTGTCAAGTCAGATCAACGCCTTCCAATAAGCTCAAATGACATTCACCTCTTGCTCCTTGGCAAGTTTGTTTTCTGTACTCGCTTCGACCAACATAGAACCAAGTTCTCATTACCGTTTACACGTCAAAGGTAAAAGGTGTGAAGAAACGTACCCTCGCTCTGTCGTACACCGACCCGCCGAAATAGCGATTGATCTATTGAACACAGCCACCTTGGTCAGCGACAGGTTCGTTGAAACACACACACCCAGCCGTATCGTCTCTCTCAACCACCACGCTTCATGAACATTATAAACAGGTAACGGTAAAGATTTTTTTTTCAACATGTATGGCGTTAGGCCCTTTGTGAATTTTTTTTTTTTGGAAAAAATATCTACCAAATTTGAAAGGGGGCGTTAGCCCGAGTCCTAGGACACCTCGTACACGTCTCTAGCGTTATTAGTTCGTGAGATATCGGCAAAATCACAAAAAACAGGTGTTTACCCCAAAATCGCGTTTTCAATTTTTTTTAAATTACAACGAGTGGTCCATAGCAAAGAGGACGTCACCCCAAGTCCTTGGACCCGTCGTACATGCCTCTAGCGTTATTGGTTCGTGAGATATCGGCAAAATCACAAAAAACACGTGTTTACCCCAAAATCGAGTTTCAAATTTTATTAAAAATTATAACGAGTGGTCTATAGCAAAGAGGACGTCAGCTCGAGTCTTTGGACCTGTCGAACACACCTCTAGCATGATTGGTTCGCGAGATATTAAAAGCACATGACCTTTTAGTTTTGGTCGTTTAATTAAATAAAGAGCCTATAGGAAAGTAGGGGGCATCACTATGAGTGCTAGGACACCCTGTATGTTCAAATCCCATGATTGGTTAGCGAGATATCAGGTTCGGGGCAAATACGAGGAGGGTTCAATAAGTTAGTGTACAGCTCCCGTGTTACCCCACTACTACAGGTTTTCATCCTAGAGACTTGAAATTTATTTTGGGTGTAGAGGGGGTAGGGACCATTGATTTACGTCAAACAATTTTTTTTGTTGAGTTCCTAGTTTCCAAAATATAGGATTTCCAAAATTCGAGTGTTTTAAAAAAAACATAAAAAGTAAAAAAAGTTTTATTATAGAATATAAAGGTCATAAAGGCCATTCGTTTGAGCCATGGCACAACGTTCTATCATGTTTGGTTTTCAAACTATCACCTAGTTTCGAAAACGAAAAAAAATCAACAAATTTTTCAAAAATATAACGAGTAGTCCATAGCTAAGAGGACGTCAGCCCGAGTCCAACGACACCTCATTTGTCAAAATCAGACCATGCGTTCGAGATATATTTAACATGGCAGAGGCTTAGTAGTGGGGCAAGGAGGGTTCTGGAGTGGCCTAGAAGCACCACTACTCCACTACTGATGAAGACCAGTATTGCAATGGCTACGATGCTCTGGACTCTACAGAAGAATCAGGTGACGAATGAACATTAGACATTTTGATATTATTAAGGGGAGTGTGATTAATGAGAACATTACTTGACGAATGGACGTTTTTTTTATTTGCAATAGGAGAAATTGGCCTAATATTCAATATATGTTGTGTTTATTTCACTGCTTTACTAAAGAAATTATATTGTTTTCGTGTGTGAAGTGTGTTTACTAAAACTATGTCATTAACAGGACTGTAAAATGACATTTTGATATAAAGAAATTGTTTGTATGATTTTGAGGAATATTTTTTATTTTTATCAAATAAGTGCTATTTTTTGTGCATATTTGGTTGTTCTATGTTTAATAACAATTTAATATACGTTTTTAATCTGGATGATTTTACATACAGTGACTTCGTCTGTTCCCTCAAATAAGGTGTAACAAGAATACTTGAGACTGAAAGTCTCATTGTTATTCATATTTTATCCAGTTTTAAATAGTATGTTCACCAGTGTCATAAACTATCATATACACATCTAAATCGTGATTTTTACCACCAAAGGTGGATGATTCTTGTGTTGCTTTCGGTCATTTTTTACACCTCACCTTACCCCTCACCCCTATATATTTACCCCCGAAGATCGTACACTTTAGACGATGACAGAAATGAATTCAGAGACCTCGAAAACGGTATATTGCCAACTTTTAATAGAATCCCAGCACTATTAACGAAGTTATTAATTTTTTCCACATAGAATTGGGATTCGACACAGTGTGCGCCGCAGCGTATCCTGTTTAATCTGGTCCAGATGGTGCGCGGGAGGTTGAACCCAGGAGGTTTTGCTGTTGGGTCATCGATGTTGATTAGACCATGTGGGTGTATTCTGGCCCATTCTTGCTTCCATGCTTCGTCTGTCTAAAAGGTATGTCAGCTAGATTCCTGGCCGTCTTCCAGGCAGGTTTCCGGGATCAAGCTGTTAATTATGGTGGATGATAAGTACACGCCATTGGAACTTCTCCATGTCAGGGATGTGCAGAAGAGCACGTAACCAACAAGCTTCAACAGTGGACTCTAAAAGCACTGCATGGCCGTCATCCGTATGATCTCAGTCAAGAATATGTCGACATACATGCGTCGAACAGCTGGCTGACCCATTCGGATCTATTTCCTGAGACTGAGTATTTCATGGTCACGATACAAGATCAATTAGTGGCATCAAAAAACAATCTAAAATACATCATTAAGGCAGACATGCCAGTTGACAAATGTAGGAGATGCCATCGCAAATCGAAGACCATCTGGCATATCACAGGGGGCTGTACAAATATTTCATCTACGCACTACTTGAAGAGGCATGAGCAAGTAGCCAATATAATCCATCTGAACCTGGCAAAGAAGCACTCCTTAAGTAATAATATTCGGCCTTGCTATCAATATATTCCTGATGCTTTTATGGAGAACGTTACACACAAGCAACTATGGGACAGGTCAGTGATCACAGATATACATATTTCAGCAAACAGGCCAAACATGATTCTTAATGATAAAGTGCAAAATAAAACTTTTGTAATAGATATCGCAGTCCGTAACTCGCATAATATCCAACACATTTATGCTGAGAAAGTGACGAAATACATGCCTCTGGCTGAAGACATCCGACAGATGTGGCGACAGGAAATCGCCACTGTATTGCCTATCATAATCTCTTCCACAGGGATCATTCCGAAGTCGCTGAAGGCCAACCTCGATAAACTGGGGCTCCGCCATAATCTGCATACCAGTATGCAGAAAGTAGTTACTGTATTTTCGAGACCTGCTCCATTGTTCGTTCGTTCCTCAACCTACCAACACAGAGAACTCCACTCCATCTTGCAACAATATTGCCGATGAAATGCTGAATTTTACCCAATGACATGGTGAACATATGAATAATAATAAGGTGCATAACATTATTGAGAATCGAAATGGGACCTCCGAGGCAACAAACAAGAATGCTCGCCGTTACACCACGAGGTTGTCTAAATAAGAAGTGTAGTGTCCAAAAGAAGAGAAGAGAATGGAATTTTGTTTAGAGTTGAAGAATTGTTTTGCAGCTTTGAAAAATCTTACAGAGGTAGAGAAAGATGCACAAGGAACTTGAAATAATATCAACGACTAGCTGAAATACCCGTCCTTTGAACGGCCTTTGGTACCTGCCGGCCTAAAACACATTCGTAAAGTAGGTATGTTATTACCATATTATCGATTAAATCCATAACTCGTCATATTGATTGCGCTTGGGTGTTCACTCATCCCATTGGCTTATGTCTCTTTACTTGTCATATCATCTGCACTTTTCTATTCATATTTCATACTGGTTCTACTTGACTATTTACTTTTGCTAAAAGTTAAGCTGTACAAGTCTGTTTACTTTCTGGATTGGCTGTACTTGTCTGTTTACTTTCTGGATTGGCTGTACTTGTCTGTTTACTTTCTGGATTGGCTGTACTTGTCTGTTTACTTTCTGGATTGGCTGTTCTTGTCTGTTTACATTCTGGATTGGCTGTACTTTTCTGTTTACTTTCTGGATTGGCTGTTCTTGTCTGTTTACATTCTGGATTGGCTGGACATGTGTGTTTACTTGCCAGATTGGCTGTTCTTGTCTGTTTACATTCTGGATTGGCTGTTCTTGTCTGTTTACTTTCTGGATTGGCTGTAGTTCTTTGTTTACTTGCCAGATTGGCTGTACTTGTCTGTTTACTTTCTGGATTGGCTGTTCTTGTCTGTTTACATTCTGGATTGGCTGGACATGTGTGTTTACTTGCCAGATTGGCTGTTCTTGTCTGTTTACATTCTGGATTGGCTGTTCTTGTCTGTTTACATTCTGGATTGGCTGTAGTTCTTTGTTTACTTGCCAGATTGGCTGTACTTGTCTGTTTACTTTCTGGATTGGCTGTTCTTGTCTGTTTACATTCTGGATTGGCTGGACATGTGTGTTTACTAGCCAGATTGGTTGTACATGTCTGTTTACTTTCTCTATTGACTTTCCTTGTATGTTTATTGCACTATATAGGCTACACTTAACCCCCAGGTTAATAACACGACTTAATTTACACTCGTACAGTACAGTGGCTCTCGTGTCGGATTATTAACCTCAAGCCTGCAGGTTCGCTCCTGGCCGTGGTAAGTGACTTTTGAAAGGCGGCAAAAATCTCGACACGCATGTCATGCAATGTTGGCATCTTAAAGAACCCATTTGAATTCAGTAGGCCGTGTTCATAATGGCAAAATTAATCTCGGGATTTTCCGCCAACACAAAGTTCTTCATTTCTTTACTCGAAAGCGCTATAGTGTCAAGGAGCTTAGATATCTAACCTCCTTGACTTTCATAGTGCTTCAAGGAACAAATAAATTCACCAAGCAAGCTGCCCTCCGGGTGTCAAATAACAAAGCTTGCACCCGGCACCCGAGGCCATACAATTTTATTATTATTATTATTATTATTATTATTATTATTATTATTATTATTGTATTAAAGAACGTTCTCCCTGGCAAGGGATCGAGTAGCTCAGATTTTGCTGGCTGATTTTCTTAATTCGCAAATATTATAGTCTGAACCGACTACGACTCATAAGATATCTATATATTTAAAACACTAAGCTGATTTTTGTTACCGCGAGATTGAGGGAACGGTAGAACCTATTCACTTCGTAGAGCAATCTGTCGAAAGCTGTAGGCCTGTAGATTTGCAGAGTGTCTTTAAAATAAACAAATATGTTACCACATATTTTTAAATTTATAAACAAAACTGCAAAATTATTGGCTCAAGCGCATGCGCAGAATCAATCACCTTGGTTAATGACAGACATGGCGGATGTCCACCGCGTTTTAATGTAATAGTTATTTATAAGAATTATAATAAAGGAGGGGAATATTGATTATGAAGTTTCCACGATATAAACAGGAATAGAATATTATAAAAAACGAGAAATGTAGAAGAACTTATATGGACTGTTGAGAGTGAATGTTGTTTAAGTAACTTAATATTGCACTCTTTCACCAGTGATTCGGTAGCTCAGATGGCAGCGTTCTAACCTCTTAATTTATGCATCGCGCAATGGAAGCAGTTCGAATCCCACCTCCGACTCATATTTTTATTTCCTAATTATTCTTTCTGGCTATTGGTAATACATTGTCTTAACATATTTTACTTTTATTATTCCCATAAAGTAAGGAATTCTCCACGATTTACACTGCCATATACTTTTAAATTATTAAATAAAAGATGGCCACAATCGCTTTCGCCATGAGAGACAATTGACGAACATAATTCATTTGTTGGACTCAGACATCGTGGTCACTCAGCCCCGTCTACTTTGGTGTGTGTGTAAAATTTTCTCTGATAACCTGTGTTATTGTGATGGCTGTAGACTACTGATGTGTGCATTTGTAATTAAAGTGGGGAATGGGAAATTGGCGACCGAGGCTTTAAGTTAGGAACTATCCCGGTATTTACCTGCAGTGGAAGTGGCAAACCACGGAAAACCACATCCCAGATTGTTGAGATGGGAATCGAACCTTGCCCTACTTAGTTTTGCCTCAAGAGTGCGCCCCGTTCCAGCCCTCAGACCAGAATTACATTTCTAGAGAAATGGCGGATAAAGGATTCACCGTATCGTAGTGTGATCTTTGTTTTTGAGAATTAAAAAGAGGGGATTGAAGAACTTCAACAGGCGTTTGAGTTCGTTTGTTGTTTAAGTAACTTAATATTGGTTTAGAAGTCTGTTGATTGGGTGGCTCAGGGGTAACATTGCGTACCCAGGAATGAATTTTGCATAGTCGAAGGAGTGTCACCTCAGACATGTATTTTTATTTCCTAATTATTCTTTCTGGCTATTGGTAATTCATTGTCTTAACATATTTAACTTTTATTATTCCCGTACAGTAAGGAATTCTCCACGATTTACATTGCCATATACTTTTAAATTATTAAATAAAAGATGGCCATAATCGCTTTCGCCATGAGAGACAATTGACGAATATAATTCATTTGATGGACTCAGACATCGTGGTCACTCAGCCCCGTCTACTTTGGTGTGTGTGTGTGTGTGTAAAATTTTCTCTGATAACCTGTGTTATTGTGATGGCTGTAGACTACTGATGTGTGCATTTGTAATTCAAGTGGGGAATGGGGAATTGACGACCGAGGCTTTAAGTTACGAACTATCCCGGTATTTACCTGCAGTGGACGTGGAAAACCACGGAAAGCCACTTCCCAGATTGTTGAGATAGGAATCTAACCTTGCTCTCCAGAGTTTTACCTCAAGAGTGCGCCCCGTTCCAGCCCTCAGACCAGAAGTAATTTTCTTGGCAAACCAGGGATCGAACCTGGAATCCGGGGCGATAGCTCAGAATGTAGCCTTCAGATTGGTCTTCCCTGTGTTAATACGATTTTTGACAAGCACTGAACATATAGTCTAACTCTTCAACTCCCTCCATTACGGTGGCTGTCGAAGTGAGTCTATGCTCATTCCAGTAGTTGGCGAAGTATGCTCCCTTGCTTAATTTACTGTCATGGAAATGCAAAGGATTGTACCTATATCAGGTGATGGAAATTGCTTATTTAGAGCAGTTTCGTACTGTTTATTCCAAAATGCAGGACGTTATCCTGAGCCACGTTTGCAAGCAAATTGCAAAAATTGTTGCTGGCATGAATAATTATATGGATTTTATTATTGGCGATCAGTTTCATAGCATTCTCATCAGCAACAAACTTGAGAATGAAAGTATCTGAACTTCATTGTATACGTGAATATTATTGTTTATTGATTATTTGTTTAGAGTGCATAACAATGAGTCTAACCACGCTGTTGATTTTGGTAATGGAAGTATTATTTGCCATTTAATATTTGGCGGCTGCGTTGATGCAGGCCACTATAGTGTTATAAAATATGACGTTAATTTGGAGAGAAATGCTGCAATAAATATACCCATTTGACGAAAAAGAACATTAGCCACAAAAAAGTGGGAAATCGTAGAAAAATACGAAGCCACTTTTAAAATCTAATATAAAAATGCCATTTCAGAAACAATTCCAGATATTATGCCGTACAGTGTATGGTCCTTGACGAACAAATGTAAACATTGTTCTGCACTGTATTTCTGTAGCGAGAAATCTACGCTTTGTTACTTTGACCTTTGGTGTTGTAATGGCAAACTTAATCTTACTAAATATAAAATATTTGACAGACTGCAACAATTTTTCACTGTAAAGAGAGAATAATCGGCAGTAGAACAAATGCTACGTCCTTGGTTTCATTTGGTGCCAATGTCACTGTGCCACATGCATACGGTCCATATTGTTTTAAAATGTATGGAATTGCACATCATCGCATTTCTTTGTTAATGTATATTCCAAAATTATAAGCGACGGTTCCTGCGGCCAGCTGTATATACACACATCAAAAAAAGTTTTGTATCACCTCGGTTCCCAGATCTCCGGCATATAGACGTTGACTGTGTATATTGTATCAAAGATACAGTCCCTTTGACTGTTCATAGATGTCACTAAAACTGCTCAAAGATGTAAACAACCATGCATGAGCAGGGCCTATTAGACGGAGGGGGTACGACAGCCGATCAGTTCCAGTCATTCCACCAGGACGAAGGTACGCTGCTCATGTTGTCTGTAGTTCTACCATGCCTAGAAGGTCAATACCGCAGTTCGATCGCGTCCGCATTGTTACTTTGTGTCAAGAAGGGCTCTCAACAAGGGAAGTTTCCAGGCGTCTCAGAGTGAACCAAAGCGATGTTGTTCGGACATGGAGGAGGTACAGAGATACAGGAACTGTCGATGACAGGCCTCGCTCAGGCCGCCCAAGGGCTACTACTGTAGTGGATGACCGCTACTTACGGATTGCCGCTCGGAGGAACCCTGACAGCAATGCCACCATGTTGAATAATGCGTTTCGTTCAGCCACAGGACGTCGTGTTTCAACTCAAACTGTGCGCAATAGGCTGCATGATGCGCAACTTCACTCCCGACGTCCATGGCGAGGTCCAGCTTTGCAACCCCGACACCATGCAGCGCGGTACAGATGGGCCCAACAACATGCTGAATGGACCCCACAGAATTGGCATCACGTTCTCTTCACCGATGAGTGTCGCATATGCCTTCAACCAGACAATCGTCGGAGACGTGTTTGGAGGCACCCTGGTCAGGCTGAACGTCTTAGACACACTGTCCAGCGAGTGCAGCAAGGTGGTGGTTCCCTGATGTTTTGGGGTGGCATTATGTGGGGCCGACGTACGCCACTGGTGGTCATGGAAGGCTCCGAAACGGCTTTAC
The DNA here is from genome assembly GCA_946902985.2 of Meconema thalassinum. Lineage (NCBI taxonomy): Eukaryota > Metazoa > Arthropoda > Insecta > Orthoptera > Tettigoniidae > Meconema > Meconema thalassinum. Next base: position 230,587,954 of record OX336391.1, on the reverse strand, counting down.
GATACCTGAATGACATCCTCCGACCCATAGTGCACCCATATCGGCAGAATATTGGAGAGGCATTTGTCTTCATGGACGACAATTCTCGACCTCATCGTGCACATCTTGTGAATGCGTTCCTTCAAGATAACGACATCGCTCGACTACAGTGGCCAGCATGTTCGCCAGACATGAACCCTATCGAACATGCCTGGGATATGTTGAAAAGGGCTGTTTATGGACGTCTTGACCCACCAACCACTCTGAGAGATTTACGCCGAATTGTCGTTGAGGAGTGGGACAATTTGGACCAACAGTGTCTTGATGAACTTGTGGATAGTATGCCACGACGAATACAGGCATGCAGCAATGCAAGAGGACGTGCTACTGGGTATTAGAGGTAGTGGTGTGTACTGCAATCTGGACCACAAATGCTGAAAGTCTAGCTGTATGATGGTACAACATGCAATGTGTGGGTCTCATGAGCAATAAAACGAGCTGAAATGTTGTTTGTGTTGATCTCTATTCCCTTTGTATTTAAAGGTTCCGGAACTCTTGGAACCGAGGTGATGCAAAACTTTTTTTGATGTGTGTATTAGACTCCTCAGAATTCTTGAATTCCTTGGAATTAAGGGATTTGCTTCCACATACTCCAAACGATTGACCCATAGATATGCTCCTTAGAAATCTGAAGTTTCGTAAGGGCATCTAAATGCTACCATATTAATTATAAGAAATATGTACGAAAATTGCTTGAATTTGGAAATAATACGTGCAGTTAAAATTAGGCGGAGTGATCTAACTATTCGACTTGATTCCATATTAATTATATGAAATATGAATGAAAATGCTTGGATTTGGAAATAAGTGCAGTTGAAATTAGGCAGAGAGGTCTAATCCTTCGACTTGATTTAACACCACCGGTTAAAACAATCATTTTCTTTTAAGAGGCAACATTTTCCGATTCGCTTGGCCCTTAAGTTTCAATAGTGCCAAAAAATAACTGTACAAAAAACGTATATAATAAAATTCTTCAGTAAATATTTTCTTATTGGCCGTCATGTATTGACGGGTTTCAACTAGTGTATTAATAATTCTACTTGAATATTGCGTCGTAATACATCTCGGGGAATGTAATCTACCAAATGCTTCCAGCAGTGTTTCCTACTCGTGTTTGTTTACATGTGTTCACATCCCGTTATGGAGGAAAATTAACTATTTCGTTAGTGGATGTGGTTTCTAATGTGTGCTGTGTAATAATTGGTTTCTGTGCAGCCCTGGAACAAGCTTATTTTCGTGCGACAAAGACACAGAACGCGTATTCTCAGCCTTATGCCCTACACACAGCAGATTAATTGGAGCATGTATTTACTGACACACTGAAGGTCTGAGAAGGGAGTTGGTTGGCCTAGGTGGATCCAGAAAAATGGTGGTGGTATTGAAGCTGGCTTTCTCTATCACAGGCGTGGATCTAGGAGGGAGACGAATGGCTGGTTGTTGTTGTTGATTCTTTAGGGGCTTTGCGACATCGTGGTCATATAGCCCCGTGTAGTTGGGTGTGTATAGAATTTGCCGGATAACCTGTGTCACTGTGATGTCTGTACTAGTGTGTGTACTTATAGACAAAATAGGATTTGGGTAGGAAACGGCCCTAGCCTTGAGTTAGATGCCGTCCCGGCATTTGTCTTGAGTAGAATTGGAAAACATGGAAAACTACTTCCAGGATCGCTGAGGTAGGAATTGAACCCGCTTCTTCGCAGTTTTGCCTCACAAGGGTGGGTGTACCCCGTTCCTGAGACCATAATTGAATTCCTTGACAGAGCCGGGAATCGAACTCGGGCTTCCGCGGTGACAGCCAAGAATGCTAGCCACAACGCAACGAGGTGGGCTCACACACAAGGAAACTTGTAGTTCAATGTGAGTGTTAATCTGGCGATCATAAGTTATAATTTTTCCTTTTAAATTGGACTGCGAAGCAATTCACGTGACATTTGAGCCCGAAAGATTGCATGCATTATCTGGGGTTCCAACCGATTCTACTTTGGTAGGAGGCAAGTATCTTGATCTCTACATGTAACGTCCTCAAGAAAGATCTCCAGAAATGTGTTATTAATAAACTCATTGCAAAAAAAAAGTAGTTCCGTGACGAACTAAAGAGCCTACTTTTCCTGAAATTTAAGATTCAATCCAATACAGGTTAACTACTTTTGGTAACAATGGCAGAGTCCAACACCGTTGCAACATAAAGCAGCAGCATCGTTGCCAGAAGGAACCCTTATATATAGACCTATCTAGAATAATGACGAAATCAAGTTGGTAATATTAACATTTCTAAGTACTGCAGTTTGAAATACACTTGTAATAGTGTAGCCTAATAGAGTAACTTACTACAGTTGGCAGCCCTGGTGACTCTGAATATATACTTAGTTCCATCTCTTAAGGTATGGAAGGCACATACAAAATTTGGTTGAAGTCTAATGGATCGTATGGACGTTACATGTTGTTTGATATTGGATTTATCATTGAGCGTAAAAAACATGTTGGGAACAATGCCATGTATGTGATGCTCAGAATTAATCTGAAATATTACGATCTATTATAGTGCCAATTTTGGATAAAATCCATTATTTAGTATAGAAGTTACATGCAATTAAAAATTGAAAAGGTCACAAAGCTTAGAATCATGTTGGCAGCACTGAGGTATATTAGTTACTCCAAATTAATCTAGAATGTCAGGTATTATACGTGTGCAATGTTTAGAGCTGATGGCTTGCATACTTTCTGATATATTGATATTAGAATTGAACGAACAGAGAGAGCATTTATTAACAGTTGGCAGCACTGCTGGTTCTTACGAATACGCATAGTCATTGCTCATAACTGTTATGGTACACAAAGCACATACGAAATTTGGTTGAAATCCATTTGTTATTATAGAAGCTATATCGATTTAACAACTGGACCTATATGCAGGCTTAGAATCGTGATATATAAATGTTACACCAAACTAAGGTAAAATGTCAGGTACTAGACGTGTGTAAAGTTTAGAGCTGTTGGCTAGCATACTTTCCGATATATTGATAGTAGTAGGGAACTTTAGACTTTGAATATTGCGTAATCGCGATGACGTCATAGCCCTTTGGGTGACGTCATGGGCCCTTAGAGCGAGCACGTGGTCCAGGAGCGAGCATGTGCACTGCACGTGTTAGCGTGGGAAGGGGTTGACCTTTTGGCTTGTTTGTGCGAAGGTGATAAAAAGTTAATGGGTGTTAACGTCATGGGGGTTGTTTATTAGGATGCCAATTGTCATCTGACACCCATGCGAGTGTGAGCAAGTATGCCAGTGCCAGCAATCCGCACATGTGGTGTGCAGCTGTTATGTTTTTTTTGCCCGCGCCGGGTGGGCTGAGCGGAGAGGCAGTTCCTATCCACACATGTGGTGTGCAGCTGTTATTGTTTTTTGCTTAGGATGCTAACCGTCATTTGACACCCGTGCGAGTGTGAGCATGTGCACCAGTGCGAGCGATCACGTGATATGTCTGCAGTGTTCGCGTGAGACGTGGTTGACCTTTAACAAGTAGTGTTAACTTGGGGGTTCTGTCCACTAACTTTTTGAACCCTCGTCCTATCGGCCCCGAACCTGATATCTCGAACTCGTAGTAATGCCCCCCTCTTTTCCTATAGCCTCATTATTTAAATAACATACCAAAACAAAAGGTCATTCGCGGGTAGTGGGGTAGTGTATGTTCTCTTGCAAGTCGCGTGTGTGCTTGAATACGTATGGCTATGTTGGGAAAATGTTTGGTGGTGGGCGAGGACTAGGGTTGAGTGAGGGCTCGTTTAAATGATATTTTTCCCGCTCTATTTGATGGTGAGGTAATTTTTTAAAATGGGTGGAATTTGGAAACGCAATTTGAGGTAAACGTGCGTTTTTGACATTTTGGCGAATTTAATGAGCTTGTAAGGCTAGAACGATGTGTTATTTAGGAATGGTGTGACATCCTCTTTGCTATGAATGTGTGTCGGTATATATAGATTTTTTTAAAATTGTTGTTTTTTGAAATTGGTGCTATTTTGGAAACGGTGAAGATGAGAGAAAAGTTTGTTTGACGTCAATGAAAGGTCCCTATGCCCTCTAGGCTGACAGCAAGTTTGAAGTGTGTAGGACAAAACAAAATGATAGCCTACTTTCTGGCGAACATTGGCGATGATTCGCGATCGCATGGTCGGGTTTGAGCATATAGGGTGTCGTAGGACTTGTGGTGAACCACCCCTTGCTATGGACGGGAGTATATCCACCCCAAAATAAATCTACCCTTACCCGGAGGTTAAGTAGTGGTTATTTTTGTATGCATGCGCACTTGAGGGCTTTTGTAAGAGAGCGGAATTTTTAAATGATTCTTTATAGATGAGGCTTTTTAAAAAATTTATAAAAAAAAAACAAAAAACTAATAGCTCATTCGCTTTTTAGTATCTCGCTAACCAATAATGCGATTTAAACATATGGGGTGTCGTAGGACTCGTAATGAATTCTCCTTTTGTATGAATGAGGTATGACAACCCCCAAAATAAAAACTACCCTTACCGGGGGTGAAAGAGCAATTTTTGTATGTATGCACACCGGTGGCTTTTGTCAAAAGGGCCTAACTACACATTTGTTAATATTTTCTGAACCCCTGATGGGATTTTGCCATAGGCAGTATCCTAGCACTTGGGGTGACGCCTCGTTTTTGAAAGTATGATTCATTTTTTTGTCAAAAGGGCCTAACTACACTTTTGTTAATATCTCGTGAACCAATCATGCTAGGGACTTGTATGAGGGGTCCTAGCACTTGGGGTGACGTCCCCCTTTGTGGGGTGAAACTACCCCCCAAAATTGAAAACTCAATATCTTGGAAACTATGAACCCTAAAATTAGGCGTGATAGCTTTAAAAATAGGTGATGACATAGGCTTTTACCTGGATTGGTCATTTCACCCCTAAAACAGTAAACAGTCATGTTATGGGGAAAAACGTGTTAAACACCTAAAAATGATAAATGAAACTAAGATCTTTTTTTTTTTGATGAAAAATAGCAGGGGGGTGAAAACTACCCCCAAATTGAAAAATCGATAGCTTGGAAACTAAGAACCGTAAAATTATGTGTAATAGCTTAAAAAATTGACTGTGACATAGGCTTTTACCTGGATAGATGATGTCACCCCTAAAACAGTAAATAGTGATTTTACAGTGGGGAAAAAGGTCTTAAACGGGTAAAAATGATAATTGAACCTAAGATCTTTTGTTTTTCATGAAAAATAGCAGGGGGGTGAAAACTACCCCCAAATTGAAAAATCGATAGCTTGGAAACTGAGAACCGTAAAATTATGTGTAATAGCTTAAAAAATTGGTTGTGACATAGGCTTTTACCTGGATAGATGATATCACCCCTAAAACAGTAATTAGTGATTTTACAGTGGGGAAAAAGGTCTTAAACGGGTAAAAATGATAATTGAACCTAAGATCTTTTGTTTTTCATGAAAAATAGTAGGGGGTGAAAACTACCCTCAAATTGAAAAAATCGATATCTTGCAAACTAAGAACCCTAAAATTAGGTTTGATAGTTGAAAAATAGGTGATGACATACGCTTTTACCTCGATAGATTATTTCACTCATAAAACAGGGAATAGTAATGTTACAGGAGAAAAAGGTATTAAACACTTAAAAGCATAAGAGTTTTTTGAAACCATGCTTTTTAATGAATGTGTGTTTGGAGGATGACAGCTTGCAAATTAATATTATTATTATTATTTTTATTATTATTATTAGGTAATTATGGATTAATGTGTTTATAGCTAATGAATAAGGCTACAGAGTTGTATCAGGTGTTGTACAAATCAGGATGGCCAAACCGTTGCCATTCCCCATGAATATACCCAAAAGAGCCAAAACGTTAAGGTTATCGACCTGAGATTTTATAAAACTAATTATCGGAGAGGGTGAAGCAAGGTGTTGTTTTGGACTGACAGTGGCTAACCCTTTCCCATGATTTATGAATTGACCCAAAATGTTTTACCTGACAAGACTGAGTGTACCTGTTGCAGCCTTTAGAAAATCGAACCCGGACCTGTGTGGTGACAGTCGAGTTATATTAATGATGCTTTTTGAACAAACACACTCTTGCATACTATCGCTGGGTTGAATCTGCACAGAGACACTGGCTTTGTTTGTGTAATGAGTCTTGGTGATAAGAACACGGCGCTCTTGCCAGCAAGTTTCATATTACTCGTCTTCTTGATAGTGGACGTGATTCGCACCGTGTTAACGTACATGACTTGATAGTTGTTAGGTAAGGGTTGACAAGGCTCAATGAACCTTATTGCAACCTTAAGATGAATATGAATTCCTTGGTATAGTCGGGGTTGCAATCCAAGGCCTTAGGGTAGACAACCAACTATGTTAAACACTACACTGTGAGATGGTCAAATGATAATGTAACAGAACATATAGAAAACTTTTATGTAGTTTAACGAATTGACTAAGAGCCATACCATGAGAGGTATAGGTAATTGAAATTGAATCCTTAGCTGCTGACCCTACTACATGTAAACTATAGCAATGCCCGCCTATAAGCTATCATGTTAGAAAAAGAAATGTATGGGTTGTTTTAAACGGAGAATGATTGTGTTTACTGTGAAACACAAATCTGAATTTAAAAATAGTTTATGTCCTACATGATGTTTGAACTCTCTTTTTTATTTATACTTTAGACAAACGCTAACATAGTTGCAATTCAGAAGCCATGGCTGCCTCCTTTCCAATCCTACACCGTACACTGAAGTTAAAGTTAATAATGATCACGTTACAGGCAGCCAGTTTCAAAGCCATGAGAAATAAGTGAACAAAGTATAAAATGCTTGACCCAGTCGGGAAATCAACATGGTGTTGTTTCAAACAAAAGACAAGCGTTCTATAAATTTGACCACCAAGCTGTCCTATCGACCCCTAATTGTTTGGCTGATGGTGAAAATAAAATTAAATGTAAACTATAACTAAAACTAACTACACACTTATAATTATAAAAATGAAATGTAAGACAAAAGGATAACAGGACAAATAAAGGACAGAAGGAATAAATAATGCCCCTCAACCCTCAAGAATGTGGATTGATGAACTTGAAAGGAAGGAGAGCCATAAAAGGTAGATATGAAAGTAAAAGAGGAGAGGGTCCCGCTCCAGAGGTAATCGATAAAAAGGAGGAAAACTGGGCCCAGCTCAGGAATCCCTTGTGGTCGCAAACTTCCAAACTCATCAGCTGTAAGCCCCTGAGGGTGTAGGCATATCCAGGGTGCACCACAAGTGGTGGGGCTACATACAGCCTACCTTTAGTGTGGCTTGCGCAATAGGCAGGAAATAACATAAAAATAAAAAGAAGGCTGCCTCCTCACACAAGGAGGGTATCAGAAAAAATAAACAAGGGTCAATTAAGTCGGAAAATAAAGAGACTCCCTAAGCCTTGGATAGCCTAATAATGTCGGAGTCGGTAGAGAACAAGAGTTGACCAAGTGTGGTCGACAGGAAAGAAGACAGACAGGAGCCTAGCACAAGTCAGTGGGAACAATGACGGATTCAGCTGGGGCTCCATGGTCGTCAACCTACATTCCACTAGATGAAAGCCCTTGTTTGGGGGTGGTGGAAAATAAACACCTCTTTTGTTTTAAATCACTGGCTTTAAGGACGGTAACAAATGGCATGTCTTTATAATGCGATACTGGTCCTAGGGATATGCAAAATTGTATTAGATACTCAGCTAATAATAGTGTACATGACCCCTTATTATTTTCCTAATTACAGTACATGGGAATGATGACCATGATTTCCAAGCCCCTAAGTAAGACAAAAACAAATTATTTCCATTCCCAAACAGTTGGGGTGAGGTGAGGTGAGTTTTCTAAACGTCAAACACATGTGGTTTTCCACTTTTACTCCGGGTAAATGCCATGTTTGCCCACAGACAAGTGCAAAGAAAATCGAAACATGTTATGTTTGGATCAATTCCTTACCTACATGACAACATGTACTTGAAATAACAAGTAATGAGCATTCTATGTTAACAATAGTGAGATGCTTGCAAACTGCCAATGCTTAGAGCTCATTAGCGGCTTCTAAGGGAGGCAAGGAATACACTTACTTGAAAAACTAACAAGAGGAGTGTTCGATTTTCCCACAACACCCAATCTGAAAGTAAATATAAATGACTATGCACTTAAGTCCATAACCACCTTCTTACCATTCCTACCCTTCATTGTCAAAGGCACACATTAATACAGCCATCACAGTGACAGAGGTTATTTGTAAAATATCTAAATATCTGAGATTTATCTTGAAATTGACCAGAATTTTGTAAAATCCACAAAATTTACCGCAAATTTAGCAAATTCCACCAAATTTCAGCAAAATCCAACAAATCACTACCAGATTTATTGAAATGACATTGAATTATTAAAGAATGGTTTGAACTAGCTCAAATTTATATAAAATTACCCGAATATTGATGAAAATTCACCAAATTCTACCAAATTTAGCCAAGAGGTCTACAAACCATGAAATTTAACCATTTTTTAAAATTCACAACATTTACTCGAAAATTCCATAATATTCCCCTTACACGTATATTTTTTTAGTTGTTGTTTCGTTTCCCACACTCCCTGCAGACAAATACCTGAACATGACTTTCTCCTAGACTAGGAGCTCCACATTCGACATGATAGCTGAGTTTCATCTCTCATAAACTCGTCTCTGAGGTGGGTGCCAGAAAAGGCATCCAGCTGTAAAAACCACACCCTCACATAGACTTTCATAACTTCTTACGTTGAGGTTCATAACACTACGTTGAATGATTTCTCGGTTTCCTTTTCACAATTCCTGTCTATACATTCCTCTTGAAGGTTGCAAGATGCTTGCAAGGTTCCTAAAATGCAATTCAATTTAATAAATACCTTAAGATGGTTTGATTTGTTTAATGATAAGGTGTTAATACTATTTTTAGGTCTTGATTGGCTTTGCAATAAGAATTGAATAACGAAACATGAGTTACCTATCAGGGAAACATTTTGGCCACTATGTTGGCTATTGACCAGTGAGTTTAGCTGTTTATCATTTTAAAAAAATCATAAACAACAGAGGCTTAAACGTATAGATAAACCGTGTGACCATGTTTGTTAAACAAGACATTATTCCAGAGACAATTAGGATACTTATGTAGAGTTTACCGAAAATAATGTTGTGTAACAGTAAATGCTAGTCAACAAACAGTTATACACTTCTAAAAAATCATCATACAATACCTGAGAGCTCTTCTAAAATTATTGATGTGTAACATGTTTCCACTAACTTGCTATGTATTTTTTGGCTTGGGGGTGATTTTCAAGAAATGCAAATGGACCTGAAATGCAATACAAACAATGAGCGCGCCTGGTGGCTGAGATTGATACCACGACGTACTGTCGGTTATGTAGCTATGTGGAATGTATATCAAATATGGTTTACTTCAAGGTATGGAGATCCCTACAATTCCTACAATAAATGATCTTGAAATGGTCATCCTATGGTGTGAAAATATTTATTAGGTATATGATATTTAATGAAAACAATTATGATTTATTAAATGTTTATATGTTTACAGTATTGTTATTTAATGTAAGCACTTGAGGCACTACCGACCAAAATACAGCACTATCTGCAATATGTATTGCATACCTGAAGGTTTGGTGGTCCCATTAACCTTCGGGCGGGCGCGCACGCGGCAAATTGGCCGGGTTTTTAAAAAAAGACGCGCTACTTTGCTATACTCCCGTGAGGGACAACCACGCCCCTATGTATTCTCTAACTACTATCTAAGACGTCAGATGGCAGGCCGACACCACCTCAGACTTGTAGAGGGATTGCGCAATTCATTACGCAAGTTGCCTGTGTCACGGTAGGAGGTTCGACCGGCCACATTGCCGCCGCGCGCCTAACAGTGCTAAACGTTTACCGTCCACCACACACAATGTAAGTATTTATTTCTTTACGTTTTACTTGATTTATAATATTATATGATGAATTGCTCAAATATCATATATTTCATGGTGATATATTTTTCAAATATTTATGCTTTACACATCTATTTGCTGTCCTCCCTTTCCCTCGTTCCCTCGTTTTTACTCTGTAGGATTTTATGAATACCTACGATTTACTCAATCTTCACTTTTGTGTTTCAGGGAACCTTACCTCAGACCTGAAGATCTTTCTACAATTCTTCAAGAGTTGGAGGAAGACGAACGAATGGACCAGCTAGAAGATCTGACGGAAGACGATGAGAATGATCCAGATTTCGAGACTGAAAAAATACATGTGGACGACCACGACAGTGAGTCTGAAGTGGAAATTGAAAGTGAAGGTGAAGAAGACGCTGAAAATAGCGAGAGTCTTCGATTTTTTATCGGTAAAGATGGAGAAACATTGTGGGCAAATCAACCTGTCGCAAATCTTGTAAAAACAAGGGGAAGAAACATTATCAAAACATTTCCAGGCCCTAAGGTAACTGCCCGTCATTGTATGACTGAAATCGAATGTTTTTCACTAATAATGTCCCCTGACATTATTGATAGTATTGTTAAGAACACCAATATATACATTCAGAAAAAGGAAACTGGAAATCGAGAGAGGGATTTTAGGTTGACTGATATAAAAGAAATTCGTGCTTTTTTGAGGGCATTATTATTTATGGCGGTCAAAAGGGAGAATCGTACGAATCTAGCTGAACCATTTGCGATAAACGGGACTGGGTATACAATTTTGCGCGCTAATTTCAGCGAAAGGCGATTCCGATTTTTATTGAGATGTATACGATTCGATGATTTGAATACACGAACGGAGCGGATGAACAGTGACAGACTAGCTCCCATTCGAGACATTCTGAACAAATTCGTCCACAATTCACAACAGTCATATTCTCCTGGTGAATTCCTGACCGTCGATGAAATGCTGGTTGCTTTCCGGGGCCGTTGTCGATTTGTGCAGTACATGGCTAAAAAACCAGCCAAATACGGCATCAAAATGTATGCCTTATGTGATGCTCGAACATTCTATACGTACAATATTGAAATTTATTGTGGAAAGCAAGAAACTGGCCCTTATGCTACCACCAACAAGCCTCATGATATTGTTGTCAGACTGACAGATCCCATCAAGAAAACAAATCGTAATGTCACTACAGATAATTACTTTAGCAGCTATCCTCTAGCCGAGGATTTAGCCGAGGATTTGCTGAAGGACGGATTGACCTTTTTGGGCACCCTGAAAAGTAACAAAAAGGAGATTCCCCCAGAGTTTGTGGAGCGCAATTATTCATCAGTACCCGGAAGTTACAAGTTTGGTGCTCAACCTGATATGACTTTGATCTCAATGGTGACAAAGAGAAAGAAAGCAGTGCTCGTCTTGTCTACGATGCACGACGACAAAAAAACTGATGAAGAGACAGGCAAACCACACCAAATTATGGACTATAATGGCACCAAAGGAGGGGTGGACACATTGGACCTCATGTGTTCAAGGTGCTCCACTTCCAGAACAACTCGAAGGTGGCCAATGGTGGTATTTTACCGTCTTCTTGATGTGGCTGAGATTAATTCCCTCAAGATCTTCAAGGCTAATACTCGGAACAGTGATTTGAGGAGAAGAACTTATGTATCCAACTTAAGTTTTGCACTCATGGAAGAAAATCTAAAATACCGGGCCACAATAACTACTCTTCCTTGAGAACTACGTTGTTTTCTAGAAAGGTACAAGGAAGAACCTGATCAGGTTGAAGTAACACCTTCCACAAAAAGGCAAATTTGTTTTTATTGTGGTAGATCTAAGAACAATCGGACTCGGATGTCCTGCAAGAAATGTGCGAAATATATATGTAAAAAAACATTCAGTCCAAGAAATCACATGCAACTCATGTGCACAGCCTGAAGTAGAGGATGAAGATGAAGACGTCTAATTCCAAATGGAAGTGTGGTAACATTGTAACCTTGATTTGATAAAATCTGAACACAAGTGATAGGCCTATATTTGGAATATTATTCTTTTACAGTACTATTTTCATTGAGATGTGTGTTGCGTTGTTCCTTTTCAGTTTGCAGATGTGATAATAGTCGTTGAAAAATAAAAAACATTTGCTCACTTAATGTGTCTTTAGTGTAACAATTGAAATCCCAGTGAATTTCATGTCAACAAACACTTCTGGCTTTGAGAACTGAACGTGAATGAGAGCGGCCAAAATGCCGGAGCGCGCCAACTGGTGTGAGTGCAAAAGGCGCGCCCGCCCGAAGGTTAAAGGTATTCCTACAATAAATGATTTTCAAGTTGTCATTCTATGACGTGAAAATATTTAATATATGATATTTGCTAACAGAATATGCCACTGGAATTATTTTACAAGTAGTTATTTTAATGACAACAGAGTTCACTGTTAATAACGGAGAGCCCTATGTGGAATGTAGGATAACATGTAATATAATATACGTGATATGTCACAACTGTAAGGCTTGTGATTTTTTTAAGATGCCTTTATACCTATATTAATCACCCAGTTTACAAGACTGATAACTGTAATGCTACGGAAAAATCATAACAAATCAAAAATGTGCATTGGAAAACCAAAAAGTGGTTGAGCAAATATACAGTCAACATGCAAAAAAACAAGAAATATATACAAATTGTGTTAATTAATTTAATTCAAATATATATATTTTTACAATAGGTATACACACACACAGAGAGAGAGAGAGAATACAGCTCTTTTTTGTTCATGTTTGCCTGCTACAGTTTTTAAATATAACACTTGCTGAACATTATATTAGGGGATAGGGGTGTTGCTACGTTGGCCATTTACACTATAATACCAGCTTTACGAAGTTCATCTTCTATTTTTAACAGCTCTTCCTCATAACCAATATGACCAGCATGTTTACAGGCATGCTAGAGCTGTAGACGTTCGACTAATATATTAGGATCGTTCCATTTGCTATTTTTTATGAATGGTTTCAAATACTCGGGAAGCAGTCCATCATTTTCACCATCAACATCATTATCATCCTCATCATTATAATCATCTTCATAATGATCATCATCATCCTCGTCATCTTTACCATCATAATTTCCACCTGTGTCCACAGTCTGTTCTATGGTTTGAGTTCCCTTTGATAGTGTTGAAAGCTTCTTTTTAGATGTACTAGAGTGCTTTAACATTATGTTATTATTATCACCATCACCATCCTTTTCATCTTCCCCAACCAACTTCTTGATGGGGTATGTTGTCTCTGATAGAGTTGAGGGCTTTTGAGATGTGTGTGTGTGTCTGATCATGGGTTTTACTGGAGGTCTTAAAGGTTTCTCATTAAACAACTCGCTAACAGCATGAGTGCGTTGTAGTGTATTAAACCCGAGCTTAATATTATCTTGAGCAGCACTATTTTTTTCTTGGACTTGGTTTTTTGCTTCGGTTTGAGTTTTCCTTACATTTACACTAGCATGATTATTAAGTTTACAATCATGACTGTTTGAAGCAAGTATGTCCAATTCTCTTGTCTTAAGCATTCCTCGACACTGTTTTGATCGTTGCATTGAACAGCGCCAAATAACAGTTCCATTTTTATTGCTTCGTTTCACAATATATGAATATCCATTATAGTATGCATAAGGCTTACCATACCTAGTCACTGATACTTCCATATCAACTGTCAAGCATTAACTAATTTCTAGTAAAGAAAATTTGGAAATAACAACAATAGATTAATGTGGGAGCATATATAGATGCAAAAAGAGGGAGCAAAAGTGGGGGTAAAAAGTGTCAGCGAAAGTGGGAGCAAATGTGGGAGCAAAACCTGTGAGCAAAAATTGGGAAGCAAAAAGTGGGAGCATATATGGGATGAAATGTGGGAGCAAAGCAAATATAAAAAGTGGGAGCAAATATGCTAACAAATATGTCAACAAATATGCCGGCAAAAGTAAATACACAATTCAAGATAGTAGAAAGTGCTAGGAAAATATGGATGCAAATATGAGAGCCAATGTAGTGTTTTTCTAAAACAACTAAGCATAACAAACTTAGTCATAACCTGACCTAACCTAACCTGCCCCAACCTCACCTAACCTAACTTCACCTATCCTAACATAACCTAACCTACCCTAACCTCACCTAACCTAACCTAACTTCACCTATCTTAACCTAACCTAACCTAACCTCACCTAACCTAACCTCACCTAACCCAACTTCACCTCACCTAAACTAACTTCACCTAACCTAACTTGACCCAACTTTACCTAACCTAACCTATATTAAATTCACCTAACCTAACTTTACCTAACCTAACTTCACCCAACCTAACCTTTCAACTCTCAGATCAAAATTAAATTCTGGGCATAGTTGAGTTGGAACCCATGACCTCATGTGTGTGTGTGTGTGTGTGTATGTATGTGTGTGTGTGTGTGTATACCTATTGTAAATATATATATATATTTGAATTAAATTAATTAACACAATTTGTATATATTTCTTGTTTTTTTGCATGTTGACTGTATATTTGCTCAACCACTTTTTGGTTTTCCAATGCACATTTTTGATTTGTTATGATTTTTCCGTAGCATTACAGTTATCAGTCTTGTAAACTGGGTGATTAATATAGGTATAAAGGCATCTTAAAAAAATCACAAGCCTTACAGTTGTGACATATCACGTATATTATATTACATGTTATCCTACATTCCACATAGGGCTCTCCGTTATTAACAGTGAACTCTGTTGTCATTAAAATAACTACTTGTAAAATAATTCCAGTGGCATATTCTGTTAGCAAATATCATATATTAAATATGTTCACGTCATAGAATGACAACTTGAAAATCATTTATTGTAGGAATACCTTTAATGGGACCACCAAACCTTCAGGTATGCAATACATATTGCAGATAGTGCTGTATTTTGGTCGGTAGTGCCTCAAGTGCTTACATTAAATAACAATACTGTAAACATATAAACATTTAATAAATCATAATTGTTTTCATTAAATATCATATACCTAATAAATATTTTCACACCATAGGATGACCATTTCAAGATCATTTATTGTAGGAATTGTAGGGATCTCCATACCTTGAAGTAAACCATATTTGATATACATTCCACATAGCTACATAACCGACAGTACGTCGTGGTATCAATCTCAGCCACCAGGCGCGCTCATTGCTTGTATTGCATTTCAGTTCCATTTGCATTTCTTGAAAATCACCCCCAAGCCAAAAAATACATAGCAAGTTAGTGGAAACATGTTACACATCAATAATTTTAGAAGAGCTCTCAGGTATTGTATGATGATTTTTTAGAAGTGTATAACAGTTTGTTGACTAGCATTTACTGTTACACAACATTATTTTCGGTAAACTCTACATAAGTATCCTAATTGTCTCTGGAATAATGTCTTGTTTAACAAACAAGGTCACACGGTTTATCTATACGTTTAAGCCTCTGTTGTTTATGATTTTTAAAAATGATAAACAGCTAAACTCACTGGTCAATAGCCAACATAGTGGCCAAAATGTTTCCCTGATAGGTAACTCATGTTTGGTTATTCAATTCTTATTGCAAAGCCACTCAAGACCTAAAAATAGTATTAACACCATATCATTAAACAAATCAAACCATCTTAAGGTATTTATTAAATTGAATTGCATTTTAGGAACCTTGCAAGCATCTTGCAACCTTCAAGAGGAATGTATAGACAGGAATTGTGAAAAGGAAACCGAGAAATCATTCAACGTAGTGTTATGAACCTCAACGTAAGAAGTTAAGAAAGTCTATGTGAGGGTGTGGTTTTTACAGCTGGATGCCTTTTCTGGCACCCACCTCAGAGACGAGTTTATGGGAGATGAAACTCAGCTATCATGTCGAATGTGGAGCTCCTAGTCTAGGAGAAAGTCATGTTCAGGTATTTGTCTGCAGGGAGTGTGGGAAACGAAACAACAACTAAAAAAATTTACGTGTAAAGGGAATATTATGGAATTTTCGAGTACATGTTGTGAATTTTAAAAAATGGTTAAATTTCATGGTTTGTAGACCTCTTGGCTAAATTTGGTAGAATTTGGTGAATTTTCATCAATATTCGGGTAATTTTATATAAATTTGAGCTAGTTCAAACCATTCTTTAATAATTCAATGTCATTTCAATAAATCTGGTAGTGATTTGTTGGATTTTGCTGAAATTTGGTGGAATTTGCTAAATTTGCGGTAAATTTTGTGGATTTTACAAAATTCTGGTCAATTTCAAGATAAATCTCAGATATTTAGATATTTTACAAATAACCTCTGTCACTGTGATGGCTGTATTAATGTGTGCCTTTGACAATGAAGGGTAGGAATGGTAAGGAGGTGGTTATGGACTTAAGTGCATAGTCATTTATATTTACTTTCAGATTGGGTGTTGTGGGAAAATCGAACACTCCTCTTGTTAGTTTTTCAAGTAAGTGTATTCCTTGCCTCCCTTAGAAGCCGCTAATGAGCTCTAAGCATTGGCAGTTTGCAAGCATCTCACTATTGTTAACATAGAATGCTCATTACTTGTTATTTCAAGTACATGTTGTCATGTAGGTAAGGAATTGATCCAAACATAACATGTTTCGATTTTCTTTGCACTTGTCTGTGGGCAAACATGGCATTTACCTGGAGTAAAAGTGGAAAACCACATGTGTTTGACGTTTAGAAAACTCACCTCACCTCACCCCAACTGTTTGGGAATGGAAATAATTTGTTTTTGTCTTACTTAGGGGCTTGGAAATCATGGTCATCATTCCCATGTACTGTAATTAGGAAAATAATAAGGGGTCATGTACACTATTATTAGCTGAGTATCTAATACAATTTTGCATATCCCTAGGACCAGTATCGCATTATAAAGACATGCCATTTGTTGCCGTCCTTAAAGCCAGTGATTTAAAACAAAAGAGGTGTTTATTTTCCACCACCCCCAAACAAGGGCTTTCATCTAGTGGAATGTAGGTTGACGACCATGGAGCCCCAGCTGAATCCGTCATTGTTCCCACTGACTTGTGCTAGGCTCCTGTCTGTCTTCTTTCCTGTCGACCACACTTGGTCAACTCTTGTTCTCTACCGACTCCGACATTATTAGGCTATCCAAGGCTTAGGGAGTCTCTTTATTTTCCGACTTAATTGACCCTTGTTTATTTTTTCTGATACCCTCCTTGTGTGAGGAGGCAGCCTTCTTTTTATTTTTATGTTATTTCCTGCCTATTGCGCAAGCCACACTAAAGGTAGGGTGTATGTAGCCCCACCACTTGTGGTGCACCCTGGATATGCCTACACCCTCAGGGGCTTACGGCTGATGAGTTTGGAAGTTTGCGACCACAAGGGATTCCTGAGCTGGGCCCAGTTTTCCTCCTTTTTGTCGATTACCTCTGGAGCGGGACCCTCTCCTCTTTTACTTTCATATCTACCTTTTATGGCTCTCCTTCCTTTCAAGTTCATCAATCCACATTCTTGAGGGTTGAGGGGCATTATTTATTCCTTCTGTCCTTTATTTGTCCTGTTATCCTTTTGTCTTACATTTCATTTTTCTAGTTATAAGTGTGTAGTTAGTTTTAGTTATAGTTTACATTTAATTTTATTTTCACCATCAGCCAAACAATTAGGGGTCGATAGGACAGCTTGGTGGTCAAATTTATAGAACGCTTGTCTTTTGTTTGAAACAACACCATGTTGATTTCCCGACTGGGTCAAGTATTTTATACTTTGTTCACTTATTTCTCATGGCTTTGAAACTGGCTGCCTGTAACGTGATCATTATTAACTTTAACTTCAGTGTACGGTGTAGGATTGGAAAGGAGGCAGCCATGGCTTCTGAATTACAACTATGTTAGCGTTTGTCTAAAGTATAATTAAAAAAGAGAGTTCAAACATCATGTAGGACATAAACTATCTTTAAATTCAGATTTGTGTTTCACAGTAAACACAATCATTCTCCGTTTAAAACAACCCATACATTTCATTTTCTAACATGATAGCTTATAGGCGGGCATTGCTATAGTTTACATGTAGTAGGGTCAACAGCTAAGGATTCAATTTAAATTACCTATACCTCTCATGGTATGGCTCTTAGTCAATTCGTTAAACTACATAAAAGTTTTCTATATGTTCTGTTACATTATCATTTGACCATCTCACAGTGTAGTGTTTAACATAGTTGGTTGTCTACCCTAAGGCCTTGGATTGCAACCCCGACTATACCAAGGAATTCATATTCATCTTAAGGTTGCAATAAGGTTCATTGAGCCTTGTCAACCCTTACGTAACAACTATCAAGTCATGTACGTTAACACGGTGCGATTCACGTCCACTATCAAGCAGACGAGTAATATGAAACTTGCTGGCAAGAGCGCCGTTTTCTTATCACCAAGACTCATTACACAAACAAAGCCAGTGTCTCTGTGCAGATTCAACCCAGCGATAGTATGCAAGAGTGTGTTTGTTCAAAAAGCATCATTAATATAACTCGACTGTCACCACACAGGTCCGGGTTCGATTTTCTAAAGGCTGCAACAGGTACACTCAGTCTTGTCAGGTAAAACATTTTGGGTCAATTCATAAATCATGGGAAAGGGTTAGCCACTGTCAGTCCAAAACAACACCTTACTTCACCCTCTCCGATAATTAGTTTTATAAAATCTCAGGTCGATAACCTTAACGTTTTGGCTCTTTTGGGTATATTCATGGGGAATGGCAACGGTTTGGCCATTGATTTGTACAACACCTGATACAACTCTGTAGCCTTATTCATTAGCTATAAACACATTAATCCATAATTACCTAATAATAATAATAAAAATAATAATAATAATATTAATTTGCAAGCTGTCATCCTCCAAACACACATTCATTAAAAAGCATGGTTTCAAAAAACTCTTATGCTTTTAAGTGTTTAATACCTTTTTCTCCTGTAACATTACTATTCCCTGTTTTATGAGTGAAATAATCTATCGAGGTAAAAGCGTATGTCATCACCTATTTTTCAACTATCAAACCTAATTTAAGGGTTCTTAGTTTGCAAGATATCGATTTTTTCAATTTGAGGGTAGTTTTCACCCCCTACTATTTCTCATGAAAAACAAAAGATCTTAGGTTCAATTATCATTTTTACCCGTTTAAGACATTTTTCCCCACTGTAAAATCACTATTTACTGTTTTAGGGGTGACATCATCTATCCAGGTAAAAGCCTATGTCACAATCAATTTTTTAAGCTATTACACATAATTTTACGGTTCTCAGTTTCCAAGCTATCGATTTTTCAATTTGGGGGTAGTTTTCACCCCCCTGCTATTTTTCATGAAAAACAAAAGATCTTAGGTTCAATTATCATTTTTACCCGTTTAAGACCTTTTTCCCCACTGTAAAATCACTATTTACTGTTTTAGGGGTGACATCATCTATCCAGGTAAAAGCCTATGTCACAATCAATTTTTTAAGCTATTACACATAATTTTACGGTTCTTAGTTTCCAAGCTATCGATTTTTCAATTTGGGGGTAGTTTTCACCCCCCTGCTATTTTTCATCAAAAACAAAAGATCTTAGTTTCATTTATCATTTTTAGGTGTTTAACACGTTTTTTTCCCATAACATGACTGTTTACTGTTTTAGGGGTGAAATGACCAATCCTGGTAAAAGCCTATGTCATCACCTATTTTTAAAGCTATCACGCCTAATTTTAGGGTTCATAGTTTCCAAGATATTGAGTTTTCAATTTTGGGGGGTAGTTTCACCCCACAAAGGGGGACGTCACCCCAAGTGCTAGGACCCCTCATACAAGTCCCTAGCATGATTGGTTCACGAGATATTAACAAAAGTGTAGTTAGGCCCTTTTGACAAAAAATGAATCATACTTTCAAAAACGAGGCGTCACCCCAAGTGCTAGGATACTGCCTATGGCAAAATCCCATCAGGGGTTCAGAAAATATTAACAAATGTGTAGTTAGGCCCTTTTGACAAAAGCCACCGGTGTGCATACATACAAAAATTGCTCTTTCACCCCCGGTAAGGGTAGTTTTTATTTTGGGGGTTGTCATACCTCATTCATACAAAAGGAGAATTCACCACGAGTCCTACGACACCCCATATGTTTAAATCGCATTATTGGTTAGCGAGATACTAAAAAGCGAATGACCTATTAGTTTTTGTTTTTTAATAAATTTTTAAAAAGCCTCATCTATAAAGAATCATTTAAAAATTCCGCTCTCTTACAAAAGCCCTCAAGTGCGCATGCATACAAAAATAACCACTACTTAACCTCCTGGTAAGGGTAGATTTATTTTGGGGTGGATATACTCCCGTCCATAGAAAGGGGTGGTTCACCACAAGTCCTACGACACCCTATATGCTCAAACCCGACCATGCGATCGCGAATCATCGCCAATGTTCGCCAGAAAGTAGGCTATCATTTTGTTTTGTCCTACACACTTCAAACTTGCTGTCAGCCTAGAGGGCATAGGGACCTTTCATTGACGTCAAACAAACTTTTCTCTCATCTTCACCATTTCCAAAATAGCACCAATTTCAAAAAACAACAATTTTAAAAAAAATCTATATATACCGACACACATTCATAGCAAAGAGGATGTCACACCATTCCTAAATAACACATCGTTCTAGCCTTACAAGCTCATTAAATTCGCCAAAATGTCAAAAATGCACGTTTACCTCAAATTGCGTTTCCAAATTCCACCCATTTTAAAAAATTACCTCACCATCAAATAGAGCGGGAAAAATATCATTTAAACGAGCCCTCACTCAACCCTAGTCCTCGCCCACCACCAAACATTTTCCCAACATAGCCATACGTATTCAAGCACACACGCGACTTGCAAGAGAACATACACTACCCCACTACCCGCGAATGACCTTTTGTTTTGTTATTTTATTTAAATAATGAAGCTATAGGAAAAGAGGGGGGCATTACTACGAGTGCGAGATATCAGGTTCGGGGCCGATAGGACGAGGGTTCAAAAAGTTAGTGGACAGAACCCCCAAGTTAACACTACTTGTTAAAGGTCAACCACGTCACACGCGAACACTGCAGACATATCACGTGATCGCTCGCACTGGTGCACATGCTCACACTCGCACGGGTGTCAAATGACGGTTAGCATCCTAAGCAAAAAACAATAACAGCTGCACACCACATGTGTGGATAGGAACTGCCTCTCCGCTCAGCCCACCCGGCGCGGGCAAAAAAAACATAACAGCTGCACACCACATGTGCGGATTGCTGGCACTGGCATACATGCTCACACTCGCATGGGTGTCAGATGACAATTAGCATCCTAATAAACAACCCCCATGACGTTAACACCCATTAACTTTTTATCACCTTCGCACAAACAAGCCAAAAGGTCAACCCCTTCCCACGCTAACACGTGCTGTGCACATGCTCGCTCCTGGACCACGTGCTCGCTCTAAGGGCCCATGACGTCACCCAAAGGGCTATGACGTCATCGCGATTACGCAATATTCAAAGTCTAAAGTTCCCTACTACTATTGATGTTAGGGTTAAAGCATAGAGAGAGCATTTATTAATAGTTGGCAGCCCTAGTGGCTCCTTAGAATACGCACATTCATATCTGTTGTGGTACACATACTGTACTAGATACGAAATTAGGTTGACTTCCAATCGACAGTATAGAAGTTACATGCATTTACAAATTGGACCTATCGACAGGCTTAATACCATGTTGGCAACACTTGCATATATGGACTACTGAAAATTAATCTGGTAGGGTATTATCTATAATTGTGCCAATTTTTGAATAGTCAGCATGCATAACTTCTGAGATATCCAACATAGAGCTCAAATTTCAATTGCGATTTTTCAGCAGTTGGTAGCACTGACGTACATTTCAAATATGGCCGTGAGGTATTCAGGTATAGATCTTGACTCTTTCCAAATTTGGTTTCGATAGCTGCAGCCGTTTAGGAGTTGATAGGGACACACACACACACAGACAGACAGGCAATCATTTTTCCGAATCGATCTCATAAGCCTACTTTTTCCTCATTTTTGCAAAATGTTAAAAGTAGGCTAATAAATTGGAAACTTTTTTGTTTTCAATACGGATCAATGAGAATGGTGGTGCCGTATTCACCGTGGCCAACATTTTAACCAAGTGTGTGGATCTTGCTGACTTACGAAGAAACCTTGACATGCAGATGACACTCAAACTTATATTAGCCGATGACGCGATGGCTGCTGATCGCGTTATCCGCTTTATACGTGAGTGTGGGTTACTGCAAGCAATCTATTTTTAAATTCTGATTTTTCCCGTAATTTTGTTTATTGTTATAATTATTAGTTCCATTACATTTTTTGTTTTAATATTTTAGGTCTCTTTTTAATATTTCGGATGCCTCCTCAAAATTTAACTATATATTCCAAACTAGCAACCCGCCCCGGATTCGCCCGGGAACAGTTATGAATGCATTACTTGATAAGCGCTTCTTTTTCGATACCAATGAACTACGACCTATATCCGTTTTACATCTCGGCATGATGGGTTAAAATCACTAACTGGGCTATTAATTATATTATCATGGAGATGCATGTGTGACGAATTCATATCAGACGTAATTTAAGAATGACGAGTTGCATGAAATACACATCCCCCTTTCGTCCAATCTTAACTTGACTGTGTATTTTGCGGAACGAAAGATTCACAGGCGAAATGAAGAAAAGCCGACTTGCACTTCCAGGCAAACTCCAAACACAACCACTCATCTCTGAAGTCTTAACTCAACACGGCTCGACAATTTTCTGCTGACTGTATCTGGGGTAATAGGCTCACTCGCTAGGTAGGCTGTACCTGGGGTGATAGGCTCTCCCCTAGCTACCATAGCTCGTAAACTGTTGCTCCAGTAATTGAATTTCTAATGTCTCAAATTCTCTGTTTGCCTTCTTAAGGAATCAAATGTGGCAGATGAGTCACAAAATGTATTAAAAGATGACATTTGGAATGTGTACAATAAGGTGTTTGCGTTATGAAAAGGTGCAAAACAAAAGATGCAACTAAAATTCCATTATGGGTGTTCATTTAGCGTTGTCTTTGCTAATTAGGGCTCCATAATAACAAAAGATGTTAAGGTGCTGCACCTACTCCACTCAAGAGTAAAATCTGGAAAGAGGTGTGTTCGATTCCCACCTTAGCCATCGTAGAAGTGGCTTTCCATGGTTTCTCCACACCTAATCCAGGCAAATGCCAAGACGATACTGCACCCGTATCCACGTGGTCTTACCTATTGAAATCCGATGGAACTGCTGGATCGTAGAATCTGGAAGCGCCCGGCTGAAATGCCCCTAAAATTCTACCAACTAGGATCAACCAGGGATAAGGATACCTCTCTTATAAAGAATGCGATAGGAAGATGCCAGTGGTCGATAAAATGAAAACGAAAAATAACTCAAAGTGAGCTAACGAGACTCTAAAAATGACTAAATTAATCTCGAGCGTGGCGCTAGGCATCCTAAAAACTGAGCCACTGGTCCTCGTAGCGCATCCTATTTCTAGTATAAATGACCAAGACATCCGAAGTATTTAAAATTGACCAACAGTTTATTAATCTAAAGAGTGTTGCATGGTGGACTATCTCTCCACTAAACAAATTAATTTACCTCTACTGAAGCGTAGAAATCTCATAATAACATTAGCATCGAAATATATTCAAAAATGCTCTCAAAATACAGCATCCTAATCGCATGTAAAAACAGTTTCAAAAACATATAAACATTATTATATACACTCGTTACATATTTAAATGATTCTCAAAGTTTATGATATTATTTACATTTATACATTATTGTACACGTTCAAATTCTTCATCAGTAATAAATTCGATTCCATCAATAAGCATTCTATAGTATTAGTTAAAGTCAAATTAGGGCATGTTCAACGAATGGTTAAGTTTATCGAACGCATTATCATAGCATAAAAATGTTAACAACATTTTAAATCACATAGTTATTCATATGTTATTATTATTATCTCTAAAGCTTTTAGTGGTTATTATTACAGGATTATATCAATATTATTACTCGTCTTTCCAATTAACCTTTCTCCAAAAACAAATGTTATTAATTTGAACAATCCATTCTAGAATAATATTATCACAATGCTGTTTTACTTAAATGTTGGATGTATTAACCTCATACTAGCCTTCTAGTATTAATATTCGTGACTATACTGCACGTTCAAAATATACACATAATTGTATTCAGACATAGTTCAATAGCTAATTTATACTGGACAGAAAAATGACATAGATCATCCATTGATGTCTATTATCTCATTATAACAATCAAATTAGCAAATACACGTTGCTTCATTCATAGATAAGCTCTCCATAGCTTGTAAACATTTTTCCAAACATCATTAAGTTCAAATAAGCTTTAACATAAAAGTCATGAAATATCGTGCAGCAAATTAACATAAGTTAAAGTATCATGGACATGTTTTATCAGAACTAAGGCAAATATAATATAATCAGCTGTTTAAATAACAGTGCTTGAGAACTTTTGACATTATCATTCCGCTTTGTAATGAAAATATTTTATACAATCATTATACAATAGTAATTTATTTCTCATTATAATCTCATGTTCATAACTATATCTTTCAAGAAATTGTGGATAGATCACTGTAAAAAGAACGATTCAGCTCCACTAAAAAAAACTCTACTGGAGATCCTCACCCAAAGAAACACGAAAGATTCTACACCATAGAAATGAGCCTGTCTTAAGAAGGTACACGAAAACTATTAGAATCCAACGCTTAACCAGGATGAGTTCAACAAACGAATCATGAACAAAAAGAAACTAAACGATCTAATAGTGTCTAAGACCACTCCAAAAAGAAAAATCTCAAGAGCTGTAGATTACCAAAGTTAATCCAAAAATCGCAAATATCTGCTTTATAAATCATTATATTTCCATATGTATACTGCACTTGATGAAAAATATACCCGCACGTCTATTAGAGGAACTCGCATGAAATGCATAAGTATTCAAGTTCAAATTCGAAATTCGTAGAAATGTCTATTCAAATAATCTTCAAATATACGCAGCGTATTGGTCATCTGCTTGCTAACTACTATTATAATATAAAGTTATCGTAGTCTTCATATTAATCTTCTCAACAAGATATATAATTCCATTAAATGCTCAGATTTAGAAAGAAAAGAAGTGAATTAATGCATAAAAATAGCATTAAAATATTAATGTTAACTACAAAAATAAAATACACTACAAAACAGAAGCGATAGAGAATCGGTTCTAGCCTTGGAATGCATTTTCTAACTACCAAGAAAAATTGGTGAAAAGGAACACTCTAGAGTATGTCTAATTCATACTGTCTACTATGAAAATGGGAGGTCAGCTACCTTGTACGTTTCCATCTGGTTGAAATATGAGTATGCGAGAAACACACTGTCCTCGTTCTGGAACTAAACCCTCGTTCATCAGGTCGCGTAGTCCTCGATACGACTTGATCTTGTAGAGAACCTAACCCGAGTCCGAACGTTTGAAAAGGAAAAACAGCTGTTCGCGAAACAAGTTCATCGCTCTCACACGTTCCCAAGATATAGATGGAGCTTATTCGTAGTATGCCATTGTATTTCATGCAGTTATAGTATGAATGTATAATAAACATCTCCAAGACGTCTTCCACCTCTTCTTAAAGAGTTTTCTGCTGTTATAATAATCCATGTTTGCAGCTGGTGATCGTCCTAAGTAGTCAATTCCACTATTGCATCGCATTCCTGCTTTCCATTTTAGCCCATACGTGAGATAGTCATGACTTGGCGATGTCTCCGTTCAATCAACTTCTGTTCTGAAGTCATAATGATAATATGCTTGTATACTGTAAACTGTACTGTTATAGAATATAGTCTTGTACTGGCATATAAAATATCACACAAGTCCTGGTGAATACAAAGTTCACTGCTCCTGATGATGAAGTTTAGCACAGTCTTCAGCTATAATAAGCTGAGACATAAAAATTTGCGGTACGAACTGTCTAACTTTAAGTAAATACACGTCCGCGTTGCTCGCGCACGATCTGAGTGTCGTACTCCCAGCGAAATATGTTGCAATCTCGTGTCTCTGCCTGGACAGATCTTTGCTTACTGCTCGGCGAAACCCATAGTGCTGTTCATTCAGGAACGATATTGACTATATTGACTATCGATATCGACACTGGATCATGTTCGATAATATTCTGATATTTTGTTATCTGCATTTATATATGTGTGAAATACACTCATGTTTCCTCTTCTTTAAACATAATGCATTTGTCCATTTCTATTCTGTTCCATGGCTACTATATCAAAGTATATCATGTTGCATCAGATTGACGTTACTGCTGTCTCCATTTTGTAGAGCTCCCTTGTACTAAAACAAAGCACGTGCTCCAGGCTGTATGGCGTGCTGCCTATCTGCTCCTAACCTCGCCACGGAGTATCCACTCGCTGTGAGCCGTGCAAATAGCGCCTCAGGAATGCACCTAAGTACACACCTGTCCAACATAGATCCAACTCAATACAAAATACGGTCTCAATACCTAACTTACGGCCTTGCTTTCTATCCAATTCATAGCCCTTACTACACATTAAAACTAGTACAGATATCACAATTACACAGGTTATCAAACATGAGAGAGAAGCTGGTATTCATAAAGGTGTAAGGCAAGTCTACAACTTACACCCATACTTTTCAATCTTTACATTGAACAAGCAATGAAGGAAATTAGAGAAAAATTTAAAGTGGGAGTGAAGATTCAAGGAGAAATAATTTTGACTCTGAGATTTGCTGATGACATCGTCATCTTGGCCGACAAGCCTGAGGATTTGAATGAGTTTTTGAATGGTATGGACTCCGTCTTATGGAAAGAATTCTTGATGAAAATAAATAAATGTAAAACAAAAATACTGGAATGCAGCCGAAATAAATCAGAAACCTCTATGGAGATCAAATTGGCAGGTGAAAAGCTGAAGGAAGTAGGAGACTTCTGTTACTTAGGAAGCAGAATAACCAGTGATGGACGAAGCAAAGAGGATATAAAAAGTAGGTTGGCTCAGGCAAAGAAAGCATTTCTACAAAAAAGGAATCTGCTGACATCGAATATAGATTTAGGTATTAGGAAGTCATTTTTGAAAGCCTTTGTCTGGAGCGTGGCGCTCTATGGAAGTGAAACTTGGACTATTGGTGCAGCAGAAAAGAGGAGAATTGAGCATTTGAAATGTGGTGTTACAGGAGAATGATGAAGATCAGATGGGTAGATAGGGTTACAAACAAAGAGGTATTAAGACGAGTGGGAGAGGAGAGATGTTTCTGGCGACTGCTAATGAAGAGAAGAGATAGGTTGGTAGGACACATACTAAGACACCCAGGAATAGCAAGCTTAGTTATAGAAGGAAGGGTCGAGGACAAAAACTGTAGGGGTAGACCAAGGTTAGAATATGTTAAACAGATTGCCTCGGATGTAGGGTGTCGGAGCTATGTAGAGATGAAACGGTTAGCTCAGGACAGGGAGGCATGGAGAGCTGCATCAAACCAGTCAAAAGACTGAAGACTCAAACAACAACAAACAGGTTATAGCCTATACACACCCAAATAAGCTCAATATTTCGAAGAAAAGAGCGCGAAATTTATGGCGGAAGCTTGAATGAACTGAGCTGCCAAACCGAGTTTCTATTCAATTGATTCGAGTAAATCTCATAGTACAATTCGGGCATTTAGTCCTCAAGATAAGCCTTTAAGTAAAATATTTCGATTCAAAATAAGTATGTAAAATACTTTTCCACACACCGAAGCTAAGCCAATTGTTGTAACAATAATAATGATTATAATAATAATGTTTAATTTGATTTACGCTCCTCTTAACTGCTCTGGCTTTTGTAGACGACAGGGATCCAGAATTATTGCCCAGAAGGGGATCTTTAACGTGCCAGTAAATCTACTGACACGGCTCCCTCACATTTGCAAACCCACAAATGCCAATTGAATTAGCCAGAATTTTATCCTGCAACCTTGGGCACAGCACGCGAGAACGTTACAGCTGAGCAACCTTCTACAGCTAAGGCAAAGTAACGACATGGACATGTCAGCACTCACCATGTAATACGTGAGCTGCAATTACTGGCAATTATCCTTCAAGTTTAAGAGATGTCAGTGTGGTCGATCACAGTTCAGTTAACACAGAAACGTGTAATGATGGCGCGACACTTGACTAATAGACTAATATTCACGTAGTTTGTAGTTCGTGGCAATACACAAGCCACGTTGCAGTTCAAGTATAGTTAGAACTAAACTTTCAAACAAACCTTATATTATTGCCATGTTTTAGCTCTGTCGAGGTGTTATGTATGATAGCAGCAATGCTTGCGATGCGAAACAATGGAATGGCATTTCAAAAATACACTACTTGTGGTGTATTGTCGTTAGCGAACTGATGCAATTAAATTAATTAATTAACGATTAAATCAATCAATCAATCAATCAATAAATAAATGAATAAGTAAATAAATTAATGAACAAATAGGGTACACGAATGAATAAATAAATAAATAAATAAATAAATAAATAAATAAATAAATAAATAAATGAACGAATAAATAAATTAATGAATAAATGAATAAATAAATAAATAAATAAATGAATAAATGAATAAATGAATAAATGAATGAATAAATAAATGAATACATGAATAAATGAATAAATAAATAAATGAATAAATAAATGAATAAATGAATAAATAAGTAAATAAATGAATGAATAAATGAATAAATAAATGAATAAATGAATAAATGAATAAATAAATGAATAAATGAATAAATGAATAAATAAATGAATAAATGAATAAATGAATAAATGAATAAATGAAATAAATGAACAAAAGAATAAATGAATAAATGAATAAATAAATAAATGAATAAATGAATAAATAAATATATAAATAAATAAGTGAATAAATGAATAAATGATTAAATGAATAAATGAATAAATGAATAAATGAATACATTATTAAATGAATAAATGAATAAATGAATAAACAGACAAATAATTACATCTCTACATAATATAAAACAAAGTCCCCGATTCTTGGATGTAACGGGTAATCTAGAGAACCACAGGAAGGATTTTGATGCGGTTTTCACCATTGTGTAAATAATCTTTCGAGGAAGGTTTCTGTAGAAAAACATTCGTTTATGACCAAAGGAAGTCGAGCAGTAACGATTTCAGTGAATCGAGTCGAAGAAGAACCTCCGTCCGTGTGCCAATTAAGCTTACACTGGGTAAACCTTTAAAGACACAGGGGGAAGCTGGGGCGGGTTGCTATTATTTTTTTCTTTTTCTTTTCCGTGTGGTCTCCTCAGAGACCTACAGTAGTGCAGGTCTATCTATTCGACGCCCGTGGGCGACCTGCGCGTCGGGATGAGAGATGGAATTGACTAAGGTGAATGAAATTGGAGAAGGATGTGGAAGGAAGCGGCCGTGGCCTGTCAGAAGGTACCGTCCCAGCATTTGCCTGGTGTTGAAAATGGGAAACCACGGAAAACCATTTCAAGGACGGCCAACGGTGGGGCTCGAACCCACGCGTCTACCGAATCAGCAGAGAGCTTGGCCCCATGACCTAACACTGCGCTTTAGCCAGCGTAGCCACTACTGTCGGTAATTAATTAATTAATTAATAGCACATATCTTTTGAAACCCGTTGAAATTGGTTTAAAATAATGCGTTTACGTCTTGATATTCTGCATCGAGAGAAGTTCTGTAAGATCAATAGACCAGAACTTTATATTCTGCGTTCATGATTCTTAGCTAAGTTATTTATTATTTGCTTTGATGTAATGTCCCGTTAAAGGTGGACTGTTATCCCTGTGATAGCCTCATCTATGACATCCTTAATCCTTCTTCTTTCTGTGGAGTGCGCATAGAATTCTATCATATTGCGAGTGACGGAAAATCCCTTTAGGGATGACGTAACTAACCATTGAAATAACCTGCTGTTGTGTTGAGACCGGACAGTTTGAAAAGACAAAAATAATAATATAGTTTGAAACACTATTCGCACAATAATGTAGAATATTTAATTTATAAGTTATACATATAATGTTAATACATGAATGGTAAGTATAGTTTTTTTTTTTTTTTTTTTTTTTCAAAATGTCGTGATTAGCTTTTCCTATCTTGGGGAGCCGCGTCTGGTTTCTTGATCTACTTGCAAAACTTAGTCTTGTGCTTGCAACACGATTTAAAGACGATACATCTCGCTTTAAGTAGGCGGCGGAACCCTTCTTACCTTCCACATTGTTGGGGTTCAGCAGATCTGAGGCGTGAAATGTGACTCTGCAGGCGAGGAGAGAGCACTCATCGCCACTTAGGAGTGCTAATCCAACCAGCAAATGTGAAGAGACGCTTGCGCCGTCTGTGGATCATTGCTAACCGAGTGCTAGTCCGGTTGTTGCTCGCGGCAAATTACGTAGCTGCTCGTGAAGTATAGAGCTCCAGGAATATTCCAAGTCAAGTAAAGAAATTTGACACGAACAGTATTCAAACCCAAATCCACCTATCAAGTTTACCACTAGGCATCATAATTTAAGATTGCTTAATAATACTAATAATAACAATCTTCTTCTTCTGCTGTTCGATCTCGGCCACTATGGACTACGGAATAATAACTACGCTATCGTTTAACATCTTTTCCCATCATTGGCTTTAACCTTCTTCCAATACAGCTTTATTAGGTGGCTCATCTTCTTCCTTCTTTCCTGTGAAAAGACCACTTTTGAAGATTAATTTTCTCTTTCTCCTTGGAAACCTCTGGAGTCTGAAGCCAATTGTCAAAAGTGGTTCCTGTCTTGAACATCTTTCTGACTGATACCCATTGTCTCCATATCAGTATGTATCTCCGGAAACCACCAGGGAACAGTCTTTTTCCCTTCAAAATATGCAGGGAGTTTTGGAGTCAGTCTTCCTTGATTCATGCGTAGGAGGTGTCCATAGAATAGTTTTCTTTTTTCTTCATCGACTCTATAATTTCCTCAGTTTCTTTGTTTAACTCTCTGTTAGGGCTCAATCTCCGTTGTCCATCCACATATCTAGGTCCCAGAGTCTTACGGAGGATCTTTCTTTCTTTCTTTCTTTCTTTCTTTCTTTTCCAGTTGTTCCAGCAATCCGATTTTTAAATCCAAGGTCTCATCAGCTCTAACACTTGATCACAGTGTTTTAATGCCTTAGTTTTGTTGTCCTACTTAATGAATTATTGTTGTACACATCTTTCGTTAATTGTTATAATAATAATGAGAATAATAATAATAATAAACCCGTGGCACTACAGCCCATGATGGAGCTGGGCCTACCAAGAAACTGCTGCCCAGACATTTGGCCCACATATTGCGGAGTGACGCATAGTCAGCGCATCGAGTCACCAACGAAGCTGTTATTCGTAGATTTCTTGACAGGGTAATTGTCTCATAGTCAGCCAGCTACTCAATTGTCCTCAAGAGGCTGAGTGCACCCCATTCCAGCCCTTACACCAGTTTCAAAATTCTCTGATGGAGCCGGTAACATATAAACCGGTGCCTCGTGTGAGAGGCAAGCACGCTGCCTCAACACCATGGGGTCGGTAATAATTAATAATAATAATAAGTACAGTTACCTTCCGTGTTTTCGTGGTACAAATTGAGATTTTGGATACAAGAAATGTAATCGTAGTCTGAGAGTTGGAACAGAGTTCGCTAAGCCTCGTGAGGCAAAACTGGGATGAGTTCGATTCCCACCTAGGCCATCTTGGAAATGGATTTCTGTGGTTTCCCACTTCTACTCTCGGCAAATATCGAGATGCTTCCTAACCTACGGCCACGGCGGTCTCCTTCCCAATCCTCACATGAATAACAAATACACTAATACAGCCATCACAATAACGCAGGCAATCAGACAGACAATTTACTCACGCACAGCCAAGTACACGGGACTGAATGACCACAATGTCTAAGCCCCTGCAATGAAACAAAAACATGGGAGTAGAGATGACTGAACGTGGAGCTGATAGCTCCATCCCATCTACTAATGTCATGAAAAGTGGAAAATATACTGTACTTTCACTGCTGCATAGACCTCCGTGGTCGGTAGAGGAGATTGTTTTTCTTCTTCCATTTTCCACAAGATCAGCCAGTCTCACTTGCAGAGATTGACTTCAATTTGATCAAAGTCACCCTGTGAATGGTTCTTATAGCGAGGTGCACTTTAGCCTAATTTAAGTACCAACATTATTTTATAAAGTAACATTTAGACTACATTAATTCAAAAATATTTTATTTTGGTTCTGAAAAACTTCTTCACATTCAGTAGACTCTACTCCAGGTCGTCAAGTAATCCGGCGAATTCAGACGGGCTTCTTGCAAGTGCGGAGATGGAGAGAACCCATCCACCACATTTATTACAGTACGATATGCTGTTAACATTTGGGATTGAGTGTGCTCCTCATTACTAGAACTGGTAATAAGCTTTTTTAATAATTGATTAATAATCGATTAATCGAATTACTTCAAAATAATCAAAAATGATTAATCGACTGGCCGTTCAATTGATTAATAGACTAACCGAATAATAGATTAATCGACTAACCGAAAAGTCGATTAATTGATTAGTAAACACGAGATAAGATGAGTAGTTTAAATGAGAGGTCATCGTTTAAATTGATTTACGCTTATTTTAGGAATGATGTATAGAAGTCTATAAAAGTTACTTTTTGTGTAAATATACAAAGTGTCCTTCCTTGTTTATTTTGTTAATCTTTATATATATAATTCTTCGACACGTGTGTATGTGACTGAACTCCTCCTGAACGACTGAACCGATTTTGATGGAATTTGGTATGTATATTAGGGTGGGTCCATGTATGGTTTAGATTCACAATCTGACCCGGTAGGTGGAATGAACAGAATTTTAGAACAACAATTTACACACAATTTTAGAACCACAATATACAGTCAAAAACAGTCGTCATGGAAACCACTAGCCTTGGCCTTCGTGAAAGCTGATGTCTTTGGACGGGTTGTCTCTGCCCGTTAGAGCCACCTGGTCGCAACCTGTGCAACTACCGCCATTACATACACTCCGCCCTTGGCGAAAAGTTGTGTTTTATACCAAAGGTGGCAGTGATGTCGAATTCTACTGTTTGTCTCTGCACGTTAGAGCGTTTCAAATTCTCGTATGCGTTCATAAACCATTCATCCGATTGCCATGAAACTTGGGTGATATGTTGGGTGAGCTCCAGGGAAGGTGTTTGGCTTAGGCTCTGTCCCAATAGTACAATTTCAGCCGTAGTGAACTAGATAGTCGACTACTTTACCGGATGTGACGTCAGAAGTCGTGATCCAATACTGCTTAGCACATAGCAATCAAGTCTGTAGCAGCTAGTGAACGAAAGTGCTTGCTAGATTGGCCGACTTGTCGACTTGTACAAGGAAGTTATATAAATTGTAGCTTATCGGAATTGTAGGTTATGTCAATTGTAGGTTGTCTTTGACTTTAATTCAGTTTATGCTTGGCCTTTAGTATTTGCCAAATTCAACGCTTCAAACCACAACCCACGAGGGAAGCATAATATCTTGTTCTGTTGTGATAATCATTTTCACGCGAATATGTTGTTTGGTTCTGTGGTAATCACGACTGAGGATTGCAACGACAACTCGGTTCATGGTCTCCAGCGCACAATAAGGGCCTCGTCTCAAATTGTCATTTGCCCTTCTTCTCTTCCTCCTGAACTGTATTCTCTTAAACAGCCAAACACAAACCATAATTAGGGCTCGGCTAAAAAGTTATCTTCTTGGCTCATCCATGAATGTATCGTTCAGGTATTGTTTATTTAAAACAGCTGATGAAAGCGCCAAAAGCTTACAAGGAGCAGCAGATCACCGCCATCTTGAGTGCTGGTTTGGTTGGTACAGCATGTTAGTCCAGTGCGTTTCAGAACACAAGTCTATGAAGGAGGCTGTGATCAAGCAGACATGTCCCAAATCTCCGTAGTGCATAGCACATAGCACATTGTAGCTAGCAGCTAGTCAATAGCAGACAACTTAAGTATTGGGACACAGCCTTAGTAAATCCATTTTACAATAGATAGCGCACGAATAGATTCAACAAATGAGCGACGACGCGCGAAGCGTTTCAAAAAGGTCCCGTATGCGTTCAAATTCAATTCGTCCGATAGCGATGCAACTTGGGTGAGATGTTGTGTACACTCCAGGGAAGGCTTCTGGCTTAGTAAATAAATTTCACAATAGGTAGCGCACGACTAGATTCAACAAATGAGTGACGATGCGCGAAGCGATTCAACAAAATCCTGTATAAGTTTATATTCCATTCATCGATGGAGATGAAACTTTGAAGAGTTGTTGTGTACACTTAAGTGAAGGCTTCTAACTTAGTAATCCATTTCACAGCAGGTTGCGCACGAGTAGATTCAACAAATGAGCGTCGACATGCGAAGCGTTTCAACAAAGTCCCGTATGCGATCAAATACCATTCGTCCGATAGCGATGAAACTTGGGTGAGATGTTGTGTACACTCCAGGGAAGGCTTCTGGCTTAGTAAATAAATTTCACAATAGGTAGCGCACGACTAGATTCAATAAATGAGTGACAATGCGCGAAGCGTTTCAACAAAATCCCGTATAAGTTTATATTACATTCATCGATGGAGATGAAACTTTGAAGAGTTGTTGTGTACCCTTAAGTGAAGGCTTCTAACTTGGTAATCCATTTCACAGGAGGTTGCACACGAGTAGATTCAACAAATGAGCGTCGACATGCGAAGCGTTTCAACAAAGTCCCGTATGCGATCAAATACCATTGGTCCGATAGCTATGAAACTTGGGTGAGATGTTGTGTACCCTCCAGGGGAGGCTTCTGGATTAGTAAATCCATTTTACAGTAGATAGCGCACGAATAGATTCAACAAATGAGCGACGACGCGCGAACGTTTAAACAAAGTCCCGTATGTCGTTCATATACTATCCATCCGATTGCAATGAAACTTGGGTGAGATGTTGTGTACACTTACATGAGGGTTTCTAACTTAGTATATCCATTTCACAGGAGGTTGCGCACGAGTAGATTCAACAAATGAGCGACGACGCGCGAAGCGTTTCAATAAGGTCCCGTATGCGTTCAAATACCATTCGTCCGATTACGATGAAACTTGGGTAAGATGTTGTGTACACCCTACGGAAGGTTTCTGGCTTAATAAATCCATATTACAATAGGTAGCGCACGAGTAGTTTCAACAAATGAGTGACGGCACGCGAATCATTTCAACAAAGTACCGTATGTGTCCATATACTATTTATCCGATTGCGATGAAACTTTGATGAATTGTTGTGTACACTTCAGTAAAGGTTTCTGGCTTAGCAAATTCATTTTACAATATGTAGCGCACGAGTACATTCAACAAATGTGCGATGGCGCGTGAATCGTTTCAACCAAGTCCTGTATGCGTTCATATACCATTTATCCGATTGCGATGAAACTTTGGTGAATTGTTGTGTACACTCCAGGAACGGTTTCTGTCTTAGTAAATCCAGTTTTTAATAAGTAGCGCACGAGTAGATTCAACAAATGAGCGACGGCGCGCGAATCGTTTCCACAATGTCCCGTATGCGGTCATATATCATTCATCCGATTGCGATGAAACCTTGGTGAGTCATTGAGTACACTCCAGAGAAGGTTTCAGGCTTAGTAAATCTATTTTACAATAGGTAGTGCATGTGTAGATTCAACAAATGAGTGACGGCACGCGAATCATTTAAAGAAAATCCCTTATGCGTTCATATGTCATTCATCCGATTCCGATGAAACTTTGATGAGTTGTTGTGTACACGCCAGGGAAGGTGTTCAACTTGGTAAGTCCATTTTACAATATTGGTAGCGCACGAGTAGATGTAACAAATGAGTGACGACGCGCGAAGTGTTCCAACAAAATCCCGTATTTGTTATATGCCATTTATCCGATTGCGATGAAACTTTGGAGAATTGTTTTGCACGCTCCCACGAATGTTTCTATATTAGTTAATTAAATGCACGATAGTTTAGAGGCAGATAACAGAAATTGAAAAAATATTGTGTATCTGGAAGCACTTCAAGAAACAAAGTTACAACACTTTCTTTGATTGGCAGAACAACGTCTGCCGGGTCAGCTTGTCTACGATATAAAGCTCAAATACCACTCACTCACTCACTGACTGATTCATTCATCACGAAATCTCAGAAACCACCGAACGGATTGGAATCAAATTTGGTATGCAGCTTCCTCAAGGGCCGCAAACGCCCACTAAGAAAGGATTTTTGGATATTCAGGTTCTAAAGGGGTGTTAAGGGGGTAGACCTGCATTTCATTGAATAGCAATATCTCCCGATTGGTTTCATTGACGGATGTGATACTCGGCATATAAACTCATCATTAAAAAAAAAGAAGACACGTGTCTGAGGGTTTTTCGATGTGGTGTATATTATGAGGTGAAAGGGGTGAAAAGTGGGGGTTGAAGGATTCCTAACGGAGCGTGTATCCCTTAAACAACATAGGCCAGGAGTTTGGAACTCAGCGGG
Organism: Meconema thalassinum; assembly: GCA_946902985.2. NCBI lineage: Eukaryota > Metazoa > Arthropoda > Insecta > Orthoptera > Tettigoniidae > Meconema > Meconema thalassinum. The sequence goes on along the minus strand of OX336391.1, from coordinate 230,551,251 downwards.
AAAATATCAGCATAAATAATAAGTAAATAGGTGTTGGACCGTTTTTTCATAAATCCAATTTAAGGGGCCCATGGGGAGGGGTGAAATTATGGGGGAGGGGGGAAACGTAATATGTCTGAGTGTAAAATTATACATGGCCTATGTTGTAGACAATAACACATTACATCTTTTTTGTCTCTTGCTATTTCATCATACGACGAATACTTAGGGAGTTATTAATGATTTTATATTTTTTGGCCGGAATTTTCTAAGTCCCAGGAATGACATAAAAATTGATTCGAATGAAATTTCAAAAAATAGTTTTTTTAAATACTTTTATTATATTTTTCACGTCTTTTAGGGTCCGAAACCAACATGATATTTTGATGTTTTTTTTTCGTCCCATGCATTTTTGGTTTCAGGTGATTGAATTATTTTCCACTAGGACCGTTGCTTATCTACTATATAAAGCTCAAATACCACTCACTGACTCATCCATTCATCACGAAATCTCAGAAACCACCGAACGGATTGGATTTAAATTTGGTATCCAGCTTCCTCAAGAGCCGCAAACGCCCACTAAGAAAGGATTTTTGGATATTCAGATTCTAAAGGCGTGTTAAGGGAGTAGACCTGCATTTCATTGAATAGCAATATCTCCCGATTGCTTTCATTGGGGGATGTGATACTCGGCATATAAACTCATCATTAAAAATAAGAAGACACGTGTCTGAGGTTTTTTTTCGATGTGGTGTATATTATGAGGTGAAAGGGGTGAAAAGTGGGGGTTGAAGGATTCCTAACGGAGCGTGTATCTCTTAAACGACATAGGCCAGGAGTTTGGAACTCAGCCGAAAAAAATCAGTATAAAAAATAACTAAACAGGTGTTTGACGTTTTTCATAAATCCAATTTAAGGGGCCCATGGGGAGGGGTGAAATTATGGGGGAGGGGGGAAACGTAATATGTCTGAGTGTAAAATTATACATGGCCTATGTTGTAGACAATAATACATTACATCTTTTTTGTCTCTTGCTATTTCATCATACGACGAATACTTAGGGAGTTATTAATGATTTTGTATTTTTTGGCCGGAATTTTATAAGTCCCAGGAATGACATGAAAATTGATTCGAATGAAAATTCAAAAAATTGTTTTTTTTAATACTTTTATTATATTTTTCACGTCTTTTAGGATCCGAAACCAACATGATATTTTGATGTTTTTTTTTTCGTCCCATGCATTTTTGGTTTCAGGTGTTTGAATTATTTTCCACTAGGACCGTTGCTTATCTACTATATAAAGCTCAAATACCACTCACTGACTCATTCATTCATCACGAAATCTCAGAAACCACCGAACGGATTAGATTGAAATTTGGTATCCAGCTTCCTCAAGGGCCGCAAACGCCCACTAAGAAAGGATTTTTGGATATTCAGATTCTAAAGGGGTGTTAAAGGGGTAGACCTGCATTTCATTGAATAGCAATATCTCCCGATTGGTTTCATTGGGGGATGTGATACTCGGCATATAAACTCATCATTAAAAATAAGGAGACACGTGTCTGAGTTTTTTTCTCGATGTGGTGTATATTATGAGGTGAAAGGGGTGAAAAGTGGGGGTTGAAGGATTCCTAACGGAGCGTGTATCTCTTAAACGACATAGGCGAGGAGTTTGGAACTCAGCCGAAAAAAATCAGCATAAAAAATAACTAAACAGGTGTTTGACGTTTTTCATAAATCCAATTTAAGGGGCCCATGGGGAGGGGTGTAATTATGGGGGAGGGGGAAAACGTAAGATGTCTGAGTGTGAAATTATACATGGCCTATGTTGTAGACAATAACACATTACATCTTTTTTGTCTCTTGCTATTTCATCATACGACGAATACTTAGGGAGTTATTAATGATTTTGTATTTTTTGGCCGGAATTTTCTAAGTCCCAGGAATGACATAAAAATTGATTCGAATGAAATTTCAAAAAATAGGTTTTTTTTAATACTTTTATTATATTTTTCACGTCTTTTAGGGTCCCAAACCAACATGATATTTTGATGTTTTTTTCGTCCCATGCATTTTTGGTTTCAGGTGATAGAATTATTTTCCACTAGGACCCATGCTTATCTATCTATTTAACTAATGTTATAACAGGATTACAAATGTTGTTGCGGGCGAAGCCGCGGGTAACAGCTAGTCTAATATATAAAAGTGAAAGTCTGTATGTATGTGGGTATGTGGATCTGTTCCGTATACAAATCTACACCGTTCCACCAATCTCAACCAAATTTTGCATACACATAGTTTAGGACCCAGAAGGAACCGCTGGCTACATGAATTTACGATAGTCTTTCTCATTCTTCTGATTTCGACCCTTTTGCACTCCAGCACATGCTAATCAAATCATAAAATATACTCATGAAGGAATGGCAAGGCGGATAGTTTCCATGGCAACATAGCTCAAGTCGAGACACGGCCGACTGGATGCCATTTGCGCTCTGCACTACCGGTATAGAAAATGAGGATCTTTACTTGAAATCACGTTAGTTACTCAACTTCTCACACAGCACTGTCAACCGAGTTTAGCATAACAAAGACTTGACACTATCTTCTACTATATATTTGTCAAATACCACTCACTCACTCATTCATTCATCACGAAATCTCAGAAACCATCAAACGGATTGGAATGAAATTTGGTATGCAGCTTCCCCAAGGGCCGCAAATGCCCACTAAGAGAGGATTTTTGGATATTCTGGTTCTAAAGGGGTGTTAAGGGGGTAGACCTGCATTTCATTGAACAGCAATATCTCCCGATTGGTTTCATTGGGGGATGTGATACTCGGCACATAAACTCATCATTAAAAATAAGAAGACACGAGTCGGAGGGTTTTTCGATGTGGTGTATATTATGAGATGAAAGGGGTGAAAAGTGGGGATTGAAAGATTCCTAACGGAGCGTGTATCTCTTAAACGACATAGGCGAGGAGTTTGAAACTCAGCGGGAAAAAATCAGCATAAAAATAAGTAAATATGTGTTTGACCGTTTCATCATAAATCCAATTTAAGGGGCCCATGGGGTGCGGTGAAATTCTGGAGGGGGGGGGGGGAGAAACAGGAAAGAAAGTGTCTTAACTGATTGACTGACTCACTCACTCATCAAACTCAGGGGGAAAAACTGCTTTAAAGTAAGTAAATAGCTGTTCGACAGTTTTTTTCATAAATCAAATTTAAGGGGTTAATGGGGAGGGGTGAAATTCTGAAAAACGAAAATTGAAAGAAAATGTCCTGACTCACTCACTCACTCACTCATCATCGCCCAGCCAAAATGATTGAAGTTAGAAACATGACAGTTTGGGGATATGTTCATTGTATTTCAAAACAGTCTACTAAGGGAGGATTTTCGGATATTCAGGTTCTAAAGGGGTCTTAATGGGGTTAAACCTGCATTTCATTGAATAACAATATCTCCCGATTGGTTTCATTGGGGGATGTGATACACGGCATATAAACTCATCATTAAAAAGTAAGACACGTGTCTGAGGGTTTTTCGATGTGGAGTATATTATGAGGTGAAAGGGGGTGAAAAGTAGGGATTGAAAGATTCCTAACGGAGCGTGTATGTCTTAAACGACATAGGCGAGGAGTTTGAAACTCAGCGGAAAAAAATCAGCATAAACATAAGTAAATATGTGTTTGACCGATTTTTTTTTCATAAATCCAATTTAAGAGGCCCATGGGGAGGGGTGAAATTCTGTGGGGGGGGGGGGGACAGGAAAGAAAATGTCCTAACTGATTGACTGACTGACTCACTCATCAAACTCAGGGGGAAAAACTGCTTTAAAGTAAATAGCTGTTCGACAGTTTTTTTTATCAATCAAATTGAAGGGGTTCATCGGGAGGGGTGAAATTCTGAAGGGAAAAAAATGAAAGAAAATGTCCTGACTCATTCACTCACTCATCATCGCCCAGCCAAAAATATTGAAGTTGGAAACATGGCATTTTGGGGATATGTTCGTTGTATGTCAAAACCGTACACTAAGGGAGGATTTTTGGATATTCAGGCTCTAAAGGGGTCTTAAGGGGGTTAAACCTGAATTTCATTGAATAACAATATCTCAAGAGTCGTTTCATTTGTGGATGTGATACTCGGCATATAAACTAATCATTAAAAATACGCAGACATGTGTCTAAGGTTTTTTCGATGTGGTGTATTATTATGAGGTGAAAGGGGTGAAAAGTGGGGGTTGAAGGATTCCTAACGGAGCGTGTAGGCCTATCTCTTAAACGACATAGGCGAGAAATTTGAAACGCAGCGAAAAATCATCAGCTAAAAAGATAAGTAAATCGGTGTTCGACCGTTTTTTCATAAATTAATTTAAGGGGCCAATGGAGTGGGGTGAAATTCAGGGGGAAAAAAGGAGAGAAAGTGTCCTAACTGACTAACTCACTCACCAAACTCAGGGGAAAAAGACAGCTTTAAAAATAAGTTAATAGGTGTTCAAGCGTTTTTTCATCAATCCAATTTAAGGGGCCCAGAGGGAGGGGTGAAATTCTGGTAAAAATAATTGAAAGAAAACGTCCTGTCTGACTCACTCACTCATCACGCCCAGCGAAAACTATTAAAGTTGGAAAAATGAAATTTTGGGTATATGTTCGCTGTATGTCGAAAACGTCAACTAAGGAATGATTTTTGTTTATTCGGGTTTTAAAGAGATGTTAAGGGGGTAAACGTGTATTTCATTGAATAACGATATATCATGAGTTGTTTCTTAGGGGATGTGATATTCGGTATATAAACTAATCATTAAAAATAATCAGACATATGTCTAAGGGTTTATCGATGTGTTGTATATTATGAGGTGATAGGGGTGAAAATTGGTGGTTGAGGGATTCTTGACGGAGCGTGTATCTCTTAAAGGACATAGGCGAGAAGTATGAAATTCGGCGGGAAAATAACAGTTTAAAATACAAGTAAATAGGTGTTCGACTGTTTTTTTCATAAATCCAATTTAAGGGGCCCTTGGTGAGAGGTAAAATTCTGGGAAAAAAAAACAGGAAAGAAAGTGTCCTAACTGATTGACTCACTTACTCACTCATCAAACTCAGGGGGAAAACAGCTTTAAATAAGTAAATAGGTGTTCGACCGTTTGTTTTATAAATCCAATTTAAGGGGTTCATGGGGAGGGGTGAAATTATCAAAAATAAATGAAAGGAAATGTCCTGACTGACTCACTCACTCATCAAAGCCCAGCCAAAATTATTAAAGTTAGAAACATGACATTTTGGGGATATGTTCGTTGTATGTCGAAAACGTCCACTAAGGAAAGAGTTTAGAATATTCAGGTTCTAAATAGGTGTTAAGGGGGGTAAACGTGCATTTCATTGAATAACCATATCTCACGAGTGGTTTCATTTGGGGATGTGATACTTGGCATATATACTAATCATTAAAAATAAGCTGACACATGTCTAATGGTTTTTCGATGTAGTGTATATTATGAGGTGAAAGGGATGAAAAGTGGGGGTTGAAAGATTCCTAACGGACCGTGTATCTCTTAAACGACATAAGCGAGGAGTTTGAAACTCGGAGGAAATCAATCAGCTTAAAAATAAATAAATAAATAAATAAATAAATAAATAAATAAATAAATAAATAAATAAATAAATAAATAAATAAATAAATAAATAAATAAATAAATAAATAAATAAATATGTGTTCGACCGTTTTTTCATAAATCCAATTTAAGGGGCCTATGGGGAGGGGTGAAATTGTGGAAGAAAAACGTCCCCTAATGAAGGATTTTTGGATGTTCACTCTCATCGACCAACCCAAACGATTAAAGTTAGAAGAATGATATTTTGGGGATATGTTTGTTGTGTGTCGAAAACGTCTACCAAGGAGGGATTTTTGGATATTCAGGTTCTAAAAGGGTGTTAATGGGGTTAAACCTGCATTTCATTGAATAACAATATGACACGACTATGACGCGAGCGAAGCGAGGCTAAAAATGAGATGATGTGCGTCTATGTATTACTCAATCACGCAAGTACCACTGGTCCGATTTACATGAATTTTACATGGAAGTAGCTGATTTACCTGGTTAAAATATAGGTTACTTTTGATTTCAATACTTTGTACTATTTAAAGATGGCGACCATTTTAGTGACTTCACTACACCCTTTGGTTTAAAACTTTCATATTTCCATTTCAAATACAAAGAGAACGCTAAGAAATAGCAAACGTTTGATGGTATATACGAGGTTAAAAATTACATTTTCTATCCGAAAGGTATCTCCAACCGTTAGCGAGTAAAACCTAAATTTGTGCTATAAAACACGGTCAACGCCGAGCGGTGTAGTTGGACAAAATGTTCCATCCTTAATCTCCCTCTGCGCAGCACCTCGCCTATCCCCTGTTTTAACTGTCACCTTCATATTTTAATTTATTTATGACGCGTAGCGAAGCACGGGTACTTCAGCTAGTAACCTAATAAAAATCAGTGACGGTTGACGACTAACATCAATCAAATTGGGCGCGGTTTCGAAAAAGGTACATTGTTTGAAAATGAATGAAAATCTACAGCCTGCTTCCAGTCTCCGACCGGGTCAGGAATGGAATGAATGAAGCCCCCATCTAGCGGCGAGGATATGAACTGTGCCGGCTGCCGAGGCCTGACGCACTCCTCTGGGGCAATGATTAAATGAATGACAGATGAAATGAAATGATAGTGGAGAGTGTTGCTGGAATGAAATGTTGACAGGGAAAACCGGAGTACCCGGAGAAAAACCTGTCTGCCTCCGTTTTGTCCAGCACAGATTTCACATGGAGTGACCGGGATTTGAACCACGGACCCAACGGTGAGAGGCCGGCGTGCTGCCGCCTAAGCCACGGAGGCTTTTAATGATTGTACAGGGGTAAATAAATGTTTTAAATAGTTCGAGCTATAGCAAGTACTAATATTCAGATCTTTGTTACATGAATGCTCAAGTATTTGCACCAGTCTTCTTCTACAAGTATTTCCGAACCGATATTACATTGAAAATCATGTCTTCGCCCTCTCCCTATTCTCATCAGACTACATTTACTCGTATTTACGGTATCTTTATTTAGTTGTCAACAACCCATTTATGGACCAGGTTGAGGTCAGATGGTAACTAGGCCTAAATGCTGTCTTGTGAGCTATGATTTTTTTAAATCTTTTCAAATGATCTTGTTGACTTCGTCGTTATGCTTGGGTCTAACGTTATGCGTTACGGAGACGGTTACGGCGTGTATGACGTCATCATGTTGTTCAGTGCATATGCACCGAGTCTGAGTTTACTCCTGGGAGTCGGCGAGTACGTGACGTCAGACAGGAAAACAGGGTGACTCCTAAAGAGATGTACACGATGTCAGATAAGAATACAGGGTGACCCTTAACGAGGTATACAAATATGTCAGACAAGAATACAGGGTGACTCCTAGAGAGATATACAAGACGTCAGATAAGATTACAGGGTGACTCTTCAAGAGGTGTACACGATATCAGACATGAATACAGGGTGACTCCTAAAGAGGTGTGCAAGATGTCACACAAGAATACAGGGTGACTCCTACAGAGATATACAAGACGGCAGATAAGAATACAGGATGACTCCTAAAGAGGTGTACAAGATGCCAGATAAGAATACAGGGTGACTCCTAAAGAGGTGTACACGGTGTCAGACAGGAATACAGGGTGACTCCTAAAGAGGTGTACAAGATGCCAGATAGAATACAGGCTGACTCCTAAAGAGATATACAAGACGTCATATAAGAATACAGGGTGACTCCTAAAGAGGTGTACAAGATGCCAGATAGAATACAGGGTGACTCCTAAAGAGATACACAAGACGCCAGATAAGAATACAAGGTGACTCATAAAGAGGTGTACAAGATGGCAGAGAAGAATACAGGGTGACTCCTAAAGAGGTACACAAGATGTCAGACGATAATACAGGGTGACTCCTAAAGAGGTGTACTGTCTCCAAATTCGTATTAAGAGATGCCAGGAACAGATATGAAAGGCAACCATAGAAAATGGAACATTTAATTAAAATTGGAAAATGAATTTCGGAACAGGTCCGTTGCATAAAAAATTATAGTCATGAAGTATTGCCCAATAAGAAGCTGGTTAGCTGGAGGTAATCACCTCCTAGTAAGGGCGGATCTGATTGGATCATCCTACGAGATAGACCACAGGCAGTACTTGAGGAAAGAGAACGTGATTGGAGGATCCATTGGGCGACCTTAGAATTGGAATATTTTATTTTGGCAAGTATGCTATTTAATGCATTTGGAAGTATTGAAGATTGGTAATAAATCGAAGAAATTATTTAAGATATTATCAGGATTTTTTTTCCTTGGATAATTACGCCCGAAGTCTGTATAATGATATTCATGTCCGAGCCTTGCATTATGGGGCATTGAGAAAGAGGGCGCAATTTTTCTGAAAGCATGTGGAAGGAAGAGACGGCCATTGTGTGAGAGAGTGCAACACGGGTTGTTGAACCGGACTGATGTCAGCCATGAATTCCGAAAACGTGATGCGGGAGTGTGTACAAGTGTTTCAGTGAAGGAAAGAACAATACGAATATGTGTAACCTTGTTGTATCACGGTGCTAATATTGTGCGAAGCACGTAAGTCCGTATATGAATTTGAGTGTGTAATGGAATAGTTTTGGTAGAGACCGGTGTCGTGGTTTTACAATGAATTACCAGTGTGCATTATGTGTCGCGTCCGTAGAGAAGGTGGGATTATGAATATACATCGTGAAGGACACTGTAAGTACATATTTGGAAGGAAACATTTTGAAAGGGACACGCTATTTTGGGAACGATATGTTCGATTGTGAAGTGGAGTGCAATAAAATGGTGACGAACGTCATGGACACATGGTTGGAAGGAACATTTGATCTGTCAGAGGGAGCCATGTTATATTGCTAAATTATGCTGTGGGAAATGTGATCTATATCAAGGGTGGAAGAATTCCTTCGAGTGGTCACTTAAAAATGAAATGCAGGAAAAGCAATGTTCACACAGCTACTTCATGGAAGGCACAATCTGATGAAGATCATCATGGACTATAACCAGCCTAAGGATGGAGAGAGGCTACAGAATTGTCCGGTTAGAGAAGAAGAGCAAGGTCGAAGGGAAGACCGAGGATCGAACGAGTGGACTGTCAGGGGCGGACCGAACACCGAGGATATCCGGGTCCCATTTCAAACTATGGAACCGTGGGGCCGGCTACGTGCAAGCTCGCCGCGATCAAGAAAAGGTGAAATGACGCTTGGAGTGAGGCTAGGGACTCGCCAGCTGCTTGAGGTTGGATGCAGTTTCCCGATCCTGTGTGTATTTGGGTCTACACGTGTTTTATCGCCAGTTCTGCTTAAAGTAAGACAAGCTCTTCATTCAAATAGCCCCTGTATTTAGATTGGTATATTTTGAAGCATTTCTGGTGTTCAGTAGTAGTTTGTTCTGTATAAAGTTATAGCTATGGTAATCTGTGATTTACTTCTTCGAAGCAAGTTCTTTCCGCATTTTGAATTCGGGTTAGCTTCAGTTCCAGCTAGGTTTGGGATCATTGCAGGCGAGTTAACTTCGTGTTGTCCGTGTCTGGTTTGTGAAGTCCTCGCTTCGATGATTACCGCTGGCATTTATACATTTTTAATGTTCATACAGATTTGGATTTCGACCTTTTGGGTTTTTGAAATTATTTATTTTGGATTCGAGTGTGTTTCCAGATGAACAGTTTCCTTCGCACTTTCACTTCTTCGCATTCCATATTTTGCGCAGTTGCCACTTTGCAGTTTAGAGAATTTTCAGTTTTTGGAAATTTGCTTTCGCAAATTAAATTTTCTTAGATATTCTTATTTTTTGGATTTAGCTATTTTGATCTTCGACGATTCTTTAATATTGTGATTTTGCACAATTATCCGACTTTACCATTAAACCGACAGTAGTGGCTACGCTGGCTAAAGCGCAGCATTAGGTCATGGGGCCAAGCTCTCTGCTGACTCGGTAGACGCGTAGGTTCGAGCCCCACCGTCGGCCGTCCTTGAAATGGTTTTCCGTGGTTTCCCATTTTCAACACCTGGCAAATGCTGGGACGGTACCTTCTGACAGGCCACGGCCGCTTCCTTCCACATCCTTGCCCAGTTTCATTCACCATCATTCATTTCATCTCTCATTCACTCCTATCATGAGGTTGGCGTCAGGAAGGGCATCCGGCCGTAAAAACCATCGCCACAAAGACTTCCATCGCATCTCATCCCCGACCCCGTTGGAAAAACGGGTATAATAAGGAGTAGACATACACACATCCGACTTTACCATTTTAATTATTTTTCTCGATTTTGGATTTTCACATTTCGGTGAATTTTTTATTTAGGATTTTGAAATTTTCTCTTTGAAAATTTATTCCATTTCTGATATTGGAATTTGATTTTTTTTCTCGGAATTTCAGAAAATCCTGATTTTTTATTTTTTTATTAATTTGGAACTTCAATCCTGACTTGATATTTTCCTAATTTATAATTTATTCTTCCTTTGGAAGTGTAAATTAATTTTCAGTTTTGACTTTTAGAAAATTTCTCGTTAATTGGAAGTTGGTTGCTACTTTGACCATTCAGACGAAGAATTCTTTCGGAAAACAATTTTGAATTATAAATTGTAATGATAATTGGAGCGATGTTCACGACTGTTGTTATAGAGTGACAAAATGTATAATAATCAATTATTTCAATGTTTAATGAATATAGTTCACGCCTAAGTGACTAATGTTTTTGAGTTGACACTCACAATCAATGTACTTTGAAACTGATAATAGTTGGAAATGTTTCGTGCTTAGTTAACTCGCACTAGGAAAGAGTCATACGATTTGTCACTGCTATTGTTGTTAAAGCATATTTAAAATTAGTATCAACGTCATTGAATTACTTATAACTTGAGGGAGAGATGTTCCTTTTTGGTATTGTTAGATTGTAGTTTTTACATTGAAGAGGTGTGCGATAATACCAATTGTTTCTTTGGTATTTCGAAGGTCGACCCCTGTAAGGGATATGTCCTGGGAACCTTTCCTCTGTCAATGGTGGTTGTTGTTGTTAGTTGGCTGCGTTTCGTGTATGATTAGGATTGCAGTCTAGTTAGTCAGCTTTGAGCTGTGGTTGCCGTTCGTTGGAACGTTGAGTTATTGGGTTGTGGAGTTTATTTCGACTACTGATAGATTATTTTACTGTGTTTGATGACAGTATTTTCATTCGTATTGTAGGATCACCTCGGTGGTGTTTGATGTTGATCTGATAGGCTGTCGTGTTCATGCAGATCAGCTTGGTTGTCGATACCGGGTGCTCCAAAAGTTTAGTATTCAGGACGTTGATATTAATTCAGTTTATTATTATTGTTATTGTTTTCAAATATTGGATCAGAACAGGGGTTCATTGGATAGCACTCTCGTCTTTCTTGATCGGAATGCTAAGCCATATTTTGCCCCATAACCTCGATATTGATCACTGTCAGTTAGTGTTGATAAATCCTATATCTATAAAGATTAGTGGATGAACATTGGGGTAGATAATGTTCTCAGATGACATGTATATAGATAGTATTCGGTATTTCTTAAATTTAGTATTTGAATTAAAAGGTATTTCGGTAATTAAGTAAAGAATAAAACTCAGGATCTGTGTATAGAGTAAAATATTGATATTGTAATTAGTGAGAGGCTGTCACTATTTAAATTCATGAAGGGGGGCTGTTTCTTATTATTTATAAATATTCTTTTTGTTGATCCTGATAGCAAAGGCAAAGGCATGTTGCCAATTTATTAGTTGTTGATTTTAAGTCGTTATCTTTGTGATTTAGTTGGCGTTATGTCAGAGAGTGTGTCATAAGACATTAATGATAATGACATTTTGTTACGGATTTTCGGTTTGTTTATAACCATCTTTGCGTTGTTTACCTTTTGAATAAATTTGGGCACGCATTTGCGTCTGCTTATACCATTACCACAATACTCTTGCGTTGTGATTTATAGATAGTGGGAGGTTAGGAAAATACCATGGTTATTATAGCGGCTTGAACCATTTTATCCATTTCCCTGTTCCTGTTACGCCCGTGTGAATGAGAGTCTCGCGCTCTGGTGTATGTTGTCGCTGATCCTGTGGAGGATTTACCATTGCGTTTTGATGATATCGCCTGATATGTGTCCACGATTTGCAGAGTGTGTGATGCCTGATATTTCGGTAAGTATTATTATTAACCGGGGTACTGCCGTTGGTGTCGATCCACTGTCATCTTGAATTTTGGCATTCACGACACTGCTGAAATCGGATACAGTACAAAATGACAGACAAGAATACAGGGTGACTCCTAAAGAGGTGTGCAGGATGTCAGAGCAAAATTCAGGGTGACACTTAACGAGGTGTACAGTATGTTAGATTTAATTCAAATACAGAGTGACCCTTAAAGAGGTTTTTCAAGATATCAGATTCAAATAATGGGTGACTCTTAAAGAGTTGTAAAAGATGTCAGACTCAAATACAGGATGACCCTTAAAGAGGTGCCCGCACGGGAAGCCTAAGTTAATGGTTAATGGAGTCTGCTGAAAGAGTCCTGGGGCTTCGAGCGAAGCGACAAGCCCCCCTGAGCCTTTCTAACATGTGTAGCATTTGTAGCATGCGTCATTTGAAATGATATAAAGTCTAGTCTTTCAGACTGACTGTAATTTTTATATTAAACAATCATCCGCGAAGAATCTGCCGTCACTTCACGTGTAGTCATTTATCCGCAATTCTGATGTTTATTATAGCACATATGGTGGGTTCACCCGCATATTATGCAGTCCTCGGGACATTCCTAATGTGACGAGAGTCTCAAGACATATCCAACATTTTCCCTATCATTATTGACACTATATTTATGTATTGAATGTGAGCGCATCGAACAACCTCCTCTCAGTAGCCTAATATTCCAAGCTTGGGTATAGCGTATCTCTGGTTGACAAAGGAGGGATCGCTTATGTATTGCTACACCACAGCACCGGCAGCATTGACTGCCGGGGCCATTACGATGTCAAGCTCTCTTCCCGTATAAATAGCAGGCTATGAATTTTAAACGTTCCAACTCCTAGCATAGGTTGTGTGAGGTGTCACGGTGCCAACAAAAGGGACAGGCAGCGAGCATGTGAGGATAAGGCGGAGGTGCGCCATTCCCTCTTCTTTATGGTTTTATCCGAATTCGCTATGAAGACAGCTAATAGCGTATCATATGTTATGGCACAACTTCCCTTTCTATGTGGCTCACATTTCCTACTCCAGACAAGGTGTTAATATAACTCGTTTTGACAGGAGATTTTCCTACGACCCGAGTGTACTTGGCCATCATTACACCATTTAGAACCAGGGGCGGCCGTACCTTATGTGCTGTGGAACGTTTGTTTTATTTGAAAATAAATTAATAATATTATCTACAATAAAATAAAGTTCATTAAAAAGATGTCAGCCAAAGAATAGAAAATATTTCAACTACCCTAACAACCAGGTATCTACACAAAGAAAGAAAGAAAGAAAGAAAGAAAGGAAGAAAGAGATCGAAAAGAAAGAATGAAAGAAAGAAAGAAAGAAAGAAAGAAAGAGATCGAAAAGAAAGAAAGAAAGAAAGAAAGAAAGGAAGAAAGAAAGAAAGAAAGAAAGAAAGAGAGAAAGAGATCGAAAAGAAAGAAAGAAAGAAAGAAAGAAAGAAAGAAAGAATGTGCTGAGTGAAGCAGGTAATGACCAATTTAATGATATTGGAATGCGTGATACGCAGTGAGCAGGAAGGCATCTGCAGTTCAAACCCGACTGCCTCCTCCTGGCGCGATATCAATAGTCGTGCGCTCTCCTCCGCGTCCGGCACTGGCTCTGCAGATCGCAGCTCAGCGAGAATTTCTACGTTTATTGCCAGCAAACATGAACTTTGCCTTTTGCGCATGCGTGTCCAACTTTTTCGTTGTGCTTTTGGGCTAAGAGCCAAGACCAGAGCCAAGACATCACAGCGATTTTTCGTTCGACCACAGAGAGGCAGCACTGGTCGCGAAATAAGAACGTGGCAGGTGTCACCTTCTAGATTTTGCGGTAGTATTTTAGAGTAAATCACTCAAAGCAAACGAGAGAAGATAGAGGAAGCCATCAGCTGTTCCCATCAGAAGATCTTTTAATGCTCCCAACTTACCTATTATTTAGACACATTCTGTAAATCGATGAACAATTTAAATCATAATTCTTATATTGCCGAAATAGCTTGCCGCGACGGTGGGTGAGTGATTATCGTGTCGGACTGCCAATGCCAAACTCCTGGCCTTGGTAAGTGGTTTTTGAAAGACGACAAAAAATCACGATACGCATGTCATACGATGTTGGCATGTTAAAGAACCCATTTGAATTCAGTGGGCCGTGTTCATAATTGCTAAATTAATCTCGGGATTTTCCTCCAACACAAAGATCCTAATTTATCTTCTAGAAAGCGCTATAGTGTCAATGAGCTTATACATCTAACCTCCTTGACTTTCATAGCGCTTCAAGAAGCGATAAAATTCTACATGCAAGTTGCCCTCTGGGCATGAATTAACAAAGCTTGCACCCGGCACCCGAGGCCATACGATAATATTATTATTATTGTTGAAATAAGGACATGATTTAAAATATCTTGTTTGTAAATTTCGCTATAGCAAAATAACATGTAATTTTGCATTACGACGTTGCTGGTTCCATTTTAATGCTTTTGGTAACACTGAGAAGTTCTGTTTTTTTGCGCGCTCCCACCAAGTATTTCTGAATTCGTGAATACGAGTATATTGTCATTGCTGATTTCATTGTGTGTTAAATTAACTTTGAGTGAAGAATGTATATTTTATGCATATACTATACTTGTATGTGTTGAGTTTGTTCAGTATGGAAAACTCAGTAGAGAGCCTCAAGTGTTACTGAGTGAATGTTTTCTATATGCTTTGAAATATGTTTATTTTTTGGAAGACAGATGGGTTTCACTACCCAACTTATTTTCTGCAACAGTCGCTGTCTGTCTGCGACATACGTGCCCCAGATGAAACATCAGGGGATAAATGAAAATGACGAATTAACTCTAGTGGACTGTATTTACAAAAATGTACATGTTACAAAAGACACAACACTTGATATGCGAAGGGGCTGATGCTCCGAAACACAAACACATTCAGCCATGATGGCAACTTCACTCTCTGTCCAGGTCACTGCTGCCAACCTAAACATAAATAAATGTCCTTTGCCAACTGTGGAAATAACACAATTATATTCTCCCTGAGAGCAAACATACTCCCCACCTTGAAATACATGGATTTCAATAATCTGAAATGGAAACACTGAAATGTTCCAATGACAAGGACATAAAACACTAAAATATTCACTAACTTAAAACACTGACATATTAACAGTCAAAATTATGTGTCTGCTCAATTGGTAGCGGAGCTACCTTGGAAACAGGTCGTTTAAAAATACCACTGTTGCACTTCACTGAAACCACTCTTACCACATTGTCTTTACCACCATGCACTTCTGTGATAACACCAAGGGGCCACTGGAGTGGGGGAACATTGTCTTCCCGTATCAGCACCACAGTACCTGGTGATACGTTGCTGGAGGAGGTCGTCCATTTGCTGCGCTGTTGCAGATGGGTGAGGTAATCTAATGACCATCTCTTCCAAAAGGATTGGAGTCTTTGTTGCAGAACCTTATATCTAGTTAACAAAGGCCGTTTACATAATGTTAAATCGGGTTCGGGAAGAGTAGTGAGGGGTTCGCCTATAAGGAAGTGACCTGGTGTCAAGGTAGATGCATCTGAAGGATCATTTGACAGGGTTAGAAGGGGACGTGAGTTTAAGCAAGCCTCAATTTGCGCAGTTAATGTAGCCAATTCTTCATATGTGAAATGAAGTGTTCCGAGAACTCTTCTTAGATGTTGTTTGAGGGATTTTACTCCGGCCTCCCAAAGCCCTCCAAAATTAGGGGCATGAGGAGGTATGAAATGCCACTTAACTCCACAACTACTGGCGAAGTTACTGATCTCCTCTCTAGTCCGTTCCTGAGTGAACAATTTCTTGCGCTCCTTGAGCTCTTTACTAGCACCTTGGAAATTTGTACCATTGTCGGAGTACATGTTGCTGCATAATCCTCTTCTTGCGATGAATCTCCTGAGTGCTGCGAGGAAAGCTTGAGTGGTTAGGTCGGAAACTATTTCTAAATGAATGGCCTTGGTGCACATACATATGAAAATGCATATGTAACCCTTGACAATGGTCTTTCTACGTGGATTGCCGATCTTCAAGTAGAAAGGGCCCGTGAAGTCTGTGCCGGTGTTGCGGAATGGTCTTGCTTGAGACACACGAACTGAGGGCAACTGTCCCATTACTTGCTGTGTAGTTTTGGCTTTGAACCTGAAGCATTTGGTACAAGTGTTAATAACTCTTCGAACCACCGACTTTCCATTGATGATCCAGTAGCACTGTCTGATGGATGCTAAAGTCAACTGGTTTCCTGAATGTAGGAGTCTTTCATGTTCCCTCTTGATTATTAAATCAGTAAACTGATGTTTAGCGGGCAAAATCATCTGATGTTTGAAATCGTAGTCTTGATTGGAGTTCTCTAGTCTTCCTCCAACTCTCAAGATTTGATCCTTGTCTAAAAATGGTACTAAACTTTGAAGTTTGCTACGTCTTGACACTGCATTGTGTTTCAAAAGATCAGCTATTTCCTCGCGGAATGCTATTGACTGTACTAGTCTAACACATGTCATGTTAGTTTGCTGCAACTCTTCTATTGTTAATGGACCATGTTTCCGTTCTGAAGGTTTGTGTTTAGTGTTGTGCACGAATCTTAAACAGTATGCTAACACTCTTTGTAGCTTGAGATGGGAAGAAAATCTTGTGAGCACTCTGCAGGATTAGAGTGGACTGAACAACTAAGCACTATCTTGCGTTGCTCAGGAATCTCTGATTCAGGTTGTTGACTGGAAGTGGGCCAGTTTCGTTCCGAACACTGTAGCCATTCAGGGCCATGCCACCAAAGATGATTATTTAAAAGGTTTGTAGGATCAGTTCCTCGAGAAATCAGATCTGCAGGATTGTCTGCTGATGCTACGTGCTTCCAATCCTTGACCGAAGTGTTGCCTTGCACTTCAGCCACACGGTGAGCAACAAATGTTTTCCATTTTGACGGTTCTCCTGCTAACCATGCGAGAACAATCTTTGAGTCTGTCCACAGATGAATGCTATGGAATTCAATATTGAGAACATGACACATCCTTTTAACCACTTGTGACAATAGTACTGCTGCACACAACTCTAGTCTGGGTAGCGTGATCTGTTTCAGTGGAGCCACTCTGGACTTGGAGCACAGGAAATGTGTTATTACGTGACCTTGATCTGTTGACCAGCGTAGGAATAAACATGCACCGTAGCCCTTCAAGGATGCATCAGCGAAGCCATGCAACTGCACCTGAGTACAATTTTCTTGAAGCACAAATCTGTTAATATATATATTGTCAATCAAGGGTATTTGAGAATGCAGAGTACGCCATCTTGTAAGAAGTTCCGTTGGAAGTTCATCATCCCATCCTATCTTCTCTTGCCATAGTTGCTGCAAAAACATCTTGAATGCGATGACAAGAGGACTGATTAGCCCAATAGGGTCATAAATTGACGACACAATCGATAACACCTTGCGTTTGGTCACTGGAGATCCACTTCCTTGTTCTTTCTGCACACCACTGGATATCTGTAGTTTGTCTGTCGCTGGATGCCAAAGTAGACCTAAAGTCTTTATATTTTCTCCAGAATCAGTCTGAAGGGGAAGCTGCGTTTCTCTGCAGTCCTTTGGAACCGCCTCTAACAATGCTGGATGGTTCGAGCACCATTTGCGGAGCTTGAAGCCTCCCTTGGATAACAATTGGATCAGTTCACGTTGTAGGAGTAATGCATTGTCAACCTTACTTGTTCCTGAAATGCAGTCGTCTACATAAAAATCACGAAGAAGGACAGATGCTGCCTGCGGATACTGTTGTCCCTCATCATATGCCAATTGCCTTAAACATCTTATTGCTAGAAATGGAGCTGATGATGTGCCATATGTGACCGTCTGAAGTTGGTACTGCTTGATAGGCTCATTAGGAGAAGCTCTCCAAAGGATGCTTTGAAGGCTGCTGTCTCTGGAATCAACCTTAACTTGTCTGTACATCTTCTCGATGTCAGCTGTAAAGCCTATGGCGTGAGTTCTAAATCTAGCGACAATCGAACATAAATCTTGTTGAATAGTAGGACCCGTCATTAAAATATCATTAAGTGACTTTCCTGACCTCGATTTACAAGAAGCGTCGAAGACAACTCTAGTTTTTGTAGTAGTGCTGGATTTCTTGAATACCGGATGGTGCGGCATGTAGTATGCTACCGATGTTGCCATACTAGAATTAACAATATCCATGTGACCTAGTTCCTGGTATTCAGTGAGAAACTGGTCATAATCTACCTTCAGTTGCGTATCATTGTTAAGCCTACGCTCAAGGTATTGAAATCTGCTAGTAGCTGTTTGTAAAGAATTGCCTAATATACTTGGATCCTGCTTAAATGGTAGTCTGACTATGTATTTCCCAGATGCATCTCGTGTCACATGATCAGAAAAATGCTGTTCACATTCAATCTCTTCTTGCGACTTGACTGGCTCGTGAAGTTCTTCGATCTCCCAAAATCGTCGTACTTGGTTATGAAGGTGAACATCATTACGAAGGAAAAACGTTCCTGCTGCATTGTTTTTATTTCTCGAGGTGGATTCATATGAACCTGACACAATCCATCCAAAATCTGTGTTTTGTAGGACTGGAAACTTCCCTGGTCTCGTCCTGTGTCCCCTCTGTAGAATTCTAAAGAATACATCAGCACCGAGAAGCATGTCTATCTTGGCTGGGACATAAAACCTTGGATCTGCTAACTGAATATCATCAGGGAGCTCCCACTCTTCATAGGGTACCTGCTGACTAGGCATGTCGCTTGTAATTTTGGATAGGATCAGACATTCAACATTGTGGCGTGTGTTGCTTATGGAAGATTGCACTTCAACGCTCACACTATACTTGGCTTCAGACATGGACTGAGAAATACCTTCGATGGGTGTGAGATTCTTGGCCTTTCTTAAGCCCAAATTTTGAACCAAACTCTCGGTTACAAAATTGCTTTGACTGCCACTATCCAATAAGCAACGAGCTAAGTGTAGCCTACCAGCACTATCCTTTACCTTTACTATTGCTGTAGAAAGTAGAACTTGAGTTTGTGGTTTGAGTTTCATAGTGCAATAACTGGAGGAGTTACCACGAACTTGAGCATTGTGAGCCTGGTTGGACTCGGGGTTTGAGCATCTGCTGATAGCTCCTTGCTGAGACTGTTTAGACGAGTTGGTATTGAATTGCTGATTCCCTGAATCAAAATGCAACAGTGAGTTGTGACGACCGTTGCAAGTTTTGCATGTAGACTTCGAAGGACAAGAACTTATAGCGTGTGATTCATGCAAACAGTTGTAGCAAAGCTTATGCTGCTTAACTAGGTTGTATCTACGATTAACATCATAACCTAAAAATTTATCACATCTGAAGATTGGATGTTGCCCCTTACAGGATTCACAATTATTGTTAATTGCAATGTATGAACTACTTGTAAATGGTTGTTTCTCATGCTTGAAACCATGTTTAGAAGTTTTATCTTGAGACAATCTGCTGATCTTATCACTGTGACCCTTAGTAGGTGAAAAATCAATTAATTCAAGGGTTTGAGCCCGCCTTTCAAGATATTCTAACAACTCCGTAAGTGTAGATAGTTCCTTGGATTTGTTGCTCATTTCCCATTGCTTACGTGTGGCTTCAGGTAACTTGTCATGTATGATTTGACCTATTATGATTTCATGTAGGGGAATATTCAAATTCAAAGACTCAACAGCCTTTAAATTGGACTGTACTTGATTCAAAAGTGTGCGTAGACTAGAAGATGATTCCCTTTGGACGATATCTGGAGATAACAGTAATTTTATATGTGCATTTACTATTACCTTTGAATTGCGGTATCGCTTGCAGACCGTTTCCCAAGCTAGCTCAAAGTCATCTGCAGTAAGAGGAATGTTTTGAATGAGTTGATGAGCATTGCCACGCAGTGCTGACATTAAGTAATGGAACCTTTCAACATTACCCAAAGACTGATTCTTCAGTATTAATGAACCAAACAGGTCATGGAAATGCATGAATTGTGTAACATCACCTGAAAATTCTGGTAACCGTATCTTGGGCAAACTGTACGAACCTGTATTACTACTTGTAGATTCTCTACCGTTGCTAGAGACAGATGAGGCATGTGTGCAATGGGTATTTAGTAACTGTTGTAGCTTAGCCCTAAGTTCATCATAATCATCTTCGAATTCACACCGGACCTGCTCATGAGAATTCTTTTCGTCCAAATCCTCCAATTTGCTTTGAATTTCATTAAATTCTGGCAATAGAGCTAATAAACGTTCATTCTTCACATTTAATACTTCAGCAGGAGTCTCATTATTAAATTCATTAATTTGGGTATGGAGTCTCGTGAGGGATGCTCGGAGAACACCTCTGCGCTTGGTCAGTGACTTTATCTCACGTTCAGTAGACATGCTTAAAATGGTTCATGCACAGGAAGGATTGCTGAGTATGGGAAGGAATTGCTATGAAATGCCTTTGTTAACTTATCTGGTGTAGAGGTTCTTTCAGTCTGCGTCGTCACCCAACGGTCGGATATCGAAGTCAGGACGTCTGAATGGAACTGCGTCTGTCAGGAATCGAAGGCTGCACCGCTGAATGGAACTGCGTCTGTCAGGAATCGAAGGCTGCACCGCTGAATGGAACTGCGTCCGTCAGGAATCGAAGGCTGCACTGCTGAATGGAACTGCGTCCGTCAGGAATCGAAGGCTGCACTGCTAAATGGAACTGTGTCCGTCAGGAATCGAAGGCTGCACTACTGAATGGAACTGTGTCCGTCAGGAATCGAAGGCTGCACTGCTGAATGGAACTGCGTCCGTCAATAATCGAAGGCTGCACTACTGAATGGAACTGCATCCGTCAGGAATCGAAGGCTGCACTGCTGAATGGAACTGCGTCCGTCAGGAATCGAAGGCTGCACTGCTAAATGGAACTGCGTACGTCAGGAATCGAAGGCTGCACTACTGAATGGAACTGCGTCCGTCAGGAATCGAAGGCTGCACTGCTGAATGGAACTGCGTCCGTCAGGAATCGAAGGCTGCACTGCTGAATGGAACTGTGTCCGTCAGGAATCGAAGGCTGCACCGCTGAATGGAACTGCGTCCGTCAATAATCGAAGGCTGCACTACTGAATGGAACTGCATCCGTCAGGAATCGAAGGCTGCACTGCTGAATGGAACTGCGTCCATTGATGCTTTCAACTGCACACCGAAACGTTCACAATACTGGATATGCTTTTACGAATATACAATTCATCATGATTAATTTTGCAAGTCCCGCTGCATGTATTAACTTATTCAAATACGTAGTAAATTTGTAATTCAACAGCTGCGTTGTAAACATGGATCAAGCAGTCTGGCGAGCGCTGCAGCTGGCGCGTGTATCGAAGCTTACCGATGCTAGCCGAGGCGACACGAAGCCAAAGCACAATGGTGGCTTCGTATGGCAGCCACTATGCTCACTTTTCAAAATAAGTTAGATCGATCTCACAAACATTGATAAATAAATTGCAATTGCGCCTGCATTGTTCCCAATAATGTACTAGTATTGTCTCTACATACGTATTTCGCACTGGTTCACTTAAATACAGCAGTTTTAGCGTTTGTCGAGACCACATGGCCTCAGTTGATATAGCGGGAATCCGGCCCGTGTAGGACCAAAACATATGTCTGTTTGCGACATACGTGCCCCAGATGAAACATCAGGGGATAAATGAAAATGTCGAATTAACTCTAGTGGACTGTATTTACAAAAATGTACATGTTACAAAAGACACGACACTTGATATGCGAAGGAGCTGATGCTCCGAAACACAAACACATTCAGCCATGATGGCAACTTCACTCTCTGTCCAGGTCACTGCTGCCAACCTAAACATAAATAAATGTCCTTTGCCAACTGTGGAAATAACACAATTATATTCTCCCTGAGAGCAAACAGTCGCCACTGTTTAGAACCGGTAGTAATAACCATTTGAAGGAGGATATAGCTATTACCAGTTGCTAGCTGTGAAACCACCTTATGCCATTGGAAAGTTCATACCGTTTAAGAACTATGAGAACATTGGGGTATTTATTAAAATTCTATACACTCCATTTCAATGCTGTTTTACAAATGGCGTAGCCATGCTCGTTAAATCGAGCACCACGACTGTGTGGGCAGCAGCAGCAAGTCCCGAGATCGTAGTTTCAGATCTCGGCGCCGACGGTGGCTATCCTGAGTGTAGTTTTCCCCCACATTTCCTCGCTTCCTTCAGGCAAATGCAGGTTGGTTCCTTAGTTTAGAGGCTGCGACAACGCGGTCATGTAGCCCCGTGTACTTTTGGTGCGTATAGAATTTCTTTGATAACCGGAGTTAATTTTGATGACAGTATTAGTGTGTGTGTTATCTGTTTTTATTTCAAATAAGGACTGCAGACGATAACTTCAAGTAGTTCCTACGTTCGCTACCAAATGATACCGTCTACGACACCTAGCTGTGATCTTGGATGCTACTAGATGCCATCGGAACCAGAGTCTGGTGACAAACGTTGGAACTTAAGATCATTAATCAAACCTAACCTACAAGTTTAGTTAGAGGAAGGTTCATTTACATGCCATAAATCTATGACATGGTCCCGCCGGCTTTACTTCCTCTCCGAAGGAAGGCATACTGAACCCGAGGGGGTCATGCTGACTGGTATCGAACGTGGATCTCGGAGATAAGTTGAGCTCAGAATGAAAGTTCCACCAGGGAACGAACCCGAGATCTGTTGAGGGTGTTTCGTTGTAAGAACCCCTAGAGGAAATTTATATGTAATCACTGGTGTGATATCAGTTGATACTGACATTATGTAGTGAAATAATGCAGGGAAATGAGTGGAAGATAGCATTATTTGGACTACATGAAGTAGGCTATGCTGGACTTGAAACACAGAAGTTCCAGAATTGGACGTTTTACAAATAGCCCCAGAATTGTGGGAGGTGACCCTTGGAGCCACGTCAATCTTGCTGACCTAGTTAAGTCGTCTGCAAGGGGTCGCAGGGCTGAATAATGACCAGGTTATTCCCCGTTTGAGAATGGAAATGAGAATGGGATGGGAAGATCCCAAGGAAAATCATTGATTACTCGTGATTGGAGTAACGCAATGACATGAGAGTTGCACACAGGTGAATCTTTAGCCAGGAGGCTAATTTTAGAGCCTTTAATCTGCGAAATTGAGGCATATTTAATGGAGTGCGGAAGGACATAGGACTATGGATGTTCGCGGCTGGGTTTGACGAGGTCGCCAGGGATTCCCACAGAAACAGCGTCCCCACGCCATGGATCAGGCAATTAATAGTAATTAATTGGCCGATCGATCCTCGAACACACATGCATTTTCGTGACCAGCGAAGAAAAAGGAACAATATGAATATTATTCCAAGACCAGAATCATCCTAGGAGAGGAGCTGATATAGCGCGGGAATTCTTGCCCTACTTTTTTGTGTGAAACAGATATAAGAGGGTGGACCCATTCAGAGAGACAGTTGGAATTTGGAGTCGCACACAGTTCGCAGACAGTGGGAACGTGCAGTTGGTGGGAATTGTTGTGTTTGAAAGTTACGGAGCGCCCAGCCGCGCACACAAAGACTTAAACATTTTACTGGTAATCAGCATGTTAGCTGTGCAGTGTAACGCACCAGTGAGAATATATTCATGCATGGTCATGAAATAAGAATGGAGTCGGTAATCAACAAGCTTGATTATGCGAAATGCATATTACCGAAGTTAAGAGAGGAGGCTCGGACTTCAATTTGGGAAGCCGTGCAGTAAGACTGTTATATATTGTTTATTAAGTGCCGTGTGATATACTAGGCTGAACTGTTGAAAGTAATGATTTATGTAAATATAATGTACAATGTTGAGCGCGGTAAAAATAGTGATTGGTTATACATAGCTGGAGTATACCAGTAAGTAGCGTTCATGACGATATGTAAGCATATCACTGCAATATCAGGAAGGTTATCAAGGGATGATCGAGAGACTGTTGGTGAATCCGTGAGCAGATGATCGAGATGTTCAATCAGGAGGGGGTAGGACCGAAGGAAGGGCCGTCCGCACCTGCACTTTTGATATATGCTAGGGAATGTCAACCAATCAGGAATATAAAGTGTAACGTGTGTTTGTGCAGTGATTTTATGTAAAATATCTCTTAAATTAATAATATAACCAGTGTTATGAAGTGTCATGTGTTTTGGAAGCATTAGCTTCATTATAAAAATGGCAAAGTGTCGTGTGTTTATGAATCAGATGTCATATAAGATGTGTATTAGCAGTATGGCAATGTGTCACTAAGTAGGCCCATGGCAGGTGACACTGGAATATGGTGGTTGGAGCCACCTGGATAGCCGACGTAAGTACCCCACAAATCATGTTATTATAGAAGTATAGCCACTGCATGTAATGTGATTTCGGAAGTATAAAATATGCCAGTAAGAATCAATTTTAGGAGGCATACCCTCATGTGTTTAATGTTTGATTTCAGTAAAGTTAAGATGTTGAATACATCAGAGAGTGGATTAATCGTTACCACTATCGATATTGTTATTAAAATGGCAATTCAGTTATGTAAAACTTAACGAACACGGATGTTCGATTATTGAAATGGTTACGTTGTGTCGGAAAAATACTTTGTGTCAGTAATAATAATTATAACAATGATAAACGGTATAATTGAATACATCAGGATGAAAGGTTGTAAGCAAGAAATATTTACGCTAATTGGATTATTTATCTAGCCAAGCAGTAGATTACATTAAGGGAAGAGAAAAGAGAATATTAAATATATTGCATTAATGGGAATATAATTATGCAAGGAAATGAAGGAGCTTGACAGTGAACTGAATTTGTGGCTTGAGTCTAAGCTTGTAGAGTAACAGATAGAGTTCTCTTAATATAGGGCGAGATCATAGACAGGTAGAAGCCAGGTGATCTAATCGACGTATGGAATCTTGTACAGCCATGGGGCGTACAGAGATATTAATTTATGCCGGAGCGTATTTAGTGTGTACCCTATCTCCGATGATGGATATGAAATGTTCCGGGTTCGAATCCTGTGGTAAGTGAAGGGAGAACATTGGAAACCCTTACATTATACCTGATTGCCCGCGATCTTGTTATTGAATGGTTCGGCTCTTGCGAAGCGAATCCATTGGCGGCAGCTGTTGACTGACCGTAATATTTTATTAAGATACCGGATAACCACTACACCTGTGTTTTATGAATCTCGTGCCTTCATTGTATGATACGGACCTGTTGAGGCCGTTATTAATGTCCTAAGGCTATGATTAAATATTCAAGCTCACCCAGAACCATTGCATAATATTCAGTTTAGATCATATGGGATCTCGTGGATCATTGTGACCACAATGTTGTATTCAAAAGCGTAATACTGCTTGGGGAGGTAAAGTCCAGGAATCAGGGAGACAAGGGACGATTTACAGCTGTGAACACCCCTACTCTGTTCCATTGTATATGGGCAGCTCCAAGGGGCTGGGTTGCTAAACAAACTGTGACGGCTCGCGTTTTGAGCGGACAGATTTAAGACCTTGCTTGTATTGAAAGGCAGAATTGTTATAGTGTGTAATGAATGTGTGTGGTTTAAAAACACATTGCTAATCATAGATTACCCTGATGATATAAAATTTTAGCAATCTAACGAATGGTTGGAAGTTGCATTTGTGACTGTCACTGACACCTAGTTAATGAAGTTGGTTACTCGATGACACAGGCTACGCTCGCAAGGGTAGCGTAATGATACTATCCGACACAACGATAACAGAAGTTATTTATTGAAATCACAATGGCATGCAGTGGAACTATAAAAAGAGGGGAGTGGAGGGGTAAATTTACGTAATTGTGGTGTTGCAAGTAGATTGTAGTGCAAACCATGAGTTGGCTAATGCATGAAAGCATTCGGTGGGAGAGAGAGATGTAACACCGACAGTACACATGATGTAAATTAAGATGTATTATAAGAAACAAGTAACTTTGTGAATTTAAAGAAGTCACATTAGGTGACATGAGTGTAATAGTTCAGTTTTTGTGAAACGTTACATGTGCATCAGCGCACTTGAGTGAAGTTTAATATCCACACATTGGTAAAGGATTGAATAATGATATGGATTTAATTTGTTAAACTATGTGAATAATTAGTGGATTGTGGGAGTAACTTTGTTTGTTTGTGTATTGTTTATTGGGATTGTGTTCTTATTATTTTGTTTGAAGCCATGAGATTTACTGAATTAAAGTCTTAAGAGTAGAGTTGTGCCTTATCATTGTAGAGTTGATACCTTTTAGCCTCAAATCCAAAATATGCAACTGCTCAATGGGGGAACGGTACACGCCTGAGTCCTGACGCTAGCTGGAGGCAGAAGCATATTTTCCATCGAGATTACTCACATGGGTACAATACTAAGGGATTTTTAACGCTTATAAAAAATCCGACGATTTTGGCCGGGTTTGAACCCGCGACTTTGGGCATAGAAGCTCAGCATGCTACCAACTACGACACCGAAGCCGCCCAAGAAAATGCTGGAATGGTACCTTATTACAGTTACACGCACTACTACAATCATCACATGAATACAAGTTATTACCATCTCTTGATGAATGCAGTACATTTGCATTTGTCTGTTGGCACAGGCAGGAGTAAAATGTGGCTTTTCACCGTCTCAGTCTCACTCATGGCTGTGATTATATGGAAGCTACTGAGGTATGGGTGGTGCTCAGTAATGGCCTTCAGGCCACAGCTAGTGCCTGTGGGTGTTGTGAAAGGTTCTGCTCATAGGGTTAGCACAGCTGTACTGACTCAGTGAGCAAATTAATGCAAACTACCTCTTTACCCACCTTGCCTAGTACTGTCCCCGTTATCAGGATAGTAGGCTGTCAGATATCCGCCCCCTCAATCGGATTGCCAATTATCAATCGCACCGGCACAGCAACATCAATGAAAATGGCACTGACAGATACTATCGAGATTAGAGCACAATAGTTAACAAGAAATTATTTTGGAACACACCAAAATATACGTGGGTTCATACTTACCTTTACTTACCTCTTAAATTTATCTCGGGGACTGGGTTGTCAACTGGATCACTTAAAGTATGCCCTCACAATAACCTCCACCATGATATTTAAAATGAACCAAAACGAAGACGAGAAACTTTAAACTGCACAATAATTTATTTCACATAAAGAATGAATTTAACAAAAATAAAACAACAAAATCCACGTGGCAATCAGAAGCCATCGACCACATAACCATGTCCTCCTGTCGGACTTGTATACTCTACATACAATGTTTCAGCTTTCTCAAGCTCAAAATAACGTAATTATAATAATGCACTTGGAATGGAAACGGGATTTGGGACGATACATATATCAATTGTTTTGCGTGTTTATACACATCACATTTTATTTATAGCCGCAAGGCTATTATGGAGACGTCCTTGGCCTCTATCATACAGTTGTCCGGGCCAGCTGCAATGCACCTGCATCGTCAAAGTGGACTCACCCCTCCGTTCAACCCTAGCATATGCGAGTTACATCAGAGCTTAGCTCTCCTTTCAAAACACGTTAAATGTCCACATCTCAACTGAAATATTATCACGCAAATCTTTTAAATGCTCCATTCAAACACCAGTGGAATACTCCAACAATCCCAAATCATATTTAATTGTTCAATCCACATGTTTAATTAGCGTTGTTTAGAGTATAAAAACAAAACTCTAAATGTTAATAACAAAAGTTCATTAATTATTTATAACAATAATAAATTGTTTATAACAATGTCAAACGACAATTGGAAATTTTATACACGCCTCTATTAATCCCTTTCATTTCAAATTATTTAACAAAGATATTTACAAAATTATTTACAATATTAATATTGTTTATATTATTTATACAAGAAATACATTAAACCACACGTTTATTCGGTTGATAATTACTCAAATCGTGGTGATATAATCGACCAATGAAGGTTAGTTATATTTAAATGTCAAATTCAGGTTTAATAAGGTTTAATAATAATTATTAATATTTGTGACGGTAACCTCCATTCAAAATCTTCATCTCAAATTATTTAACACTCTTGTTAACTTTAACAGTATCTTCACATGAATAACTTTCAAAGAACCAGGACAATACATTCAGCGGAAAAATACTTCGCTCAAAACGCACAAAATTGCTCAACAATAGGCCCAGAATTCATCATATATCTTCATATATATGGCATCAAAATCTTCCAAATTACATACAAAAACCTCCACTCATAAATTCAACAACTTCATTTATTACTGTGGGAACCTCCTTCATTATTCAAGGGCATTACTCATCAGCGACTTTTACAGGTCCACTGAACTAACGATTATACATCCATTGTTCCTCTTCAAAAATTCTTATATTCATCAATTGTATTAATGACTGTTATTATTTAACCTTCGTGGGTTTCATTCATGAATCGATATGAAGTAAACATCTGCCAATCACAAATAAATTTAATAGCAAATACGATTAGACACTCCTCCCTGGTCTATCAAAATTGAGATTAATATCTTCAAAGTAACGCAGTATAAAAATACTATCTTCAATCAAAGTTCATCTAAACTGCATAAATAGTCGAATAGAATACAATTAGATTGTGGAATGCAAACATTATTGTTCCAATCTATAATTGGGAAAAACTCCTATCAAATGTTCATTACTATAGTGTATTCAATAAATCGTATTCAAAGTTCATATTTCATAAAATTGTCTATAATGCAATGATAAATGTCTATGTTGCAATCATGTTCATAAGACGACTAGTATTTCAAAGATCGTCGATAACGTAATAGATTTTAACGCTCTAAAATCATTTAATTATTCTTCTTTCTTGAGGATGACAGAAAATTGGTCAAAGTAATTTACTGAATAGAATTACTTTAATAAAATGACACGCTGTCTGAATTCAAATCTGCCATAGCAAATCGTTAACTTTACAGTCAGATCGTGACTACAAAAATATGCAAATTATTGAAAGAATCTAAATTATCAGTCTCAACTGATCCAAAATTATTTAACTATACCAATGACATAACAATGTCTCAACAAATCGTAGAAAAAGGCATAAATCATCGAAGTGTACTGAGTACAGAAATGTTAATCAAGAAAATGGGGCAAAAGATAGGACAAAAAATATGGGAAAATGGTTGCTCAGATATCGCTACATGACTCAAATAATACAAGAAACGTTCACGACTACCTTATCTGTTGATTGAAGTTCTAGAGGAAGGTTTTCAAAGAAAACTGCTGTTGGTTCCATTTCACCAGCGTGAAGATGTGCTCCGTCCTCGAACCTGGAATCAGCGTCCTCGGAGAATCGAACTGCTTCCTTCTCCGGAAATTGCACTGCTCCATGTATACGAAAGACATCCTTCTGGCAAAACTCTTCTTTATGAGCCGGGTCCACCCTGGCCTCTCTTGAAAGTTCCCTGAAGTTCAAGTCGTAATTCGCCATGAAGTTTATTGCAGTTATTTCCGCAGAAATATTCATAATCGTGGAGTATGAAAATATTTCCACTGTCATTTGATATAATTCAGCGATGGATTCACGATGCATGAGTGTAGTTGGATGTTCACTACATGCTCGCTTTTGTAGAATGACGATTAACGAAGTTCCATGCTGTTACTTCACTCCATCGATATATGTCCCAATTGCATTAAAGCCTTAGCCTTCCATCTCAACTTCTGTTATAATCATTGAAAGCACTGCAAGATTATAATGTTCCATAGTAAAATGTAT
The DNA here is from genome assembly GCA_946902985.2 of Meconema thalassinum. Taxonomy (NCBI): domain Eukaryota; kingdom Metazoa; phylum Arthropoda; class Insecta; order Orthoptera; family Tettigoniidae; genus Meconema; species Meconema thalassinum. Next base: position 230,521,179 of record OX336391.1, on the reverse strand, counting down.
CGTTGTAACACCAAACGTATTCTCCACGATCACGGTTGCGATGCACGTGTCAGCCGTAGTGTAAAATGTAGAATTTTAAAAGTGCTTCTCAGGTGGCGAGAAAATCACTTTTGTCTGCAGCCCTAAAGTGTCAATATCTTTCAAAGTATAACTGTGAAATTGTTCAAATGTTCTACACACCTCAATGTTGTACTGCCCAATTGAATTATAATAAAGGCAGAAGTTAACTCTTTATATCTTATCTGGTAGAAACGTTAATGTGAGCGTTTCAACTTCACCTAGTTTCGAACAGCGTAAAATGGAACTGCTCCGTGTTCGTTCGATGCGCCGGGCTTTAACCACACGCTAAAGATGACTTGCTTCACTTATTCACTCGAAAATGACTATATAACATCAGAAATATATATGCGTTATCAGCGGTATGAGAGATATGAGAGCTCCTCTATCCTGTGCACGACCTTTTATCAACTTCTTAAGGGGCGTATCCATCCCTTCCATAGCCTGTTGCTCCGTCATTGCTAGAAGTTTTAACTTTGGCTATACTTGACGGATTTTCAAATTTCAAAAACTCAAAATTAATTTCTTCAAAATTCCAAATCAATGCCATAACTGAAAATAGATTTCCACAAATCTGCATGCCAAAAGTAATTAAATATCGTAGTTTCAGCAATCTCCGTCTTCCTTCCAAACTATCGTTCATTGGTTCGAGTCTCTCCTCCAATAGCGTAACTTCTTCCTTAGCCCAATACCTTGTTTCCTGCGACTGCGTCGTAAATTTCAGATCTTTCTCGAAAAAAATCATGACGTCACCAAGAATCTCAGCTCAATCAGCCTACTTGCCTGAAATCTGCGTCATCCGTGCCTACGTCATGAATATACACGTCACAACTATGACATTCATAACTTTATTCATATTTGCCAATACAGCCATCGCGGTCTCAATATAATTCAATTTACGGGGGCAGTACGCCTCATTATAGTGCTGCCTTGGTTTTGGGGGTTTCTACCACATAACCTATGGTGGTGCTTTTTGAGGATCCAAACAGCCTTCCGGCTGACTACCTAACAAACATACAGACAGGCAGACATAAAAATACGAAGTACGTCCAGATAGTAAGTTCCGTTTGGTAATAACATTAAATTGTGTACAGATACAGAAAAATTATTTATTGCACAAAATTCTACAACCCTTAAACTACTTTTCCACATAACTGCCGAAATGTTGCAGGCATTTGTCTTAGCGAGGCACGAGTTTTTGTATACCTTCTTCATAGACGAGTGTCACCTGTGTCTTCAACTAGTTGTACGTTCCGCTGCAGCGCAGTTCCGCATATGCGCGGTAGACGCTCTGTATCAAGGAGAAGAAACGTGCGCCATTTGGAGAGCGCTGTCACCCACGTACGCGTTGTTGTGCTTGTTTACTCGAACAATGTCGGTGTTGATTGAAAATCCCGCCGCTTGTGAAGTCAGAACTGTGATTCGTTTTCTGAATGCTAGGAAAGTGAAACCAATTGAAATTTATCGGCAAATTTGCGAAGTGTATGGACAAAATGCGATGAGTGATTCAATGGTGAGAAGATGGGTCCGACAGTTCAATGAAGGACGTAGTGAAGTGCACGCTGAAGAACGAAGTGGGCGTCCATCTTTGTTTACAGAAGAACTGGTTCACGCGATTGATGACAAGATCCGGGAAAACCGCAGGTTTACAATTAGTGCTCTCGCTATGGAATTTCCCCAAATCTCACGATCACTAATTCATGAAATTGTTACCGAAAAACTGAACTTTCGTAAACTTTTCCGACGTTGGGTACCAAAGGTTCTTAAGGAGCAACACAAAACAAAACGGATGGCTAGTGCACTTCAGTTTTTGACCCGTTACAATAAAGGCGGCGAAGAATTTCTGACACAGATAGTCACAGGAGATGAAACTTGGGTTTCTTACGACACCTCTGAAAGTAAGCGGCAATCAATGGAATGGAGGCACACTTCATCCCCAGCAAAGGTTTAGCCGATACAAATCTTGACACCTCGGAAAATGATGTGCAAAGTGTTCTGGGACTGGAAAGGCATCTTACTCATTGATTTCTTTCCGCGTAGTCAAACAATCAACGCAGATGCTTACTGCGAGACACTTAGGAAATTGCGCCGCGCAATACAGAATAAGCGCCGAGGGTTGCTGTCAAAAGGTGTTGTTTTTCTTCACGACAGCGCACGAATACACACTGCAAATGTGACGAAAAACCTCCTACAGGGATTTGGCTGGGACGTGTTTGACCACCCTCCGTACAGCCCTGACCTCGCTCCTAGCGACTTTCATCTGTTCACACATCTCAAGTCTTTCCTTGGCGATCAACACTTCAACAATGACGACGAGCTGAAAAAAAATGTTTCCAACTGGTTGAAGACACAGGCGGCAAACTTCTATGAAGAAGGTATCCAAAAACTAGTGCCACGCTATGACAAATGCCTGCAAAAGTTCTGCAGTTGTGTGGAAAAGTAGTTTAAGAGGTGTAGAATGTTGTGCAATAAATAATTTTTCTGTATTTGTACACAATTTAATTTTATTACCAAACGGAACTTACTTTCTGGACGTGCCTCGTTTGTTCAATCCGTCAACACAAATTGTGCCCAATTACATTAGCGAACGAAGGAAGGAAGGAAGGAAGGAAGATTGTAGTTTTACGTGACCGTTAATCGCGAGATTATAAGCCACGGGACCTCCTCTTTACGTGGAATCCGAACCACAGGACATGGCATTTCACTTTGAAAATCTCACATGCATTGACCGGGAATCGAACCCGCTCTGCCGTGGTGAGAGGCCAACAGCTTGACCGAATTGCATTAGGGAACTAAGTACATAAGTTGCTCTTTAGTACATAAAAGCGAGTTATTTTGTGATAAATATCTCATATAGAATTTCTTTCAAGTCAGGGTGTTTAAATACTTATTTTCCCGCCTAGTGTATTTGGGCACAGTTTGTGTTGGCCGACTGAAAAATGGCTTGTAACACTTCAAGTCTGCCTCGTTGTTTAGTGGCTAGCACTCCCGGCTGTCACCGTGGAAGCCCGAGTTCGATTCTTTACTCTGCAAAGAAATTTAATTCTTGACTGAGGTCTGGAACGGGGTACACTCAGCCTAGTAAGGCAGAATTGAGAATAGGATGGTTCGATTCCCACCGTAGCCACCATAGAAGAGAGGTTTTCCAAGGTCACCCACTTTTCCAGGCAAATGACGGGATGATTCCTAACTGAAGTCCATGGTCACCACCTTCCCAATCGTAACCTCAATTACGAATACATATGCTACTACAGTCACGACATTAATACGAGTTATCAGACAAATTTTACACACACACAAAGTACATGGGTCTGAAATTACCACAATGTCCAAGCCGCTAAAGAGAAACAAATCCGCTTTATACAGCCGGAAGAGTATCGCGCTGTCTGTTTGTGTTGTGGTATAGACGGTCGGCAGTAGCCGGAACTGCTCGGGTATTCTCGCTCGAGAATTGTTGCATTCGCCAGCGATCAGTGGAGTCAACTGGTTGGATATAAATTTCTGTACTATACCAGCCATTGTAGAGTCCGCCTCGTTGCGTAGTGGCTAGCATTCTTCGCTGTCACCGCGGAGGCTCGGGTTCAATTCCTGGCTCTGCAAAAAAAAAACTATTCTAAGGGCTGGAACGGGGTTACTCAGCCTTGTGAGGCAAAACTGAGAAGAAGTGGGTTCAATTCCTGGCTCTGCAAAAAAAAAACTATTCTAAGGGCTGGAACGGGGTTACTCAGCCTTGTGAGGCAAAACTGAGAAGAAGTGGGTTCGATTACTACCTCAGCCATCCTTGAAGTGGTTTTCCGTGGTTTTCCACTTCTACTCCAGGTGAATGCCAGGGTGGTACCTTTCTTAAGGCCACGGCCACTTCCTACCCAAATCCTACTTCGATTAGAAGCACACACACTAGTACAGGCATCTCAGTGGCGCAGGTTATCAGACAATTTCTTCATACACCCTAGCACACGGAGCTACACGACCACGATGTCGCAAAGTCCCTAAAGATTAAACAACTACAAAAACAAGCCATTGTAGAAGTTTGGTCGGTGCTCGAGCCATGCAACGATCACCTGACGATTGCTTTATACTGTGCCAGTGTAATTCATCATAGTACGATTATTAGCTTTCTTGAGTTACCGAAGCTCAAAACCAATTCTGAAGCACATAAGGATGAAACAATATGAAATGAAAATCCACAGCCTGCTTCCAGTCTCCGACCGGGTCAGGAATGGAATGAATGAAGCCCCCATCTAGCGGCGAGGATATGGACTGTGCCGGCTGCCGAGGCCTGACGCACTCCTCTGGGGCAATGATTCAATTAATGACAGATGAAATGAAATGATATTGGAGAGTGTTGCTGGAATGAAATTTTGACAGGGAAAACCGGAGTACCCGGAGAAAAACCGGTCTGCCTCCGTTTTGTCCAGCACAGATCTCACATGGAGTGACCGGGATTTGAACCACGGACCCAGCGGTGAGAGGCCGGCGTGCTGCCGCCTAAGCCACGGGGGCTTAAGGATGAAACAATATAAAGTTCGTAATTTGTAATTTTCCAAAAATCTACATTTTCTGCTGAGGAAATTCTGGTCGTTGTGCAACGTTGCAACCTGATCGCCAGCCACCCCTGCCCACTTCCATTGTAAAGAACAAAATCGCTCTAGCTTATATATTAAAATAGTTTTCATCTTATATATTAAAATAGTTTTCAAAAAATTTCACCTTTTACTAAAACTGAAACATCTCGGGAAGTATTTGCGCTACGACGACGTTTGTTGTCTTAAAATGTAATGCCCGTCACGCACCGTAGATTGATACCCACCTAACTTGCTTATATCATTCGAGTATTGAAATAATAGCGAATATTACTTCCTTCAAGGTCCCACGAAAATGGAATATTCGAATGACTTGACGGACATATTGTCGCTAGGCGACAACGACTAGCACCGTATCATGATATTCTCCGCCGCCCAAATAATAAATCTAACTTGATATTATAACAGAGAGTTCCCTAATTACGTCATGATATCGTTAACTTCTACCTGCTCCACTCGGGCGCTAATGTCGCATGTATTCATAGGCCTACAATAAGCAGAAGGGGATTCTGTGCTCATAATTTTATTAAAACTTCTCAAAGAATGGATTACTTTGAGACTGAAATGCTCATGCACAATCAGCAGTCATTTTTCTAATGACACTGTGATGTCAACATGTGTTTGAATGACAACAAATACTGTATACGAAAGACAACTAATTTCACGAAGATGCCGCTACAGTCGAATGTTGGAACCGCCATTTTGTATTGTGTATCCGATCTTTCTGTTATATAGTCTTTAGTCTCACCAGCTACAAACTCTCTCTTTTCGTTTCATCATTCGTCCTTATAGGTTGTGTGCTTAATCAATACAATGAATCATATTATGATGAATGAGAGTCGACACTCAATAGGGATGTATAGAACTAGCACCGATAGAGCGCACTGCTGTTGTACTGGGTAAGCGCAAGGCGCTCTTCATTTGTCTCCCGTGTTCTCATGCCGCTAATATGTACGAATTTAAGTTGTTTAAATTGTTATTTTCGTGACTATGCCGAGCTATTGCAGTGTTCCTCTTTGCAAAAATCAGGGAAGCCCGTTTTCGTTTCACCAATTTCCACAAAATAAAGAAATGAGGAAGAAATGGTCACATGCTAATAGAAGGAAAAATTTCGGTGAGAAAAATCTGACCGAATATATTAAAGTGTGTTTCCATAATTTACAACCCGATGACTTCTCGAAAACTGTGCTGGATAAGTGTGACTTACAAAGGGAAATAATTCCTATTTTGTACCTATAAACTGATTAGACATTTCGATAACAACCACTGAATTTATGCGTTTGTATTTGAAAGTGAGAGAGCAAGATTAAAACCGGGCGCAGTTCCATCGCTTTTTTTCGTAGACCACAAACACAACAAAAATAATTATTTAGGAAGAGGCCATATACAAGAAAATTGCCGGATTATCACGATAAGCCTACAATATCGGAATCTGCAGAAATCATCTCCATTGAAGTATTGGAAGAAATCGCAATATACACGAAGAAATGAAAGTAACATTTCGGACTCCCATTTTCAAAGACATCAATACTCGGTCAAATACGTCAAGAATAAATGTCGCAACATTAACAGTCACAAACGTATTATGGGTTTCCTGAAATCAGAATTAATCGTCAACTTCCATCTGCCCGACGGAGAATGTGGTAGCGACTGACTTCTACATCCTTGAGACATAGTCAGATGAATGGAAACAGTTCATGGCTCTAAAGCAGGGATTCTCAAACTTTAAAAAAATTGTACCCCCAAGTCCTTTCCCAGGGGTAAGGGAACGATTCTTATTGAGAAATTGACAAAATTGCATAGGAACCAAACGTTGCGATGCATTTTCGAGGTACTCATTACCGGTATCAACTTTCTTTGATTATGTTTACCTTAAAACATGACAGTTTCATGTAAGCTATCAACCTAAAAAAAATACATGAATCGAAGTCTGTAAGCAGGGGGAGCAAGTGAATATTTAAATCTCTATTTATGATTTAAGTCTTATGGATATATATTTATGAATAAAGGCCTACAATACTCTAGTAATTGTAATCTTTAGGAGAAAGCATGCTGACTCATATTCATTATTTGAATAATAAAGCGTGTTAGAATTTTGTTATTACCGCTGTAGGCTATTCTTCCTTCCTCCCGCTAGTTTTAGTGCCTCTAGTCCGTAGCACATTTTACAGCTGTTTAACGCTTAAACGCTGAAAATCGTCTATAATATATTAGGAGATATACCTATAGAATTAAATAATTTAGTCTTGGAGTATAATTAGAGAAGATATAATTTACTTTAGCTTAGAAAACTCGTTCACAATTTATAGATTCCTCGTAGCTGACTGGGAGAAACATAAAACGATCGCCATGCGCTTACCCAGTACTACACGAGCGCTATCTGGCGCGAACTTTCTCCCGCTACATCCCTATTACAAATGTTATAAAGATTAAAGGTGATGGTAATTGTCTGTTCAGGTCATTGGCATATTGTGAGTACAACAATCAGAGTTTATTTACACAGGTTAGAAAGCGAATTGTAAAACATGTTACAGACAAGTGGGAAAATTATTCTTCTTTTATTGTAGGCAACAGCGATATGTACGAAACTGCTATCAATACGAGAGATGATTACAAAATGTATATGTCTATGAATGGTGTTCATGGAGGTCATGTTGAGTTAGTTGTCGCTGTTCAAGTTTGCAAAATGGATATTTATTCGTGGATTACTACTGTCGTATGGAAGGTGACCGGTTAAAATATATACGTCATCAACAAACGAAGTTACGAGTTGATACATATGCCGGTTTATCAGACGCCTTGTATGTACGAGCAGAAAATGAAAATCTCAGAGTCGGTCGTATTGTAGTTTTACCATCTTCTTTTACAGGTAGCCCAAGGGAAATATTACAAAATTATCAGGATACGATGGCGATAGTGAGGAAATTTGGAAAGCCAGATTTATTCATTACGTTCACCTATAATGCGGGCTGGCCAGAAATACTTATCAGCATTCATCTCTGGGAAACGGCTAATAATAGATCTGATATTGAAGTGAGAGTTTTCCATTGCAAAGTAAGGGAATTGCTACGATTGATTAATGTTAAGGAAATTTTCGGTAAAAGAATATCTATATACAATGAAATTTCAAAAACGAGATCTCCCGCACATCCATTTATTCTTAACATTAACGGAAGATTGTAAGTTTCGAGAAATTTATGACTTTGACAGTGTGGTGTCAGCCGAAATACCAGATTTCGAGGATGAAGCGCTATACGAGTTGGTAAGGCGTCATATGGTACATGGTCCTCGCGGATCTTTGAATCCTGCTTCAGTCTGTATGAAAGATGGCGTATGTAAGAAAGATTTCCCTAAACAGTTTCAGGAAGAGACCAAATATAATGCCAATGGTTATCCTTCGTATAGGAGAAGAAATAATGGACGGATTATTATAAAAACAATTCGACGCATTGATATTGAAGTCGATAATCGATTCATTGTTCCCTACAATCCATTTCTTTTACTTTACGTGCAAGCTCATATTAATGTTGAAATATGCTCACGTGTTCGGAGTGTTAAATACATCCACAAATATCTTATATATTAAAATCCACAAGTATGTGTATAAAGGTCATGACTGCTGCATTGTTAAAATATGTCCTGAAGGCGAAACGGTGAACTACGATGAAATTACTTCTTTCCTAAATGCTAGATATGTAGGTCCAACAGAAGCCGCATTCAGGATATTTTCATTTGACATGCATGAATAGTCACATTCTATCGTGCGATTACCAGTTCACTTGCCAAAATTGCAAAATATCTACGGTATTTTAAAAATGATAACGCTCCTGATATTTTACTTCAAGCACAGTTGCGCAACGCGGAATTACAAGCGTGGTCCAAGTTAAATCAAGATTCGCAAGCCAGAAGTCCGTATATATATCCTGAAACACCAGTATATTACGTCTGGAATAAGAGCAACTACCAGTGGCAAAAAAGAAAAAAATGTTTCAAAAACTATAGGCAGAATGTATAATGTTTCACCTACAGAAACAGAAAGGTATTATTTACGCCTGTTATTGCTTCACGTTATTGGTGCTACCAGCTTCCAGGATCTACGAACATACAAAGCAGTTGTCTATTCTACTTTTAAAGAAACAGCTAAGGAGCGAGGTTTGCTGATTGACGATTCTGAATGGCAGCGTTGTTTGGCAGAAGCGTCACAATTTCAGATGCCTTCTCAGTTACGACAACTGTTTTCTTACATATGTATCTTTCAGACCCCTTCAAATGTAAGATAGTTATGGGACATTTTCAAGAATTCATTATCAGAAGATTATCTGCAGTTTCACGAACCTAACATTGCATATCAGTTCACTCTTATACATATTTCTGATACATTAAAGCTCCATGGTCTTCCCATTACTTCTCCCGAATTGCCAGCTATTATTGGTAATTTCCCTCAGACAAATTTACCAATGAATTATCCAAAACTTAAAGAGGATCAATTAAGTCGGATGATAAATCAAGCAAATGGAAACCAAACGGCTATAATTACAGACATTTTGGGGTTAGTACAAAACAGCAATGAAAGGATGAGTAATGCATATTTCATTGACGGTCCAGGGGGCACCGGGAAAACATTTCTTTACCAATGCTTGATTCACAGTTGCACAAATTTGGTGTTAAATGTAGTTTCTGTTGCATGGACTGGTATTGCAGCAATGTTACTACTGTACATAGCCAGTTCAAGTTACCTCTACATTTACATGAAAGTTCTGTACCAGGAATAAAAGTTAACAGCAAGGAAGCTTTTTATATTCGTTCAGCAAAACTTATCATCTGGGATGAAGCCTCTATGGCTAATAAGCACGCGTTGATGTGTGTAAATCTGTTGCTCAAGGACATTATGAATAACGACGTGCCTTTCGGAGGAAAAATTATCATATTAGGTGGAGATTTTAGGCAGGTATTGCCTGTTGTGCCTCACTCATCTAAAGCAGCATCAGTCCAAATGTCAGTAAGGTTCTCTCCTTTGTGGCCATTATGAGAGTGAACTTCTACAATTCCCAATAGAATGTTTAGACATCATAGGCATAAGTGGATTAACACCTCATATCCTTCGACTAAAAGAAGGCTCAATTGTGATTTTGTATAGAAATATCAATGTTACCCAGGGTCTGTTGACGGTACTAGACTGTTGGTTTGGAAGATGCATGACAATTGCTTACACCTGGAAATTATTACAGGCGTAAATGTTGGAAACAATGTCCTACTCCCTCGCCTTGACCTTACGCCATCAGATACTTCTACGCCATTTTCCTTCAAAAGGAGGTAGTTTCCAGTACGTTTGGCTTTTTGTATAACTATCAATAGAGCTCAAGGTCAAACACTGGATCAAGTAGGCATTTATTTACCTCAACCGGTGTTTAGCCACGGACAACTTTACTGTATGCCGCACTATCACGAGCAAAATCCTTTCATGACGTCAAAGTTCAAATAGAACCAAAAGGCAAGCGAACAGCAAATGTCGAAGGGAAGGAAGTACTGTTAGAATTTTGAAACGAATGTTGTGGAGGAGCACAGACCTCACCAAGCGGGGAACATATTAAATAACTATTATACAAGGACGTCCGCATCCCTAATAAGATAACTGTCCTGTGGTAATGGTAAAAAAATAAATACTATTGTCCTACATCGGTGATTACTATCCTACATCCTGTTATTTCATTCCCTCAGTTCTATAACAAAGATATATACAATCAAATTTACAGCTTAATAAATATTAATTCCTTCTGTGTGAGTTATATTTTCATTTCTCATCAATCGCCTTTAGCTGTCTTTACAGAGATGTGCAAATTATTAGATTCGATGTCAGTTTTCCAAAATTGCATTTTTACTTTTCACGGTTTAATGCACTAAGTTTGTTTACAAGGTGATGAAATTACTTCAAATGTTTAACCAAAACTCCTAATTATATTTTCATTTAAGAAACTCAAATTAAAATGATTTTTTAGAATTTCCACTAACAGAGGAGCCTTGCAAATGCAAAATGCCACACTTTTCGTTTTTGTTACTTCACTCTACTTTACGTGTAAATTTAGAGCAGAGGGATTTGGGGTATTTTAACTGATGAACGCCATTGAACTATTCAAAGATTCATGAAATATGCATTGAAATCACCTGACTTGAATTCTAAAGTCAATGAAAAATTGAAAATGGACCCAGCTCAGATATCCCTCGGAATCCAATAATCTGAAAATTTCCAGACGCTATTCCTTATGGGAAATGTTGTAATTCCACGGGAGAGGAAACTACTAAGTATGACAACAAAAGAAGTTGGTAAATAAAATGATTTTGAATAAAAGTAATTACGACTAATTAAACTTATTTTATTTAATTCAATTAATTTGCACTCCTCTATATGTTACCCAAGAGTTACATATCTAAATTCAAATATAGGAGAATATTTTATTTTAAATTTATACCATGGGTATCATAAGTAGACAGAACACCAAATTGTACCGCTGTAGCCTTAAATTGTGTGGATATCTCTATCTACTTAGTATGAAACAAAGTTCCCAATTCTTTGATGTAACGGGTAATCTCCTTCTCGATGCAGGATTAGGTAGAAAAACATTTATTTATGACCAAAAGAAGCCGAGCATTTACGATTTCAGTGAATTGAGTTGAAGAAAAACCTAACGTCCATGTGTCTTAAAAAAATCGATATTCTCTGAAAATTGTTCAGCATGAAAAGTTCTGCAAGAAAGTCCGCGACAGCTCCCACATCGACCACTGTAAGTGTTTTTACGTTTTCATTTCTTCCAGCAATCTCCATTCAGTGGAAATTTAAATTACTAGCTTCAGAGTGAGTTTACGAGCTTGCGAGCGACCTATCACCCTAGCTTCAGCCAGCATCAAACTGCCGAGTCGTGTCGAGTTAATTCTTCAGAGAAGAGTATAGCTTATGTGTTTGGAGTTAGCTGTTCACCTCGGCCTGACGTACGTGCGCCTTTTAAGCTTACGCAGGGTAAATAGTGGGACACACACACAGAGGACAGGCAGACACCCACACATTTGATCTCATAAGTCTACTTCATCATTTACCCAAAAGAGCCGGTACCGCAAATGTCTGTTCAGGTCACTAGCATGAAGACATGCAAATGTCAGATGGACAGAAGTGCTGTAGGATTGTTGAAGTGAATGCTGCGGAGCAGCACGGGTCTTCTAGTCAAATTTTAAAGAATTTTTCTTTTATATGATAGACTGATCCGGTCAGCTCAAATCTGTTTTTCCCCGCTTTGTTTCATAGAAATAAAACACCAAAATAAAATAATACGGTAAGTCAATTGGTTATTTATTTAGCGTATGGCTTTTAGTGCCGGGAGTGTAGCTGCTTCAAGCGGACACCCATGGGGTGAGCTACAAGTTCCGTTCAATTTCAAGTAGTTCCAACTTTTGCTACCAGATGTTACTAATACCGTGTCGTGAACGTTGGAATTTTGATGGAGCGTATAAACGAAGTCTAACCTAGAAATTTAGCTTCACACAAGTTTAGTTAGTGGAAGGATCTTTTTCATGCCATAAATCTATGACATGGGACCGCGGGCTTTACTTCCCCTCCGAAGGAAGACTTACTGCAGGATTTTAACGCTCTTAAAAATCCGACGACTTCGGCCGGGTTTGAACCCGCGATCTTGGGCACAGCAATTCAGAATGCCACCAACTACGCCACCGAAGCCAAATGGTTGCCATTGGTGGATGAAATATTTTATTGATAACTATATTCGAGATGGTTTGACAATTTTGAGAACATAGCGGGGTCATAAACTAATCATTTCCCCACCCGTCGATGCATGTTCGCTTTCCCAAGGACGAAATAGAGCACTATGTTGGTCTCTTGAATATCTTGATAATACTCGTTCAGCCAATCGACATTTTACTTGAAATGAGAAATCTGCTAATGAATTACTGGTCCTTGTACGCAAACATCCTAAGATCCACTTTGCTTTTTCCATTACGTTTCTTTTATTCCATTGCCAATTACAAGCCGTCATATTTCGGTTTAATGGTGAGTGCTTGATTAATATGGTTCTTAGTCAGGCTGGGTTTCATTTTGGTATAATTAGAAAGGAGGGAGATTGATGGTATCAATTTGTTTGCTCTCAAGTTGCAGTCCTGATATTTTTAATACGCGGTTCACGCACAGGGCTATTTGTCATCTTCATTCAAATGTAGTGTAATCGAAATACTACCAAGCTGTTTATCTTGCGGTGCAGCGAAACTGAGTAATTCAAGGAAACACATTATATACCGTAGAATTATAAATTCTAGTTCCATTTATGAGTATCGACACTCTCGTCATTTGGTCTCCGTGTCGTTGGGTGTGCAGAATATGTCAGATAACATGTTTTATTGTCGTGAATGTATTGGTGTGTGAATGTTAAATTGTGGCGAGAATATAGTTGGAGGTGGCTTTAAGTTAGAAACCATCCTGGTATTTGCCTGGAGTAGAAATGGAGAACTATGGAAAACCACTTTTTTGACAGCTGAGGTGGGAATCAAACCATATCCACTCTGTTTTGATCGACGAGGTTCACTGTAGCCCGATCCAGAATTCAATTTCTTGGCAGAGTCAGGATTCGAACCCGAACCTAAAAAGTGGCATCCAAGAATGCTAGGCGTTACACCACGGGATGGACGTGTATCGGTTTTAAGGTAAGATATTGGGATTTATTTATTCATTTATTTATTTATTTATTTATTTATTTATTTATTTACCGTATTCATATATTCGGTCATATATTCAGTCATGTATTTATTCCTGTATTCATTCAGTCATTTATGAATTCATGTATTTATTCATTAATTTGTTTATGTATTTATTTTATTATGTATTTATTCATTCATTTATTTATGTATTTATTTCATTATTATGTATTTATCCATGTATTTATTAATTTATTTATTTGTTTATTTATGTATTTATTTGCTTATTTATTTAGGCTATTTAGTTAGTTAGTTAGTTAATTATTGAGTTATTTATTAATCTATTAATTAATTCATTCATTCATCATTCATTCATTCATTCATCATTCATTCATTCATTCATTCATTCCTTCATTCATTCACTCATTCCTTCCTTCCTTCATTCATTCATTCATTCAATCATTCATTCATTCATTCATTCCTTCATTCACTCATTCATTCATTCATTCATTCATTCATTCCTTCCTTCCTTCATTCATTCATTCATTCATTTATTCATTTATTTATTTGTTTATTTATGTATTTATTTGCTTATTTATTTATTTACCTATTTTTATTTATTTATTTAGTTAGTTAGTTATTGAGTTATGTTTATCTAATTATTCATTCATTCATTCATTCATTTATCTATTTATTTATTTATTTATTTATTTATTTATTTATTTATTTATTTATTTATTTATTTATTTATTTATTTATTTAGACTTCCTGATAGCTTCCAGTAGAATATGCCTTTACTCAACGTCTATGTAAATAAATGAACAGATTTAAAAAACTCCTCTCGGCACGCCGGAAGGCGGAGGTAGATTTCACCGGGCAAACTTGGGGTTAGGCTATAATAGGCAAAATATGCAGGATTTCGAAGGAGAATCAGACCTCATTTATTGCGAGAAAGTATTTTACAATTGGAGGTTAATGAACTTTTTTTCGTCTTTCTATGCATATTTTGAACAGTCTATTGTCTTATGGGGATGGTAACCTTCTTGTCATTTGGGGTTCATTTTTATACTTGTGATCACACTGTCCTTATGCAAGGTTTGGAACTGATGTGTAACTATCTAACAGTCTGTTACTTCTTCACGCAAAATATTATCTCCCGCAGAGATGTTGGTTGGTTCCTCAGTTTAGGGGCTGCGACAACGTGGTCATGTAGGCTAACCCCGTGTACACTGGGTGTGTGTAGAATCTGTCTGATAAACGGTGTTATTTGTGATGACTGTATTTGTCTGTAATTCAGGTAAGGTGTGCAGACGGTCAATTTTAAGTAGTAGTACCTAATTTTGTACCAAATACTACCGTCAACGACACCTAGCTCTGAACTTGGCTGCTAGATGCCACCGCAACCAGCAACTTGCAACGAACGTTGTAACTTCCCCTCCGAAGGAAAGCATGCTGAGGGATTTTTAGCGCTCTTAGAAAATCCGGCGACTTTGGCCGGCTTTGAACCAGCGACCTTGGGCATAGAAGTTCAGCATGCTACCAGTTAGCCGCTTCCCTCATAGTCAGATGGAACAAGAAGTTCCGTGACGAACTAAAGAGCCTACTTTTCTTAAAATTAACATTCATGCCAATGATTAATCTACAGTATATGCACCTATCTAGAATAATGACGAAATTAAGTTGTTAATATCGAAATGTCTTAATTAGTTCGAAATACTGTATACTAGGCATAATGTAGCCTAATAGAGCAATACAGTTGGTAGCCCTGGTGACTGAATATATTCTTAATTCCATCTCTTAAGGTACAGAATACAAAATGTGGTTGACGTCCAAAGGACGTTACATGGAGTTAGACATTAGACCTATTAGTACACGTAAAAGCATGTTGGCAACAATGTCATGCGAGTGCTGATCAGAAATAATCTGAAATATTATGATATCTTTTTGGGCCAATTTTGGAAGAAATCCATTTGTTGGTATAGAAGTTACATGTATTTTAAAATTGGAGCTATCATCAGGCATAGAATCATGCTGGCAGCACCGACTTATATTAATTACTCCAAATTAATCTAGAATGTCAGCTGCTATACGTGTGCAAAGTATAGAGCTGTTGGCTTACATAATTTCTGATATATTGATATTAGGGTAAAAAATATAGACACCATTTATTAACAGTTGGCAGCCCTGATTGCTCTTAAGAATACTTATAGTCATGTCTGTTATGTTACACATATCACATACGAAATTTGGTTGAAATCCAACTGACAGTATAGAAGTTACATGTATTTAAAAATTGGTCCTATCAGCAGGCTTAGAATCATGTTGGTAGAACTGACGTATATAAGTTACTCCAAATTAATGTAAAATGTCAGGTAATATACCTGTGCATAGTTTAAAGCTGTCGGCTTGCATACTTTCTGATATATTGGTATTTGGATAAAAAATAGAGAGAGCAATTATTAACATTTGGCAGCCCTGGTAGCTCTTAAGAATACACTCAGTCATATCTGTTTATCTACACATATTACATACAAAATTTGGTTGAAATCCAATTGATAGTGTATTAGTTATATGCATTTTAAAATTGGACCTATCAGAAGGCTTTAAATTATTTTGGCAACACTGTCATATATGGCCTCCTGGAAATTAAACAAAAATAGTATTATCTACATGTGTGCCAATTTTGGAATACCTCCCATGTATACATTTCAAGATATTCAACATGGAGCTCAAATTTCTAGTGCGTTTTTAGCAGTTGGTAGCACTGGCATCTTTTTCAAATATGGGCCTGAGATATTCCGGTATACATCTTTCCTCATACTAAATTTGGTTTCGATTGCTGCAGCCGTTTAGGAGTTGATAGAGGGGGACACACACACACACAGCCATCCAGCCAGACAGACAGAAGGACAGACAGACAGACAGACAGACAGACAGACAGAGACATTTTCCCGGATCGATCGCATAAGTCTAATTTTTCCTCATTTTTAGCCTATTTTCAATTTTGAAAAAAAAAAAAATAGGCTTATGAGATCTCCTTTTGTCCGTGTGTGTGTGTGTGTGTGTGCGTGTGTGTGTGTGTGTGTGTGTGTGAGGTGTGTGTGTCCCCCCCTAATAAAATCTAAATGGCTGGAGCGATATCAATGAAACTCGGTAAGTTCATAGCACTATTCCCGGCGACCTCGACCGTGCCCGTCAAATTTTGTTACGTCTCACCAATCCAACATGGCGGCTGTGCGAAATATTTCACTAGCATTCAATATCTCCGAAACTATTACTGATATCGCCCTGAAATTGTGTACGGTGATAAAGGGCACTACTAGAAGTTCACCTATGAGACTTTCAAAAACCTGGTAACTACAAGACCAACATGGCGGTCAAGCGAATTTGAGACCCTTAAATAGTTTTTTCTCGCAATTTAACTATCCAAACGTAATGAAACTTGGTACAGCAAATATTTATACACTTTGTAATGCACTGGAGTCTAATTTAGTTCAATTGTTTACTTAACCTCAAAATGGCGGCTGTGCGAAATATTTCACTGACATTCTATATCTCCGAAACTATTACAGATATCACCCTGCAATTTTGTACGGTGATAAAGGGTACTGATACAAGTTAACCTATGTGAAAATCCACAGCCTGCTTCCAGTCTCCGACCGGGTCAGGAATGGAATGAATGAAGCCCCCATCTAGCGGCGAGGATATGAAGTGTGCCGGCTGCCGAAGCCTGTCGCACTCCTCTGGGGCAATGATTAAATGAATGACAGATGAAATGAAGTGATAGTGGAGAGTGTTGCTGGAATGAAATTGTGACAGGGAAAACCGGAGTACCCGGAGAAAAACCTGTCTGCCTCCGTTTTGTCCAGCACAGATCTCACATGGAGTGACCGGGATTTGAACCACGGACCCAGCGGTGAGAGGCCGGCGTGCTGCCGCCTAAGCCACGGAGGCTCACAAGTTAACCTATGTATATTTCATAAACCTGTAAAGTACAAAACGATCATGGCGACCAAGCGAATTTGAAATATTTAAATAGACTTTTCTCGTGATTTAACTCTCTGAGCGCAGTGAAATGTGGTACAGTAAATGATTTTGCAGATTGTAATGCACTGCCATCTAGTTTAATTCAATTGTTTACTTAACCTCAAGATGGCGGCTGTGCGAAATTTTAAAATTAAGTTTTTATTTCTTGTGTCGTAATCATGCGATCGAAGTGCAAATTTGAATAATGAACCTAAGCAATAATTGTCCTTGAATGGTACATAACTCTATGGCCTATACATATAACAATCCTAAATGGCGAGCTTCCGAAGTATTTAGACGGTTCTCAATATCTAAGAATCTTTTACAGCAACCAAACTGAATTTTTTTATGTTCATAGAGACTATGAGAATATGTTCACCTATAGGACTTCAGTAACCTGGTGAGCACAAATCCAACATGGCTGCGACGCGAATTATAAATATTTAAATGGACGTTTCTCGCGAATTAAGTATCCGAGTGCCGTGAAACGTTGCACGTTAAATGCTTATACAAATGTTGATCCACTGGCATCTAATTTATTTCAATTGTTTGGATAATCACAAGATGGCTGCTGTGCGTAATTTTAAAATCTCGTTTTTACTTCTTGTGTTCTAATCATGCGATTGAAGTTTGAATACCACACGTACACAATAATATTAATGTAATAGTACAAAAATAAAAATCCAACCTGGCGACAATATGAAATATTTAGACGGTTCTCAATATCTACGAATCTGTTACAGCAATTAAACTGAAATTTTGTATGTTGATAGTGGCAATTAACATGAGTAGGATATATGAAAATAGGCTGTATAGTTCTTCACGGAACTACTTGTTGCAAAGTGTGAAAAGAAGCTAAAAATTAATGTGATCTCGTCAATGGCGTTGTCTTGGCAACCTCTGATAGCTCATCCCTCATCAATTTAGAAGCGTTGTCATGGTAACCTCTGATAGCACTTAGCATTTTCTTTAATTCCGAAATCATTTTTCTCATCCCTTGGCGTAATGGTGGGTCATATCAAAAATTCTTTCAGATAAAAGTTTTAGGTAATTATTAGGGAAATATTTTCCATTTTGTACGGTTTTGATATTGTGCCTGTTAAGAGAGATATGATTAATGTTTCCCGAAAACCCCACTTTTTTCCACCCCTTTGGTCAATGGTTGGTGCTATCAAAAAACTTATTTGACATACATTTTTGGCACTTATCCGACACATATTATGAACTTTGAATGGATTCGATATTTCACGTATTAAGAGACTTATAGCGAAATTTCACTTTTCCGAAAAAAGCCCCCCATTTTCACCCCCTTCGACCGATTTTGCCCATTAAGGAACTCGACCGACAGTGTAATGGAATACTTATTATGTAAAAAATTCAAACTGATTGGGGCAAAATTACGGCAGTTATCGTGTCCACAAGAAAGTGATATATATATATACATAAATTATATATAAACTTTTGAACTGACGGTGGTTTTGGGGTCTGGGGGATGTGAAATGCGAAGATATGTCGAAATTTTCCGGAAGTCGAAACATGGTACCCATTGCAATAGTTAGCTTTCTAATGAAATCTACCTGAAAGAATGAAGGAGAGACGGCATCATATACAATCGTGGAGCCTTTAAGACAAAGGTAGCCAACCATAAATTTAGGGAGAAACCTGTAAAGAAAACTAGTAGGAAGTGATCGACTGAACGCAAGATGCAACACAGTGCATTCATGAAGAGATTTTGGGAGGATAAGAAGGCGGAAACCATCAGGCCAACTAACAAGTTCAAACGCGCTTTTTGAATTGGCATAACGACGAAAGGAGAAGAAGAAGAAGAAGAAGAGGAAGAATGAAGGATGATTGAATAAATAAATGAAACCTGTAAATTAATCTGAATTGCCCCAAGGTAGCACAAGATGCGACTTGTGTTGCGAGTAGGGATTTATTGAACTGAGCATGCTCCCACTCGGGAATTCACTGAT
The DNA here is from genome assembly GCA_946902985.2 of Meconema thalassinum. NCBI lineage: Eukaryota > Metazoa > Arthropoda > Insecta > Orthoptera > Tettigoniidae > Meconema > Meconema thalassinum. The sequence goes on along the minus strand of OX336391.1, from coordinate 230,501,849 downwards.
GACCAAATGTGGCCGGGGGGTTATGATTGATGACTATATCACTGTGAACCGCATATTGTCATGCCGCATTGCTTTTGCCCTGCTGCTGGATATGGACATTGAAATCTGTTTTCATTATTTGTATTATTTCATTTACATGTTTGGAACATCATGAACATCAGCTCCATGTACTGTAGTAGGTGCATGTCTAATGCCCTTGATAACTTTTGGTAAGTTTCTGTACTAGTTGGTGTAGCCCTACTTGTAATTGGCTCCGTGGCTTAGCCGTGCTCGTTAAAAGTGATCCACGGTGCGAGGGCAAATGCATCAAGTTCGGAGATCGCAGGTTTGACTCCCAGCGCTGACAGTGGATATTCAGAGGGTGGTTTTTCCTCGTTCTTCCCGGGTAAATGCCGGGATAGTACCTTACTTCAAGTCCCGGGGCACCTACCTCATCCCTGTCCCAAATACCGTTGAACACGCTGAAGTCATGACATAACTAGAGACAAGTCCAATTACATGGAGATGATGACCAAGATGTCCCAAGCTCATAAAACAAATTAACAGCAACTATATCAAATTGTCTGACAGTCATCTGACTTACGGTCTGTTCCGACATTATTATCAACTGCAAATCAAATGCCATTGAAATTATTTAAGCAGACATCGATTTTGAAGACCACCTTTTGTCCATTTTATGGTGTAGCGTCTAGCATTCTTGATGACTGCCGTCCCGGATGTCGGGGTTCGATTCCCGACTCTGCCAAGATATGAAATTCTGGTCTGAGGGCTCGAACGGGATACACTCAGCCTCATGAGGTCAAACTGAGAAGCGATGAGTTGGTTGGATTCCCACATCAGCCATCCTCAGTGATTTTCCGTGGTATTCCACTTCTAATCCAGGCAAATGTCGGGATGGTTCTTAACGCACGGTCATGGCCGCCTCCTTCCCAATCTGCACCTTAATTACATATACACAAGCTATTACAGACCCCACAGTAATACAGGTTACCATACTACTTTTACGTTCATACAAGTTCACGGGGATAAATAATCACAATGGGAAGGCCCCTCAAACGAAACAGCAAACCACAACCACAGCTGTGTAGAAATTCAAAATAGCTGTAGCTATGTTATTTATACAAGGTCGGGTTGAACTTCCAGTGAAAAATATTGATCTTCTCAATAGAGGAAATGTTTTACTAACACGAATGAAAAAAACACAATTATTTTGGTTATATAACTTTGAAACAGATCTCATTTCAACAGCATTGGAATATTTTAAGAGCATCTCAAAAATACAACATAGTTATTCCCTTAGTTTCTTAAGGATAATCCGTACATACAAATGTTCTACAGATTTGATATTATTAAGTTTATCCTCCGACAATTCACACATAGAAATAATCGATATTCAATTATTCGCAACTTTGTTATTAGCCTACTTTCGATGTTTGCAAAAAATGAAAGTAGACTTATGAGTTCTGCACAGGGCCAACAATTGTGTGTCTGTGTGTGTGTGAGTGTGTGTACTCTGAATGTCTGTCCCCCCTATCAATTCGAACACATTCACACCTAATTGAACGAAATTTGGTACAGAGGTAGAACGTACAAAGGGCACCTCAGTGTCATGCTCTATATCGACGCCATCTTGACGGAAACATAATGGCGGCTACCCAAAATTTTCAAAGCTTAAATCAAATTACGACTAACCTAATCATCCGATCTCTACCAAGTTTTTCAAGATCATATACTTATATGTCGGGCGTCTTTTGATTAAACTACAAGGTCATCAGCTCAATAGTTTGCAGATGGCGGCCATGTATGTGTGCAAATCGATTCCCCCTATCAATTCAAACACGGTGAAACCGAATTGAACGACATTTGGTACAGAGATAGCACTATCAAAGGACACCTCAGTGTCACGTTTTATATTGCCGCCATCTTGACGAAAACGTAACGGCGGCCACCCAAATGTTCAAAACTTAAATCAAATTACGACTAATCTAATCATCCGATCTCAACCAAATTTTGCAACGACATATATTCGTATGGCAGACGTCTTTTGACTAAACTACAAGGTCATCAGCTCAATAACTTGCATATCGTGGCCATGTATGTGTGTAAATCGATTCCACCTATAAATTCAAACACAGTGAAACCGAATTGAACGAAATTTGGTACAGAAGTAGCGCTAGCAAATGTCACTCCAGTGTCTTGTTTTATATCGCCATCATCTTGACGAAAACGCAATGGTGGCCACCCAAATGTTAAAAGCTTGATACAAATTAGGACCAACCTAATCATCTGATCTCTACCAAATTTTGCAACATTATACCTTTATGTATAAAGAATCTTTTGACTAAACTACAAGGTCATCAGCCTAATAATTTGCGGATGGTGGCCATGTATGTGTGCAAATCGATTCCCCCTATCTTTTCAAACACGGTGAAACCGAATTGATTGACATTTTTTTTACAGGGGTAGCACTAGCAAAGGGCACCTCATATTCATGTTTAATATCCGTACAGCACGTTTTATTTCAACAATCTACTATAACCAACATTGTGGGGTTTGTATTGATTAATATCATGTAATTTATTTCAGGATTAGGGCATAACCCAGCTCTTTTGGGTACATTCGTGTTGACTGATTTAAAAGCACTAAACTCTTGTCTACTATAACCAACATTCAATTATACTCCTTGAAATTGTTAATGAGTTACAACTATACCCATGCATTTAGGAGAAATTAGGCTATATGTTCTATACTAAACATCTTGTTTTTAATTGTTTCTTATGACAATTTGTTAAGATTGCTGATGATGATCACATTGTAGTCAAAACTACCTCTGGAACATTAGAAATGTATAATAATAATATATTTATTGACTACAAGTCAGATTGGTTAACTTCATATTGTCTATTCAAACAATTTCAGAATTTAACGATTACTTATGGATTAGGAACATATTTTTATGAAATTCTATTAAAAGATTTTTACATCATACCCACTCATTTGCTTACATGATCCGCTCAGCTAAGAGTTTTTTCATCTCATAGAAAGACCATATCAAGATGTTTCAAAGAAAAAATTTTAGTCTATTCATGGGAATACAAGTACAAACATTTTTAGATGTATGGAATTTTATAGAAAATTATATTATACTAGCAGAAGTACCCACTCTTCGAACGGTCTTTGGTGTTAATAACCAGACGTTATCAATCGAGATACTGCTTCAATGGTTAGGGGCTTGTCATTCCTTCATAAGTTTATCAGAACGAAGTTAGTTTTCTGGGAATATCGCAGACACTGTTAATTTAAGGGCCGTAAAATGTGGTTTTCGGAGACCCTTTATCGACTCCCTAGTTTTGTGTCACACATTGAGAAGTGCAACATATGCTTTGGTCGTCCTTCTAGGATAATTTTTTTTTCGCCTATTTTAGCATGTATTTTGAAAAGTTGTTCCTTATACCAACCTTTCTATGAGAAGTACGCTGAAGAGTTTTCTAAATGATTGGTGTATTGACTCATGGTTACAATACCTAAATTTTCGATCCTCCTAGCACCCGAACATGAATTATAGGCGTACATAAACATAAATATATATCAACAAAATCATCTTTACGATGAACCCGTTTGTCGACAAAAATATGATTACTTAAAATGTGCTCTCAAACTAAATTCACCTAACGTGTACTTCCTGACGTGAAAATAATATTAAAAAACCTCGTAGACGAAATGCAATATATGTCAAATTAAAACAGACCCTCACCGGTGTGGAAAGTCCCCATCCCTAGGAAGACCCCTTTAATAAATTATAAAGGCTCGTGGTGCATGAAAATTCAGGATTTTTAGCCTCCAATGGCCCAAATTCCTAAAAGCTGCAAAAAAAAAAAAAACACTATTCCAATTCAGGAATTTTTGAAAATAATGTTGCTGTTTGGAGATATAATAGACCTCATGTGCAACATATCGCATATCGCACGTATAAGTAACGTGTAAAAATTCTAGGGTACCCCTTGACCCCGTTAATCGCATTGTTGAATTTTACAGTCTATGTTTGATTCCACGATATTCTTATAGCCATTTGCAAACTTTAACAGAAATTTAATAAATTGAGTGGCATTGCTTCTTACATAAATAGATGGAAAGTTGGATGTCACCTCTTGTGACACTGTTGTCATGGTTACCGGCTTGCATTACTACATTCGTTTCTTCTTGTTCTTCTTCTTTTGGATGGGCCAACTAAGGACCAACTAAGGACTTTTCAGCTTGGCGAGGGACTTGATGTTTGCCCAATATTCGGGCATTCTCTTGCTATGTTTCTGCTTCCTTTCTTTTGTCCAGATGATGCCGGTTTTCTTACACGGTGGTCTGTCCTCAAAACTCTTTTGTTTAAGTATCTTTCTGAGATGTGATCGGCTTCTAATATCTCTTTTCATTATCTTCAGTTCTTGGATATCTTTGTTAACTACTGTTAGTGACGGTGTCATGCTCCTTCTCTTCCCCCAGTAGTTGAGAAACCGGTTGGTTAGCCTTGTTGGGTTCTTCCATGAGACATGCCCATAGAAAGCCAGACGTCTCTTCCTGGCCACATCTGTGATTTTCTCAGTATATCTAAATAGCTCCTGATTTGGTCTTCTTCTGTACTCGTCATCAATTTATTAGTTTATAAAATAAATGAGTGCCATATCCCCTCCAGGGACGTAGGCGACATGAATAAGAGCCCTTGACTAAGTCAAGGGATCACTAACCAGACATCCCCAGCCGGAGTTTGCGTGTGTATAAGGTGGCCAGTTCATTTCTACTCCTCCTCCTATCATAGCATCCGGCAGGTTCCCATTTTGCATCACGAGGCTGGGAGACCCCGTACCAGACCATACTAAGACTTTTAAATTCATGGCAGAGCCAGGGATCGAACCCGGTACCTCGGGGTGACAACCAACAATGCTAGCCACTGCACCACGAGGTGGTCTTTATTAGTTTATTAAATGAAATTAGTTTTCTGTGAATATCTCAGAAACGTGGTTTTAGAACCTTAAAACGTAGTAGCCTCCGAGCCACTGAGGGGCTGAAAATGAGTTTTGCTCGCCCTTGTACGCCATAATCTAATAATAATCATAATAATAATTTAATTATATAGGGATAGGGATATAATAGAACTTTAGTACCCCTTGACCCCCTTAAGCGCATTATGTACTTATTGATGAATTTTACAGCTTAAGTTGGTTCCGTGATAGCCTTATAGCCGTTTGCGAACGTTCGCAGTAATATAATAAATGGAATGGCATTGCGTCTTACAGAAACAGATGGACTTCTGAGATTGTGTTGCCATGGTTACCGGCGGCTTGCATTATTTCAATAGCTTAATAAATGAAATTAGTTTTCAGGGTATATCTCAAAAACTGTTGGTTTTTGGACCTTAAAATGTGGTTTTCAGGGCCCGTAGGGCTCCCGAGTTTTGTTTCTCACATTGAGACGCTGAAAATGAGCTTTGTCTCGTTTTTCTACGCCCATTTCAGCATGCATTTTAAGGGGGTAGGCCCTCTTTTATGAGAGGTATGGAGAAGAGTTACATCAATGATTACTTTCGTGTCTCTGATGGAGATCTGTACCAAATTTTACGTTGATCCACTCAGCATTTCTCGAGAGATGCGCGTGCAAACAGACAGACAGACAGACAGACAAACATTTTGTTTTTGCGCGCAACCGTCATAAACCAGTCTGAAACGTGTAAATAACTCAAATTTCCGTGGAAATTCTGAAAAAACAGACAAACTTTCATATATACGAGGGCTGATTTTTAAGTAATACCCGTTGTGATATTACGCCGTTGCAGCGCAGCGGTCGGCATTCCGTGCAGGTGCGCTGTGTACCTGCATCTACTGGCAAGGCTGAGACGCCATTACGGAAACAGTCGCCCATGTGTGGGTGTGTTGACAAGCTTTTGAAATGGAATCGCCGATCGCGAGTGCCGCCGACCCGTAAACGAAAGAGAAAACTCTCCTGTAAGATATCCTGCCATTTGGCCACCACTGTCATGCAAATTGCGTGCTTGCCAGGAGAACTGCGTATGTTTAGGAATTCTCCTGACCACATATGCAGTTTGCCTGAGAGTGGTGGCCAAATGGCAGGATATCTTACAGGGGAGTTTTTTCTCTCGTTTATGGGTCGGCGGCACTCGCAATCGGCGATGTCATTTCAAAAGCTTGTCAACACACCCACACATGCGCGACTGTTGCCGTAAAGGCGTCTCAGCCTTGCCAATAGATGCAGGTACACAGCGCACCTGCACGGAATGCCGACCGCAGCGCTGCAACGGCGTAATATCACAACGGGTATAACTTAAAAAACAGCCCTCGTATGTATATAGTGTGCCCTTTCAGCAAGAAATATGCAAATCACAGTATGCCAGCATTGCTCAATTCGGGATTTTCGGGGCTGCGGTAAGTTCTCCCACTCTGTGACTTACATATTTTGGATTAAATAGAGGATACACTTGCAAAAATAACAACAAAATCAACTCCTATTTTAACACATTTAATTAATCAAAATTATGGCGCTACAAACAATAAAAACAAATAAACTACTGACCAATATCTTTCTACTTGTTCAAAGTGAACAAGGAATAACATAAGAATAAAACAAATATTAGATTAAAACACATGGTTTTCTTTAAAACCAACAATTCATGATTATTTTCACTTCCATAAAGTACCTATCTTAAAGTTCCATATAACTACGAGCTTCTCTGGCTCGATACTTTCCCATAATAATGGTGTCATACTTTTGTACACCTCAAGAACTATTTTTATCTTTTCTTAACATCAAAACAAATATATAATTACATTTAAAATTACATGTTAATTATCCACTTCAATATTTGGGCACTTCACATGTTCTCAGTATTTACCACCTCTCTCAAGTTTTGCAATTTCACTACGGTGATCGGGAAACTACTTGTGTACTCCAGAGTTATAAAGATTACTTGACAAAGTCAAAAAAACTATGATTACTCCCGAAATCTAGTTATCTTCACAAAACTCGTGGATTCCTTATTTCCATACAACATTACAATAGCGATTTTTATTTAATTCATTTGCCTTATAAGACCATTATCACATAAGAATACTACGATCTGAACTGGCAAGCGATAATATCAATCTACAAGGACCTCGGTTCAACGCCCGGGTCATTAACATCTTTTAAACACTCACGGTGTATTTAGCACTTCTTACAAGACAGTCTTTACCCACCCTCATACTGCTAGGGTCTGGTCAATTAATTGAGCGTGATTTATGACAGGGAGGGCGGCTCCCTGTCTAGCCCGCAGTTGGAGCTCTCCTCAATGCTTTTAAAACAAACCTTCCTTTTATTTTCAGTTCTATGGAGAGACCTGGCATTTTAACTTCTCTTTTCTCTTCCAACAAATATTATTGGCTCATAAACCACTCTCGTAACCTTGGCATTTATTAATTATGAAGGGTCCTCGTTGATTGGGAAGAGTAATACACATTCTACGACGAATAATAAGGGGCTTTAACAACAAGAGAATTCTATGTTCGAATCTCTTAACATGCCTCGGGAACCATTTCCACATTGGAGGACTTATACAAGACGCGATTTAAAGTCGGCCGTGGCCTACATGACATACGCTTAATAATACCATACATTTGCTCCCTTTTATAATAACACACACATGGCCTCGTGATCTACGTCACAATTAGAGGACTTACAACATATCTCAATTCAATACAATCAACTACCCCTCATAAGTAATTTACCAAGTACATTTTAAATTCTACGCATTCCTAGCGTGACTTTTTATTTAATTGCGTTCCATTGCGCTACACATTACTTTACGGCCTAATGTCTTCCAAAGAACTGATAAATTTCATAGTAACAATTGATACATATCTCAATTTTTATATTAATCTTTTCCGTTGACAATAAATCGCTCCATTTTTAAGAACATGCATTCACATCATGTCTTTTACATTTGTTAAGGCTCCAACGCTCTATATTTTTATATCATTCAATTTTTTCTTTATTTAGATTTCTTTACCTTGTTATTATTATTATTATTATTCACATCATGTCTTCATTCCTTAAAAGCTCAAAAGCTATTTCTTTCATATAATTCAAATTTACCGTTATTTAAATATCTTTGTTATCATCATTATTATTACGCTTGCTTTTATAACATTCGTCAAATACACTGACATTTTATTCCATACATTTCCTCTACAGGATTTATTCTTTCACATAATAATTTATTATTTCTCAAAACTTTATTTTTGTTCAGATCGCGTTCTTATTTAGTTATTATTTATTTAAAAACGTCCCGTTTACTCAAAACTCCGGTGGAATTGTACACAAAAATTTCCCCGACACCAAAACATAATGAAAATCTTTACTCACATGTCTAAGGTCGTTTTCTGACCTTCATTCTCGTTCGATGTGTCATTTTTGCCCACCTTCTTGACTTACTCCATATTGTACAACTTCATCTCATGTACAGACATTTCTTGACACATATTCAATACATTTAACACTGACAACATTTTTAATACACTGGTGTATCCGTTTAGAACACACAATAAAACACTAAAAAATATATTACTTTTAACACACAATCTTGATATATTTACACTTCACAACTTTTTATCACTAGGCCGTCTTTTTCTAGCCTATCACACGTGACCTCTTAATCTCCCGTCTCCAAGGGTGAAATTTATTCAATGTCGGCTTCCTATCCTGCAGAATACGAAAGTCTCGAATCATCTACTTATTCCCTGGAATAACAATTCTTCGAATCCTGTTCCTGATGTTCGGCTATTTCTCTAGCTTGAACGGCTCCCCTTTTAGATCTGCTTTATCGATCCTAGCGAAAGTCTGTTCTGATTGAGGTCCCCTCGGTAACCTATCGATGACCTATGGATTTTTAGCAACTAATACTTCTCGAGTCTTAGTGCTTTAGAATAGTTCGTCTGCTTTCTTGAGACAATATCTATAGTTTCCCTTCTTCTTTGTTTATTCGGTTCTCGCACTTCTAATTTTCTGGAATACGTTGCGAACCTTACTCTGTTTTTCCCTGTTCGGGTTCTTTAAAATTGATAAATTGTTTATCTCGCTGTTCCGGTACTTTCGTACGTTATGATACTTTTGGTCATTTACTGAAAGACCTATCGCCTGAATCCTAAGTTCGCAGCCTGCTTTGACTGTATTTTAAGAACTTTTACGGTAAACTTTGCACTGTCGGACCTAAATCCTGTAACTAGGATTTTCCTAATTTTTCAACACGGCGATACTTTAATATTTCTTCTTTGCAACTCCTTATGGAGGCACGCAAGTTAGTGATACTGCGACGCCCATGGCTGTCGGATATTAATTCTGCGGTGTAATACAGCGTTTCTCCCCTCAAGGAGTACTGGTAAACTGCCTTCGATGTCTGATACAGCGTAACGCCCCTCTGGACGGACTAATACTGCGTATACGATGTGATGCAGCACCTCCGCTCACGGTGTGCTTGTAGACTGCATGTACTGATACAGCGTAACGCCTCCCTGGGCTATCGTAAACTGCATTCGGTGTGATACAGAGTGACGCCCCCTCACGGACTGTCGGAATACTGCATGATTGGCTTGGTGAGGCCAGGGGTTTTATACCTTTTAGTAAAAAAAAAAAAAAATCCTAGTCCTTTTCGTGACCAACTTTTGAACTAATTGCCGTACAATTATAAAAATTATATCTCCATAAAGCTCGTCTTCCAAACGTAAAATGATCTTCCTGTGCATGGAAATCGATCGTGCATTTCCGAGATATTAATTAATTTTTCGTCTTCAACTGTGTGGGTGTTGCTGTTCATTTTTAATTCTCCCACTCCTTGGGTCCCGGTGAATTCCCGATGACGTCTGCTGCATTTGCACTTTCCTCGTGTGCAATTATTAAAGGGTTTTTCTTTACACAAAAATCTTTAATCCGAAATGATTCACCGTACTGTATTTGTTTACTTATTTTTATACTCGTAAACGGGTTAAATTTAATTATTCTTGTTCTGACTCAGCAGCGAGGTTGCTGTTTTCCTGCAACGTAAGAGCAATTTCCGAGTCAAGCTTCTTCGTCTTACAGTTCAAACTTTCCACTCGTTCTATTAATATCCATGACTGGCTCCTTATAAATGTCAAGAGGCATGAGCTCATCTTATGAACACCTGGTCCTGCAGCTTGCGCAATGTTAGGCTAGAATCCTGGCTTGAAATCTCTCTCCGTTCCCTTAGAGACTGTATGATTCTTTCATTCCTTTCACAAAATACATGGATTCGACCCCTCTTTGAAGCCTATGGTACATGGGTTCATCTCTCCCCTCCTTAGGTAAATAAATTTTCGAAAAATTTTGAGGAAATTTATTTCAATTATCCAAAAAAGAATCTTATTTTTCTTTTTAACTGTCGAAGCCATCATAACGTTTATCCGTACCTTCTGATTTTTCTTCCTTAAAAATCCCACGATAATTTGATTTCTTTCATCTTTTATGTCATATCCGGTAATTGTGTAGGTTGGGTACGCTCTGTCCCTACCCTTTCCTTCCCCTTTTCATTTATCTGGACTTCAGGTTTCCAGAATCTCATTCTTTTTACGGGTGTGGTCTATCCCTACCCGTTCCTTTATTTCATCATTCTCCTTTCTTAAATTGAAATTTTCTTCTTCAATAAAATCAATTATTTCTTTTATTTCCCTATATAATTTCTCCAATTCGCATTCGCACTCGAATGTTTCAGCTCTGTTTCTTTTTTTCTATCTCATTCTCGTTTCTATCAAAAGTGGATTCCTCATCTCTAAATTGTTCCATAACCAGGGCTTGTTCATTGGCTTCATCGAAGTCCTCGGGAGGGTAATACACTTTTAAATTTGCTGAATTCATGGTCACTTCGTGATTCGTTTCACAGTGCCGAATTCTATAGGCATTATTTCTCAAATCCCTTATTATTTGATACGGTCCGTGGTACATTTTCTGGAACTTTTTGTACACGCGGTTCCCTGGATCCGAAATGGCTGGTCTTTTTACTAACACCATTTCCCCTGCTAATAGTGGCCGATGATACCTCTTGTGCCTATTTCTTCTTTGCCTCCTGTCGGCTTGAGCTTTTAGATGCTCAAAGGCTCTTCTAATACGTACATCTCTTCCAGGCTGAGCGTCTGCTGGCCTAGGAATTACCAGACTCCAAGGTCTCTCTGGTTGCTCATTCCGATGTAACGTTATTGGTATCTCTCCCGTAGATTCATGGATGGTATTGTTTATACAAAATTCGATAATATCCAAGATATCTATCCACTTCCAATTTTCTTCGGCACAGTATATTCTACAATACTTGGCCGTCTCCCTCATCACTCTTTCTACAGGATTTGCCTCAGGATGGCGAATACTTGACAAAATCTGACTAATTCCAAGTCTTTCTAATTCTTGTCTGAACTCTACACTGGTGAAACAACTACCGTGATCCGACAACAAATTATCAGGTTTTCCCAGAATCGGTATCACTTTTTCTTTGAGTCGTTTTAACACCTGTTTGGTACTAGTCTTCTGTATGGGAGCAAGGACAACCATTTTAGTGAAGACATCCATAGCCACCATTATGTGTCGATTTCCTCTTCTTGACTTTGGCAAAGGTCCGAAGTTATCAATAGATATGATTTGACCTGGCCTTTCGGGCAACAATGGTATAGGCTTTTGTCTCATTAGAAATGCATTTGGTTTGATCCTTTGACATAGATCACATGTCTTTAGCGTGTCCCTTACAGTTTCTCTCAGTCTCGGCCATACAAATGCTTCTTTCAGCATCGAGACTGTTTTGTCGACTCCCATATGTCCGAACGATCTATGGGCTAACCATACTATTTTCCTCTGCAAAATTGCAGGTACAACAATCCTTAATCGTGTATGGTCCGAGTCCACAAACTTATATAATAATCCATTATAAAATGTGTAATCATGAGCTATCTTATTAGCTTCCGTGTACGCTGGTGTTCCCCTTATCAAACTTCCTTCAAGGAAAGATATGAGCATGTTCATCCATGGATCCTCACGTTGCCGTTGACTAATGCTCCTTAACTCATTTAGAGTACGCTGATCCCTGTCTTCCAAATCAATAGCCATTACTTCCTCTTCTGTGGACTCTGGCTGTCTACTTAAATAGTCTGGAACTATATTTTCTTTTCCTGGGCAGTATTCTATCTTAACATCAAACTGTTGAATATATAAAGCCCAACGCATCAACCTTCGACTGGATAAATCAGTCTTCATCAAAAAGGTTAAGGCTTTATGATCCGTCCTTAGAATGACCTGAAACCCATATACGATCTTTCGCCAATATTGCAGCGCGTGCAATATCGCTAACAGCTTGATTTCGCTGATCGTATAATTTTTCTCGTGTGGTTTCAGTCTCCGACTTGTGAAAGCTAGATAATTTCTCTTATCAGGGTTATCCGGGTTTTCCTGATATAGCATTGCCCCTATTCCAATCTGGGATGCATCTGTTTGAATGATAAATCTCTGATTAAAATCAGGATATCCTAGCTTCACATAGTTTAAGAGCATTTCCTTGGCCTCCACGAATGCTTTTTCTGTTTCCTCCGTCCATTTCCACTTGCTCCCCTTCTTCAGAAGGTCCTGTAGTGGTGCAACAGTTTTTGTGTATGATGGACAATGTCCTGAGAAGAAACCAATCAATCCCAAAAACTGGCGAACGTTCTTTACCTTCAAAGGCCTTGGAAAATCCCTAATCGATTCTAATTTGCATGGATTTGGTTTAACACCATCCTTGTCAATCACATTCCCTAAAAATATTACTTGTCTTTGACAAAAATTTGACTTCTTTAAATTGATTTTAAAATTTGCCCTTCTTAAGTCTTCCAATAATTTCTTCAACTTTTCTAAATGTTCCTCAATATTCTCCGAGGTAAGCAAAATATCATCCACATAACGGATAGTGCAATCTTTCACTTCCTCTGACAAGTTTCGATCAAGCGCTCTTATTAAGGCAGATCCCGCGGTCTTCAATTCAAACAGACATCTCCTAAAACAATAGGTTTGTTGGTCGAACTGAAATCCAGTCAACAAGCTGGTTTTCTCTTCCAGTTCGAGATGATGATTCGAATAAGTCATGTCAATATTTGTAAAAATCTTCTTGCCTTTGAACTTCCTCAGTATTTCTTTTATGGGTGGTGCCGAATCATTTTCTGGTATGATTTTTGCATTTAAATTTCTGGCATCTAGACACACCCTTACTGAGCCATCCGGTTTACTCACAATCACTAATGGACTAACATATGATGCCGCCATCTTTTCTATAACACCTGCATTCATCATCTCCTGCAGTGTTTTCTTCGTTTGTGGGTAATGTTTTTCCGCAACCGGGTATGGTTTTTGTCTGAACGGTGCCCAATCATTGACTTGGAACGCGTATTTAAAATTTTCAATCTTCCCTGGCTTGGAATCAAATAAGTCCCTAAAATTCAATAATAATTTCTTTAATTGTTCCTTGTTTTCGAGGTTAACTTTAGCTTCCTCTACGTTTCCTGACAGATTGGTCTCGAACTCAGTTTCCAAATTATCTTCGAGTTCTATGTTGAGGACTTCAAATATCCTTTCTATGTCCTTACAACCTTCTTCCGTTACTTCTTCCACATGCCATACCTGTTCTCCTATTTTCACATCCTGTTCCTGTAGGTTAATGTTTTGTTCATCCACATCCTCTCTTTGAATTCTAATGCAGTTTTGCGCTAGGTCTATGATGACCTTGTTCTCACGGATAAAATCAATACCTAATATGACATTATACGGTAATTGATTTACCAGCAAAAATCATTGCGAAATTTCAGTGTTACCCATGATCAGATCAATGTATACCTGAAATTTGCATGTTAAAGATTTTTCAGGGATAATTCCCTTAATCTTTACACTTGATGTAGGGATTTTTAATACGCGGCCTCTTGTTTCCAATTCATTCAGAAGGGTTTGCGTAATTAAACTTATTGTTGATCCGGTATCAATCAATGCCCTGACCAGTAATCCTTCTATCCTTAGCATAATTATGGGTAATTCTCTTTTGATAGGTGGGATTCCTTCCACATCCTCATTAATTAGCTCGTCTGGTCTTGCTATCCAATTCACAATTTCTACCTCCTCCCAGCTCCTGGTATGTTTCCACTTTTGACGATTTAAATTTGGAGTTTTTTTTATCCTGAGGGCTTCCTTTCCCCTCATTCTTTAACTGAGCTTGTAGTTCCAAGCTTTGAGCTCCATCTAGTCGGTCGGGTGATTTCCGGTTCTTGATTGCCTCACTCCAACTGACTTTTTGCCTTTCAGGTTCGTCTGGTCGTTCGTTCATATAACGAAGACTTTCCTGATACCTCTCTTCTATTTCGGCCCGATATTCATCATCCCTATCCTCTGGCCTTACGTTCCTTCTGGGATAATTCTCCCATTTCTTTCTGTTTTCTTGCCTCTGATGGTTATTGTTATAGGGTCGGCTTTCTTGTTGCCTATAACCCGTATTCCTAGGATTTCTTCCTCGATATCCTCCTCTGTAGTATGGCTGTATTCCTCTAGGTTCTTGGTGCCCATACTCTCGACCTAGTCCTTGAGTATCAGTGCTAGTGGACTGATTCCTGGTCGATGGTTATTCTCTGGTTACCTGACTGCTGGCCATATGTACCTGTTCAGTCTGTCTTTGATGCCTAGGAGTTACGTGTGACGTCGTCATGTCTAATTGACGTAATACACTCTCCACTTCCACAGCACTTCTGGCTTTGGATGAGATTAACAGCCTCTGAATCTCATATGGAAGTTGTCTTGCAATGGCGGCACACAGGTCGTTCTCAGCTGGAGCAATGTCAAGTTCGCGGAATTTACACAGCTGAGCGGTAAAAAATTCCGAGTACTTAGTTGGTGCATTTGTGCTGTACTTCCTAGAGTATAGATCTAGCCTTAAATTCTCCTGGACGTCTGCTGCCCAATATAGTTTTAAAAAGGCTTCTCTAAAGCCTTCCACCGTATCAAAGGTGTACCTGAAGCTTCTGAACCAGGTGAGACAATCACCTGCCAACAACTTCTCAATAGCTCTCAGTCTCCGATCCTGAGGAACTTTCATTTCGTTTAAGAACTCTGCGACTTCCTTTAGCCAGTATTTTGGAGTAATTGACATGTTATTACCCGTAAACTTTACCGGTCTGTCCTCATTCGATTTGATAATGTTTATTATCTGACCATTTGTCTGGTTCATGTATGGGGTTGACATCGCCATCGGATATCCTGGGTTCTTGTAAGGGCTCTCCCCTCCTAAGTCCCTATCTATATCTGTGCCTTGTTCACGAGGATCTGTCCATCCTGTCTTTGGAAACTCATCCTGACTTTCAAATTCTAATTTCCTTTCCCTTCGGGCACTTTCTTCATTTGCCATGAGTTGGATTTCCATTTGACTATTTTTGTGTTCAGTCCTTTCCAACCGGGATCCTAATTCATTTTGAATTCTTTCCTGATTTTTCTTACTAGTTTCCAGTTCTCGTTTGAGTTGGCATTTCTCATCCCTGAAGCTATCCCTGATCTCATTTAGGTGTTCTTCTACCTCTTCCTTGATGACCATGACCTGTTCTTTTATAATTTCTGGCTTAACGTCACCTTTAGTATCTAAGTCTTCTCGCATTTCCTTTATCTTTTTCTCCATCTCTTTTTGTCCTTTGTAGACTTTATCCTGGATCTTGTTCATATCCTCTCGAGCCTTTCCTTGCTCCTCGAATATAATTGTTATGTCGGTCATAACCTTATCTATATCTCCCTTTGTGTCTCCCATTTGTTTTGTTAATCCTATTACGGTTTCCCGAATTCCATTGATACCCTGACTTATTTCATCTATCTTATGAGTACTTTCCTTATTTTCTTTATTTCTTTGTTTTCTTTCTTTCTGGAGATGCTCTTCGTAGGTACCGAATTTTTGATTTATTTCCTCCCCGTGCTTCTTTATGTTCTCATCTACCTGCCCGGTAAAATGATCAATCTACTCTTTCATGCCCTGTATATCTTTGTGATTCTGAATTTCCATATCATCCACTTTGGCCTGAACTCCCGCTACTTTTTCCTCAAGTTTTCCCACTTGGTTCTCCACCCCTGTAAATCTGTCTCCTAAATCACTAACACTTTTTTTTATCTCATCCCGGGAGGTCTCACAAATACTCTTGTTAGATTCCATCTGAGCTTTCAATTCTTTCTGCACCTCTTGGATCTGGTTTACAAGATCTTTCTTACATGCATCTACATTTTTTTTACAAGATTCTTCCATTACAACCAATTTAGTCTCTAAATTTTCAAAATTTTCTTGACACTTAGTTTGGGAATCTACCATACTGTCCTTCAAGATCTTTATTTGGCCTTGCCATTCTGAATTAAAGGGATCGTTTTCCTTTTTAATTTCACTTGTGATTTCCCCTTTAAACTCTTTTAACTTATCCCCAAACTTAGTGTCAAACCCTTGAAATTTATTATTCATTGTTTCTTCTGAACTCTCTCTGAGTCCATTTGACCCCTTTTTCATTCCCTCAATTTCAGCCTTCACTTCATCGTTAATTCTTACACATTTATCCTCAATAGCTTCTAGTTTAGTTCCCAGGTTATCACTATTTGTTTTTAGTGACCCCAAACTCTCATTTATGGATTCAAACTCTTTTTTATTTTCATCTTTTTGGAGGCCCAATGTATTGTTTATAGCCTCCAACTTCTCATTGCTATCGGCTTTTATAGCCTCCAAAAGCCGTTGCATCTCTTCACTCAATGCCATCTTATTAGAATATAGTGGGCTACTAATGCCACATCGCTAGTACATGCTTGAGAGATGGTAATCTGAACCTTAGTGTCCCAATTTCTTTAAAAATTTACATTGGTACGGGTTTTTACTACACCGTACCCTTTTGATATTCTATTCAAACTCAAAGACCTTTATAGAAGTATTTAAAATTCAAAATTTCGAAAAACCATTCTTTTTTCAAAAAATGGAAATTTTGATTTTTCGAGAAAACTCGGGTTTTCCCTAGGAAAACTCATCCCTGCGTACTGGGCGCCAAAAAGATGTCTTTTGCTGGGGGGTTGTTTAATCCAGGGCTGCTCGGTGTGAGTTTCTAGGGACCCATGCGGTCAGTTAACATTATACGTTGTAGCTACTCCTATCATTACTTTACTTTTACATGAATTGACCGTCTTTAGTGTTCCTATAATTATTAATCCAAGCACAGTACTTCTATTCACCCCCCTGTGCCCTTTCAGCAAGAAATATGCAAATCACAGTATGCCAGCATTGCTCAATTCGGGATTTTCGGGGCTGCGGTAAGTTCTCCCACTCTGTGACTTACATATTTAGGATTAAATAGAGGATACACTTGCAAAAATAACAACAAAATCAACTCCTATTTTAACACATTTAATTAATCAAAATTATGGCGCTACAAACAATAAAAACAAATAAACTACTGACCAATATCTTTCTACTTGTTCAAAGTGAACAAGGAATAACATAAGAATAAAACAAATATTAGATTAAAACACATGGTTTTCTTTAAAACCAACAATTCATGATTATTTTCACTTCCATAAAGTACCTATCTTAAAGTTCCATATAACTACGAGCTTCTCTGGCTCGATACTTTCCCATAATAATGGTGTCATACTTTTGTACACCTCAAGAACTATTTTTATCTTTTCTTAACATCAAAACAAATATATAATTACATTTAAAATTACATGTTAATTATCCACTTCAATATTTGGGCACTTCACATGTTCTCAGTATTTACCACCTCTCTCAAGTTTTGCAATTTCACTACGGTGATCGGGAAACTACTTGTGTACTCCAGAGTTATAAAGATTACTTGACAAAGTCAAAAAAACTATGATTACTCCCGAAATCTAGTTATCTTCACAAAACTCGTGGATTCCTTATTTCCATACAACATTACAATAGCGATTTTTATTTATTTCATTTGTCTTATAAGACCATTATCACATAAGAATACTACGATCTGAACTGGCAAGCGATAATATCAATCTACAAGGACCTCGGTTCAACGCCCGGGTCATTAACAACTTTTAAACACTCACGGTGTATTTAGCACTTCTTACAAGACAGTCTTTACCCACCCTCATACTGCTAGGGTCTGGTCAATTACTTGAGCGTGATTTATGACAGGGAGGGCGGCTCCCTGTCTAGCCCGCAGTTGGAGCTCTCCTCAATGCTTTTAAAACAAACCTTCCTTTTATTTTCAGTTCTATGGAGAGACCTGGCATTTTAACTTCTCTTTTCTCTTCCAACAAATATTATTGGCTCATAAACCACTCTCGTAACCTTGGCATTTATTAATTATGAAGGGTCCTCGTTGATTGGGAAGAGTAATACACATTCTACGACGAATAATAAGGGGCTTTAACAACAAGAGAATTCTATGTTCGAATCTCTTAACATGCCTCGGGAACCATTTCCACATTGGAGGACTTATACAAGACGCGATTTAAAGTCGGCCGTGGCCTACATGACATACGCTCAACAATACCATACATTTGCTCCCTTTTATAATAACACACACATGGCCTCGTGATCTACGTCACAATTAGAGGACTTACAACATATCTCAATTCAATACAATCAACTACCCCTCATAAGTAATTTACCAAGTACATTTTAAATTCTACGCATTCCTAGCGTGACTTTTTATTTAATTGCGTTCCATTGCGCTACACATTACTTTACGGCCTAATGTCTTCCAAAGAACTGATAAATTTCATAGTAACAATTGATACATATCTCAATTTTTATATTAATCTTTTCCGTTGACAATAAATCGCTCCATTTTTAAGAACATGCATTCACATCATGTCTTTTACATTTGTTAAGGCTCCAACGCTCTATATTTTTATATCATTCAATTTAATCTTTGTTTAGATTTCTTTACCTTGTTATTATTATTATTATTCACATCATGTCTTCATTCCTTACAAAAGCTCAAAAGCTAATTCTTTCATATAATTCAAATTTACCTTTATTTTAATATCTTTGTTATCATCATTATTATTACGCTTGCTTTTATAACATTCGTCAAATACACTGACATTTTATTCCATACATTTCCTCTACAGGATTTATTCTTTCACATAATTATTTATTATTTCTCAAAACTTTATTTTTGTTCAGATCGCGTTCTTATATAGTTATTATTTATTTAAAAACTTCCCTTTTACTCAAAACTCCGGTGGAATTGTACACAAAATTTTCCCCGACACCAAAACATAATGAAAATCTTTACTCACATGTCTAAGGTCGTTTTCTGACCTTCATTCTCGTTCGATGTGTCATTTTTGCCCACCTTCTTGACTTACTCCATATTGTACAACTTCATCTCATGTACAGACATTTCTTGACACATATTCGATACATTTAACACTGACAACATTTTTAATACACTGGTGTATCCGTTTAGAACACACAATAAAACACTAAAAAATATATTACTTTTAACACACAATCTTGATATATTTACACTTCACAACTTTTTATCACTAGGCCGTCTTTTTCTAGCCTATCACACGTGACCTCTTAATCTCCCGTCTCCAAGGGTGAAATTTATTCAATGTCGGCTTCCTATCCTGCAGAATACGAAAGTCTCGAATCATCTACTTATTCCCTGGAATAACAATTCTTCGAATCCTGTTCCTGATGATCGGATATTTCTCTAGATTGAACGGCTCCCCTTTTAGATCTGCTTTATCGATCCTAGCGATAGTCTGTTCTGATCGAGGTCCCCTCAGTAACCTATCGATGACCTATGGATTTTTTAGCAACTAATACTTCTCGAGTCTTAGTGCTTTAGAATAGTTCGTCTGCTTTCTTGAGACAATATCTATAGTTTCCGTTCTTCTTTGTTTATTCGGTTCTCGCACTTCTAATTTTCTGGAATACGTTGCGAACCTTACTCTGTTTTTCCCTGTTCGGGTTCTTTAAAATTGATAAATTGTTTATCTCGCTGTTCCGGTACTTTCGTACGTTATGATACTTTTGGTCATTTACTGAAAGACCTATCGCCTGAATCCTAAGTTCGCAGCCTGCTTTGACTGTATTTTAAGAACTTTTACGGTAAACTTTGCACTGTCGGACCTAAATCCTGTAACTAGGATTTTCCTAATTTTTCAACACGGCGATACTTTAATATTTCTTCTTTGCAACTCCTTATGGAGGCACGCAAGTTAGTGATACTGCGACGCCCATGGCTGTCGGATATTAATTCTGCGGTGTAATACAGCGTTTCTCCCCTCAAGGAGTACTGGTAAACTGCCTTCGATGTCTGATACAGCGTAACGCCCCTCTGGACGGACTAATACTGCGTATACGATGTGATGCAGCACCTCCGCTCACGGTGTGCTTGTAGACTGCATGTACTGATACAGCGTAACGCCTCCCTGGGCTATCGTAAACTGCATTCGGTGTGATACAGAGTGACGCCCCCTCACGGACTGTCGGAATACTGCATGATTGGCTTGGTGAGGCCAGGGGTTTTATACCTTTTAGTCAAAAAAAGATAAAATCCTAGTCCTTTTCGTGACCAACTTTTGAACTAATTGTCGTACAATTATAAAAATTATATCTCCAGAAAGCTCGTCTTCCAAACGTAAAATGATCTTCCTGTGCATGGAAATCGATCGTGCATTTCCGAGATATTAATTAATTTTTCGTCTTCAACTGTGTGGGTGTTGCTGTTCATTTTTAATTCTCCCACTCCTTGGGTCCCGGTGAATTCCCGATGACGTCTGCTGCATTTGCACTTTCCTCGTGTGCAATTATTAAAGGGTTTTTCTTTACACAAAAATCTTTAATCCGAAATGATTCACCGTACTGTATTTGTTTACTTATTTTTATACTCGTAAACGGGTTAAATTTAATTATTCTTGTTCTGACTCAGCAGCGAGGTTGCTGTTTTCCTGCAACGTAAGAGCAATTTCTGAGTCAAGCTTCTTCGTCTTACAGTCCAAACTTTCCACTCGTTCTATTAATATCCATGACTGGCTCCTTTTAAATGTCAAGAGGCATGAGCTCATCTTATGAACACCTGGTCCTGCAGCTTGCGCAATGTTAGGCTAGAATCCTGACTTGAAATCTCTCTCCGTTCCCTTAGAGACTGTATGTTTCTTTCATTCCTTTCACAAAATACATGGATTCGACCCCTCTTTGAAGCCTATGGTACATGGGTTCAATAGAGAGATTATCAAAAGCCCACATTTGTGACATCACTTTTTTAAATATATTTCTAAAAAAGAATATTTCATAGGAAAGACCAAGTTTCAATGTTCTTTCAAAATTTCAGCGTGATATCACTAATAGTTTCGGAGGAATAAAATGCTGGTGAAATATTTCGCACAGCCGCCATCTTGAGGTTATGTAAACAATTGAACAAAATTAGATTCTATTGCATTACAATCTGTATAGACATTTCCTGTTCCAAGTTTCAATGCGTTTGGATGATTAATTCGCGAGAAAAGTCTATTTAAAACTTTCAACTTCGCTTGCCCGCCATGCTAGTTTTGTAGTTACCAGGTGTTTGAAATTTCTTTAAGTGTACTTCTAATGGTTCTCTTTATCACCGTACAAAATTTCAGGGTGATGTCAATAATAGTTTCTGAGATATAGAATTATGGTGAAATATTGCGCACAGCCGCCATGTTGGATTTGTGAGACGTAAAAAATTAATGGTCGACCCAAAATGGTACTATGACATTACCGAGTTTCATTGAAATCCCTCCAGTCGTTTAGAAGTTATTAGAGGGGGATACACACACATCACACAGACACATACGCACACACACACGCGGACAAAAGGTGATCTAATAAGCCTTTTTTTTTTTCATAAAATGAAAATAGGCTAAAATTAGCTGACACATTGATGTACCTGTTGCCAATAAAGTTTTGCATATAACTATGTTCTCTTTTTAAAAGAAATATGGGGAAACTTACTTTGAGGATGCGTCTCGTAATAAGAGAAAAGGCAATCCTTATTGAAATGAAGCAAGTCCACATTTTCTCTTCTCTTAGAATGTGCTTTATTGCTCCCAGAGGGAACCGCGCATATTATCTGCTTTAAAGAGAAATAGTATTTTCTTTGTTGAGAAAGGTGTATTTCTTTGTGTGAAATTGATGGTAGTTCATGGCTCCGTAGGGAATCAGACACGTACGGCAAAACCTCATCACATGAAATACATGCTTGGCTCCTGTTATTCGCAACACAGCGCCTTTCTGGTCGTAGTTTCCAACTGTATATGTGTCTGGTGACAACACCGGCTGCTGAGTGCATCAGAAATATCTATTCTATTCTATTCCTAGCTTCCATTCAAGACCCAGTTGGGAGTTGTATTGCAACAAACACAATGTCACTGACAAGATTATTTAGGTGTGTTTCACTTAGAGGTGAAGCCGAACAGGTTCAGTCACACTCCTTGAGAGCTGTCTAGCGGCTAGCATTCTTGGCTGTCATCCCTGAGGTCCAGGTTTGATTCCCGGCTCTGTCAAGAAATTTAATTCTAACAGTAGGCGTGGAACGGGAGGTAGAACTGAGAAGAGGTAGGTTCTATTCAAACCTCAGTCATCCTTGAAGTGGTTTTACGTGGTTTCCCCACTTCCACAGAAAGCAAATGCTGGGATGGTTCCTACATTAAGGCCACGGCCACTTCCGTCCCCAATCTAGTCTCAATTTTAAATACTGACACCGCAATAACCCAGGCTATTAGACAAACCCTACGTACACCCAAGCACACGGAGCTAAATGACCACGATGTCTCATTCCCACAACAACAAATGAAATGGGAGCTTTGTTGGTGGGTTACTAGTACTGTAGAGTGTCCACCATGCGTTCCATTCCCAGTCAAGGAAATCAGAATTTTGAATGGCGAAATTCCATTTCGAGATGCTCTTAAAATATTCCATTTCCTTCGATATCAGATCTAAAACAAGATGTTCAGTAAAGAACATATAGCCTACTTTCTCCTAAATGCATGGGTATTGTTATAACTCTTTGTCCTTTTCAAGGAGTATGATTGAATGTTGGTTGTAGTAGCTTGTTGAAATACAACGTGCTATAGGGATATTAAACATGAATATGAGGTGCCCTTTGCTAGTGCTACCTCTGTACCAAATTTCGTTCAATTCGATTTCACTGTGTTTGAATTGATAGGGGGAATCGATTTGCACACATACTTGGCCACCATCTGCAAACTATTGGGCTGATGTTCTTGCAGTTTGGTCTGAATATGTTTCCCACATAAAGATATGGTGTAGCAAAATTTGGTAGAGACTAGATTATTAGGTTGGTCGTAATTACATTTTAGCTTTTAACATTTGGGTGGCCGCGATTACGTTTCCGTCAAGAAAGCGGTGATATAAAACATGACACTGAGGTGCCCTTTGCTAGTGCTACCTCTCTACCAAATTTCGTTCCATTCGGTTTCACCGTGTTCGAATTGATAAGGGGAATCGATTGTCACACAAAGATGGCCGCCATCCTCAAACTATTAGGCTAATGGCCTATTAGATTTGTCAAAGGATGCTCCCTCCATAAAGGTATGTTGTTACAAAGTTTGGTAGAGATCGGATGGTTATGTTAGTCGTAATTTGATTTAAGCTTTAAACATTTGTGTGGCCGCCATTACGTTTCTGTCAATATGGCGACGATATAAATCATGACACTGAGATGCCCTTTGCTAGTGCTATCTCTGTACCAAATTTCGTTCCATTCCGTTTCACCGTGTTTGAATTAATAGGGGGAATCGATTTTGACACAAAGATGGCCGCCATCCGCAAACTATTAGGCGAATGACCTATTAGATTGGTCAAAGGATGCTCTCTCCATAAAGGTATGTAGTTGCAAAATTTGGTAGAGATCGAATGATTAGGTTAATCGTAATTTGATTTAAGCTTTGAACATTCGTGTGGCCGCCATTACGTTTCAGTCAAGATGGTGGCGATATAAAACATGACACTGAGGTGCCCTTTGCTAGTGCTACCTCTGTACCAAATTTCGTTCCATTCGGTTCCACCGTGTTCGAATAAATAGGGGGAATCAATTTTGACATAAAGATGGCCGTCACCCGCAAACTATTAGGCTAATAACCTATTAGATTGGTCAAAGGATGCTCCCTCCATAAAGGAATGTTGTTGCAAAGTTTGGTAGAGATCGGATGGTTATGTTAGTCGTAATTTAACTTAAGCTTTGAACATTTGTGTGGTCGCCATTACGTTTCTGTCGAGATGGCGGCGATATAAAACATGACACTGAGGTGCCCTTTGCTAGTGCTACCTCTGTACCAAATTTCTTTCATTCGGTTCCACCGTGTTCGAATTAATAGGGGGAATCAATTTTGACATAAAGATGGCCGCCATCCGCAAACTATTAGGCTAATAACCTATTAGATTGGTCAAAGGATGCTCCCTCCATAAAGGAATGTTGTTGCAAAGTTTGGTAGAGATCGGATGGTTAGGTTAGTCGTAATTCAACTTAAGCTTTGAACATTTGTGTGGCCGCCATTACGTTTCTGTCAATATGGCGGCGATATAAAACATGACACTGAGGTGCCTTTTGTTAGTGCTACCTCTGTACCAAATTTTGTTCCATTCGGTTTCACCGTGTTTGAATTAATAGGGGGAATTGATTTTCACACAAAGATGGCCGCCATCCGCAAACTATTAGGCTAATGACCTATTCATTTGGTCAAAGGATGCTTCCTCTATAAGGGTATGTTGTTGCAAAATTTGGTAGAGATCGGATGATTAGGTTAATCGTAATTTTATTTAAGCTGTGAACATTTGCGTGGCCGCCATTACGTTTCCGTCAATATGGCGGCGATATAAAACATGACACTGAGGTGCCTTTTGTTAGTACTACCTCTGTACTAAATTTCGTTCCATTCGGTTGCACCGTGTTCGAATTAATAGGGGGAATCGATTTTCACACAAAGATGGCCGCTATCCGCAAACTATTACGCTGATGACCTATTAGTTTGGTCAAAGGTTGCTCCCCCCATAAAGGTATGTTGTTGCAAAATTAGGTAGAGATCGAATGATTAGCTTAGTCGTAATTTGATTTAAGCTTTGAACATTTGTGTGGCCGCCATTACGTTTCCGTCAAGATGGCGGCGATATAAAACATGACACTGAGGTGTCCTTTGCTTGTGCTACCTTTGTACCAAATTTCGTTCAATTCGCATTCACCGTGTTCGAATTGATAGGGGGGGACAGACATTCAGAGTACACACACTCACACACACACAGACACACACACACACACACACACAGACTCACACACACACATACACACACACACACTGACTCACACACACACATACACACACAGACAGACACACTTTTTTCGCCCTGTGTTGATCTCATAAGTCTACTTTCATTTTTTGCAAAAATCGTAAGTAGGCTAAAATGCAACGTACTTACTTTCATAGTTTCATTAAAGGACAATCCTTACATACAAATCCTTTCACAGTTTTGATATTATTTTTTAGTGTATCTTCAGTCACGAAGTTTGATGCTGACCAACAGCAAAATCCAATACAAATAATCAATATTCAATTACTCGCAAAATTATTTTGAAGAGTTTATTCCGGCACCTTGTTAAGATTGATGATGAGGAGGAAACTATTCATAGTACATTAAACAACTAATAATAACGTATTTATTGACTCCTAAAATTATTCTTGTCTTTTGGGCTATTGCCGTGTAAAAATGAAATTATATACCTTACGTACGAAGGAACCTTGCCTCCTTTTTCAAAGGAATTAAAACAATTGTACCAAAGAAAGTGTATCAATGAGATTACAAACAACTAGAGAAATTCCTCTATTCGTCACCAGAGAGCAGCCACCAGAAATTACTGTTTGGACCTCGGTAGAAAAACGCGCCATATTAATTAGGACGGCGGAAAGCCTTAATCAACATATTTATTGACTATTCGTGGCCTCATTTGATAGGCTACCATTTGCATTTCGATTAAATGTTGTCATTTAGGACCAAAGTGTTGCAGATATGGTTAAATTCATAACTATTATATTATTCATAATATCATAACAAGATTAAAACCCTAAGTCAATTTATGATGTACTTTTAATGTTGTACTGGTTTCAGTCATATTGTGACCTTCCTCAGCGCAAATTATAAGAAGAAAAGCTGCAAGAACTTACATTTAACAAATTTACCACAACATAAGTTGTTATCAAAAATAATTCTTAATATATTAATCGTCTAACAGTTGAAAACAACACATTAAAATTAAAAAAAAATCCAGATCTGTTGCAAAATATATTAAATATGAAAGATGTAATTCTTGATACAAAACCAGCTTGAAGTAGGAGAGATGTGGATTTAATACTGTATGTGTGGAATTTGTTAGGTTAGGATTGAGTTAATAGATGGGTACGAATATGCGTAATAATGATGTAACTATGGAATATAATCGTTGGAAATGAGTAATCCAAGGTATGGTATAGATAGGGCAAGGAATGTTTGGGGTAACTGTGTTGCTAAGAAACTTATGGTATTGTCAACAAGCAAATGGGCAAATATGGTCATCTTTATGTCCTTTCATATATTATTGATGTTATTGTGCATATTTTGGTAAATTTGAGGTCATATTGTGGTGATTTTTGTGTCATAAAAATCCTAGCCATACTGATTAGACTAGTAAAATATGTAACCAGTGGGTCAATGAAATGATTTGTACAGAAACATTGTAGCTCTTTAATTTCGCTCTTTGAGTGTAATCATGTGCTATTATCTAAAGATTGGTTGTTAAAAGGCAAATCAAATAAAAATCAATGAATTAGAAAAGTGCCGAGAAACGAATGCGTGATCCTTGGATCGAGAGGTGGACACTTTACCACTGATTCATCGAGGAAGCAGCACAGCCATGAATGAAGGAATATCAACGAGTTAATTGTGGTTAATCAAGATGAATCAGACACGCGGTATCGTTAATTAATTAATAAATTAATATCGTATGGCCTCGGGTGCCAGGTGCAAGCTTTCTTATTTGACACCCTAAGGGTAGCTTGCCTGTCGAATTTTGATGTTCCTTGAGCACTATGAAAGTCGAGGAGGTTAGATATTTAAGCTCCTTGAACATTGCAGCGCTTTCTAGTAGAGACCCTCCAGGGGCTCAGACCTAGTGGGACGTGGGTTGAGGACCACGGGGCCCCAGCTGAGTCCGCCATTGCTTCCACTTACTTGTGCCGGGCTCCTCTCCGTCTTCTTTCCTGTCGAACTCACTTGGTCAACTCTTGTTCTCTTCCGACCCCAACGGTATTAGGGTATCCGAGGCCTAGGGAGTCTCTTCCTTTCCCGCCTTAATTGGCTCTTGTCTCATCTTTCCTGATACCCTCCTTCTGCGAGGGGTCAGCCTTCTTTTTCTTATCATGTTATCTCCTGCCTTCTGCTCAAGGCCCTCAGGGAAGCAGGGTGTATGTAGCCCCACCACTTCTGGTGCACCCTGGATATTGGTACACCCTCAGGAGCTCACGGCTGGTGAGTTCGGGAGTTGGTGACCTGGAGGGATTCCTGAGCTGGGTCCGGTTTTCCCCCATTTATCCAATACCTGTGGGGCGGACCCTCTCCTCTTTCACTTTCCTATCTGCCTTTCATGGCTCTCCTTCCTTCCAAGTCCCTCAATCCGCATTCTTCGAGGGTTGAGGGCATTTCTTTTCCTCCTGTCGTTTATTTGCCTTATTCTCCTTTTGTATTCCATTTCTTCTTCTAGTATATAAGTTAGTAGTAGTTTTAGTTATAGTTTGCATTTTCATTTTCATCTTCACGATCACCCAAACCATTGGGGGCCGATAACATAGATGTTAGGCCCCTTAAATCAACAATTATCATCATCATCATCATCGTCTAGTAGAGAAATGAGGAACTTTGTGTTGGCGGAAACTCCCTAGATAAATGTTGCCATTATGAACACGACCTACTGAATTCAAATTTGTACTTTGACATGCCAACTTCGTATGACATGGTGTCGTAATTTTTGCGCCTTTCTAAAATCACTTACCACGGCCAGGCGTGAACCTGAAAGCTTGGGGTTTGTAATCTGACACGTTGACTACTCACCCATCGTGGCAAGCTGCGGTCTTGTTGATCCACCTACTCAGTGTTTTACGCTTAATTTGGAGTGTACGTTGAGATTCCGCGCAACTTTTGTATGCGTGCGAAAGACATAATGTTATGTCCTCCATTCAAATGAAATTGCTCGACGATTATGTCGTTGGCTTTATCTCTGCAGTAGAGCCTGCCGTGTGCATAATTGGATAATTAGGTCAAATTGAATCTCAACCCCAGCGCAGTAACCATGTAGTCTAGATTCCAGGAGTTCTTTTCCAGTATTGCGATATTTTATTCAACCAGTGTTCACATTCATACCAATGGTTAACGAAACTTGTCACTAATGGATCATAAATCACCACTAAACACAAGCTATTTGGCAGATAATTCCATTTGTAATGTATTGCTGTAATTAATGATGGAATAGGAATGGAGTCATTTAAGTAATTTAAGTTGGAGAATCATGACTTCGTCAAACATGTTACTACATTCCATTGCAAGAGACGATGATCATTTATTTCAGACGAGAAAAAACGCACTTAAGTGACCAACTAACCGGAATTTATATTATATTCAGAAATGTTACTGGAATGAGTTAGTCAAAACTCAAACTAGACTGTTAACAAAAATAAATAAGTAAATAACTAACTAACTAACTAACTAACTAACTAACTAAATAAATAAATAAATAGATGATTGATTTTTATGTTGTTTGTTTATTTATTTGTTTATTTATTTACTAAATTAATTAATTAAATAATTTAAAAATTAATAGTTAATTAATTATTTACTGACTGACTAAATTAATTAATTACAGTATTTGGATTCAGATTATTTGGAATCAAAATATCTACCATCCTAGTACAGAATCACCTTCATCATCAGAATCCGTAGATAGTTAGAGTTATTTCATTCCGCCACAGGATGATTATACACATGATAGCTTGCCCTTTGAGACGGTTTCAGTGACTCTTGGGGCCAAAGAATTTGAATTGATCGATGGATCAAATGTTTGTTAGTTGGTCAAGTTTTGAATTCAGGAATTAATAAGATACATTACTTTTAATAGAGTGCCGCTGTGTCCTGGGAAAGAATATAAATTAATGCATTCAAAAATTGATTCTGAAAAAAAAAAAGTTTATAAATTGGGAAAATATCTGCATGACTTTTGGGTGAGTGGCGTTTGGCAAAAAATGCAATCTGGTTTAAGGTTCATAGAGAAGGACTATTAACGTGATATAACGAGGGAAACTTAAATCTGTGGTAAGATAAATGAGACTGAATACTTAAACTAAATATGTGAACACAGTGACCGTTAGGTTAACTAGAATGTAAAAAAAGGCATTCATGATGGTTAACTTACATTTAAGGGGTGTCCAAAAATGTTTGTTTGTAAAATAAATTCTCATTTTTAGCCCATTTTCATTTATGAAAAAATAGTCTTATGAGATCACCTTTTGTCCGTGTGTCCGTCTGTGTGTGTGCGCGCGCGTGTGTGTGTGTGTGTGTGTGTGTGTGTGATGGTGTGTGCGACGGTGTGTGACCCCCCCTAATAACTTCTAAACGGCTGGACCAATTTCAGTGAAACTCGGTAAGTTCATAGCACTATTCTGGACGACCCCGACCGTGCCGTTCAAATTTTGCAACGTCTCACCAATCAAACACGGCGTCTGTGCGAAATATTTCACCAGCATTCAATATCTCCGAAACTATTACCGATATCACCCTGGAATATTTTACGGTGATAAAGGGAACTACTAGAAGTTCACCTATGTGACGTTTAAAACCTAGTAACTACAATACGAACTTGGCGGCTAAGCGAAGTTGCGACTTTTAAATAGACGTTTCTCCAGATCTCCCCAACCAAACACAATAAAACTAGGTACAGTATATGTTTATACACATTGTAATGCACCGACATCTAACTTCGTTCAATTGTTTACATAACCTCAAGATGGCGGCTGTGCGAAATATTTCACCGGAATTCTGTATCTCTGAAACTGTTAACGGTATCGCCCTGAAATTTTGTACAGAGATAAAGGGCACTACTGGAAGTACATCCATTAATTTTTAAAAACCGGTTAACTACAAAACGAATATGGCGGCTAAGCGAATTTGAAAATTTCAAATAGACCTTTCTCGCGATTTAATGATCCAAACGCAATGAAACTTGGTACAGCAAATGTTTATACTCATTGTAATGCACTGGCGTCTAATTTAGTTCAATTGATTACATAACCTCTAGATGGCGGCTGTGCGAATTTTAAAATTAAGTTTTTATTTCAGGTGTCGTAATCATGCGATCAAAGTGAAAGTTTGAATAATGGACTAACGCATTAATTTTCCTTTAATGGTACATGACTCTATGGCCTATACATATAACAATCCAACATGGCGACCATCCAAAATATTTAGATGGATCTCAATACTTACGAATCTGTTACAGCCATCAAACTGAATTTTTGTATGATCATAGGGGCAATGAACATAAGTTCACCTATAGGACTTTCAATAACCTGGTGATCACAAATCCAAAATGGCGGCGACGCGAAATATAAATATTCACATGGTCGTTTCTCGCAATTTAACCATCCGAGTGCAGTGACACTTGGTACAGTAAATCCTTATACAAATGTTAATCCATTGGCATCTAATTTTTTTCAATTGTTTCCATAACCACAAGATAGCAGCAGTGCGAAATTTTATAACCTCGTTTTTAGCCTATTTTCAATTTTGAAAAAATAGGCTTATGAGATCACCTTTTGTCCGTGTGTGTGTGCGTGTGTGTGTGTGTGTGTGTGTGGTGTGTGTGTGTCCCCCCTAATAAAATCTAAACGGCTGGAGCGATTTCAATGAAACTCGGTAAGTTCATAGCACTATTCCCGGCGACCTCGACCGTGCCCTTCAAATTTTGTTACATCTCACCAATCCAACATGGCGGCTGTGCGAAATATTTCACTAGCATTCAATATCTCCGAAACTATTACCGATATCGCCCTGAAATTGTGTACGATGATAAAGGGCACTACTAGAAGTTCACCTATGAGACTTTCAAAAACCTGGTGACTACAAAACCAACATGGCGGTCAAGCGAAATTGAGACTTTTAAATAGACATTTCTCGCGATTTAACTATCCAAAAGTAATGAAACTTGGCACAGCAAATGTCTATACACATTGTAATGCACTGGAGTCTAATTTAGTTCAATTGTTTACATAACCTCAAATTGGCGGCTGTGCGAAATATTTCACTGACATTCTATCTCCGAAACTATTACAGATATCACCCTGAAATTTTGTACGGTGATGAAGGGTACTGATACAAGTTGATCTATGTATATTTCATAAACCTGTAAAGTACAAAACGAACATGGCGACCAAGCGAATTTGAAATTCTCGTGATTTAACTCTCTGAGCGCAGTAAAATGTGGTACAGTAAATGATTTTGCAGATTGTAATGCACTGCCATCTAATTTAATTCAATTGTTTACATAACTTCAAGATGGCGGCTGTGCGAAATTTTAAATTTAAGTTTTTATTCCTGTGTCGTAATCATGCGATCGAAGTTAAAGTTTGAATAATGAAGCTAGGCAATAATTGTCCTTGAATGATACATAACTCTATGGCCTATACATATAACAATCCTAAATGGCGAGCTTCCGAAATATTTAGACGGTTCTCAATATCTATGAATCTTTTACAGCACCCAAACTGATTTTTTTATGTTCATAGAGACTATGAACATATGTTCACCTATAGGACTTTCAGTAACCTGGTGAGTACAAATCCAACATGGCGGCGACGCGAAGTATAAATATTTAAATTGACGCTTCTCGCGAATTAACTATCTGAGTGCCGTGAAACGTTGCACGTTAAATGCTTATACCAATGTTGATCCACTGGCATGTAATTTAATTCAATTGTTTGCATAATCACAAGATGGCTGGTGTGCGTACTTTTAAAATCTCGTTTTTTTTTCTTGTGTTCTAATCATGCGATTGAAGTTTGAATACCACACGTACACAATAATCTTAATGTAATAGTACAAAAATAAAAATCCATCCTTGCGACCATATGAAATATTTAGACGGTTCTCAATATCTACGAATCTGTTACAGCAATTAAACTGAAATTTTGTTGTTTGATAGAGACAATTAACATGAGCAGGATATATGAAAATAGGCTGTATAGTTCTTCACGGAACTACTTGTTACTTCTTGTGTCCTAATCATGCGATTGAAGTTTGAATACTACACGTACACAATAATCTTCATGTAACAGTACATAACTCTAAGGAAGGAAGCTTGTAGTTTAACGTGACCGTTAATCGCGAGATCATGAGCCACGGGACCTCCTTTTTACGTGGAATGCGAATCACAGGACATGGCATTTCACTTCGAAAATCTCACATGCATTGACCGTGAATCGAACCCTGACCGCCTTGGTAGTACATAACTCTAAGACCTACTGTACATATATAAAAATCCAACATGGCGACCATCCGCAATATTTAGTCGGTTCTCGATATCTACCAATCTATTACAGCAATCAAACTGAAACTTAGTATGTTGATAGATCCAATTAACATAAATAGGATATATGAAAATAGGCTGTTTAGTTCTTCACGGAACTACTCCTTTGAGATCAACTAGCAATTACCACAATTAATTTACTTCAATTTTTGTTTCACATCACTATTAACATCAGTGTTTTTTATGTCCTTAGTATATTTATTAGTTCACACTCCTATAACATATCCTTTCAAGAATGCAAAATTACAAAAATATTTTTTGTCTTTTCATCATATTGAATTTTTGAATATGAACATATACTTTTTTAGCTTTATCACATGACATTTCAAATTTATTGATATTTAATTTAATTTAATTTAATTATAAAAAATGCTGAGTTTTAAATTGAGACCTTGTTGAGGTTGATGGTTGAATTTGAACTTGATTTATTGATGTTTGAACCTGTAGAATAAAATACAATTCTTAGTTATTGAGTTACTTAAATTTAAAGTTATGCGTTATGATTAGCCACGCTGTGCCCGTTTAGACCGGAGTCCGCACGACCACATATGCATTTTACCAATAATCAGTCAGCACGAGAGTCAAAATATCCCGGGGCGCCAGATGGGTTAAAGCAAATCGCAAAAACGACATCAAATAAAGAAAATGCTTTACTGATTTTTGGCTCAATGCAACAATAAGGATAGAAGGAGATTCAATTGGGAGTAACACATCAAGTAAAATTATCTCATTTTATTTTGAATTTAAAATTGTCTGCAAAAATGCTCAAAGCAGCATCATTCACGTGTGGCGACCCACACTCTTATTTACACAATATACAGAAATTTTCCAAACACATTTGACAATTATTTTTTTGGAAACACAAGTCTGATTGTTAGTCCTGTAGACTGTGTTCCAAAATTATTTATAATTAATGATTAAATCCAGTTCAAATTTAATTGTCTCCACTGGAAATATCGTAGTTCACTGTTTGAATTTTTACATAATATTAACACTCGTAGAATAAATGTTCATAGAATTTTTAACTTTCACTTATTTTTCCAGTTTCAAAAATACATTGTCGAAAAATATTATTATCATTGAATCAACACAAATTATTTACACATATTAATAACATCTGAAAAGTATTTGACCTTGAGCATAGCATTGAAGAACTTGTGCGAAGCACAACAAAAATTAATTGTTCTTCCGATATTAAACATTTCGAGAAGTGACTCGATTATGAACTTCAAGTTCCTAACAAAATATATTATTTCTGAATCATCAACTTGATTAATAAATTGTTGAACCATTCAACTATTTGATATTCCACTTGGAATTATTATTATAAAAAATATTCATATTTGTGGCCCTTTTAGCAACTTTCACAACTTGCAATTCTTCGACAGAATGCGGAAATAAGAATTGTAGCTTCATAATGAATTCATTTAGTTCATGGCACTAGGATTGAAAATATCCTTCAAATTATTCGTGGTTAAAGAATTATTTTTAATTGGCAGTGGCCCATTCTATTATTTGTGTAAGAACACAATATTATAACAACAACGGCAAAGGTCTTCCTCTGAAGAAGAATAAACTACTATCATGACAAATCCGGGTTCTAGCAAAATCAAAGTCTAAATGGAATTCGTAAACAAGGTTGAAATAAGAACTGATGGTTTCTAAGAAATAACCTTCGGGTCATCCATACGACGAAATGTGTAGTTCCAATACTCCTACTATAAACCTGAGCCATCGAACCTGCTATTTGATTGATGCTCGAAAAAACCTCTTCATTCCTGCGACTTAACATGCGCACCTGGGAATGGCATTTCAACTACTCCACGCATATAAATTTTCTTCCCAAAATTTATACAATAAACCAAGCCTCTGCTTGTTATCAACACTGGAAGATTAATAAACTTACAAGTTTATTTTATTTTACCATTCAGTTCAACCCGTGAATTTACCATACTTATGAAAATCTTTATTTCACTTTCGAATGTATTTACGTCATGATTTTATATAAATACAAAAATATCCTATTTGATACAAATATCATTTGCTTCCCGTTTCATGCCTCTCCGTGTTATCTGAAAAATATACTTTGCTCATTGCAAATATCAACTGTTCAACCAGAACTGAAATGTTGGTTGAATGCGGGCTTGCGCTAACCACTCTCCTGCGGAAAATCTCCTGTTCCAGACTAGAAATGATTAAACTACTTCATAGGCTCTCTCTCAATACATGTGATTATTATAAAATATAATATCCAAGAATTATTTAGAAAAGTTATAAAAATTATTATTATTATTATTAGTGGATTATTATTATTAGTTATATTATTTTAAATATATTTAATTATCATCTCATTATGTGAGAATCCACATGTTCGAACCTTCGAATATGGAAAAAATATCAATTCCTCAGCAAAAATAATTATTAACTTTTACAGTTACATCGGCTGATTACCGTGATTTCCCAAAAATATGAAATATTCAAATAAATGCTCGAAATGCTCGGTCCTAAACTGTTCTGAGTGCTGAAAATACTCAGAATAACTCTAACAAGTCTTGCGTAAATCATTGCAAGATTTAAATACGAAGAAAAATAAATAAATGTAAACAACGCTCTTAGGTTTCTATGTTCGTTGCCAAGAGCCGACTGCGGCAGCATCTAGTAGCTCAGTCCTGAACTTGGCCTAGTAGTCGTTGACGGTGGCGCTTGGCGGCAAAAGTAGGAACTATTTGAAAAATTCTTAGTTGCAGTTCTTAAATTAACAAACAGATAACACACACTAATACAGTCATCACAATTAACACCGGTTATCAGACAGATTCTACACACATCCAAAGTACACGGGGCTACATGACCGCGTTGTCGCAGCCCCTAAACTTAAGAACCAACCAACCAACCGTCTAGTAAGACATAGTGGTAGTATCTCTTGACGTTTGAAGTAACTGTTGTTCCATTTTAATATGGGCTTCTATCAAAGCCATAACAGTTTGTTTAAATGGGGTCAGATCTAAGTGATCTATTCTAAGATATGTCAGTTGTAACATAACTCACGGTAATCTTTTCAGTACAAGAAAACACTGACTGTCTAACCAATCAACGGCTGTCCTGAAGATCGTTCCCTGGGCATGGTTTATCACCATCTACCATGCGCTAAGCAACCTGTAGTTTCCCTGCGTAGACTAATGAACACCACCGTGATAGACTGGTCTTCAATGTACTGATAGATCGAAGTGGTTATTAAGTTACAAATATGAAAACTGACTGAAATGGATTTAAATATCCAAGTATTAGGTTATTACTGGACTGTGACAAAGTACTAATTCTAGACTAAGTCTAGCATATGTCCATGTAGAAATATAAATATTTCCACCAATGTCTGTAGAAAATTTCAATCACCTAGTGATTCTCCTTCGCCGGAAACTTACTAAGTTCCACCTCGTAGCGCAGCACTTTTGTGACTATCACAACTTTGAAAATAACTTCTGCGTAGATCCGGCAACCATGTGCCTTGGCTCAGCGTAGATGCACCTTGCTACGCAAGTGCTTGTGTTGAAGTGAGCTATCGATGCCTCGGCCGGCCGGCTTTTATTCAAAACTGCCAGGGTCACGCGTCATCAGCTGATATCTGGAAATCCTCATATCTCTGGTATCCCTGGTCCGATTTACTTGATACTAATTGCATTCTCTTTCATTTGGCCGTGCCAGTAATCTGATCCAAGTCTCAAGTCTCTACTCCATGGTTAACTATTTAATCAATAAATAGCCTCGACCTCTGCTATTACTCGCTACGTCACTTGACATGCAAGTATCGGTATATTCTTTCCAATTGCTTCGAGAAGCAATGGAGCGCGATATTCAAATATCTCAACTTTCAAAAGCGGCTGTAGCCTTTCCCTTGATATCTAGGTGTCTGAATCTTGGAATACCCATTCCTATAGTTGGGCACAACGCTTTCCCTCGTTCATTTGTATCAATATTTTGAGCATATTTATGCATGAAACATGCAAAACAATACATGTTGTTAAAGTAATAGAATTAATCTTTGATCTCAAAGCAAAACATATGTAATGCCATCCAAATACGCCATTTTAAACGTATGTCTGTCTGTTAGGTAGTCAGCCTGCAGACTGGCAAGTACCAACATAGGATATGTGGTAGAAACCCACAAAACCCAGGCAGCACTATAGTGAGGCGTACTAGGCAAGGTAAGAAATTAGGTAGTGTGCCCAACTGGTCACGGCAGTCTGGCATCGAACTCAGGCCTCATCAGAGAAGACCAGGCAAATGGTTATGCCTAAGGTCGAACCAGTGGTCTCTAAGGGGGAGCCATTATAGAGCAATGAGAGGTCTACTGACACATAATAGTCTAGCGTGATTTCACGATTATTTAGGTGCAAATCATAGCAATTTAAAGGAAAAATTATAAGCAAAATGCAAGGGAATGTACGTTTTCAGTGCATACGAAGTCGAAAGAAGGCTAGGTTGAAGTCTGACAAATTACTTTAGCAAGTAGGCGGGGTAGGCTCGGCGCCAGTAGAACTATTTCCGTCTAGGGCGGTCAGACAGCTCAAAATTAATGACCCGGGAATTCACCAGTCGACAACGAGCAAAGCTTTGGCGGAACAAAGCCCACAAGAAATTAATTAATTACAGATAAATGGAGCATTGTAATGCAATGGAACATACACACAGATGAATGTATTCACGGAGGAGTAATTTAGGAGTGGTTTTTCACCTAAAATTACGCCTATTTCTCAAAATGACCGCATTACAACCTAACTCACGCTCGAGAGCACGAATACTTTAACCAACCAGCGGGAAATCCCCACCGTGGCGTCCCACGCGCTGAACTAAGGCAATTAATTGTAATTAATTGGCCGAAGCGATCGCCGGCACGCGAGTGTTTTTAAAACCTCCATGCCTAAATAAACAAGATGCAGATGTTATTTCGGCTGAAGACGGAGTATTTCAAGAAGGGAGTCGCTCTCACGTGTCCCGTGAACTATTTTGTGCAAGAAACCAATATAAGGGAGAGCAGCCTACGCCAAAGGTCAGTTGGAAGGCAGTTGCAGGGCAGTTGGAAGTCAGTCGAAGTCAGTGATGTAGAGTTGAAGGCAGTCAGACGGTCGCTCGAGTTGGAAGTTAGTCCTTTGTCTACAAGCGCTCTGCAGTAAGCACGCCAATTATTAAAATATCAGCGTACCGCCGTTGAAGACAATGGAAGCAAATTGTAAGCTTCATCTGTAATAATGAAGTGCATCAAAGTAACTCAATGCAGATATTTCTTTATTATCTGACACAGATATAAATTCGCTACAGCGAATAGGAACTGATAATGTTTGGAACAGTTCGTATACCGAAAGGTATTGTCAATTATATGACATCAGCATCAGGAGCACTCCAGTGATGGGAGAGTGGAAGTTATTGCCACCTAACCAGGACAGTGAGGTGAACGGGAGTGCAGGGAACTAGGATCGAACATCTATAAAAACGCTACTAGATTTCACGGAGACCAGCGGTTATCATAAGTTCATCGCATCTCTGAGGTCAAGCGTAGGTGAAATCCAGATTAAGGATCAACATGTGAAATGATAGAGGAAGTGTGTATAAATTGTGAAATAATAATTTAAAGTGTTAATGTGTTTAATGATTAATATTCAGTGTTTACCAGTGGTAAAAGGCCACTTGTGATAATATGTGTATCATGTGTAAAAAGTGTGAATCTCAGTGTTGTGTATTGGATATCATGATGGATTAAGTCAATCATCAAGGTAGAGCTCAGGCGAAGATACTGGTACTTTCCAGCCAGAAGGAAACGTGAGTACACATGCAAATAATAGCATTATAATGGCACAGTTCACCATGTAACGATTAATCACTTTGAAATTAAAGATGTAATAGTCACTTACTGAACGAGTTTTCACCACTCGTCTTGAATAAAGTATGACTTGGAAGGTGATTTGCTTAGGACCATTTAGGTCAAAAATAGTGATGGATCTAAACGTTAAAATAATAATAATAATAATAATAATAACTGGGGTCGGCAACCATAAAGTAAGGGCAAAAGTTGGCCTAAGTAATGTTCAAATAGTGTCATGTCTAATTTAAGATACTGTCATTTGGTAAACAGTAAAGAATGTAGTGTGGAATATAGCGAAATACGTGAGTTTTTCTCAGTGTCAGTGAAATTTTGAATGAATATTTGAAATTAAAGTAAGCCAGTATATTTATACATTTGTGTTAGGAGCTATGTAAAGCTTTGGCTTAAGTAGTATAACAGGAAGAACGCAGGTACCTTGATAATGGAGTCATATATGTGAAATATTGTTTAGCCGCATATAGCGTGCAGATTAACGTAGAATCCAGTGATTTACGTAAGATAAGCACGGGAAAGACTAGTATAGCTTGCGCGTGAGGTGAGAATTGGCTTAATCTTCGAGAAGTATCGCCTTTGTGCATACTGTATTTGTTACGCAGCGATTTGGATAGATTCTGTCTATTGCCAACGCTTGCATTGAATTATAGCCACTATGGACGCCCAGCGAGGCGCGGTGTGCATTTATACTTATGGTCTGCCCGAGAGGTAGAATCATATTCGTCGACGAGGAACGTGGTTCCCAAAAATATATGTTAATGACAGCTGCTGATGATAACCATGGGGTTTCATTATGATGCGCGTCTTAAAAGCCACAAGTAATCACCTTAGAACGGCAATGCTATCATTGGAATTTCACCCCTGCCATGAATGTTTAATAGGAGCCATTTGAGCCAAAATACACTGTAAAGTTAGGTGTTAATTAATTAAATGACTCAATTACTTAGGACTATGCCTAGCGGATCTTTACTGTTATATAATTGTAAACAAGTTTGGCCTTGACGGTAGAGAGAGACAGGGAATGTAGACCATTTCCGTGGCAGCCATCTTGGAGAGCCGTCTGGAACGAATTTTATGACCTGCTGAGGGAAGGGGAGGTTGCTCGACCGATCCCTTGTCAATTACAGTCACAATAGGACACTGAGAGATCTCGGTATTCAATATGCAATTAAAATATAAGTATTTTAGTGATGCAAATGGAATTAATTGGTATATGGCAACTCACATATGTGGTTGAACCATAGAAATCAGATGATATTTGGCGAAGTTATCCTCTGAGGGGGAAAGCTGAACCAAAATAATGTAGGCATCTTCTTTAAAGTGCATTTTGCCAGTTTATGCTAATTTAGGAAAAACGGGTATGTGTTTTTCCCAGAACATGACACAGTTGTATCTATGATAAGTCCGACAAGACCCAGATAATCGTTATATGGTGAAACTATAAATATTCTATCCATGTTTATGTTTATTTTATGATTAAGAAGCATGACTCATTTTCCTAGAGCGTTCATAGGGATGGAAAGAAGGAAGATGATTCGCACGACACAACAAATATTTGCTAATAAATGTAGGAAACATTGAAGTAATGCTAATTAAAGTAAATGCCGTAGGAGACGGAATAATGTCTTAGTAATATCATGTTTATGTGACATGTGGTTTTTGTGTTAAGATATTTCCTTTAAATAAAATTGTGTCACATGACGAACACTATGAAAACCTTGTAATCTGAACTATTATTGACAGGATATTAGAAGTAGGTTTGAGTGCATTGTAGCGCTATTTTTATGGAGAAAGCTCACAGAATAACCCTATTTATTTGTGGGAATTAATTGTAATTTGTCCTTTGTTTTGTATTTGTTGTACAGCCATGATTTTAGACCAGTAAATATTTTATTCATAGGAATGTTGTGTATTTCCTGTAGAGTAGTTACCTGGTAGACTCAAATCCTGAGCATGTGGTCGTATTGTGGGCAGGAACGTCCCATACCTCGAAAGACCGTGAGCTAGTTGGGATACGAACACATGGTCCACATGGTGACAATCGGGTACAGTAGTTTGTCACTGCTTTCCTCACTGAGTCAGTACAGCACTACCAACACTACGAGCAGAACCTTTCACAACATCCACAGGCACTAATTGTGCCCCAGGGGCAGATGACTTCGTAGTTCCGCCCCGTAAAACAACAAAAACTAAGTAACTACTTGTGCTCCAAACGTCATACTCAGCGCCACTTACACTTCCATATAATCACAGCCATGAATGAGGCTGAGATATCGGTTAAAAGCCACATTTTGCTCTAGAATGTGCCAATAGACAATTGCAAATGTAGGCTACTGCATTCACCAAGAGATGGTAAACAGGCAATGAATATTTAAAGGGTCAAGGGCGATCAATCCATAATATTATGGTGTTTGAAGCCATTTTCAGTGTTAATTTGTCAATCGAAATTTGATGTTTTTCAGTCGGTTTACCCAATTGTACCCGATTGTACACTATTGTACCCTAATCTTAAAAAAAAAAAACTTCTTCTTCTTCTACTTAGTCGTTTACCCCCCAGGTTGGTGGAACCCACGGACTCAGCGAGGGAACTCACCACTACCGCCTCTACGGGCAGTGTCCTAGAGCTGGGAACATCTAATCGGAGTGGATACAACTGGTGAGGTGTGATTGGCACCTCGCCCAGGCAGCCTCACCTGCAAAGCGAACAGGGGCCTCATGAGGGAAGGTAATGGATGGTCAGGATGGATAGGCAAGGAAGAGGGAAGGAGGCGGCCGTGGCCTTGAAGAAGGTACCATCCCAGCATTTGCCCGAAGACTAAGTGGGAAACCACGGAAAACCACTTCGAGGATGGCTGAGGTGGGAATCGAATCCCCTCTACTCATTTGGACCACCCGAGGCTGAGTAGACCCCGTTCCAGTCCTCATACCACTTTTCAAATTTCGTGGCAGAGCCGGGAATCGAACCCAGGACCTCCGGGGCGGCAGCTAACCATGTTGACCGCTATGCTACGGAGGCGACGAAAAAAAAACACGAGATTAATTAAGGTGTTTGAAGCCATTTTCAGTTTTGCCTTAGTAAACGAATGTGTGGTGCTTTTCAGTCGGTCAACACGATTTACCCAAATGAGACGGGTTGTTCCATAATCCTGAAAAAATTACTTATTTACCTCGTGTAAATTATTTCCAGGAATAGGGAATAACCCATCTAATTTAGGTACACTCGTGTTCACCGACTGAAAAGCACCGATCTTTTGTTTTGGGATTATTTAATCTCAATCCATTATATTTGTTGAGCAAAAGTATCCAATTGCTTTATTGTCCTTTCAATCCTTCTCTCCATTCAGATATCCGACCATCCGAGTGCATTCTTGTGGAAATTAAGTCGATTTGCTACAACTGACCCAGTGATGCATTGTTACGGTACTGAAAATTAGTTCGTGTCTATGATAAACCAACTAAGTAAGCTACTTTGTCAGGGCTAGGGTTATGAATAAACGATTCTCGAACTTGCTAGTCCCTGCGTGCTCTAGACTTAATGTTAATGTACTCCGTGACTGTAAATAAGCACCATCCCGACTTCGCAAACGAGAGTAAATGAAGCTTCTGTCCGGTGCCTGGGTAGAATGGAAAGGTCAGAGGCTCAAGTTGCACATCACTAGCCAACCCACCACAATATCTTCAAGATCTGGTTTCTCCGAACACATTTCAATGCCAGTATAGGCATTGTTCTGAATATGCGAATTCAACACATCATGAATTGTAAGAATATTTTGTTTTTGTTTTTAACCTAATAAGAGAATTGTTTTTCAAACGGTCAACACAGTAATGTGCCAATTAAATCTGATAAAATAACAACGTAACCTGGAAAGATACCATAGGTTTATTGTACATTTTAAACCTTTGGTATACTTTTATAATTAAGGGGTTCATTTGGATGACATGTTTCGTTCGATATGCAAACAACATCAGATCTTGCACCCTTAAGGGAACCAGGTAGTGTAGATTAACACACAATGCAACTACTTATTAAAATATTAGATAACCATGCCAGCTAGAAACATTCCATTTTTAGAGGTTTCTAATATCATTCATGGCATTGTGCTGTTAATATATTACATACTTCTATGATATATTGTTGAATAAATATAGACATTTAGAAAAAAAAGGGATTTAGAAGAAATAAAATCCTAGTTATATAACATATTCCGTATTGTTGCTGTAGATAATTTCATGAAAACTATAATATATATTCATAAAGTGAAACAAACTTACTGTTGATGGGGATTTTATGTACATTTTGTGAATTCTGAAATTCATCAATATTTTAAGACGTTATTTCATTTAATTGTTATTGTTTTATTACCTTCTTTTATTTATACACCTTTCATTTTACTTCACAACGTTTGATAGTTCACATCCATATGTGTGAAAACTTCAACTACATTGAAATTCTGGTTACTTAGAGAAAATTACATAACTTCAAAATTTAAAGATTTTGGAAAAAATAAGTTTTGCTTTAGCATAGGACCTCGTTGACCCATAGCAACAACAATAACATAGTTTCACTTACAGTGTTACGAACTTCGTAAAAAATATATATTTATTTCTATTGGCTAATAGTAGACTATGCATAAAGCAAATACAATGAACAGAACTAGTAATCAACAGGCATAAAAATAATTTTCTACACCCCCATCGCTTTAAACTACGAGTAGACCTCAAAAATGCTTCTTAAGATATTGTGCTATATATTTCTGTTTAGTGAAAATTGATCAATTTGGTCGTACCAAACTTCTCCATTTTTTTATATACCCACACATTAATTTTGTACAACAGTATATTTAGTTCTTTATGTGACATATAACACACAACATGGAACCCTTTGGAAATGAACTTGGACTGTTGGTGCAGCAGAAAAGAGGAGAATAGAAGCGTTTGAGATGTGGTGTTTTTGAGAATGCTGAAGATCAGATGGGTCGATAGAGTAACAAATGAAGAGGTATTAAGACGAGTGAGAGAGGAGGGATGTTTCTGATGACTTAATAAAGAGGTTGGTAGGCCACAGACTAAGACACCGAGGAATAGCAACCTTAGTTATGGTAGGAAGGGTCGAAGGCAAGAATTGTGGGATAGACTAAGGTTAGAATATGTTAAACAGATTGCCTCGATATAAGGTATGAAGACAAGTGTTCATTTATGGCACTTTCTTATTATTGTGTTTTATTAATATTGTTTAATACCACTATTTTATAGCACTATTAATACTTTTGTTGAATATTAAAGCGAACCAGTTATCTACGTATTAGAGATATTTTCCGTCAGGTCCACTCATAACTACTGTCCCTAGAAGACTAGCTTCCCATTGCATTTTGTTTTAACCCTACATTCTCCATTCAGCAATTGATTTAAATTTTAGAATCACGCAGGAAATTAGACTTTAGTTTCCTAATATTAAGACTAATACTAAGACTAACTTCCCATTGCATTTTGTTTTAAACCTACATTCTCCATTCAGCAATTGGTTTAAACTTTAGAATCACGCAAGAAATTAGGCATTAGTTTCTTAATACTATATTTTGATTTCTTTTAATTTGCCTGTAGGTACAGGTACGATTTCTAACCTTCATGTTGTAGACCGCTATACACTTTGTGATCTAGTTAATTCTTGATTCCCTTCACCCAAAAGCACTAAGCCTCCTATACCAACCTGAAAGTAGAATATGGAAAAACGCGTTAGCCTATCTGAAGAAATATTGGGAACGAAAGCGAATTTCCATAAATTATTATTCATAAACGCATCTCGAGTGGCTTAAATCAATAATAATAATAATAATAATAATAATAA
Organism: Meconema thalassinum; assembly: GCA_946902985.2. Taxonomy (NCBI): domain Eukaryota; kingdom Metazoa; phylum Arthropoda; class Insecta; order Orthoptera; family Tettigoniidae; genus Meconema; species Meconema thalassinum. The sequence goes on along the minus strand of OX336391.1, from coordinate 230,457,445 downwards.
TAATTAATGTCTACACCTTATTATTCCCGTTTCAAACGGGGTTGGGGATGAGATGCGATGAAAGTCTGTGTAGAGGGTGTTGTTATGGCTGGATGCCCTTCCTGACGCCAACCTATCGAGAGGAGTTAATGAGAGATGAAATTAATGAAGATACATGAAATTGGGTAAAAATATAGAATGAAACGGCCGTGGCTGATTAGAAGGTACCGTTCCGGCATTTACGTGGAGTTGAAAATAGGAAACCAAGGAAAACCATTTGAAAAAAGGCCGACGGTGGGATTCGAACCCGCATCTAACAAGTTCGTAGTTTTCATGGCCCCATGATTTAGAGCTATGCGTTGGCAATCATAGATACTGCTGTCGGTAATAATAATAATAATAATAATAATAATAATAATAAGTTTTGTATTCTTTATGAATATGTGAAAAGCATTTGTGAATCAAAATAAATCTTAATTGAAACTTCCAGGAAGCGCATACAGTAGAGAGGAAATGAATGAAAATGGTTTGACACCCTTAATCCCAATGACACACTGGTTGCCATAGTAACGAGCCATGTTGAGCATATTTCAAACAGACGTCACGAACAGATATTCAGCATGATTTACTGACTCTTGAATTTCGAAATGAAAACAATGTGACATATCATTTGGATGAATAATGTCCAGTGATCCACTATCTTTGCACTGAAATACGTCATATGAAAGAGGACAGATATGTGAAATTAACTCCTGTGTTTTTAACTTGCAGATCTACAGTAACATTGTAGGTTATATATCCATCGTATTTTGTAATTAGATTGCATCCTTATCGTGCATTCGATAACCGGGTTTGAATTTGCGAATATATCAGATAAAACATCGTGAAGTGACCTGGATTCAAGCCATGTTATGTATTCCATCATAGCATAGCATCGCATTGGTAAAACGATAGACGACATCTCTGCCAGCGCTAATCTCCCATTTCGTTTTGTTTCTTGCATTGTAATGAAAATTATATTTACAATGTAGGAGAATTTAATCTTTATGAACACCACAATGTGATAATTAGGATTCCGTTATACCCTCATTCATTTGTATTAAGGGGATTCAGTTATCCCTATACCACCCACGAATATGAAGAATAGCCCCATTACCTCAACGACTAATGTGTGTGTTTGAGTCTTCAATCTTTTGACTGAATTGATACTGCTTTCTTCGTTCCCCCTGTTCTGAGCTAATCATTTCATCCCAACATATCTACCACACCTTACATCTGAGGCAATCTGTTTAACTCATTCTAACCTTGGTCTACCCCCTACAGTTCTTGTCCTCGACCCTTCCTTCCATAACTACGTTTGCTATTCCCGGGTGTCTTGGTATGTGTTCTACAAAATTACATCTTCTCTTCATCAGCAGTCGCCAGAAAAATCTCTCTTATCCCACTTGTCTTAGTACCTCTTCATTTGTTACTCTATCTACACATACGATCTTCATCATTCTCCTGCATCACCGCATATCAAACGCTTCAGTTCTTCTCTATTCTGCTGTGACAACAGTCCAAGTTTCACTTCCATACAGTGCCACGCTCCAGGCAAAGGCTTTAAGTATCAACTTCCTAGTACCCCTTTTTTTTACCTTCCGCGGTGGCCAAGCGCTAACGTGCTACCTCGTGCCTCGCTGGCATCGGCAGAGCGTGGGTTCGAATCCCACCTCGGTTGTCCTGAAAATGGTTTTCGTGGTTTCCCATTTTCACCACCAGGAAAAAGCCGGGACAGTTCTTTTCAATAGGTCCACGGCCGATTACCTTCCAATATCCCTTCCCTGACAGAAGCCTCCGTGACTTAGGCGGCAGCACGCCGGCCTCTCACCGCTGGGTCCGTGGTTCAAATCCCGGTCACACCATATGAGATCTGTGCTGGACAAAACGGAGACAGACAGGTTTTTCTCCGGGTACTCCGGTTTTCCCTGTCACAATTTAATTCCAGCAACACTCTCCACTATCATTTCATTTCATCTGTCATTCATTTAATCATTGCCCCAGACGAGTGCGTCAGGCTTCGGCAGCCGGCATAGTTCATATCCTCGCCGCTAGATGGGGGCTTCATTCATTCCATTCCTGACCCGGTCGGAGACAGGAAGCAGGCTGTGGATTTTTCCTCCCTTCCCTGACCTGTCCTGTAAAGAAAAGTACAAGACCATTGGCTGCCTTAATGAAATTATTAATAAATTCCTTTCCTGTACAAAAGCTTTCCTTGCCTGAGGCAATCTACATATTTTGCTTCCTAAGTAACAGAAGTCTCCTAGTTTCTTTTGCTTCTCACCTGCCAATTTGATTTATTTCGGCTGCAATCCATTATTTATGCTTTTCATTTGTTGATTTTCATCATGTATTCTTTCCTCAAGACGCAGCCAATATCATTTAAAACGCAATCAAATTCTCTGGCCAGTCGGCTAAGATGACAATGTCATCAGCAACTGATAAAAATTTTGAAATGAATTTTTTGTAGGTATTAGTGTGTATTCGCCCTAGAAAAATCGTTAATCTACAGCCTAGCATTACACAATACTATATTTTCTAAGTTTTGCTTAATTATTTTGGGAAAATATCTTGCATTTAAGAATTATTATCCTAAGTGACGTTTTGCTTTCGGCTGAATAATTTTACTGCCAAACAACACACGCAACATAATAAACAAATGGTTAAACTCTCAATAATCAACCTCAACTAGCTCCTGAGGAAATAGGTCAAGTCCGCAGAAAAATTACATTTTACAGAAATTTAACATTGATGATTAAATTCCTTTACCTGGGCACACATATGCTATTTACAATCGCAACAAATACATGTACACATTTTAGCCTACTTTCTATTTTTGAGAAAAATGAAAGTAGACTTATGAGATCTACACAGGGCCAAAACGTTGTGTGTCTGTCTTTGTGAAAGTGTGTGTACTCTGTATGTCTGTCCCCCCTTACAAATTCAAACATGACGAAACCGAATTGAACTAGCAAAGGGCACCTCAATGCGATGTTTTATATTGGCGCCATCTTTACTAAAACTTAATGGCGGCCACTCAAATGTCAACATTTAAAGTTAAATAACTACCAAACTAATCATCGGATCTTTACCAAATTTGGTATGGGACGCGTCTTGTGCCCGAACTACAAGGTCATCAGCCGTACCATTTCAGATTGACGGCCATGTGAATTATGCAAACTTTATAATCCTTAACATGGGACCCACCAGTTCCGATTATCGAACCGAGAATCGTTTAAACTGTGCTGAAAGGCGTGGCCCGTTCGAAATTAAAAGTTTACATTGTAATAGTACAGTGCAAAAGTGACTTTTAAAAAGCTGAGCCGTCTCTGTTACAAGACAAGATGGCAGCTAATCTCTCGTTCTGACCTATATTTCACTAATTTGAGTATGTTGCATGCAATATAGCCTGCTGATAGAAATAATATGAACTTCGTATGAAATGGGCTATAATGGATATATATTCCAGTGAAGAAATTAATAATTTAGTCAAAGTCATTAATTGCTAAGACGTTGTATGTAAATCGATTCATAACGTTTGACTTCCGTGGGCACGTTTGTCTCTGCGGTTAGAGCTTTGGTCTTTCACCCGGCTGGCCGGGGTTCAAAACCTATCCGAGTTGCATTTCTCTGCTTGATTTTCTTATATTTATTGTTTTTGAGTACTGTTACTTTATAAAGTTGAGTGTTGTATTGTGCATTTTGCAATGGATAATATATATTTAATTAAATCAACATTCTCCACCTGATCTGCACGAGTGACATCTACTAGCAACCAATTGAACTATGCGGGTGCTAACCACGGCCTACTAGATGCGAGCTGCGCTCTTTACTTGGCCAGTTAGTGAACCCTTGCCTATGGTGTAATACAAAAATGTCCTCTTGTTGCCGATAGAGCGCACTTGCCCCCAAGGATAGGCGCGATTATGCATTAGCTGTCCAGTAGGTATATTAAATGTGTTTCTCCCAGGGTTACGTTTAGACCAACGGGATTCAATTATTTTAAGCAGTCGGTGTTAATATACTGAATTCCTACGTTGTTTGGAGTGGTTGCTGATGAAATTGTAAAATGCTTGGGTAAATTATAAAATATGGTTTGAACGCCGCTGCTCAAATCCAGTGTGGTATTTTGCACTTCGAATATGAAGAAAATAGGAGGTGTTAAGGAGAAAAGTCATAACCATACCCATACATTTAGGACAAAGAAGTCTGTATATTATTTCCTGAACATCTTGTTATGCTTCGGATGGCGCCATTAGTGTTTTACCAACATATGAAATGGATTTCTTATTAGAAAACGAAAATCCCCACGTTTCTACACCAAATAACTTTGGAAATATAATTCTTAAGGTAAAAGTGTGCAATTTTTCTCATGATAATATTTAATAGCCTAACTAGTGGACTGTTCATTCAAGGCAGTGTTGGTGTTTTACAATACACTGATACAGAATACACCTTTTTGTTCAGAGAACCTAACAGATTTATTTAAACAAAACAAAAATGCAAATGTTGACATCCTCCTCCCTCCCGGGCTGACTTTCCGTGAATTCAGAGTTGTACATGGTGCTGCTTCGGTCGCGTCGCAGCTGGTTGAAGAAAGAGAAGGACGTGTGAGGGTTAGCGGCCAGCATTGTTAGCTGTTGGCACTGAGGTCATGGATCAATTCCCAGTTCAGCCAAGATATTTAATTATTCTGGTCTGAGGCTAGAATGGGGTACACTCAGCCTCACGACGCTAAACTGAGGAGAGGTGAGTTTGATTCCCATCTCAGATATTCTGGGAGTGTTTTTTCGTGGGTTCCCTCTTCTACTCAAGGCACATATCGATATGGTTCCTAACTTAAGTTCACGGGCGCCTCCTTTCTCATACTTGCCTGTATTACAAACACACACACATACATTCTACTACAGACACTATAATAGGCTAACTAGACCCCAGATTTTAGGGCAAATGCCTATTTTGTTCCTTTAAGTATGGAAAGTAGGCGATGATAAATCTTTGCTTTTCCTGAAAAGTTATCAATTCCTATGAAGTTTATAGTGCCCTAAAATGCCTATATAGCCCGTTGGTGACTATTTTATATTTTCAGTGCCTAAAAGGCCTAAACGTGCATTTTCAGTGTATTGCTAGGAAGGTTAGTTGTAAATTGCCGTTGTTTTTAAATTACTAACTCAAATAAGGTTCTGTACTAAGGAAACTGTATTGAAAATGATTAGAATATGTAAAGGAGAAACAAGTGCTGAATCCAGTCTTTCGACTATACTGCAGTTTATTGCATGCCTCGCGCTCCGAAGAGAATGACGAGGGTGGCGAAATGACAGAAGTGAAAGTTGTCAGGATTGCAAAGAGGTTGGAGGGTGAGACATCTGTTTGAGTTGATAGGTGTTTTTCTGCTTTTAAAATGATTTTGTGGGACAAAAGGCATATTCTGACCGTTGACAATTTGGAGAAAAAATGTTATTACATTAATATACAGTCAATTATGGTGGTGGACATTAACCAGAATATGAAAACAAGCTTCATAAAGAGACAGTTAATTGATTTTGTATTTAGACTTGCTCCTAGTTCCTGAAAAATATTTACTGTTTTATTTAGTGACATAAATTGTTTTCTTATCGTTAGTTATATTATGCATTAACTGTTCACTCATTTTGTTAACTATTACTACCGAATATTAATAGGTTTCAGCCTAATATAAATTTGTGCCTAATATTAATAGTCTGGAGCCTAATTTACCAGTTTTAAGGCCTATTTTAGGTGTCTAAAACAGTACTTTTTGGTGCCAAGAAAATCCGAGCTCCAATAATAACACAGGTTATCACACAAATTCTGTATTCACACACCCAAGTACACGGGGCTAAATGCCCACGTTGTCGCAAAGCCGCTAAATGATTGAACAACAATAACAACTGTCCTCTCAATCGCCTAGACTTCGAAGGCAGCCTTGAAAAGTGCATTTCACTTGTTTTTATTTTCCTTGTGTGTGCCAAGATCTGTACAACAAGACTTTCATTTAGTTTCTTCTTGTATAAAAGAATTCTCAGATTGCTGAGACTACGTGAACTGTCCGTCTCTTGGCAAGAATGATATGACCGTGTCCGCGCTTCCTTCTGAAAGAAGACTTCACTCTCAAGTATATAGAAAGTTTCATCAGACCAAAGTAAACTTTCTTCCCTCTTTTTGTCGTTCTTGTAGTCGGCTTACTCAGCGCCACGAAATCAGGGACGAATTGTCAAACGATCTCAAATCATCGCCAGAGAGCGTCTCCGTGGAGACTCTTCATTGTTCTAATTGCGATCGAAGTTCGCATCCACATCTTTAGAAATAAAAATAATCTGACAGAACACAAAATAACCTAATGGACATGTTTCAGCTTTAGCTGTAAAAATTATCTATACCGAGGATATTTTTCAGCTATTATGCCCTGTGTTTAAAGAAAGTACAACCATTAAGGTGGAATTCTATTATTTAAATCACTCATAATGGTTCCGTATTGATGTGCTCAAATAGTTTTTAAAAAAGGTTTATATTTCCGCCTGAATCAATATTTTAATTTAAAGAAAGTATTAACAAAGTTGTTCTTAGTACATGTTTCAGGGACACGTATTGTTTCCAAGCGTCGAGAGGAATTTATTACTGGCTGATGAAGGGGACAACAATTGTTCATTAGTCCCTGAAATATGTACCAAGAAAAACTTTCTTAATAATTTTTTCATTAAAGTATTGATTCAGGCGGTAATACAAACCTTTTATTAACCCTTTCTTTGCTACGCACGTCTATAGACGGTGCATACGAACTTACTTTATTTCAAAGTTCCCGTTCGCTCTCAAGTGCCGAGTCAATCTCTTGCACATTTTGTCATCTGTTGGGCATAATTTGTACTACTTGAGTTTGGATATTTTTCTTCCAGAATAACATAACAGATGGAGTTCATGAGTGATGTGAACAATAATGGTGGAACAATAAACAAAATCTTCTGGTTGCGTTGTGATTTCGGATCCAAGAATATAAATGTTTGTCCTTGTTAGGAGCAACAAGTATTATTTAAGTACTGATTTCAGGAAATAATATTCTTTTCGGTTCTTCACCTGGTATGAAGATAATGCAAGCGTGGGCATAAACAATTAATTTTGATTTGTCTGAAGAGAAAAATAAATACAGTATAATAGGCCTATGTAGGATTTTGTATTTCCATTTCGGTTTAAAAGGACCCAAAACCTATACACTAGACATTTTAAGCGTATTACTTCCCTGATAAGTTAAAAGTTACGGTTTCTACTTTGAAGGAAAAACTCAGAACTTAAAATGTTAAAAACTACAGTATATAGGTGGAAGGTAGAGAATTGAAACGCCTGAAAAATGCGCGACTCCAATATCGGTTTGGAGTGCCACTGCCTACTGCTCTACCACCTGAGCTAATCTGGTAGACATAGCCTATTCATTTCCACGAATAAGGATAATCATAGTTGACATAGCGGGGTACTGATACTTCGACTCTCAAGTGCCCGTCTCCACGGGGTTCTGATGGTATACAGGAACGTATTGTTTCCAAGCGTCGAGATGAATTAATTACTGGCATTGGGGTTTAAGTAATTTAATTAGTGGGAATGAGCACGTCAGTTGGAGTGAGTAGTGGAATATGTTCGAGTTGTTCATGTCCCTCAGTGACCGGGCGCTTCCTCCTCTTAGCGGCCAACACAAGGGTACACCCAGTGTAGCACCCGTTCCTGTTTAGTTGACCAGTGCTACTGTGTATAACTTATGGATCAAAAGTCAGAAGGTTGATTTTTGGCCGGCGAAGTCACATTATAAATGAAGGGAGAGTACTTTGGCACTCATGAGTTCTACGACGTCGACTCTGTTAAGAACTTACGTATCACCCACTTGGTGAAGACATAGCGGTTAATTTTGAGATGATACAAAGGTTTGGTGCTTTTCAGTCGGTCAACACGAATGTAGCCAAAAAGAGCTGGGTTATGCCCTAATCCTGAAATAAATTACATGAGATTAATAAATACACTAGGATGACCAGTTTCAATCGTCAAGCGATCATCATCAGATCCATTACACTTAGGCTATAACATCTATGCTTGAGAATACAGGTGAAAAATATTTACAATTGTACAATTACTTAGTTGCAGTATTGGTAATACAACTGTCGGTGTATGCTAAATGTAGTATATCTAATGTTAGGTGAAATGCTAAAATGGTGATAGAAATCCGGAGTTTGTCTGTTTGGGGTGATTATATGTTTGTAAAAAATCAACTATGGTTATACTGTAATAATACAGGCTGATACTTATCCGGTTGTCTTCCTGGCAGGGACTTCGAGCAGTTTCGTGTTCACTCTAGCACCAGTTTTGGTCGACTGAACCCGGGTGTTAACTGGACGAAACTGGTTTTTCCTTTCTTCCCCCTTTGTCCTATGTTCTGTCTGAGGTCAGTGCAATGTTTATTTGTGTGATGTTGCCAAATCTAGATACTTAGGCAACACTGAAAAATGGCTTCAAACCCCACAAAGTTTGAGATGATATATGATATATGAATCGCAGCCAATGGCAATAAGCAGGGCATTTTAGCGTTTCAATATATATTTTAGTCCACTGGTGTAGCAGCTAGCTCTCTTGCCTATCGTCCCAGAGGTATGGGTTCAATTCCTGGCTCTGCCAAAAAAAAGATTCTTCCTCAGGGCTGCAACGGGGTACACTCACCCTCATGAGGCAAAACTGAGAATAAGTGAGATCGAGTTCCATCTCAGCCATCCTGTAGGTGGCTTTTTTGGTTTGGCACCTCTACTCCAGGCAAATGTCAGGATGGTTCCTTAACTTTATAAGTGCTGAGTTACCCAGTTAGCTATTTGCTACCGCAGTGCTGAGTTTCTTCATTCGAATTTAAAGAATTGTAGAAGTCATAATTTTTAAGTTATCATGGGGGTGGGGTGATAGGCTTAGGCCCGTTCTTACAATCTTCGGTTAAATGTTTACTGGCACTTTTACGGCAAGTTTACTGGAACTTGATTCTTACAATACCCGGTTAACGAAAAACTGACAGTAAAATAAGCCTTAACCGGCAGTGAAGTTTACCGGAGGATTCTCCTCCCGTAAACTGTTTCACTGCCAGATTTTCTATTATAATCTCTACGCCAGCTGATTACATACATCGTCAATATGCCTAGAAATGAAAATGAAAATCCACAGCCAGCTTCCAGTCTCCGACCGGGTCAGGAATGGAATGAATGAAGCCCCCATCTAGCGGCGAGGATATGAAGTGTGCCGGCTGCCGAAGCCTGTCGCACTCCTCTGGGGCAATGATTAAATGAATGACAGATGAAATGAAATGATAGTGGAGAGTGTTGCTGGAATGAAATTGTGACAGGGAAAACCGGAGTACCCAGAGAAAAACCTGTCTGCCTCCGTTTTGTCCAGCACAGATCTCACATGGAGTGACCGGGATTTGAACCACGGACCCAGCGGTGAGAGGCCGGCGTGCTGCCGCCTAAGCCACGGAGGCTCTCAATATGCCTAGAATTATCCGTAATTTCATGGGTTTCGTAAATGCTGATGTTGTTCAAAGAAGGGGACGAAAAGTAGATAATAGTCGAAGTGATTATTACGAGGAGTTAGATGATCAAGACTTTTTTAGACGATTCCGTTTGACGAAGCTTTTCCTCTTGAGGCCTTTATTTGTCTCATTTGGAGATAATTGTCCTTCCATATCTAACACTTCCCGTTATAATCGTAACGTAACAAACAGATTGCGCCCAGCACACACATCAAGATTAAGGAATATAAAATATATATTTATTATTTACTCCCTGACGCAGATCCACTCATGCCAACTATTGAGAGGTATCAAGAAATCTGCAAATCGAACCAGAAATATGTACTGTACCCGATATCCTGATAGTAGGCTGTCAGATATCCGCCCCCTCAATCGGATTGCCAATAATCAATCGCACCGGCACAGCTACATCAATGAAAATGGCACTGACAGATACTATCGAGATTAGAGCACAATAGTCAACATGAAAATTATTGTGGAACACACCAAAATATACGGGGGTTCATACTTACCTTTACTTACCTCTTAAATTTATCTCGGGGACTGGGTTGTCAACTGGATCATTTAAAGTATGCCCACACAATAACCTCCACCATGATATTTAAAATGAACCAGAACGGAGACGAGAAACTTTAAACTGCACAATAATTTATTTCACATAAAGAATGATTTTAACAAAAATAAGACAACAAAATCCACGTGGCAATCAGAAGCCATCGACCACATAACCATGTCCTACTGTCGGACTTGTATTCTCTTTATACAATGTTTCAGCTTTCTCAAGCTCATAGCAACGTAACAATAATAATGCATTGGGAATGGAAACGGGATTTGGGATGAGACACATATATCAATTGTTTTGCGTGTTTATATACTTCACATTTTATTTATAGCCACAAGGCTATTATGGAACGTCCTTGGCCTCTGTAATACAGTTGTCCGGGCCAGCTGCAATGCACCTGCATCGTCAAAGCGGACTCCCGTTCGTTCAACCGTAGCATAAGCGTGTTACCTCAGAGCTTGGCTCTCCTTTTCAAACACGTAAATGTTCACATCTCAACTGAAATATTATCACGCAAATGTCTTCAATGCTTCATTCAAACACCAGTGGATTACTCCAACAATCCCAAATCATGTTTAATTGTTCAAACCACCTGCTTAATTAGCGTTGTTTAGAGTATAAAAAACTCTAAATGTTAATAACAAAATTTCATTAATTATTTATAACAATAATAAATTGTTTATAACAATGTCAAATGACAATTGAAAATTTTATACACGCCTGTATTAATCACTATCATTTCAAATTATTTAACAAAGATATTTACAAAATGTTTTACAATATTAATTGTTTATATTATTTATACAAGAAATACATTAAACCACACGTTTATCCGGTTGATAATTACTCAAATCGTGATGATATAATCGACCAATGAAGGTTAGTTATATTTAACTGTCAAATTCAGGTTTAATAAGGTTTAATAATAATTATTAATATTTGTGACTGTAACCTCCATTCAAAATCTTTATCTCAAATTATTTAACACTCTTGTTAATTTTAACAGTATCTTCATATGAATAATCTTTCAAAGAACAAGAACAATACAATCAGCGGGAAAATACTTCGCTCAAGACGCACAAAATTACACAACAATTGGCCCAAAATTCATCATATATCTTCATATATATGGCATAAAAATCTTCCAAACTACACACAAAAATCCTCCACTTATAAATTCATCAACTTCATTTATTATTGTGGGAACCTCCTTCATTATTCAAGGGCATTATTCAACAGCGACTTTTACACGTCCACTGAACTAACGATTATACATCCATTGTTCCTCTTTAAAAATTCTTATATTCATCAATTGTAATAATGACTGTTATTATTTAACCTTCGTGGGTTTCATTCATGAATCGATATGAAGTAAAAATTTGCCAATCACAAATAAATTTAATAGCAAATACGATTAGACACTCCTGCCTGGTCTATCAAAATTGAGTTTACTATCTTCAAAGTAACGCAGTATAAAAATACTATCTTCAATCAGAGTTCATCTAAACTGCATGAATAGTCGAATAGAATACAATCAGATTGTGGAATGCAAACATTATTGTTCCAATCTATAATTGAGAAAACTCCTATCAAATGTTCATTACTATAGTGTATTCAATAAATTGTAATCAACGTTCATATTTCATGAAATTGTCTATAATGCAATGATAAATGTCTATGTTGCAATCATGTTCATAAGACGACTAGTATTTCAAAGATCGTCGATATCGTAATAGATTTTAACGCTCTACAATCATTTAATTATTCTTCTTTCTTGAGGATGACAGAAAATTGGTCAAAGTAATTTACTGAATAGAATTACTTTAATAAAATGACACGCTGTCAGAATTCAAATCTGCCATAGCAAATCGTTAACTTTACCGTCAAATCGTGACTACAAAAATATGCAAATTACTGAAAGAATCTAATATCAGTCTCAACTGATCCAAAATTATTTAGGAATGCCAATGACATAACAATGTCTCAACAAATCGAAGAAAAAGGCATAAATCATCGAAGTATACTGAGTACAGAAATATCAATCAAGAAAATGGGGCAAAAGATAGGACAGAAAATATGGGAAGAATGGTTGCTCAGATATCGCTACAAGACTCAAATAATACAAGAAACGTTCACGACTACCTTATCTGTTGATTGAAGTTCTAGAGGAAAGTTTTCAAAGAAAACTGCTGTTGGTTCCATTTCACCAGCGTGAAGATGTGCTCCGTCCTCGAACCTGGAATCAGCGTCCTCGGAGAATCGAACTGCTTCCTCCTCCGAAATTGCACTGCTCCGTGGATACGAAAAACATCCTTCTGGCAAAACTCTTCTTTGTGCGCCGGGACAACCCTGGCCTCTCTTGAAAGTTCCCTGAAGTTCTTGCAGGAATTCGCCATGAAGTTTATTGTAGTTATTTCCGCAGAAATATTCATAGTTGTGGAGTATGAAAATATTTCCACTGTTATCTGGTATAATTCAGCGATGGATTCAAGATGCATGAGTGTAGTTGGATGTTTCTTTTGTAGAAAGACGATTAACGAAGTTCCATGCTGTTATTTCACTCCAATCGATATATGTCCCAATTGCATTAAAGCCTTAGCATTCCATCTCAACTACTGTTATAATCATTGAAAGCACTGTAAGATTATAATGTTCCATAGTCGAATGTATCGTTGTAATACCAAACGTATTCTCCAATATCACTGTTGCACTCCACGTGTCAGCCGTAGTGTATAATGTGGAATTTTAAAAGTATTTCTCATGTGGCGAGAAAATCACTTTTGTTGGCAGCCTTAAAGTTTCAATATCTTTCGAAGTATAACTGTGAAATCGTTCAAATCTTCTACACACCTCAATGTTATACTGCCCAATAGAATTATAATACAGGCCGAAGTTAGCGCTTGATATCTTAACTGGTGGAAACGTTAATGTGAGCGTTTCAACTTCACCTAGTTTCGAGCAGCGTAAAATGGAACTGCTCCGAGTTCGTTCGATGCGCCGGGCTTTAACCACACGCTAAAGACAACTTACTTCACTGAATCACTTGAAAATAACTATGACATCTGAAATATATATGCGATCTGACATATGAGATCTGAGTTCTGTTCTGAGATATGAGAGATATGAGAGTTCCTCTATCCTGTGCACGACCTTTTATCAACTTCTTAAGGGGCGTATCCATCCCTTCCATAGCCTGTTGCTGCGTCATTGCTAGAAGTTTTAACTTTGGCTATACTTGACGGATTTTCAAATTTCAAAAACTCAAAATTAATTTCTTCAAAATTCCAAATCAATGCCATAACTGAAAATAGATTTCCACAAATCTGCATGCCAAAAGTAATCAAATATCGTAGTTTCAGCAATCTCCGTCTTCCTTCCAAACTATCGTTCATTGGTTCGAGTCTCTCCTCCAATAGCGTAGCTTCTTCCTTAGCACAATACCTTGTTTCCTGCGACTGCGTCGTAAATCTAAGATCTTTCTCGAACAAAATCATGACGTCACCAAGAATCTCAGCTCAACCAGCCTACTTGCATGAAATCTACGTCATCCGTGCCTACGTCATGAATATCCACGTCACAACTATGACATCCATAACTTTACTCATATTTGCCAATACAGCCATCGTGGTCTCAATATAATTCAATTTCCAGGGGCATTCTCCCTTCACCACGTTTTAAAAACAGTTGCAAATTGTTTTTAAACTCTGTGTTATAAATATCTCAATTCTCTTGAACACGAAATTGAATTATTATTGGCTTACTCTTGTATGATATTTCTTCTATGTTCCTTAATCATAAGTCTCTTCTTCTCTGGTTTGTGTGTGGCTAATGCATTCTCTCCTTTCTACTGTCTCTTCTGTCCTGAATATCTGTTTTCCGATTTCTGCTGACTTGTAGAAGGACCAGGATCGATCACTACATCCTGTCTTTTCTTTTGATTTTCAGCTTCCTTTTCTCGTAATTCCTTCAAATACTGCTGACTTTCTTTCTCTCTTTCTTGATACTTGTCGGGTGTCATAACCTGACCTTGAGAATTCTGATTCTGGTTCTGGTACTGGTTATTTCTGTTATAATTTCTATTATAACCATTGTTATAGTATCTACCTCTTCCGTTGTTGTAATTCCCTCTATTATTATTCCAGCCTCGTCTTTGCTGATATGGACGGTAACCTTGGGATCTGTGGTTGCGGAAATAATTATTCCTGTGAGGACCTACATTTTCAGTTTTTCCTTCCTCAGGCTTATCAGTTTGCTGCACTTGATCCATATAGACCGTATTAACGTCTTTGAATTCGTGCCTCTGACCCTTTTGTACCAAATTTGGCATTGGACTCGTGTAGTCAAGCCTTCTCAACAATTCGTCCATACTTGTCAAATCTCTAATGTTTGACGATATGATCAGTCTTCTTACCTCCACAGGCAGCATACGTGAAATCGCATCTATCAACTGCTCTGTTGACAATGGGGGTTGCAAAAATCTCAAGCGTGATAGTTGACTCGTGAAGAAATCAGCGTACCGTGTTGGAAGAGTACCTGAATACTTCCTCGAGTATACCTCAGCTCTTAGTGAATTCTGAGCTTCTATTGACCAGAATCGTTTAATCAGTGCCTCTGCAAATTCGTCAAAATTGCTGAAAGTGTACCGAAATGCTCTAAACCATTCGAGGGGTCCTCCAGCTAGAAATCTTTCTACGATTCTCATCTCTCTCTCTCTAGGAATGTGGGCTTCTATGAAGTAGTCTTTAAGATTCCTGATATATTCGATCGGTGTGAGACTATCAGTGTTGCTAAATTTTTGAGGTTTGTCTTCAAAATTCCGGATGACTGTCACATTTCTCGGATATGAATCCATATAATTCCTCCCACTATCGCGATACTTCCATTCGGGTTCAATATTCCGATCCTCTTCTTCTTCCCTGAATCTGGATACACGTTCCTCAGGACTAATATCTCTCTCTTCTGTAGTAAGGTGACCTCTTCTCACGTAATTTCTCTCCTCTTCACCAGTCAATCCTTCGGTATCCTTGTCTGTGATTTCCGTGATGACTTTCCTAATCAACTCTTCCTTATAGGTTTCCATCATGCTAGCTTCTCCTAGTTTCAAATTCTGCAGCTTGCTCGTAGTTTCATTAACATCAGAGACAACCTTATGAATCTGTTCCTCTAACGCGGTTTTTAATGCTTGCACGTCCTGACCTATTTGAGTTCTATCCTCTACCTGCTTTTCGGATAGCGAATCCATCCTTACATTCAAGTCTTTCCTAATCTGAACTACTTCGTTATTAATGTCTACTTGTGTACTGGCAAGTTTTCTTTCAATTCGTTCCTGAATCTGATCTACATGTTCCCCACTTGACCTGTTCCATTCATCTTTCCACACCGTTACATTTGCAGTTAACATTTCCGCAATATCTACTTCGATGTCCTCCTTAAGTAAACGATTGTGATCTAATACTTGGGTTCTCATGACCTCTACATCGTATTTTAAACCAGCTAAAGACGCTGTTGTCCTAACAGACTCGTCAACTAACCGAGTTGTTAATGCACTAATGTTACGAGTACAAAGCATTTTTGAAGTTTCAATTTCCTCCCTAACTTTGTTAACATTAGTCTGAACTTTAGCAATGTCTACAAAAACAGTATTGACTTCTACTTGTATTTTATTGATATCGCTTTGCATATCGTTAACATCTGAATGAATATTATTGATGTCAACTTGAAAATTTGACACATCAGTTCGAACATTACTAACCTCTCTTTGAACTTCTTCTACTTTGTCTTGTACAGTAGCAACATCATTCCTTACAACAATTACTTCAGCTCTAGCACATGAAATATCACCCCGGACATTATCAACATAAAGATTCAACATAGTAAGATTTTTCTGTACCTTAGACACATCAATTTTAACATCAGACACATCTTTATGAATGTCACTCACGGCATTCTCTATTCCCTGGGTACTGATCTGTAAACGCGACATATCATTTTCTAAGTTTGCAGAACTGGTCTGAATAACTTTCAAACTTTCACCAAGCTTAATAGACAAATTACTAGCATTCCTAGCTTCCATCTCCTCCATTCGACTAGTATTCCTAGCTTCCATCTCCCTCATGCTTTCATCCATGCTAGCTTTCAAGTTAGCAGACAAACTGTTGGACATCTCCTCTAACATCTTCCTCAGACTTTCATCTGCCATTTCAATAATATTTCAATAATAAACTGTTTTAGGGACATACATCAAACAGAGCAAAATAACAACATCTGAGCAACATTTTTCACCATATATAAATTTGAGCAATTTTCTGTCTTAAATCTAACTTATAATTAGCTTATAATTAACCTTCGTAGACACTTCATGTTGAAATAAACTCAAGCACATGTTCAAGTTTCTTTGGTTCATTTTAAAATATCCTAACACAAATAATTTACATTTATAATCCAAATAGTTTAATTTTATCTTTAATATGACTATACATGTCATAAGCCGGTCAAATAAAATAAGATTCCAGATCATAGGCGATTTTTCTAAGTTTCCAGCCTATTTAACCTCTCTCAAGTTGTATAAGATCTGATCTTTTCTGAGTGTAATTTTCCTCATACAACACAACATTTAATCCCTATATAATCACACTCTCGAATTCTACAATTGGCTAAGACATCTAACAAAGAATCATCCTCTTTATTTGAGTCTTCACAATCCCTTTGACATCGATAACTTGGTAATCCAATGTTATTCGAACACTCCACAAAAATTGCGGTGCCAATTCTACTGCAATAACTTGGTAATCCAATGTTTTGCTGATCGTTCACCACGTATTAGGGTCGCCAATCCTACTGTACCCGATATCCTGATAGTAGGCTGTCAGATATCCGCCCCCTCAATCGGATTGCCAATAATCAATCGCACCGGCACAGCTACATCAATGAAAATGGCACTGACAGATACTATCGAGATTAGAGCACAATAGTTAACAAGAAAATTATTGTGGAACACACCAAAATATACGGGGGTTCATACTTACCTTTACTTACCTCTTAAATTTATCTCGGGGACTGGGTTGTCAACTGGATCACTTAAAGTATGCCCACACAATAACCTCCACCATGATATTTAAAATGAACCAGAACGGAGACGAGAAACTTTAAATTGCACAATAATTTATTTCACACAAAGAATGATTTTAACAAAAATAAGACAACAAAATCCACGTGGCAATCAGAAGCCATCGACCACATAACCATGTCCTACTGTCGGACTTGTATTCTCTTTATACAATGTTCCAGCTTTCTCAAGCTCATAGCAACGTAAAAATAATAATGCATTGGGAATGGAAACGGGATTTGGGATGAGACACATATATCAATTGTTTTGCGTGTTTATATACTTCACATTTTATTTATAGCCACAAGGCTATTATGGAACGTCCTTGGCCTCTGTAATACAGTTGTCCGGGCCAGCTGCAATGCACCTGCATCGTCAAAGCGGACTCCCGTTCGTTCAACCGTAGCATAAGCGTGTTACCTCAGAGCTTGGCTCTCCTTTTCAAACACGTAAATGTTCACATCTCAACTGAAATATTATCACGCAAATGTCTTCAATGCTTCATTCAAACACCAGTGGATTACTCCAACAATCCCAAATCTTGTTTAATTGTTCAAACCACCTGCTTAATTAGCGTTGTTTAGAGTATAAAAAACTCTAAATGTTAATAACAAAAGTTCATTAATTATTTATAACAATAATAAATTGTTTATAACAATGTCAAATGACAATTGAAAATTTTATACACACCTGTATTAATCACTATCATTTCAAATTATTTAACAAAGATATTTACAAAATGTTTTACAATATTAATTGTTTATATTATTTATACAAGAAATACATTAAACCACACGTTTATCCGGTTGATAATTACTCAAATCGTGATGATATAATCGACCAATGAAGGTTAGTTATATTTAACTGTCAAATTCAGGTTTAATAAGGTTTAATAATAATTATTAATATTTGTGACTGTAACCTCCATTCAAAATCTATATCTCAAATTATTTAACACTCTTGTTAATTTTAACAGTATCTTCATATGAATAATCTTTCAAAGAACAAGAACAATACAATCAGCGGGAAAATACTTCGCTCAAGACGCACAAAATTACACAACAATTGGCCCAAAATTCATCATATATCTTCATATATATGGCATAAAAATCTTCCAAACTACACACAAAAATCCTCCACTTATAAATTCATCAACTTCATTTATTATTGTGGGAACCTCCTTCATTATTCAAGGGCATTATTCAACAGCGACTTTTACACGTCCACTGAACTAACGATTATACATCCATTGTTCCTCTTTAAAAATTCTTATATTCATCAATTGTAATAATGACTGTTATTATTTAACCTTCGTGGGTTTCATTCATGAATCGATATGAAGTAAAAATTTGCCAATCACAAATAAATTTAATAGCAAATACGATTAGACACTCCTGCCTGGTCTATCAAAATTGAGTTTACTATCTTCAAAGTAACGCAGTATAAAAATACTATCTTCAATCAGAGTTCATCTAAACTGCATGAATAGTCGAATAGAATACAATCAGATTGTGGAATGCAAACATTATTGTTCCAATCTATAATTGAGAAAACTCCTATCAAATGTTCATTACTATAGTGTATTCAATAAATTGTAATCAACGTTCATATTTCATGAAATTGTCTATAATGCAATGATAAATGTCTATGTTGCAATCATGTTCATAAGACGACTAGTATTTCAAAGATCGTCGATATCGTAATAGATTTTAACGCTCTACAATCATTTAATTATTCTTCTTTCTTGAGGATGACAGAAAATTGGTCAAAGTAATTTACTGAATAGAATTACTTTAATAAAATGACACGCTGTCTGAATTCAAATCTGCCATAGCAAATCGTTAACTTTACCGTCAAATCGTGACTACAAAAATATGCAAATTACTGAAAGAATCTAATATCAGTCTCAACTGATCCAAAATTATTTAGGAATGCCAATGACATAACAATGTCTCAACAAATCGAAGAAAAAGGCATAAATCATCGAAGTATACTGAGTACAGAAATATCAATCAAGAAAATGGGGCAAAAGATAGGACAGAAAATATGGGAAGAATGGTTGCTCAGATATCGCTACAAGACTCAAATAATACAAGAAACGTTCACGACTACCTTATCTGTTGATTGAAGTTCTAGAGGAAAGTTTTCAAAGAAAACTGCTGTTGGTTCCATTTCACCAGCGTGAAGATGTGCTCCGTCCTCGAACCTGGAATCAGCGTCCTCGGAGAATCGAACTGCTTCCTCCTCCGAAATTGCACTGCTCCGTGGATACGAAAAACATCCTTCTGGCAAAACTCTTCTTTGTGCGCCGGGACAACCCTGGCCTCTCTTGAAAGTTCCCTGAAGTTCTTGCAGGAATTCGCCATGAAGTTTATTGTAGTTATTTCCGCAGAAATATTCATAGTTGTGGAGTATGAAAATATTTCCACTGTTATCTGGTATAATTCAGCGATGGATTCACGATGCATGAGTGTAGTTGGATGTTTCTTTTGTAGAAAGACGATTAACGAAGTTCCATGCTGTTATTTCACTCCAATCGATATATGTCCCAATTGCATTAAAGCCTTAGCATTCCATCTCAACTACTGTTATAATCATTGAAAGCACTGTAAGATTATAATGTTCCATAGTCGAATGTATCGTTGTAATACCAAACGTATTCTCCAATATCACTGTTGCACTCCACGTGTCAGCCGTAGTGTATAATGTGGAATTTTAAAAGTGTTTCTCATGTGGCGAGAAAATCACTTTTGTTGGCAGCCTTAAAGTTTCAATATCTTTCGAAGTATAACTGTGAAATCGTTCAAATCTTCTACACACCTCAATGTTATACTGCCCAATAGAATTATAATACAGGCCGAAGTTAGCGCTTGATATCTTAACTGGTGGAAACGTTAATGTGAGCGTTTCAACTTCACCTAGTTTCGAGCAGCGTAAAATGGAACTGCTCCGAGTTCGTTCGATGCGCCGGGCTTTAACCACACGCTAAAGACAACTTACTTCACTGAATCACTTGAAAATAACTATGCCATCTGAAATATATATGCGATCTGACATATGAGATCTGAGTTCTGTTCTGAGATATGAGAGATATGAGAGTTCCTCTATCCTGTGCACGACCTTTTATCAACTTCTTAAGGGGCGTATCCATCCCTTCCATAGCCTGTTGCTGCGTCATTGCTAGAAGTTTTAACTTTGGCTATACTTGACGGATTTTCAAATTTCAAAAACTCAAAATTAATTTCTTCAAAATTCCAAATCAATGCCATAACTGAAAATAGATTTCCACAAATCTGCATGCCAAAAGTAATCAAATATCGTAGTTTCAGCAATCTCCGTCTTCCTTCCAAACTATCGTTCATTGGTTCGAGTCTCTCCTCCAATAGCGTAGCTTCTTCCTTAGCACAATACCTTGTTTCCTGCGACTGCGTCGTAAATCTAAGATCTTTCTCGAACAAAATCATGACGTCACCAAGAATCTCAGCTCAACCAGCCTACTTGCATGAAATCTACGTCATCCGTGCCTACGTCATGAATATCCACGTCACAACTATGACATCCATAACTTTACTCATATTTGCCAATACAGCCATCGTGGTCTCAATATAATTCAATTTCCAGGGGCATTCTCCCTTCACCACGTTTTAAAAACAGTTGCAAATTGTTTTTAAACTCTGTGTTATAAATATCTCAATTCTCTTGAACACGAAATTGAATTATTATTGGCTTACTCTTGTATGATATTTCTTCTATGTTCCTTAATCATAAGTCTCTTCTTCTCTGGTTTGTGTGTGGCCAATGCATTCTCTCCTTTCTACTGTCTCTTCTGTCCTGAATATCTGTTTTCCGATTTCTGCTGACTTGTAGAAGGACCAGGATCGATCACTACATCCTGTCTTTTCTTTTGATTTTCAGCTTCCTTTTCTCGTAATTCCTTCAAATACTGCTGACTTTCTTTCTCTCTTTCTTGATACTTGTCGGGTGTCATAACCTGACCTTGAGAATTCTGATTCTGGTTCTGGTACTGGTTATTTCTGTTATAATTTCTATTATAACCATTGTTATAGTATCTACCTCTTCCGTTGTTGTAATTCCCTCTATTATTATTCCAGCCTCGTCTTTGCTGATATGGACGGTAACCTTGGGATCTGTGGTTGCGGAAATAATTATTCCTGTGAGGACCTACATTTTCAGTTTTTCCTTCCTCAGGCTTATCAGTTTGCTGCACTTGATCCATATAGACCGTATTAACGTCTTTGAATTCGTGCCTCTGACCCTTTTGTACCAAATTTGGCATTGGACTCGTGTAGTCAAGCCTTCTCAACAATTCGTCCATACTTGTCAAATCTCTAATGTTTGACGATATGATCAGTCTTCTTACCTCCACAGGCAGCATACGTGAAATCGCATCTATCAACTGCTCTGTTGACAATGGGGGTTGCAAAAATCTCAAGCGTGATAGTTGACTCGTGAAGAAATCAGCGTACCGTGTTGGAAGAGTACCTGAATACTTCCTCGAGTATACCTCAGCTCTTAGTGAATTCTGAGCTTCTATTGACCAGAATCGTTTAATCAGTGCCTCTGCAAATTCGTCAAAATTGCTGAAAGTGTACCGAAATGCTCTAAACCATTCGAGGGGTCCTCCAGCTAGAAATCTTTCTACGATTCTCATCTCTCTCTCTCTAGGAATGTGGGCTTCTATGAAGTAGTCTTTAAGATTCCTGATATATTCGATCGGTGTGAGACTATCAGTGTTGCTAAATTTTTGAGGTTTGTCTTCAAAATTCCGGATGACTGTCACATTTCTCGGATATGAATCCATATAATTCCTCCCACTATCGCGATACTTCCATTCGGGTTCAATATTCCGATCCTCTTCTTCTTCCCTGAATCTGGATACACGTTCCTCAGGACTAATATCTCTCTCTTCTGTAGTAAGGTGACCTCTTCTCACGTAATTTCTCTCCTCTTCACCAGTCAATCCTTCGGTATCCTTGTCTGTGATTTCCGTGATGACTTTCCTAATCAACTCTTCCTTATAGGTTTCCATCATGCTAGCTTCTCCTAGTTTCAAATTCTGCAGCTTGCTCGTAGTTTCATTAACATCAGAGACAACCTTATGAATCTGTTCCTCTAACGCGGTTTTTAATGCTTGCACGTCCTGACCTATTTGAGTTCTATCCTCTACCTGCTTTTCGGATAGCGAATCCATCCTTACATTCAAGTCTTTCCTAATCTGAACTACTTCGTTATTAATGTCTACTTGTGTACTGGCAAGTTTTCTTTCAATTCGTTCCTGAATCTGATCTACATGTTCCCCACTTGACCTGTTCCATTCATCTTTCCACACCGTTACATTTGCAGTTAACATTTCCGCAATATCTACTTCGATGTCCTCCTTAAGTAAACGATTGTGATCTAATACTTGGGTTCTCATGACCTCTACATCGTATTTTAAACCAGCTAAAGACGCTGTTGTCCTAACAGACTCGTCAACTAACCGAGTTGTTAATGCACTAATGTTACGAGTACAAAGCATTTTTGAAGTTTCAATTTCCTCCCTAACTTTGTTAACATTAGTCTGAACTTTAGCAATGTCTACAAAAACAGTATTGACTTCTACTTGTATTTTATTGATATCGCTTTGCATATCGTTAACATCTGAATGAATATTATTGATGTCAACTTGAAAATTTGACACATCAGTTCGAACATTACTAACCTCTCTTTGAACTTCTTCTACTTTGTCTTGTACAGTAGCAACATCATTCCTTACAACAATTACTTCAGCTCTAGCACATGAAATATCACCCCGGACATTATCAACATAAAGATTCAACATAGTAAGATTTTTCTGTACCTTAGACACATCAATTTTAACATCAGACACATCTTTATGAATGTCACTCACGGCATTCTCTATTCCCTGGGTACTGATCTGTAAACGCGACATATCATTTTCTAAGTTTGCAGAACTGGTCTGAATAACTTTCAAACTTTCACCAAGCTTAATAGACAAATTACTAGCATTCCTAGCTTCCATCTCCTCCATTCGACTAGTATTCCTAGCTTCCATCTCCCTCATGCTTTCATCCACGCTAGCTTTCAAGTTAGCAGACAAACTGTTGGACATCTCCTCTAACATCTTCCTCAGACTTTCATCTGCCATTTCAATAATATTTCAATAATAAACTGTTTTAGGGACATACATCAAACTGAGCAAAATAACAACATCTGAGCAACATTTTTCACCATATATAAATTTGAGCAATTTTCTGTCTTAAATCTAACTTATAATTAGCTTATAATTAACCTTCGTAGACACTTCATGTTGAAATAAACTCAAGCACATGTTCAAGTTTCTTTGGTTCATTTTAAAATATCCTAACACAAATAATTTACATTTATAATCCAAATAGTTTAATTTTATCTTTAATATGACTATACATGTCATAAGCCGGTCAAATAAAATAAGATTCCAGATCATAGGCGATTTTTCTAAGTTTCCAGCCTATTTAACCTCTCTCAAGTTGTATAAGATCTGATCTTTTCTGAGTGTAATTTTCCTCATACAACACAACATTTAATCCCTATATAATCACACTCTCGAATTCTACAATTGGCTAAGACATCTAACAAAGAATCATCCTCTTTATTTGAGTCTTCACAATCCCTTTGACATCGATAACTTGGTAATCCAATGTTATTCGAACACTCCACAAAAATTGCGGTGCCAATTCTACTGCAATAACTTGGTAATCCAATGTTTTGCTGATCGTTCACCACGTATTAGGGTCGCCAATCCTACTGTACCCGATATCCTGATAGTAGGCTGTCAGATATCCGCCCCCTCAATCGGATTGCCAATAATCAATCGCACCGGCACAGCTACATCAATGAAAATGGCACTGACAGATACTATCGAGATTAGAGCACAATAGTTAACAAGAAAATTATTGTGGAACACACCAAAATATACGGGGGTTCATACTTACCTTTACTTACCTCTTAAATTTATCTCGGGGACTGGGTTGTCAACTGGATCACTTAAAGTATGCCCACACAATAACCTCCACCATGATATTTAAAATGAACCAGAACGGAGACGAGAAACTTTAAATTGCACAATAATTTATTTCACACAAAGAATGATTTTAACAAAAATAAGACAACAAAATCCACGTGGCAATCAGAAGCCATCGACCACATAACCATGTCCTACTGTCGGACTTGTATTCTCTTTATACAATGTTCCAGCTTTCTCAAGCTCATAGCAACGTAAAAATAATAATGCATTGGGAATGGAAACGGGATTTGGGATGAGACACATATATCAATTGTTTTGCGTGTTTATATACTTCACATTTTATTTATAGCCACAAGGCTATTATGGAACGTCCTTGGCCTCTGTAATACAGTTGTCCGGGCCAGCTGCAATGCACCTGCATCGTCAAAGCGGACTCCCGTTCGTTCAACCGTAGCATAAGCGTGTTACCTCAGAGCTTGGCTCTCCTTTTCAAACACGTAAATGTTCACATCTCAACTGAAATATTATCACGCAAATGTCTTCAATGCTTCATTCAAACACCAGTGGATTACTCCAACAATCCCAAATCTTGTTTAATTGTTCAAACCACCTGCTTAATTAGCGTTGTTTAGAGTATAAAAAACTCTAAATGTTAATAACAAAAGTTCATTAATTATTTATAACAATAATAAATTGTTTATAACAATGTCAAATGACAATTGAAAATTTTATACACGCCTGTATTAATCACTATCATTTCAAATTATTTAACAAAGATATTTACAAAATGTTTTACAATATTAATTGTTTATATTATTTATACAAGAAATACATTAAACCACACGTTTATCCGGTTGATAATTACTCAAATCGTGATGATATAATCGACCAATGAAGGTTAGTTATATTTAACTGTCAAATTCAGGTTTAATAAGGTTTAATAATAATTATTAATATTTGTGACTGTAACCTCCATTCAAAATCTATATCTCAAATTATTTAACACTCTTGTTAATTTTAACAGTATCTTCATATGAATAATCTTTCAAAGAACAAGAACAATACAATCAGCGGGAAAATACTTCGCTCAAGACGCACAAAATTACACAACAATTGGCCCAAAATTCATCATATATCTTCATATATATGGCATAAAAATCTTCCAAACTACACACAAAAATCCTCCACTTATAAATTCATCAACTTCATTTATTATTGTGGGAACCTCCTTCATTATTCAAGGGCATTATTCAACAGCGACTTTTACACGTCCACTGAACTAACGATTATACATCCATTGTTCCTCTTTAAAAATTCTTATATTCATCAATTGTAATAATGACTGTTATTATTTAACCTTCGTGGGTTTCATTCATGAATCGATATGAAGTAAAAATTTGCCAATCACAAATAAATTTAATAGCAAATACGATTAGACACTCCTGCCTGGTCTATCAAAATTGAGTTTACTATCTTCAAAGTAACGCAGTATAAAAATACTATCTTCAATCAGAGTTCATCTAAACTGCATGAATAGTCGAATAGAATACAATCAGATTGTGGAATGCAAACATTATTGTTCCAATCTATAATTGAGAAAACTCCTATCAAATGTTCATTACTATAGTGTATTCAATAAATTGTAATCAACGTTCATATTTCATGAAATTGTCTATAATGCAATGATAAATGTCTATGTTGCAATCATGTTCATAAGACGACTAGTATTTCAAAGATCGTCGATATCGTAATAGATTTTAACGCTCTACAATCATTTAATTATTATTCTTTCTTGAGGATGACAGAAAATTGGTCAAAGTAATTTACTGAATAGAATTACTTTAATAAAATGACACGCTGTCTGAATTCAAATCTGCCATAGCAAATCGTTAACTTTACCGTCAAATCGTGACTACAAAAATATGCAAATTACTGAAAGAATCTAATATCAGTCTCAACTGATCCAAAATTATTTAGGAATGCCAATGACATAACAATGTCTCAACAAATCGAAGAAAAAGGCATAAATCATCGAAGTATACTGAGTACAGAAATATCAATCAAGAAAATGGGGCAAAAGATAGGACAGAAAATATGGGAAGAATGGTTGCTCAGATATCGCTACAAGACTCAAATAATACAAGAAACGTTCACGACTACCTTATCTGTTGATTGAAGTTCTAGAGGAAAGTTTTCAAAGAAAACTGCTGTTGGTTCCATTTCACCAGCGTGAAGATGTGCTCCGTCCTCGAACCTGGAATCAGCGTCCTCGGAGAATCGAACTGCTTCCTCCTCCGAAATTGCACTGCTCCGTGGATACGAAAAACATCCTTCTGGCAAAACTCTTCTTTGTGCGCCGGGACAACCCTGGCCTCTCTTGAAAGTTCCCTGAAGTTCTTGCAGGAATTCGCCATGAAGTTTATTGTAGTTATTTCCGCAGAAATATTCATAGTTGTAGAGTATGAAAATATTTCCACTGTTATCTGGTATAATTCAGCGATGGATTCACGATGCATGAGTGTAGTTGGATGTTTCTTTTGTAGAAAGACGATTAACGAAGTTCCATGCTGTTATTTCACTCCAATCGATATATGTCCCAATTGCATTAAAGCCTTAGCCTTCCATCTCAACTACTGTTATAATCATTGAAAGCACTGTAAGATTATAATGTTCCATAGTCGAATGTATCGTTGTAATACCAAACGTATTCTCCAATATCACTGTTGCACTCCACGTGTCAGCCGTAGTGTATAATGTGGAATTTTAAAAGTGTTTCTCATGTGGCGAGAAAATCACTTTTGTTGGCAGCCTTAAAGTTTCAATATCTTTCGAAGTATAACTGTGAAATCGTTCAAATCTTCTACACACCTCAATGTTATACTGCCCAATAGAATTATAATACAGGCCGAAGTTAGCGCTTGATATCTTAACTGGTGGAAACGTTAATGTGAGCGTTTCAACTTCACCTAGTTTCGAGCAGCGTAAAATGGAACTGCTCCGAGTTCGTTCGATGCGCCGGGCTTTAACCACACGCTAAAGACAACTTACTTCACTGAATCACTTGAAAATAACTATGACATCTGAAATATATATGCGACATATGAGATCTGAGTTCTGTTCTGAGATATGAGAGATATGAGAGCTCCTCTATCCTGTGCACGACCTTTTATCAACTTCTTAAGGGGCGTATCCATCCCTTCCATAGCCTATTGCTGCGTCATTGCTAGAAGTTTTAACTTTGGCTATACTTGACGGATTTTCAAATTTCAAAAACTCAAAATTAATTTCTTCAAAATTCCAAATCAATGCCATAACTGAAAATAGATTTCCACAAATCTGCATGCCAAAAGTAATCAAATATCGTAGTTTCAGCAATCTCCGTCTTCCTTCCAAACTATCGTTCATTGGTTCGAGTCTCTCCTCCAATAGCGTAGCTTCTTCCTTAGCACAATACCTTGTTTCCTGCGACTGCGTCGTAAATCTAAGATCTTTCTCGAACAAAATCATGACGTCACCAAGAATCTCAGCTCAACCAGCCTACTTGCATGAAATCTACGTCATCCGTGCCTACGTCATGAATATCCACGTCACAACTATGACATCCATAACTTTACTCATATTTGCCAATACAGCCATCGTGGTCTCAATATAATTCAATTTCCTGGGGCAGTACCAACTGTTGAATATCATGCGCAGATCTGCCAACCTACCGTAAACATTAACCGGAACATGGTAAGAAGGATCGAATGTTTACCGAGACTTCACTCCGACCGTAAAGCCAACTGCCAGTTAGAGTTTACTGTCACTTTACTGGTGATAGTAAGAACGGGCCTTAACATGTCTTTACGTTATAGATTTTAATTAACCTCAATGAAAATTCAAAATCTGGGTTTATATACATTTTCATTTTGAGGGAAATCATAATTAAAATGTTTGGGCCCACGCTTGCATCATTTCCATACCAAGTTAAGGGCCCAAAATAAAATGATTTCCAAAAATCACCAGGCAACTACATAATATCTGCTGCTCCTCACTAGTACAACAAATTATATTCTTCGATGCGAAGTCACAACCCAGCGTGAAGAATTTGCTTGTTTTTCCGGCATGTTTGTTTACATCACAGATGAACTGCAGCAGTAGAAGCCAGACGTCAAGAAAGTGATCTGTTAGTTACTTATGGATGCAAAAATTCAAACTCAATTAGTTCTACATAATACCTAATATATGGCAGAATATGCTAGAGATCGACTCAGTACTGGAAACCGAATGACTAAAATCTTTTGCAATGTTTGATTTGGTTGGTTACTCAGTTTAGGGGCTGCGACAACGCGGTCATGTAGCCCCGTGTACTTTGGATGTGTGTAGAATCTGTCTGATAACCGGTGTTAATTGTGATGGCTGTATTAGTGTGTGTTATCTGTTAGGTAGATTTCATTAGAAAGCTAACTATTGCAATGGGTACCATGTTTCGACTTCCGGAAAATTTCGACATATCTTCGCGTTTCACATCCCCCAGACCCCAAAACCACCGTCAGTTCAAAAGTTTATATATAATTTATGTATGTATATATATGTATATCAGTTTCTTGTGGACACGATAACTGCCGTAATTTTGCACCGATCACTTTGAATTTTTTACCGAATATGTAACCGGGTGAGTTAGCCGAGGTCGTTGCGGCATGACTGTTGGCAGTCGCTCACATCCGGGAGGCGAGGAGGTTCGAATCCTCCCGCCGGTAAACTTGAAGATGGTCTTCTGTGGTTTCCCATCTTCCTTCCAGGCAAATGCTGGGGTTGGTCTCTAACTATAGGCCACAGCCGCTACCTTCCAACTCCTCGACCCTCCCATCCAACATTCCTCCCAAACGGTACTTGTAGCTCACCCATTGGGTGTCCGTCTCGAAGCAGCTACAAAACTGGCGAGCCGAACATGTCCTCGGAAACTCCCGGCACTAAAAAGCCATACGCTAAAAAAAAAAAAAAAAAAAAACGAATATGTATACCTATAAAATTTCGGTCAAGTTCGTTACTGGGCTAAATCGGTCGAAGGGGGTGAAAACGGGGGGCTTTTTTCGAAAAAGTGAAATATTGCTATAACTCTCTTAATATGTGACATATCGAATCCGTTCAACGTTCATACTATGTGTCGGATAAAGCCCAAAAATTTATGTTTGAAGAGTTTTTTATAGCACCAACCATTGACCAAAGGGGTGGGAAAAAGTGTTTTTTTCGGGAAACATTAATCATATCTCTCTTAATAGGCACAATATCAAAACCGTACAAAATGGACAATATTCCCCTAATAATTACCTAAAACCTTTGTCTGAAAGAATTTTTGATATGACCCACCATTATGCCAAGGGATGAGAAAAATGATTTCGGAATCATAAGAAAATGCCAAGAGCTATCAGAGGTTGCCATGGCAACACTACTAAATTGATGAGGGATGAGCCATCAGACGTTGCCAAGATAACGCACTTGCACGAGATCAGATTCAGAATTCCATCTGACTAAGTGTGAAGCGGCTTCGGTGACGTAACTGGTAGCATGCTGAATGTCTATGCCCAAGGTCGCGAGTTCAAAGTCGGCCGAAGTCGTCGGATTTTCTAAGAGCGCTAAAAATCCCTCAGTATGCTTTCCTTTGGAGGGGAAGTTCCAACGTTCGTTGCGAGTTGCTGGTTGCGGTGGCATCTAGTAGCCAAGTTCACAGCTAGGTGTCGTTGACGGTAGTACTTGGTAGCAATTTTAGGAACTACTGCTTGAAATTGACCGTCTGCAGTCCTTACCTGAATTACAGACTAATACAACTATCCCTAAGTACACGGGGTTACATGACCGCGTTGTCGCAGCCCCTAAACTGAGCAACCAACCAAAATCTCTGCGGGAGATATAATTTTGCGTGAAGAAGTAACAGACCGTTACATAGTCACACATCAGTGTCGAAACCTTGCATAAGGACAGTGTGACCATAAGTATAAAAATGGACCACAAATTACAAGAAGGTTACCGTTCCCATAAGACAATAAAATGTTTAAAATAAGCATAAAATGACGAAAAACAAAGTTAATTAAGCTCCAATTATAAAATATCTGCTCGCAATAAATGAGGTCTGATCCTTCTACGAAAACCTGCATATTCTGCCTATTTTCGCCTATCCCCAAGTTTGTCCGGTGAAATCTACCTCCGCCTTCCGGCGTGCCGAGAGGACTTTTTTTAATTCAAGTCAGGACTGCAAACATTCGATTTTGAAGTAGTTACAACTTTTGCTACCAAACGCCACCGTCAACGACCAACTAGTTCTGAACTTTGTTACTAGATGCCACCACATTCGGTTTCTGGCGTTGGAACCTATAATTTAGCTTCATACAGGTGAAATTAGTGGAAGGTTCTTTATCAAGTCATAAATCTGTGACATGTGACTGCCGGCTTTACTTCCCCTCCGAAAGAAGGCATACTGAGGGAGTTTTAAAGCTTTTAAGAAATCAGACGGCTTCGTCCGTGTTTGAACCCGCTATCATGGGCATAGAAGCTCAGCATGATACCAACTACGCCACTGTCGCTGCTTTTGCAAAATTTATAGATGGGCGAAGCACTCAACGGGTTAACATGAGGACACGGACGCCTTCTTCTCAATTCTCACCTGAATCCCAGACAGCAGGAGATTCGGGTTTGAATTCCGTCTGTGGTCACATTTTCATATAATGCTTAATAGATATGATATATGAATCGCAGGCTATGGTCATAAACTGGGTATTTTTGATTGAACGCCTGAGGGCTCCCAACAAGTTCAATTTCAAGTTGTGCCAAATTTGGTTACCAGATGCTACTGTCATTAACACTAGCGACGAACGTTGGAATTTGATACAGCGTTGTGTACTAGCCAAATATAACCTACTAATTTTGCTATACACCACCAATTGCAGTGGTCGGTTCTTTTACATGCCATAAATCTATGACATGGGCCCTCTGGCTTTACTTCCCCTCCGAAGGAAGGCATACTGAAGGATTTTAACACTCTTAAGAAATCCGACGATTTCGGCCGGGTTTGAACCCGCCTGTTTGGGCATAGAAGTTCAGCATGCTATGACCACTCCCCTAAAGAAACAATTCTATGGTGGTGATGAGATGATGATGATGATAATGATGACGACAATGGCGATTGAATGTAACAAGTGGAATTGATAGGGGGAATCGATTTGCACACATACATGGCCGCCATCTGCAAACTATTGAGCTGATGACCTTGCAGTTTTGTCAAAAGACGATCGCCATACAAATATATGTTGTTGCAAAATTTGGTAGAGATCGGATGATTAGGTTAGTCGTAATTTCATTTAAGCTTTGAACATTTGGGTGGCCGCCATTACGTTTCCGTCAAGATGGCGGCAAGATAAAACATGACACTGAGGTGTCCTTTGCTAGTGCTACCTCTCTACCAAATTTCGTTCAATTCGGTTTCACCTGGTTTGAAATGATAGGGTGAAGCGATTTGCACATAAACATGGCCGCCATTCGCAAATTATTGGGCTGATAACCTTGTAGTTTGGTCAAAATTTTCTTCATACATAAAGGTATAATGTTGGAAAAAATGGTAGAGATCAGATGATTAGTTAGTTGTAATTTGATTTAAGCTTTGAACATTTTGGTGGCCGCCATTACGTTTTCGTCAAGATGATAAGGTGGGATATAGTCACGATAGAACTGTGTGTTACATGGGTTCGGAATTCTTATTAGTAATCCTTTCAGTCATTAAAGGAGATCCAGTAAATGAACTATGGTAAAGGCACGTCGTGCTTAATCTTCGCCTCTGTGTGTGTCTATGGGCTTGATTCAGTTGCACACGGCGTACTACATTACAGCAGGTACTACACAGCGTCTATCTTCTCGCATGAGCCATGCGAAGCGTAAATGATTAGTGAGAAAACAAGGGAGAAATATTAAGCAGGCCGCACGAGTGGAATACATAACAGAGGCAGGACGCTCCACAGGTTAGCACGGCCAACGTTAATTAGGTTATCGAATATATCTCACTTAACCTGTCCTAGCATTAAATGAAATAATGAATGAGCGTTTTAACTACATTGCTTGGCGCAAAGAAGCGCCTCCGCTTACGACCGTTCAATGTGGGTGAGATTTAAAATCCACTGAACAATCTTTGGACTGAACTCGACTTGTTTTTACAGTGCGGTACAAACGAGTGAAATTTAAAAACAAGATGTGCAGTAAAGAACATATAGCCTACTTTCTCCTAAATGCGTGGGTATTGTTATAACTCTTTGTCCTTTTCAAGGAGTATAATTGAATGTTGGTTGTAGTAGCGTGTTGAAATACAACGTGTTATACGAATATCAAACATGAATATGAGGTGCCCTTCGCTGGTGCTACTTCTGTACATAATTTCATTCAATTCGGTTTCACCGTGTTTGAATTGATATGGTGAATCGATTAGCACACCTACATGACCGCTATCTGCAAGCTATTGGGCTGATGACCTTGTCGTTTCGTCAAAAGATGCTTACCACATAAAGGTATATTGTTGCAAAATTTAGTAGAGATCAGATGATTAGGTTGGTCGTAATTTGATTTAAGCTTTTAAGATTTGGGTAGCCGCCATTACGTTTTCGTCAAGAAGGCGTCGTATAAAACAAGACACTGAGGTGCCCTTTCCTATTGCTACCTCTGTACCAAATTTGGTTCAATTCGGTTTCACCTGGTTTGAATTGATAGGGGAAGCGATTTGCACACATACATGGCCGTCATCCGCAAATTATTGGGCTTATGACCTTGTAGTTTGGTCAAAAGTTTTTCATACTTAAAGGTATAATGTTGGAAAATTTGGTAGAGATCGGATGATTAGGTTAGTCGTAATTTGATTTAAGCTTTGAACATTTGGGTGGCCGCCATTACATTTCCGTCAAGATGGCGGCGATATAAAACATGACAATGAGGTGCCCTTTACTAGTGATACCTCTGTACAAAATTTCGTTAAATTCGGTTTCACCGGGTTTGAATAGATAGGTGGAATCGATTTGCACACATACATGGCCGCCATCCGCAAATTACTGCGCTGATGACCTTGTAATTTGGTCATGAGATTCCTCGTACATGTAGGTATAATGTTGCAAAATTTGGTAGAGATCAGATGATCAGGTTGGACGTAATTTGATTTAAGCTTTGAACATTTGGGTGGCCGCCATTACGTTTCAGTCAAGATGGCGGCGATATAAAACATGACACTGAGGTGCCCTTTGCCAGTGCTACCTCTGTACCAAATTTCGTTCAATTCGGTTTCAACGTGTTCGAATTGATAGGGGGCGACAGACATTCAGAGTACACACACTCACACGCACACACACACACACACACACACAGACTCACACACACAGACAGACACACATTTTTTAGCCCACTTTTCACATTTTGCAAAAATGAGGAAAAAGTAGACTTATGAGATCGGGCAAATGTGTGTCTGTCTGTCTGTCCTTCTGTCTGGCTGGCTGTATGTGTGTCCCCCCCCCCCCTATCAACTCCTAAACGGCTGGAGCAATCGAAACAAAATTTGGTAGGAGTAAAGACCTATACCTGAATATTTCACGGCCATATTTGAAAATGATGTCAGTGCAACCAACTGCTGAAAAATCGTAATTGAAATTTGAGCTACATGTTGGATATATTGGAAGGTATGAATGGGAGCTATTTGAAAATTGGCACATGTATAGATAATAATATTTAAGTTTAATTTCCAGGAGGCCATACATGGCAGTGTGGCCAAAATGATTATAAGCCTTCTGATAGGTCCAATTTTTTAATGCATATAACTTCTATACTGTCAATTGGAATTCAACCAAATTTCGTATGTGCTATGTGTACATAAACAGATATGACTGAGCGTATTCTAAAGAGCCTCCAGGGCTGCCAACTGTTAATAAATGCTCTCAATTTTTTATCCAAATACCCATATATCAGAAAGTTTGCAAGCCGACAGCTTTAAACTGTGCACACGTATAGTACCTGACATTCTATATTAATTTGGAGTAACTTAAATACGTCAGTGCTACCAACATGATTTTAAGCCTGCTGAGAGGTCCAACTTTAAATACATGTAACTTCCATACTATCATTTGGATTTCAACCAAATTTCGTGTGTGCTATGTGTACCATAACAGATATGACTATGCCGATTCTTAAGAGTAACCAGGGCTGCCAACTGTTAATAAATGCTGTCTCTATTTTTGTTACCCTAATATCAATATATCAGAAAGAATGCTAGC
The DNA here is from genome assembly GCA_946902985.2 of Meconema thalassinum. Lineage (NCBI taxonomy): Eukaryota > Metazoa > Arthropoda > Insecta > Orthoptera > Tettigoniidae > Meconema > Meconema thalassinum. The sequence goes on along the minus strand of OX336391.1, from coordinate 230,422,900 downwards.
CAATAGCTCTAACGTTTGCAGACGTATAGTACCTGGCTTTCTAGATTAATTTGGAGTATCTAATATAGGCCTACGCCAGTGCTGCCAACATGATTCTAAGCCTGCTGATAGGTCCAATTTTAAAATGCATGTAACTTTTATACTAACTAATGGATTTCATTCAAAATTTACACAGCAATAGATCATATTATTTCAGACTATTTATGACCAATACATGTATGTCATTGTTGCCAACATGATTTTACGTGCGCTGTTAGATCCAATGTTTAACTGCATGTAACGTCCATGCTATGCATTGGACTTCATCCAAATTTTATTTTCTGTACCTTAAGAGATGGAACTAAGCATATATTCAGTCACCAGGGCTGCCAACTGTAGTTCTCTATTAGGCTACATTATGCCAGGTACACAGTATTTCAAACTAATTAGAAATTTCGATATTACCAACTTAATTTCGTCATTATTCTAGATAGATCCAAATAGATTAATAATTGGCATGAATCTTAAATTTTAAGAAAAGTAGGCTCTTTAGTTCGTCACGGAACTTCTTGTTCTCCCTGTGTTGATCTCATAAGTCTACTTTCATTTTTTGCAAAAATCGAAAGTAGGCTAAACATCTCTTGTGGGGAATTTACAAGTAATATAATTATCGATCACGAACACAAAGCATTCCACTAAAACAAGTCATTTGTTTCTGCAAGCGTAATAGTTCGTTATTGTTGTTTTAAGAGAGGGATGAAACAGTGAAGCCAACTGCCCCTCCTCACACGGATTATATTATCCAATTGTTGAGTACATTTAAATTTAGAGGTGGATGCCTAAATGTGAAAAGGGCTTAAAAATAATAAACCAAAAAATTAAATAAAACTAATAACACAGTTTTGCAAGAAACGTATTTTTGAAAATTGTTTTATTTTGATAACTGATTTTTATGTAGTTTTTAGCGCTGATTTCAGAAATGATAATGGTTTATTTCTATCACGTAAGGCATGTCTACAAAATGAGTTAAAATGTTTACGAAAATTGCTAAGAAGGCCATTTTTATATCAGGACTATTTTTAGCCTACTTTCGATTTTTGCAAAAAAATGAAAGTAGACTTATGATATCACTACAGGGCCAAAAAATTTGAGTCTGTCTGTGTGTGTGTGAGTCTGTGTGTGAGTCTGTGTGTGTGTGTGTGAGTGTGTGTACTCTGAATGTCCGTCTCCCCCCCCCCCCCCTTATCAATCCGAACACGGTGAAACCGTATTGAGTGAAATTTGGTACAGAGGTAGAACAGGCAAAGGGCACCTCAGTGTCATGTACTATATTGCCGCCATCTTGACGAAAACGTAATGGCGGCCACCCAAATGTTCAAAGCTTAAATCAAATTACGACTAACCTAATCATCCGATATGTACCAAATTTTTCAACTACATACAGACGTATGGCGAGCGTCTTTTGACCAAACTAAAAGGTCATCAGTGCAATAGTTTTCTGATGGCGGCCATGTATGTGTGCAAATCGATTACTCTTATCAATTCAAACACGGTGAAACTGAATTGAACGAACCTTGGTGCAGAGGTAGCACTAGCTAAGGGAACCTCAGGGACATGTTTTATATCGCCGCCATCTTGACGAAAACGTAATGGTGGCCACCCAAATGTTAAAAGCTTGAATCAAATTACGATCAACCTTATCATCTGATCTCTACCAAATTTTGCAACATTATACCTTTATGTATGAAAAATCTTTTGACTACACTGCAAGGTCATCAGCCCTATGCATTGTGGATGGCGGCCATGTGTGTGTGCAAATGGATTCCCCCTATCTATTCAAACATGGTGAAACCGAATTGAACAAAATTTGGTGCAGAGGTAGCACCAGCAAAGGGCACCTCTGTGTCTTGTTTTATATTGCCGCCATTTTGACGGAAACGTAATGGCGGCCACCCAAATGTTCAAAGCTTACATCAAATTACGACTAACGTAATCATCCGATATCTATCAAATTTTGCAACTACATATAGCCATATGACGAGCGTCTTTTGACCAAACTACTAGGTCATCAGCCCAATAGTTTTCAGTTGGCGGCCATGTAATTGTGCAAATCGATTACCCTTATCAATTCAAACACGGTGAAACCGAAATCAACGTATTTGGTACAGATGTAGCACTAGCAATTGGCACTCCAGTGCCATGTTTTATATTGCCTCCATCTTGACAAAACCGCAATGGCAGCCACCCAAATGTTAAAGTCTTGAATCAAATTACGACCAGTCTGATCATCTGATCTCTACCACATTTTGCAAAATTATACCTTTAAGTGAGAAGCGTTCTTTGACCAAGCTACAAGATCATCAGTCCTATAGTTTGCATATGGCGGCTATGTTTGTGTACAAATCGATTCCCCCTCTCAATTCAAACACGGTAAACCCGAATTGAACGAAATTTGACACAGAGGTAGCACAAGAAAAAGGGCATCTCAGTGTCATGTTTTATATCGCCGCCGTTTTAACGGAAACGTAATGGTGGCCACCCAAATATTAAAAGCTTAAATCAGATTACGACCAACCGAATCATTTGATCTCTTTTAAATTCTGCAACAACATACCTTTTTGTGGAAAGCATCTTTTGCCTGAACTACAAGGTCTTCAGCCCAATAGTTTGCAGATAGCGGCCATGTATGTGTGCAAATTGATTCCCCATATCACTTCAAACACGGTGAAACCGAATTGAATGTTTTTTTTACAGAGGTAGCACTAGCAATTGGCACCTCAAATTCATGTTTAATATCCGTATAGCACGTTGTATTTCGACAAGCTACTACAACCAACATTCAATTATACTCCTTGATAAGGACAAATAGTTATAACAATACCCATGCTTTTAGGACAAAGTAGGCTATATGTTCTTTACTGAACATCTTGTTGTACAATGTTATTAAACCATTTGTCTGGAGCGTGGCACTCTATTGAAGTGAAACTTGGACTATTGGTGCAGCAGAAAAGAGGACAATTGAATCGTTTGAAATGTGGTGTTACAGGAGAACGATGAAGATCGGATGGGTAGATAGGGTTACAAACGAAGAGGTATTAAGCCGAGTGGGAGAGGAGAGATGTTTCTGGCGAGTGCTAATGAAGAGAAGCGATTGGACACATACTAAGACACCCGGTAATAGCAAGCTTATTTACGGAAGGAAGGGTCGAGGACAAGAACTGTAGGTGTGTAACAGATTTTAAATGGTGCTTAACCTCTTAGCATAAATAAGATATACCTGGGAGGACTCGATTATCCGTCAATGCATGTGAGTTTTTCGAAATAAAATATCATATCCCCTTGGTCGGATCCCACTTAAAAATTGAGCTCCCGTGGCTCATGATCGCGAGGTTAACGGTCCTTCTTTATTAGGGTTGGGGATAGGATGGGTGCCCTCGGGCATGAAATAATGTACTTCCGTAGGATTTACATGGAATTAGTGTGGAAACTTCCAGGGAAAACCACACTCAGCCACTATCAGCACCAGGATTCGAACCTTTTATCTTGGAAGTTGCTGCAGTTCCCAATGGCTTTCGTAGTGAGTGATTTAACGCGCAGGCTACCCTGCAGGAGGAAGGCGGATGTTTGTAATCAGGGCTAGGATTTGGGTAGAGGGCAATCTTGTTGTTAATTTAGGAACCATCCTTGTATTCACCTGGAGTAAAAGCGGGAAACCACAGAAAACTACTTCCACGGAAGGCTGAGGTAGGAATGGAATCCACCTCTTATCAGTTCTGCATTACGAGACAGATTGTGAGTTTAATCCATTCCAGCTCTCAGACCAGAATTAAATTTGTTGGTTGAGCCGGCATTCAAACTAGGACCTCTGCGTTGATAGCCAAGAATGCTAGTCATTACGCCACAAGGTGGACATCCCGAGAAGAGAAGAGACTCGCAGTGAATGTGCTGTGTTACTGAATATATCTCTTGAAGAGAATAGATCCACAAAGATCGTTACACTGCTCTGGGCCGTGCTCAGTCAACTACATAGTAACAAGTAGTCCAATTACTGGACTGGACTAACGATTGCTTGCATTTTATTGAAAGTCCGGCTTCACCTTGATTTGCTTTTGTTTGTTTCACTTACAAACCAACTGGCCAGAGGAAATTCACTCATTAAACAGTAAAGAATACTTCAATTTTATTATTACGCTTTTCATACGCTAGTTTCTAGCGTTTCTCGAAACACCGACGAGAAGAAAGGCTACCAAGAAGTACAGTGGGATACAGCTGTAGAAACTAGTATAGCGGCTAGCAATCTTGGCTGTCGCCCAGAAAGTCCAGGTTTGACTCCTGGCTTTGCCAAGGAATTTAATTCTGGTCGGAGGGCTGAAACGGGATCTTCTCATCCTCGTGAAGCAAAATTGAGAAGAGATGGGTTCGAATCCCACCTTAATCATCCTGAGTCTGGCCCACCCTCTGTGCATAATATCGGAATCATAAAAAGTAGCTTAGATGAATCAGGTGCTAACCTTAAATTTTGTTTGTCACAAGAGGACGAGAGATGACTGACAGCTTTGTGTGTAATTAACAAACATACACATCAACTAATCTAAGCAACGTAAACAACATAACGTGACAGATATGCAGTCAAAGCCAGTTTAACGAGAGGGGAAGAAACCCGTATAAATCCATGCCGATCTCTTCCCCTCATGCTCACGCAGTACTTGTAGCGTTGTTGTCAGACCATTCACGTCACGTGGTCTCTCAAGAATCACGAATAGGGTTACAGTCAATAATATAATTAGTCCATACAAAATGTTTGATATATATCCGTGCCATACAGGTTTTTATAATAATTTTATTATCCAAGATACAACTTCCGTGAAATTGCTAGTAGTTCGAGTAATCATGTCACTATTGTACATATTATGATTCTCATAAAATTGTACTCCATTTTACGTTGTATTTTTTCAATGGATTTAATAATACATTAGGTAGGTTATTTATTTAATTATTGTATTCTAATTTGTATTTTTCGTCTTGTATACGACCTGTTTGCTAATTGGTTTGTTTAATTATACGTGTATTTTATATTTTGTTTTACTAGTTGTCAAGGCAGGTTTAGTTTCTCGTTACAAAACTTCAAGCCAGAACATTGTATATGCTACATAAAGGGGCTCTGTGGCAGTTCTCTGTGAATAAGTTCAAATCAATTCAAAAAGAAAAAAAAGGTGTGTTTGCAGCAACAGGGATATTGGGGAGAAGCACTCGCCGAATGCAGGTCCTCCCAGGACCACATTTATTTCTTTGTCGTTCAAAACATGGTACAAACACAAAGCGTCTACGACGTACGATTATCCTGCTGGACACGTTTAAATAGAATAACAAAGCCATGTTTTCTCATTAAAATTACATTTACTATAGGGTTTTCATGTATTTAGACCAGGGCCATCCAGCGCTAGCGCTCCGGTCGCTTTGTTGGAAGGTAGTTTCAGAAGTGGTGGAAGGAGTTTGGCTAGCTGAGCGCGCTGAAATGTGCAGCCGATCCATCAGTCTCTAGTCTAGTCCAATGCGCTTTGATGACAGCGTGTAAGTAAATCAGTTTCGCAGTGGTCATGACGGAACAGCATACAAAACAAGGAGTGGTGAAGCAGCAGAATGGGACATTTCATTTTTATGTACAGCTTATAAAGGGCATGTTTAGTGTGCAACAGAGATGTAATGTGTTAAAAAGAACACAATTTGTTGTTGAATCTTCCTCTCTAATATGTTCACATTTCAGTTTGGAACAAATCACAATTCTTTACTTAACACTTGTGTTCGTTTCCTGCACATTCCATACATCGGAGTTCCATTCGATTTGTATATGCGGTATATTTCTTATGGCAAATCAGCCCTATTAATATGTCAACAATCCCACAAGAGCCGTCGGCCGCACGACTGTACGTACGTATCTAGTCAGCGTGGCCCGAACACCGTCCGTCTCCTCGCTGCCACAGTGTAGTGGTGGTAGGGGAAGGAGCGCTAGTCTGACTGCCCAGTGCTCCCCGAGCGTGGCCACGCTCCCGGAGCGCAATGTCTGCATGGCCCTGATTTAGACGCTCCCTTATCTGGAGAATCATATGTTCACGGCTGCCTAGTAATACCCAATGCATCTGACGAAAAATGGGCGTACTCATACAAAACGACATTTAATTCCAACGCATCTGAATTCGTATATTATAAGGTGCGTTCAAAAAGTAACGAGCTGGAGGCTGTAATGCGCAAACCGGTGACGACATCGGCTAATCGTGGCGTGTGTACCGAGATGTGGTTCTAACCAGACCGTGGAAAGTCACAGCCCGTCACTAGAGGGCACGCATGCACGTCACGTGAAGATACAAAGCGAGCAGCAGCATGCATCAATCGTCCAACGCTGCCAGTCGCATTGCAAACAGTGACATGGGGGCGTCAAACGAAGAGCAAAGAGGTGTTGTTCGGTTTCTGACAGCGAAAGGAGTAGGGGGAACGGACATTCATCGCCGAAAGTCACAAGTATACGGCGAACACTGCATGTCCCTTGCAAGGGTCAAGGCATGGCACAAGCGCTTCAGGGAAGGACGGGTGTCGTTAGCCGTTGATGCCCCGTTTGGGGCACCCCCCTGCATTACTGATGACAACTTCCAGCTGAATGATGCACTCTTTACCCTGGACCGCCGAGTGACAGTGAAAGCCATAGCTGCCGTGGTCGGATTGAGCGTCGGAAGTGTGCACACCATAATGAAGGAACGACTGCAGTTGTGGAAAGTGTGTGCCCAATGGGTGCCCCACAGTCTTCAACCCCACCAGGAAGCATGTCGAATGACCTACTGTCTTGGTCTCGGTTGGACGATTGATGCATGCTGCTGCTCGCTTTGTATCGTCACGTGACGTGCACGCGTGCCATCTAGCGACGAGCTGTGACCTTCCACGCTCTGGTCAGAACCACACCTCGTCACACACGCCATGATTAGCCGATGTCGTCACCGGTTTGCGCATTACAGCCTCCGGCTCGTTACTTTTTGAACGCACCTTTTACGTTACGTTGTCGGTTCGTAAGTGTGTAGTACTAATGTTTTGAACTGTACACACAAAAGGTATAATATATTTGATTAATATCCACGTGTACTCCCATACATCAGGCAATCCGATCTAGGCAGCATGACTGTGGGTTGAAACAGGTGCCGTCTTCTTCCGCCCACTAACATTATCAGTGAGCACGCATTGTATGTTCCATCAGCTGCACGTGAGTGCGTGCAGTTCAAACACAATGCACGTCTCACTCCTAACTCGTAAATAAGTTAGGGCCTCCAGCATGATCAAATTATTTTAGATACAGCACCTTTGATTTGTTTACAAATACACGCCCATGATTAATGAGTATTTTTGTATATTCATTTGCGGGGACCCCTTAATTTATTGTACAAACTGTGCAGCATACCGACCATTGCAATTGGCATTCCCAAGAATTGTTTTTCATTCCAAATATATCACCTTCAAAGACATTGTAAGTACTTCAGGTTTATCTGAGTGCAGGACTAGAAAATATACACCCACTCCAACAAAGAATTAACGCAATTGAAGAGCTTATTTCAAAAGTATCTCAAATCTATAAAATAGCATACTCCATAAATCATGTTTATAGGCCTTCTGCAATTTTGAAATTCTCTCCTTGTTTGCCTCCCGATTAAATCCTGATGGGTGAATTACTTCTCCTAAGCACTTGAATTAATTTACTTGATAAATTTTGCCGGATTTTGTCTTCAGGGGTTTTCCATCTAGGTAAAGAGCGGATCCTTTCTTGTATTTTTTTTAGCGTATGGCTTTTAGTGCCGGGAGTGTCCGAGGACAGTTTTGTAGCTGCTTCGAGACGGACACCCAATGAGTGAGCTACAAGTACCGTTGGGGAGGGAAGGAGGGAAGTTGGAATGTAAGGACGAGGAGTTGAAAGGTAGCGGCTGTGGCCTATAGTTAGGGACCAACCCCGGCATTTGCCTGGAAGGAAGATGGGAAACCACAGATGACCATCTTCAAGGTTGCCGGCGAGGGGATTCGAACCTCCTCGCCTCCCGGATGTGAGCGACTGCCATCAGTCATGCCATAACCACCACGGCTAACTCACCCGGTTTTCTTGTATTGAGTTTACTGTATTCATATGATATTTCAAGCCGGACCTTTGCTGCTATTTTGCTAAGTCTTTTAAGGGCCGGAACAGCTTTTTTCCATTTGTTAGAAATAATATATTATTATACGACACTTCTACATAGCTATTTGCTGAGTGTAGGTAAAATATCAGTCAAATCGTTTGAAGTGGTAATCCACGGGAAAAAAATTAAAATTGTTGAGGTTTGGATAGAACTGAACTTTCGTCGTCCTATCGAGGCCGAGTGAACGCACTTCCATCCCTCAGACCAGGTTTATGTTTATTATAGGAACTGTGAATCGAACCCCAGGTCCTTTGGGTTAAAAGTCTCAATACGTACCACAAAAATCAGCTCCAAAAGCATGACTGACAGTAATTTTACGTAACATCAATAAATGTATATAAAGTTGCCTACAGTACATCCTATTGATATAATAGAGCACAAGTGGTCCAATGGCATCGCCCAAGTGACGTCTAAATTGGAGAGTAGATTACCTAGTTGGCTCCATCTGAAAACATTTGCAGAAAGTAACTGATGCATCAGCTTATTATTATTATTATTATGATTTATTTAATCGAATAGTACTTGCACAGAGCACGAAAAATCAATACTGTACTTCAATTCTTGCTAAATGTGTTCATCCTTCTGCTCTCATTTGTTTCATCCTATCTGATCTCTGCTTCGAGCTGTTCGCTGTTACGTGGCTGCTTTATTTTTCTTTCTTGCTCATCCCTGATGATCTATTTTAGAAGTTTGCATCTAAATGCGAGTAAATCCCTATTGTATCTGTGTAAACCACGATGGTTGTACTTTATCCATAGAGTATTTATAGCTTTAGTTTTAAAATGATATTAAAGATTTGTTTTGTCAGCCTGTCATTATTCGTTCTATTTTATTGCCCGAAAAACGGCAATCTTCTTTTGTGCATCGTGTGTATTATATTCTCTACATGAGTGTATATTCCTTTGTTAGGTCGTGGTCTGTTGAATTCTGTTTCAGTAGTAGACTATTATTATTATTATATCTATTGTTCCCCTTTAGGAGAATGATTGAACTTGAAATCACGACTTCTTCTTCGGGCCTTTTCCCTCTTTTCTACCCAAAATCACTTTATTCTCTCGGAATGCTCCTTTCTCCGCTCAGCTGTCCATTTTCTTTGCAGGTTGTTGTGATGTTGTTTCCTCTAATTTAACATTTGTGATTTTATTCCGGCACTCGATGCGGTTCTCGAGATTTACTATGTTGATCTGTTGTGGGTCCCTCTGGACCTCTGTCAGCCATTTCGTGCCACATTTACTCGGTGTTAAGATGTTTAGTGGTTTCTTTGCCGTTCTGGAGTTTTCCAACCTGTAGATGTGTGTGTAAATCTTTGCTGGGCATTTTCTGATTTCTTCCGTTATTGTGTTGGTATTTTGATAGAGTTTGTTCTGAGAAATCTTTATCCAAATGCCGTTTTTATTGACTGTCCCGTTAATCTTCATGAGAAGTTTTCGTTCCTGCTTTTCTATGTCCTTGGAATGACCGTCGATCACCATTCTTTCGGCTGCATAGGGTGCTTCTGGAAGAATCACTGTTTTATAGTGCCTTCATTTTGCGTCGATCGAAATGCACTTCTTGTTGTAGTTGTAGATTATTATTATTATTATTATTATTTTCCATCCGAATTGAGCTTCTATGGACTACGTGTTAACAATCATTATCTTTTCAGTAACGAGTAGATATTATTTGTTTGCCAGCTGTGACATCCTGCCAGAATTTCTTGAGCCCATCATTCAGCTCTTTCTTTCTCTGTCCGGATAAAGATCCTCTCTGCTTCCCGGGTTCTGAATCCACTATCAAACCCTGATGGTTTTTCAAAGTCCTTCTGAAACTGTCTCCGGCATGTAATTTATCATTTGCAATCTCTCTCAGATCTTTCTCACGCTCTTGGAACAATTTTATTCAAGATGTCTTGGATTTTAGAAAATTCCTGATTTTCTTTGTGGGCCGGTCATTGTCCATACAGAAGATGTGCCCATAGAATATTAGTTTTCTCTTTTTCATTGCTGTTGTTATTGGTTGTATCTTACTGTAAACTTGTTTGTTGGAAGTCAGTGAACCTGCCCGCCAACCCATTTGTCCATTTCTTGCCCAAGAAATTTCGTAGTAGCCTACGTTCTCTTTTAAGTAGCTTGTCCACTTGTCCTTTTCCATTCAAGCATCAATATCCGAAGCATACAAACCTTGTGGTCCAACAACTGTGTTTTAATGTCTCTTTCTCCTATACTCAGCATATTCTCATTATCAATGTTTCTAGTCTAATTTCCAGATGTGACTGTTGGTCGTTTCTTGTTCTAGCATTATGTTGGATTACTTCTCCCAGGTACGGTATTTAAATTTATTGACTCTGGAAACCTTTCCGTGGTCAGTTACTATCCATTCTGACCCATCACTGTTGTTAGTCATGTACTTAGTCTTCTCAAAGGAGATTTGTGGTCCTACTTTCTCTGTTGTTTCTTTAAGATGGGTTATCTTATTGATTGCTGTGCAGATTTATGTTGTTGAAAAAAAAAGGCCAAGTCATCCGCAAAGGTCAAACAGTCAAAAGTTAGCGGCCTAACCGAAATCGTTCTTTGTTATTGTCTTCTTTATTCAGCGACTTTCTCCATTCTCGGATGACCTTCTCTAAGACACAGTTGAAGAGAAGTGACAAAAGTCCATCACCTTGTCCGACCCCAGTCTTTATCTCGAAAGGCCCTGAATCCTCATTCATTATTCTTATTCCTTGGCCTCTCCTCAAAGATAGAAAATAACCCACATCCCGCAAATGTTAACCTGAAAGAAACTAAGGGTGCTTCATCCACATGAATATACAGAACTGGTATCCTTAGTTACTAAATAAGCAAACAACAACATCAGACCTAGATGGGGATTCGAACTTTGGCTACTTTGGTATAAAGGAGAGGGTTTTATTGTAGAGATACGATAACCTCACGCAAGGATCTGATAATCTATTGAGTGGAGGAATTGAGCCATCAGACATCACGTGATGCTATCGCACGTGGCGTCAAACAAAGAAAAGGGCCTTGCATGCGACATTATACTCCCACGCATTCATATAGTGTGCGTGACACGCACATCTTTGCGTGTTTGGCTACCGAAACGTCTCTCATGAATTCCGAAGCTTCGACTTCCACATCTCCAGCTCGTTTTTCATGTCTTTCCCTGATGATTTATTTAACTGCCACAGGCATCGATATGAAATGAATTTCAGTGACAGTTCTCTGTGAAAAACAGCCATCCTACCTCTCGGAATAGACCCTGAGCATTTTCAGATGTACTGATGCTATATTGTTCAGTGTCCATTATCTGAATCTTGTGTAGGACTCGAATTCTGCTGGGTCCTTATTTTCATCCATCTGAATCCTAAATAGGAAAAAAGTAAATAAATATATACTACTAATATATAACAAGAAGTTCCGTGACGAACTAAAGAGACGACTTTTCTTAAAATTTTAGATTCATGCCATTCTATATCTAGAAAAATAGCTGAATTAAGTTGGTAATATCGAAATTTCTAACTAGTTCGAAATACACCTGTAGCCTAATAGAGCACTACAGTTGGCAGCACTGGTGACTGAATATATTCTTAGTTCCATCTCTTAGGGTATAGAATACAAAATTCGGTTAATGTCCAATGGATAGCATGGACGTTACATGCAGTTAAACATTGGATTTAACAGCGCGCGTAAAATCAAGTTGGCAACAATGTCATACATGTATTGGTCAGAAATAATCTGAAATAATATGATCTATTGTTGGGCCAATTTTGAATGAAATCCATTAGTTATTATAGAAGTTACATGCATTTTAAAATTGAACCTTTCAGCAGGCTTAGAATCAAGTTGGCAGCACTGACGTATATTAGTTACTCCAAATTAATCTAGAATGCAAGGTGCTATACGTATGCAAAGTTTAGTGCTATTGGCTTGCATACTTTCTGATATATTTATATCAGGGTAACAAAAATAGAGACCGTATTTATTAACAGTTGGCAGCCCTGGTTATTATTAATAATCGGCATAGTCATATCTGTTATGGTACACATAGCACACGCGAAATTTGGTTGAAATCCAAATGATAGTATAGAAGTTACATGTATTTAAAGTTGGACCTATCAGCAGGCTTAGAATCATTTTGTCAATACTGCCATGCATGGTCTCCTGGAAATTAAACTGAAATATTATTATCTATACGTGTGCCAATTTTGAAATAGCCCCCCATGCATACCTTCTATGATATCCAACATGCAGCTCAAATTTCAATTGCGTTTTTTAGCAGTTGGTAGCAATGACATAATTTTCAAATATGGCCTTGAGATATTCAGGTATAGATCTTTACTCATACCAAATTTGGATTCGATTGCTGCAGCCGTTTATGAGTTGATAGGGGGAGACACACACAGCCAGACAGACAGACTGACAGACAGACAGAAGGACAGACAGACAGAAATTTGCGCGGATCGATCTCATAAGTCTATTTTTCCTCAATTTTTTCAAAATGTGAAAAGTAGGCTGAAAATGAGATGGTGTGTGTCTGTCTGTCGTCCTACATGTTACTCAATCACGCAAGAACCACTGGTCCGACTGAAATGAAATTTTGCATGGATGTAGCTGATTTACCAGGTTTACACATAGGCTACTTTTGATTTCGATATTTTGCGACCATTTTAGTGACGTCGTTACACCCTTTGGTTTCAAAATTTCTCATTTCCATTTCAAATAAAAAGAGAACGCTAAGAAATAGCAAACTTTTGATGGCACATACGAGCTTTAAAATTTAATGTTCTATCCGAAAGGTCCGTATCATTTTTCGTGTATCTCCAACGGTTAGCGAGTAAAACCTGTAAAACACGGCCAACGCCGAGCGGTGCAGTAAATAAAAATGAAAGTTTGTCTGTCTCTTCTGAATTTATACGGAAATTTGAGTTATTTACGCGTTTCAGACTGTTTTTGTTTGTATGTCTGTGGACAACCTTTTTCCCTTATAACTCAAGAATGGCTGGGTGTATCAACGTAAACTTTGGTACACATATCCACCAGACGCACGCCACTATTCATTGATGCAACTCTTCTCCGTACCTCTTATAAAAGGGGGCCTATCCCCTTAAAATACATGCTGAAATAGGCGCAGAAGGACGAGACAGAGCTCATTTTCATCCCCTTAATGTGAGAGACAAAACTCGGGGGCTCTAAATGGTCCCAGAAAACCGCATTTTAAGGCCCTAAAACCAACCGTTTTTGAGATATTTCCAGAAAACTAATTTCATTTAACAAACTAATGAAAGAATGCAAGCCGGAAACCATGGCAACCCATCTATTGCTGTAAGACGCAATGCAATTCCATTAATTACATTAGCGTGAAAGTTTGCAAACTACTAGAAGGTTATCACGGAACCAAATTAAGCTGTAAAATTCATCAATACGTATAATACGCTTAAGGGGGTCAAGGGGTACTCTATATTTTTTTCACGCGATTTACAACTGCGGGTGTGGTACGGCAGGTATATTATATTCCTCTCCCTATATTATTATTATTATTATTATTATTATTATTATTATTATTATTATTATTATAGTATGGCTAAGGAAGTGGAAGATTATCCATGGGGTCTGGGTTATAAGATAGTAATGAAGAAACTTGGTAAATTCTCAAACCCGAGCATGGATTCACGAACCATTAAAAAAAATCTGGATAGGCTATTTCCCGACCATCCAGAGAGGACTGATTGTGACGATGAAAGTGAACTGAATAATATACCTCTCTTCACAGTAAAAGAACTGAATACAGCTTTTAGCTCCCTTAGAAACAAGAAGGCTCCAGGACCAGATGATATACCTGCAGAAGTGCTAAAGATAATATCAGATCTTTGTCCAGAACTATTGTTGAATATGTACAATCATTGCCTGCAAGCGGGTGTTTAAATGCCCGATGGAAAATGGCTCGATTGGCTTTGATCAGGAAAGGAAAATCTGGTGGTTATAGAGCTTTATGTATGTTGGCCACAGCTGGAAAAGGCCTAGAGAAACTTCTGCAGCCAAGAATTCACTCAGCAGTTCAGATAGCAGGGGATTTATCTGTTCATCAGCATGGATTCTACTATTCTACATTCTACTATTGATGCAATATGGGAGGTGGTGAACACAGTAGAAAGAGCGCAAACGGGCAATCATCATTCTCGTAAAGTGACACTTCTTGTGACCCTGGATGTAAAGAATGCTTTTAATTCGGCAAGCTGGAATGACACGTTGGAAGCTCTTGAAGAGACTTTCAAAGTACCACAGTATCTTATGCGCATAATGAGAGACTACTTCAGGGATCGCACTCTGCTGTATGATACGGAAGATGGACAAAGGGCAAAACGACTAACGGCTGGAGCAGTGCAGGGATCGATCCTTGGTCGAGATCTCTGGAACATCATGTATGATGGCTTGTTACGTCTGGAGATGCCAGAAGATACGAATCTAGTGGGCTACGTGATGATGTGGCTGCCTTGATAGTGGCCCGCAATGTTGAGATGGCTCAAATCAAATTGAACCAGGTGATGCGGCGCATAAAAAACTGGATGACGAGTCACAGACTAACACTAGCAGAACATAAAACGGAAATAGTTCTTCTGACGAGGAAAAGGATTGAGGCTCTTGTACCAATGACTGTTGGAGATACAGTGATTGAAATATCTACGAGAACAAAATATTTAGGAGTGACACTTGACTCCAAGCTCACATTCTGTAACCATATTCAGAGAGCGACAGATAAGGCAGTAAAATACATGACAGCACTTAGTAGGCTGATGGGCAATATTAACGCCCCAAAATCAAGTAAAAGACGCCTCCTAATGACGACGGTTCAGTCAGTGCTCCTGTATGGCTCTGAAGTTTGGGCCGAATCCTTGAGATTTGCATGGTATCGGAGAAGGATAGCTGCCGTACAACGGAGAGCAGCTTTACGTATTGCATGTGCATACCGCACGGTTTCTGAACCTGCAATCCTCACGGTGGCAGCAATAGCCCCAATAGATCTACTTGCATTGGAGCGACAAGAAATCTGGCGTACCCAAGGAGAGCTGGGAAAGAAATGTGCAAAGAAGCGTGCCTTTAATCAACGGATGAGACGATGGCAACTCAAATGGGAAAGTGACCCTCGTGGTAAATGGACCAAGCGACTGATACCACGCCTGGATACCTGGGTCGAAAGAGTCCATGGTGAAGTCAATTATTACCTCACACAACTTCTAACAGGACAGGGATATTTCTGGAAATTCCTGCATAGAGTAGGCAGAGCGAGTGGTGCAACATGCATATATTGTGACGACATCGATGATGTACTTCACACCTTCTTCGTGTGTGGCCATTGGATGATAAAGAGAGAATATGTGGAAACTGAATTGGGAGAACTGGCACCAGATAATATTATTTCTGTGATGTTACGGAACCAGCAATCATGGGATCATGTAGCAGTGTATGTGGAGGATGTCTTTCGGCATAAAAAGCGGGATCTGGAAGCGTACGAACGCCCTTAAGAAGAAATGAAGAAAGAAGAAGTCTGAAAGGCTAAGTAAGCATGACCTCACCCTGAAGTAATGCAAGAGCGGTTCCGGGGTGATGAACGCATTTGGGAAAAGGGGTGTGGCTTTTAGTGGGTAAGAATCCCACACTACTGTGGATTGCGGACCTTTCACAATTGTCTTTTGAAGATTGTCCACAGTCCCTCGAAAAAATATATAATATATATATGTATACATATATTATGGCGTCCAACGACGAGACAAAGCCCCTCGGTGCCAGAAAAAAAACTTGGGGGCCCTAAAGGGTCCTCTAAAACTATATTATAAGGCTCTAAAACAAACAGTTTCTGAGATATTCCCAGAAAACTAATTTAATTTAATTTAACAAACTAATGAAGGAATGCAAGTCGGTAACCATGACAACAATATCTCAAGGGGTGACATCCAACTTTCCATCTATTTCCGTAAGAAGCAATGTCACTCCATTTATTACATTTCTGTGAAAGTTTGCAAATGGCTATAAGGTTATCACGGAACCAACTTAGACTGTATAATTCATCAATGCAATTAAGGGGGTCAAGGGGTTACCTAGATTTTTTTCACGCAGTTTTCACGTGCGACATATAGGCTAGTACAGAAGGTCTATTATATCTCCAAACGGCAACATTATTTTCAAAAATTCCTGAATTGAATCAGCATTTTTTGCGGATTTTAGGAATTTGGGCTAATTGAGTCTAAAGAACCTGAATTTTCATGCACCACAAGCCTTTATAATTTATGAAAGGGGTATTCCAGTGTTGTGGACCTAATACAACGTAGAGGGTCAGTTTTTATGTGACGTGCATTGCGTTTCGTCTACAAGGCTTTGAATTGTATTTCAAGTCAGGAAGTACACGTTAGGTGTATTTAGTTTGAGAGCAGATTTTAACTAATTTTTTTTTTGACATACGGGTTCATCGTAAGGATGATTTTGTTTGATACTGTGTGGTAGATATACCCATATTTGGATATCTGGGAGATATGTTGTAGACAATAGAATTGTCTCTCTGTCTTTCTGTGTATCTTTATGTACGCCAATATCTCGTGTTCGGATGCTTGGTGCATTGTAAAATTAGGTATGGTATCCATGAGAGTCAATACACCAATCATTTATAAATCACTTCACCGTACTTTTCATACAGTAGAAATGTGGATATAGGGAATAACTTTTCAAAATACATGGTAAAATAGGCGAAATAATAAAAAATATCCTAGAAGGACGACCAAAGCACATGTTGCGCTTCTCAATGTCAGACACAAAATTCGGGAGTCAATAAAGGGTCTCCGAAAACCACATTTTAAGGCCCTTAAAATTAACAGTGTGTGCTATATTCCCAGACAACTAACTTCGTTCTGATAAACTTATGAAGGAATGACAAACCGCTAACCATTGCAACAGTAGCTCAATTGATAATGTCTGGTGTTAACACCGAACACCGTTCGAAGAACGGGTACTTCTGCTAGTAAATAAATAAATAAATAATTTAATAAATAAATAGATAAATAAATAAATCTACGCCGCTGAGTGGCTGTTTATAACTAAGAAGACCCCAAAAAGGGCGTTTGAACTGCAGGAAAGAAAATTCTTGCGAAAAATAGTGGGATCAAGGATCTTACCAAATGGAAGGCGATGGTACAAACCAAATTGTGAACTCTAAAAATAACAGGAAATCCTCACTAATGCCGTCAGAAGAAGACGCCTGGCTTTCTACGGCCACCTGCACAGAATGTACCACCACTGGCTGTCTTATAAGGTCTTCAAGGTAGCCAAGAAGGGCAAAGGCACTGGGTCTCTGTGGATCAAGGAAGTTGATAAGGATCTTGTTGAACTTATTGTAATATTCATCAAGACACAATAAATGGCATGAGTCTGACAATTGAAACCAGACCTTTCCTCACATCCACTACAGGAGCTCACCAAAACGCGTCCAGGAAATGTTCCGAGAAATGTTTTTTGTTGTCAATAAATGATAAGAATGGTCCGGTTATGTCAAACAATGCCAGCGTTTTGCCCCAGTGTGCCGTTGGGCTCGTCAGTTGGTACAGACACACCTACCAATACGCGTGGCTAGCACATGCTGAGAAGGCCATGCAAGACACAAAATACAAGCAGTATTGACGTCACGAGCATGCCAATGTGGTACGGGAGTCAAACTCCCTTTCATAAAAACAAAAGCCTTACCTTGGCAATCCAAATAAGGTTTTGAATATTCCCGAAGGGAATATGATGTAGTCTCCATTTGAGCGGATCAATCTTATATATAAAAGTGAAAGACTGTATGTATGTATGTGGGTATGTATGTGGGTCTGTTCCGTATACAAATCTACACCGTTCCGCCAATCTCAACCAAATTTTGCATACATATAGTTTAGGATCCAGAAGGAACCGCTGGCTACATGAATTTTCGATAGTCTTTCTCATTCTTCTGATTTTGGCCCTTTTGCACTCAAGCACAGACTAATCAAATCATAAAATATACTCATGAAGGAATGGCAAGCCAGATAGTTTCCATGGCAACATAGCTAAAGTCGAGACACGGCCGACTGGATGCCAGTTCTGCTCTGCACTACCGGTATAGAAAAAGAGGATCTTTACTTGAAATCCCGTTAGTTACTCAACTACTCACACAGCACTGTCAACCGAGTTTAGCATAACAAAGACTTGACACTATCATCTACTATATATATTTGTCAAATACCACTCACTCACTCATTCATTCATCACGAAATCTCAGAAACCACCGACGTATTGGAATGAAATTTGGTATGCAGCTTCCCAAAGGGCCGCAAATGCCCACTAAGAGAGGATTTTTGGATATTCAGGTTCTAAAGGGGTGTTTAGGGGGTAGACCTGCATTTCATTGAATTGCAATATCTCCCGATTGGTTTCATTGGGGGATGTGATACTCGGCACGTAAACTCATCCTTAAAAACAAGTAGTTCCGTGAAGAATTATACAGCCTATTTTCAGATATCCTACTTATGTTAACTGCCACAATCAACATACAAAATTTCATTTTAATTGCTGTAACAGATTCGTAGATATTGAGAACCGTCTAAATATTTCAGATGGTCGCCAGGTTGGATTTTTATTTTTGTACTATTACATTAAGATTATTGTGTACGTGTGGTATTCAAACTTCAATCGCATGATTAGACAACAAGAAGTAAAAACGAGATTTTAAAATTACGCACAGCAGCCATCTTGTGATAATGCAAACCATTGAAATAAATTAGATGCCAGTGGATCAACATTTGTATAAGCATTTAACGTGCTACGTTTCACGGCACTCGGATAGTTAATTCGCGAGAAACGTCCATTTAAATATTTATAATTCGCGTCGCCGCCATGTTGGATTTGTGCTCACCAGGTTCCTGAAAGTTCTATAGGTGAACATATGTTCATAGTCTCTATGAACATTAAAAAATTCAGTTTGGTTGCTGTAAAAGATTCATAGATATTGAGAACCGTCTAAATATTTCGGGAGCTCACCATTTAGGAGTGTTATGTGTATAGGCCATAGAGTTATGCACCATTCAAGGACAATTATTGCCTAGGTTCATTATTCAAACTTTCACTTCGATCGCATGATTACGACACAAGAAATTAAAACTTAATTTTAAAATTTCGCACAGCCGCCATCTTGAGGTTATGTAAGCAATTGAATTAAATTAGATGGCAGTGCATTACAATCTGCAAAATCAATTACTGTACCACATTTCACTGCGCTCAGTGAGTTAAATCACGAGAAAAGTCTATTAAAATATTTTAAATTCGCTTGGTCGCCATGTTCGTTTCGTACTTTACAGGTTTATGAAATATACATAGATATACCTGTATCAGTACCCTTTATCGCCGTACAAAATTGCAGGGTGATATCTGTAATAGTTTCGGAGATATAGAATGTCAGTGAAATATTTCGCACAGCCGCCATTTTGAGGTTATGTAAACAATTGAACTAAATTAGACTCCAGTGCATTACAATGTGTATAAACAATTGCTGTACCAAGTTTCATTACATTTAGACAGTTAAATCGCGAGAAAAGTCTATTTAAATATCTCAACTTCGCTTGGCCGCCATGTTGGTTTTGTAGTCACCAGGTTTTTGAAAGTCTCATAGGTGAACTTCTAGTAGTGCCCTTTATCACCGTACACAATTTCAGGGCGATATCGGTAAAAGTTTCGGAGATATTGAATGCTAGTGAAATATTTCGCACAGCCGCCATGTTGGATTGGAGAGACGTAACAAAATTTGAAGGGCACGGTCGAGGTCGCCAGGAATAGTGCTATGAACTTCCCGAGTTTCATTGAAATCGCTCCAGCCGTTTCGATTTTATTAGGGGGGGACACACACACGAATCACACACACACGCGCACACACACACACACACACACACACACACACACACACACGCACACACACACGGACAAAAGGTGATCTCATAAGCCTATTTTTTCAAAATTGAAAATAGGCTAATAAGAAGACACGAGTCTGAGGGTTTTTGGATGTGGTGTATATCATGAGGTGAAAGGGGTGAAAAGTGGGGATTGAAAGATTCCTAACGGAGCGTGTATCTCTTAAACGACATAGGTGAGGAGTTTGAAACTCAGCGGAAAACAATCAGCATACAAAATACGTAAATATGTGTTTGACCGTTTCATAAGTCCAATTTAAGGGGCCCATGGGGAGGGGTGAAATTCTGGGGGGGGGGGGGGGGGGGCAGGAAGAAAGTGTCCTAACTGATTGACTGACTCACTCACTCATCAAACTCAGGGGGAAAAACTGCTTTTAAAGTAAGTAAATAGCTGTTCGACGGTTTTTTTATTAAATCAAATTTAAGGGGTTCATGGGGAGGGGTGAAATTCTGAAAAAAGAAAATTGAAAGATAATGTCCTGACTCACTCACTCACACACTCATCATCGCCCAGCCAAAATTATTGAAGTTAGAAACATGACAGTTTGGGAATATGTTCATTGTATGTCAAAACCGTCTACTAAGGGAGGATTTTCGGATATTCAGGTTCTGAAGGGGTCTTAAGGGGGTTAAACCTGCATTCCATTGAATAGCAATATCTCCCGATTGGTTTCATTGGGGGATATGATACACGACATATAAACTCATCATTAAAAAGGAAGGAGACACGGCTCTGAGGGGTTTTCGATGTGGTGTATATTATGAGGTGAATGGGGTGAAAAGTAAGAATTGAAAGATTCCTAACGGAGCGTGTATCTCTTAAACGACATAGGCGAGGAGTTTGAAACTCAGCGGAAAAAATCAGCATAAGAAATAAGTAAATATGTGTTTGACCGTTTTTTCATAAATCCAATTTAAGGGGCCCATGGGGAGGGGTGAAATTCTGGGGGGTTGAGGGGAAACAGGAAATAAAGTGTCCTAACTGATTGACTGACTGACTCACTCATCAAACTCAGGGGGGGGGGGGGAACTGCTTTAAAGTAAGAAATAGCTGTTCGACAGTTTTTTTGATCAATCATATTGAAGGGGTTCATCGGGAGGGATGAAATTCTGAAGGAAAAAATGAAAGAAAATGTCCTGACTCATTCACTCATGATCGCCCAGTCAAAAATATTGAAGTTGGAACCATGGCATTCTGGGGATATGTTCGTTGTATCTCAAAACCGTACACTAAGGGAGGATTTTTTGATATTCAGGCTCTAAAGGGGTCTTAAGGGGGTTAAACCTGCATTTCATTGAATAACAATATCTCACAAGTGGTTTCATTTGTGGATGTGATACTCGGCATATAAACTAATCATTAAAAATAAGCAGACATGTGTCTAAGGGTTTTTCGATGTGGTGTATTATTATGAGGTGAAAGGGGTGAAAATTGGGGGTTGAAGGATTCCTAACGGAGCGTGTAGGCCTATCTCTTAAACGACATAGACGAGAAATTTGAAACTCAGCGAAAAAAAATCAGCTAAAAAATTATGTAAATCGGTGTTCGACCGTTTTTTCATAAATTAATTTAAGGGGCCAATGGGGTGGGGTGAAATTCTGGGGGGAAAAAGGAGAGAAAGTGTCCTAACTGACTGACTGTCTCACTCACTCATCAAACTCAGGGGAAAAAGACAGCTAAAAAAATAAGTTAATAGGTGTTCAAGCGTTTTTTCATCAATCCAATTTAAGGGGACAATGGGGAGGGTTACAATTCTGGTAAAAATAATTGAAAGAAAATGTCCTGTCTGACTCACTCACTCATCACGCCCAGCGAAAACTATTAATGTTGGAAAAATGAAATTTTGGGAATATGTTCGCTGTATGTCAAAACGTCAACTAAGGAATGATTTTTCTTTATTCGGGTTTTAAAGAGATGTTAAGGGGGTAAACGTGCATTTCATTGAATAACGATATCTCATGAGTTGTTTCTTTGGGGATGTGATATTCGGTATATAAACTAATCATTAAAAATAATGAGACATATATCTAAAGGTTTATCGATGTCGTGTATATTATGAGGTGAAAGGGGTGAAAAATGGGGATTGAGGGATTCTTAACGGAGCGTGTATCTCTCAAACGACATAGGCGAGAAGTTTGAAATTCGGCGGGATAAAACATCTTAAAATACAAGTAAATATATGTTCGACCGTTTTTTCATAAATCCAATTTAAGGGGCCCTTGGAGAGGGGTGAAATTCTGGGGGGATAAAACTGGAAAGAAAGTGTCCTAACTGATTGACTCACTTACTCATCAAACTCAGGGGGAAATCAGCTTTAAATAAGTAAATAGGTGTTCGACCGTTTGTTTCATAAATCCAATTTAAGGGGTTCATGGGGAGGGATGAAATTATCAAAAATAAATGAAAGAAAATGTCCTGACTGACTCACTCACTCATCATCGTCCAGCCAAAATTATTGAAGTTGGAAACATGAAATTTTGGGGATATGTTCGTTTTATGTCGAAAACCTCCACTAAGGTAAGAGTTTTGAATATTCAGGTTCTAAATAGGTGTTAAGTGGCTAAACGTGCATTTCATTGAATAACAATATCTCACGAGTGGTTTCATTTGGGGATTGATACTTGGCATATATACTAATCATTAAAAATAAGCTGACACATGTCTAATGGTTTTTCGATATAGTGTATATTATGAGGGGAAAGGGATGAAAAGTGGGGGTTAAAAGATTCTTAACGGAGCGTGTATCTCTTAAACGACATAGGCGAGGAGTTTGAAACACGGAGGAAATCAATCAGCTTGAAATAAATAAATAAATAAATAAAATAAAATAAATAGGTGTTCGACCGTCTTTTCATAAATCCAATTTAAGGGGCCTATGGGGAGGGGTGAAATTCTGGAAGAAAAACGTCCACTAAGGAAGGATTTTTGTATGTTCACTCTCATCGACCAACCAAAACTATTAATGTTAGAAGAATGATATTTTGAGGATATGTTTGTCGTGTGTCGAAAACATCTACTAAGAAGGGATGTTTGGATATTCCGGTTCTAAAGGGGTGTTAACGGGGTTAAACCTGCATTTCATTGAATAACAATATGACACGACTATGACGCGAGCGAAGCGAGACTAAAAATGAGATGGTGTGTGTCTGTGTATTACTCAATCACGCAAGTACCACTGGTCCGATTTACATGAATTTTACATGGAAGTAGCAGATTTACCTGGTTAACATACAGGTTACTTTTGATTTCAATACTTTGCACTAATTAAATATGGCGACCATTTTAGTGACGTCACTCTACCCTTTGGTTTTAAACTTTCATATTTCCATTTCAAATAAAAAGAGAACGCTAAGAAATAGCAAACTTTTGATGGCATGTACGAGGTTAAAAATTGCATTTTCTATCCGAAATGTATCTCCAACCGTTAGCGAGTAAAACCTAATTGTGTGCTATAAAACACGGTCAAGGCAGAGCGGTGTAGTTGGACAAAATGTTCCATCCTTAATCTCCCTCTGCGCAGCACCTCGCCTATCCCCTGTTTTAACTGTCACCTTCACATTTTAATTTATTTACGACCCGTAGCGAAGCACGGGTACTTCAGCTAGTTATCAATATGTATCAATATCAGTATGTGCTAGCCACGCGTATTGGTAGGTGTGTCTGTACCAACTGACGTGCCCAACGGCACACCGGGGCGAAACGCTTGGCATTGTTTGAGCTAACCTGACCATTTTTAGCCTACTTTCGATTTTTGCAAAAAATGAAAGTAGACTTATGAGATCAACACAGGGCGAAAAAAGTGTGTCTGTCTGTGTGTGTGTATGTGTGTGTGTGAGTCTGTGTGTGTGTATGTGTGTGTGTGAGTCTGTGTGTGTGTGTGTGTGTCTGTGTGTGTGTGAGTCTGTGAACTCTGAATGTCTGCCCCCCCCTATTAATTCAAACACGGTGCAACCGAATGGAACGAAATTTGGTACAGAGGTAGTACTAACAAAAGGCACCTCAGTGTCATGTTTTGTATCGCCGCCGTCTTGACGGAAACGTAATGGCGGCCACACAAATGTTCAAAGCTTAAATCAAATTACGATTAACCTAATCATCCGATCTCTACCAAATTTTGAAACAACATACCCTTGTAGAGGAAGCATCCTTTGACCAAATGAATAGGACATTAGCCTAATAGTTTGCGGATGGCGGCCATCTTTGTGTGAAAATCAATTCCCCCTATTAATTCAAACACGGTGAAACCGAATGGAACGAAATTTG
The DNA here is from genome assembly GCA_946902985.2 of Meconema thalassinum. Lineage (NCBI taxonomy): Eukaryota > Metazoa > Arthropoda > Insecta > Orthoptera > Tettigoniidae > Meconema > Meconema thalassinum. Next base: position 230,398,512 of record OX336391.1, on the reverse strand, counting down.
GTACAGAGGTAGCACTAGCAAAGGGCATCTCAGTGTCATGTTTTATATCGCCGCCATATTGACAGAAACGTAATGGTGTCCACACAAATGTTCAAAGCTTAAGTTAAATAACGTCTAACATAACCATCCGATCTCTACCAAATTTTGCAACTACATACCTGTATGGAGGGAGCATCCTTTGACCAATCTAATAGGTCATCAACGTAATAGTTTGCGGATGGCGGCCATCTTTATGTCAAAATAAATTCCCCCTATTAATTCGAACACGGTGGAACCGAATGGAACGAAATTTGGTACAGAGGTAGCACTAGCAAAGGGCACCTCAGTGTCATGTTTTATATCAACGAAATGAAAGTGGGAATCATGAATGTCATGACCCTGACAGGCAAGGTGGAGGAGGTGGTAGACTTCATGGAGAGGGAGAAGGTTGGAATGATGGGGCTGAGTGAAGTGAAATGGAAAGGTAAAGGAAGGAAGAAATTGAGGAAAAGATATACATTATACTGGAGTGGTGGCCAAGAGGCAAAAAATGGCGTGGGACTGATAACCTCGAAACAACTGGAGGAGTATGTTGAAGTGGTAGAGTGTGTGAGTGACAGAATAATGAAAATTAGAATGAAGATGAAGAATGACGTGATGGACTTCAAACAAGTGTATGCACCACAGACTGGAAACAGAGAAGAAGATATTGAAGTATTCCTGGAGGATGTAGAAAGAGTAATCTCAGATGTAGAAGTGGTGATCATGGGAGACATGAATGCGCAAGTCGGAATTGAGAGACAAGGAAAGGAAGAAGTCGTTGGACCATATGGATATGGGAAAAAGAACCGGGAAGGAGAGGAACTTGTAAACTTTTGTGAAAGGAATGGACTGATAGTGGGTAATTCATGGTTTCGGAAGAAAAACAGCAGGAAAATTACGAGATATGGGTGGAGTGATAGAAGAACAAAATCAGTAATTGACTACTTCCTGGTGGAAAGGACAAATCGCAGAAAGCTGATGGATGTGACAGCTTTACCAGGTGAAGCATTTGATGGGGACCATAGAGCTGTGGTGGCAAAATTTAGATGGGGAAAATTGGAAAACCTAAAGGAGATCAGAGAAAGTAAAATAAAAGTTTGGAAATTGAAAGACAAAGCTGTACAGGAAGATTTTCAGGAGAGATTGAAGCAACAAATCCCAGTTACTGAAGTGGAAAATGTAGAAGAGGAATGGTCCCACTTTAAAAAGGCATTTGCTGGTGCAGCAGAGAGTGCTTGTGGTAGAACGTCAACAAGAGTGAAAGAGAAGGAGACACCGTGGTGGAATGAGGAAGTGAGGAAAGCAGTAAAAGAAAAGAAGTCTGCATGGAAAGAATGGAACCGAGATCAATCAGAAGAAAGCAAAAGGAAGTACCACGACAGCAAACGGAGGTGTAAGAAAGTGGTAGGAGAAGAAAAGAAGAAAAGTTGGGAAGAATTTACACGAAGAATGGAAACAGATGTAAGTGGCAGTAAAAGGATGCTGTATGGGCTTCTAAGAATTAAGAGGAAAGAAAGAGTTACTACAAAGCTGGTGAAAAAGGAAGATGGAGAGTTGTTAACACACCCAGAAGAGATAAAGGGACGATGGAAGGAGTATTTCGATAAGCTATTGAATGTGAGCAATTGTACTGGTGAGATCGAAGTGACACAGCCTGACGACTCTATAACAGAAGATGATATAACAATGCTGGAGGTGGAATTAGCAGTACAGAAAATGAAGATGGGAAAAGCAACAGGGGTGGATGAAATCAGTGTAGAAATGATAAAGGCTGCTGGACCTGTTGGTATGCAAAGGCTGTATCGACTGCTAAAGTGTGTGTGGAAACGGAAATGTGTACCAGAAGACTGGGAGAAAGGGCTAATAATACCAGTGTTTAAGAAAGGAGACAAGAAAGTGTGTGATAACTATAGAGGGATCACCCTCATATCACAGATAGTAAAAATACTGGAAAGGATATTAGAAAGAAGAATGAGAAGAAAGGTGGAAGGAGAGTTGCAAGAGGAACAGTATGGCTTCAGGAGTGGAAGATCCACAGTGGACCCAATCTTTAGCTTGAGGCAGGTGATGGAAAAGAACTGGGAATATGGAGAGGATTTGATCATGACTTTCATAGATCTAGAAAAGGCATATGATAGTGTCCCCAGAGAGAAGGTATGGGAAACCATGGTTAAGAAGAGACTGGGAAGAGAAATGTTGGAAATGGTGCAAGCAATGTACAGCAACTGTGTTAGCAGGGTACTGACCCCAGTTGGAAAGACAGATTGGTTTAGGAACAAGACTGGACTAAGACAGGGGAGTGTGCTGTCACCTCTTTTATTCATAATGGTAATGGATGAAATTGTAAAGGAAACAAAGGAAGCATATGGACATAAAGAAATGAAGTTACTATTATTTGCAGACGATATTGTGGTCTGGGGAAGGAACACCGAAGAAGTGCAAAAACAACTAGATGCACTGAACGAAAATATTCAGAAGTATGGCCTGAAAATCAGTATAGAGAAAAGCAAGACCATGGTGATGACAAGAGGGGAAAGACAAGGAAAGGGCACTGTGAAAATTGGAAGTCAGAGTTTGGAAATTGTGGACACGTTCAAATACCTAGGAAGTGAATTGATGCAGACTGGTAGGTTGTACATGGAGATTGGCAGGAGGGTACAGCAGAGCAATGCATTCTATCCAAGTGTAAGAAAACTTGTTTGGGATAAGGAAGTACCAAGGAAAAGCAAGGAGGTAATGTATAAAATGTACTATGTACCCATATTAACTTATGCAGCTGAGACTTGGACCCTGACAAGCAGGCAAGAGAGTAAAATCCAAGCCAGTGAAATGAAATTCCTAAGAAGTATGATAGGTAAGACAAGGAAAGACAGAGTGAGGAATGAAGATGTTAGGAAGGAAGTTGGGATGGGAAAACTAAATGAGAGAATTGAGAAGAATAAACTAAGGTGGTTTGGACATGTAAAGAGGATGGAGGAAAATAGAATACCAAGACAGGTGCTGGAGGCAAAGTGCAAGGGTAAGAGAGCAAGGGGAAGACCTAGAACAAGGTGGATCGATTCAGTGAAGAAAAGCGTGAGAAAAAGGAATCTGGACTGGGACAAGATCGTGGAAGAAGAATTGTGGAAGGAAAGAGGAAAGTGGAGAAGTGCCATAAATACCCCGACCCGGCAGGAGCTGGATAAGGGGAAATGATGATGATGATGATGATGATGATCATCATCTTGACTGAAACGTAATGGCGGCCACACGAATGTTCAAAGCTTATATCAAATTACGATTAACCTAATCATCCGATCTCTACCAAATTTTGCAACTACATACCTTTATAGAGGGAGCATCCTTTGAGTAAACGAATAGGTCATCAGCCTAATAGTTTGCGGATGGCGGCCATCTTTGTGTGAAAATCGATTCCCCCTATTAATTCGAACACGGTGAAACCGAATGGAACGATATTTGGTGGAGAGGTAGTACTATCAAAGGGCACCTCAGTGTCAAGTTTTATATCGCCGCCATCTTGACGGAAACGTAATGGCGGCCACACAAATGTTCAAAGCTTAAATCAAATTACGACTAACCTAATCATCCAATTTCTACCAAACTTTGCAACTACACACCTTTATAGAGGAAGCATCGTTTGACTAAATTAATAGGTCATTAGCCTAATAGTTTGCGGATGGCGGCCATCTTTGTGTGAAAATCAATTCCCCCTATTAATTCGAACACGGTGAAACCGAATGGAACGAAATTTGGTACAGATGTAGCACTAGCAAAGGGCATCTCAGTGTCATGTTTTATATCGCCGCCATATTGACAGGAACGTAATGGCGGCCACACAAATGTTCAAAGCTAAAGTTAAATTACGACTAACATAACCATCCGATCTCTACCAAACTTTGCAACAACATACCTTTATGGAGGGAGCATTCTTTGACCAATCTAATAGGTCATTCGCCTAATAGTTTGCGGATGGCGGCCATCTTTGTGTCAGAATCGATTCCCCCTATTAATTCAAACACGGTGAAAGCGAATGGAACGAAATTTGGTACATAGATAGCACTAGCAAAGGGCATCTCAGTGTCATGATTAATATCGCCGCCATATTGACAGAAACGTAATGGCGGCCACACGAATATTTAAAGCTTAAATCAAATTACGACTAACATAACCATCCGATCTCTACCAAACTTTGCAACAACATACCTTTATGGAGGGAGCATCCTTTGACCAATCTAATAGGTCATTAGTCTAATAGTTTGCGGATGGCGGCCATCTTTATGTCAAAATTGATTCCCCCTATTAATTCGAACATGGTGGAACCGAATGAACGGAATTTGGTACAGAGGTAGCACTAGCAAAGGGCACCTCAGTGTCATGTTTTATATCACCGCTATCTTGACGGAAACGTAATCGCGGCCACCCAAATGTTAAAAGCTAAAATGTAATTACGACCAACCTAATAATCTAGTCTCTACCAAATTTTGCAACACCATATCTTTATGTGGGAAACATATTCTGACCAAACTGCAAGAACATCAGCCCAATAGTTTGCAGATGGTGGCCAAGTATGTGTGCAAATCGATTCCCCCTATCAATTCAAACACGGTGAAACCGAATTGAACTAAATTTGGTACAGAGTTAGCACTAGCAAAGGGCACCTCATATTCATGTTTAATATCCCAATAGCACGTTGTATTTCAACAAGCTACTACAACCAATATTCAATCATACTCCTTGAAAAGAACAAAGAGTTATAACAATACCCATGCATTTAGGAGAAAGTAGGCTATATGTTCTTTACTGAACTTCTTGTTATCATTTATTGATAATTCATCCGCTCAAATGGAAACTACATCATATTCCCTCCGGGAATATTCAAAGCCTTATATGTTTGTTGTTGTTTGAGTCTTCAATCTTTTGACTGGTTTTATGCAGCAGTCCATGCCTCCCTGTCCTAAGCTAATCGTTTCATCTCTATATAGCTACCACACCCTACATCCGAGGAACTTACAGTAAGATATAGTTCAGCAAGAAAACGATAGAATACTGGTCCAATAGAAAGGCTCAAGATTTCAGCACAAAAGTAACCGCCAAACAATCCGCCAAGACCACCAGGAGTGGCAGACAACAGCTAAAACAAAAGCATCGTATTCCATAGGGGGCCCAACCGACCAATGAAGGAGAAATAAATAAATAATTAAATCCATCAATCAATAAAGGCAAATCCATATCTTACTTTCTTTCTTTCTTTCTTTCTTTCTGTCTTTCTGTGGCATCTTACAAGGTGGTCTCATATCGTAAATGTAAGGGAGCAGTGAAAATAGATTTGCTGGCACGTGGGATTTTAACCTTCATGGCAAATTTGCGGCACTCCGCCGTCACTAAAAGGGAAGTAAAACTCATAAAATTATTAGAATTTATTCATCTCTATAGGCGCAGTACTCTCGTGTTTAATGGCTTAAATCAGTATCTGAAGAGCAGAAAATAACTTTCAATCCATTATCACTTAGCTTAGAATTAAATCTGTCGATTCCGAGATAACTTAAAAGTCCCAGAAAATGAATATTGACAAGTGGAGGCTAATCAATATTCATAAACGCTAAAGAATTAAAAAAATCTGATAGTAAAGTTAAATTGACTACGTGTTTGCCTTGTTAAAAGTCCATCCGTGTAATCCATTGCCAGCTCACAAATTAATGGGAAGAGATGAAGTGGCTTTTACTGTAGTAGCATAGTGAACAGCACAAATCAGCGTTACATTTCCATGTTCATCACATGCTAAATAAAATAAGAACAATTATGTAGTTACTGATTAATTATAAATGATAATGATGGTTTTAGGCATATTAGTTTTATTTTGTAGTTGTTAATAATTGTTAGGAGCATGAGACATTTTGGTTACAAGCGCCATGCAATTCATGTGCACTGATAACTAGTGTTTCTATACATAATGAAATTAACTTAATTTAATTTATTGTTTCCTTATTGACAATCAATCTAAACAGAAATATCCACAGCCATTTAATAAATCTAATACACCTTAGTCCATATTTTTTTTAAATTAATATTTATTAATTAAATACCATTTTCGGCCACATTATGGTATATTTCCGATTTCCAAAGAAGAAAAGAGAAAAACAATGGGAACCTACGAGCAAATTGTTTCAAAACAACATTTAAACTTGGTTTTCCTATTATATTATTTTTATAAAAAATATACATTCTTTGCTCGGTATATTTGGCACATATCTATGGACTCTTTGATGGCTAGGGGCTTGCCTTTTGCTTCGTGTTAAAAGATTATTTATTTATCGTAGGGGCTATTAGTGCCGGGTGTGTCCGAGGACATGTTCGGCTTGCCAGAGGTGGTAGCTGCTTCTAGCAGACACCCGTAGGGTAAGCCACAAGTTCCATTCAGTTTAATTATTAGCCTATTTTCAATTTTGAAAAAAATAGGCTTATGAGATCACCTTTTGTCCGTGTGTGTGTGTGTGCGTGTGTGTGTGAGGTGTGTGTGTGTGTCCCCCTAATAAAATCTAAACGGCTGGAGCGATTTCAATGAAACTCGGTTAAGTTCATAGCACTATTCCCGGCGACCTCGACCGTGCCCTTCAAATTTTGTTACGTCTTACCAATCCAACATGGCGGCTGTGCGAAATATTTCACTAGCATTCAATATCTCCGAAACTATTACCGATATCGCCCTGAAATTGTGTACGGTGATAAAGGGCACTACTAAAAGTTCACCTATGAGACTTTAAAAATCTGGTGACTACAAAACCAACATGGCGGTCAAGCGAATTTGAGATTTTTAAATAGACTTTTCTCACGATTTAACTATCCAAACATAATGAAACTTGGTACAGCAAATGTTTATACACATTGCAATGCACTGGAGTCTAATTTAGTTCAATTGTTTACATAACCTGAAAATGGCGGCTGTGCGAAATATTTCACTGAAATTCTATTTCTCCGAAACTATTACAGATATCACCCTGCAATTTTGTACGGTGATAAAGGGTACTGATACAAGTTTACTTATGTATATTTCATAAACCTGTAAAGTTGAAAACGAACATGGCGACCAAGTGAATTTGAAATATTTTAATAGACTTTTCTCGTGATTTAACTCTCTGAGCGCAGTGAAATGAGGTACAGTAAATGATTTTGCAGATTGTAATGCACTGCCATCTAATTTAATTGAATTGTTTACATAACCTCAAGATGGCGGCTGTGCGAAATTTTAAAATTAAGTTTTTATTTCTTGTGTCGTAATCATGCGATCGAAGTGAAAGTTTGCATAATGAACCTAGGCAATAATTGTCCTTGAATGGTACATAACTCCATAGCCTACACACATAACAATCCTAAATGGCGAGCTTCCGAAATATTTAGACGGTTCTCAATATCTATGAATCTTTTACAGCAACCAAACTGATTTTTTTTATGTTCATAGAGATTATGAACATATGTTCACCTAAAGGACTTTCAGCAACCTGGTGAGCACAAATCCAACATGGTGGTGACGCGAAGTATAAATATTTAAATGGACGTTGCTCGCGAATTAACTATCCGAGTGCCGTGAAACGTTGCACGTTAAATGCTTATACAAATGTTGATCCACTGGCATCTAATTTATTTCAATTGTTTGCATAATCACAAGATGGCTGCTGTGCGTAATTTTAAAATCTCGTTTTTACTTCTTGTGTTCTAATCATGTGATTGAAGTTTGAATACCACACGTACACAATAATCTTAATGTAATAGTACAAAAATAAAACTCCAACCTGGCGGCCATCTGAAATATTTTGACGGTTCTCAATATCTACGAATCTGTTACAGCAATTAAACTGATTTTTTTAATGTTGATAGAGGCAATTAACATGAGCAGGATATATGAAAATAGGCTGTATAGTTCTTCACGGAACTACTTGTTTTTAAATCTGTTTCGACTGGAGTGAATTTCTGAATATTGTCGCGCACATGATTACACATGGTTAAATATTTTTAGCCTATTTTCATTTATGAAGAAAATAGGCTTATGAAATAACCTTTTGTCCGTGTGTGTGTATGTGTGTGTGCGTGTGTGTGTATCACCCCCTAATGAAATCTAAAAGGATGGAGTGACTTCTGTTCGCTTTTGCGAATGTTTTTTTTTGTGGCTATGTTTCCCGCACGGTTTGAAACACTCGTTCAATTTTGCCCCATTATTTTTTTTCCGTTATAATTGCAGTATGAACACGGTGTTCTGATTATTTACTTAACTCACGTTTCTTTTGAATTATTGTTCTTTATTATTCTTGTCAACTCACCTTTTTCTGAAGTGTCTTTCTAGACGCACCATACTGTCACACTTTTTCATGAGGTACTGTGCTCATCTCAGCGGCAACCGTCGCAATGTGCTTGGGGCTGTGCGCTGATTGGCTGTTTGACGCCCCGCCTTCATTCTGGATTGTTCGAGGCGCTGTCGTCATTTCCACTATAAATTCTCCGCTTCGCCGTTCTGCGGCCTTGTCTACATCTACCTGCTTGAACCAGTCTGACCACGGCTGCCTGCCGTTCCACAGCAAGGCCCTTCTTGGGAAGGCCCTGTTAGTAAACATTGAGTGGCTGGAACCTTGCCAGGCGGCATGCTTCATCACTCGGACTCTGTCATGCTGGGCGCGGCATGAGTCAACGACCTTCACCTCAGCAACTAAGTCAGCCCGCTAGCTCACTACAACTCGGCGATGAGAAACTACAATTGATTGTAAACCGCCGGACAGATCATTACCAAGAGGTCTGTTCCTGCGGGGTGCAATTCGCCAATGGAGCCACCATCCATCTTTCCCGGAACGCATGCCGAGGCAGCTTAGAGGAAGCCTTCGTTTGGATCACAACCCGCTTCCTGCGGGCCAAATACTAAGTACCAAAGTATCGAATTATTGGTAACGTGAACTACCTTCACTTGGTTTATACATTTTTCAAGGCTAAGCCTTTTTTCTTGCTTCTTGCTTGTTTTTAGATATTTTTCTTAAACATACTTTTTTAATCGCCTTTATATGGCCTTTTTATGCATTTTTATTATAATTCTTCTTTATTCTAAGTTTCCTGGAGAAACCTTGCATTTTTTATTAGCTTCTTTTAATTATTCTCCTAAATGAAAATGTTTGTTATTGCTTCACAAATTAAATAAATGTATCAAACCTTGGTTATCAATATTTGGTCTCTTCCTCATCGCTCTATTTAAATTTCACTGTGTGCCCGAATCCCAATCCCCCTTTTCCCAGTTGGGGTGCTAACTACTCACCCTTTTCCATGGTACCTCAACCCCGGGATCGAACCCAGAACCTTTATTCTGAGACCACAAATTCTATTCCAAAAAAAACAGAACTTGTGTAATCTAATATTTGCCTTATACATTTCAGTATATCGTGGCTAGCGCAGGAGATCTGCGGGAAAGCGGAGACAATCCCAGCTTACTCCATAACTGGTTTCTTTCTGGAAAGCAGGTCCGTCTGGTGCCGCAAGCAGCTTTGGTAGGTGAGTTATTCCAACTTCCCAGCCATGCCAGTAATAATAGACGATAAACTGTTAAACTCTCGGGCGGCCTACAAAGGTCAACTTACCCGTTTTCAAAAATATCTAGCCACTCTACCGAAAGAGGAACAAAATCTTGATATTATATCTCAGCGTTTAAAAGCTTTTGAACAGGCGTACGAGAAATATGATCTCGTGCAACTTGAAATTGAAATCAAAAGTCCAGAACATCAATCAGATAGGGAAGAAGTAGAGAGTAATTATTTTGATACACACGCTCAGGCTGTGGCATTAGTAAGAACTTTGACCCTGGCGTTGAAGGTAGAGGAAACTCAAGGAAGAATTAGCGACCATGGGAATGGTATCAAACCATTGCTACCTAAAATTGAAATTCCGCATTTTTCAGGAAAGGAAGAGATGTGGCAATCATTCTTTGAATTGTTCAGTTCATTAGTACATAATAATGCCACACTTCCGGAAATTCAGAAATTTCATTACTTAAAATCCATTTTGCAGGGGCCACCCCTTCAACTTATAAGAGAACTTCCCTTAACAGGAGAAAACTATAACATTGCTATCGAGCTTCTTAAAGGCCGTTATGGCAATGAAAAATTATGTTTACAGAGGCACATTCAAGCCTTATTTAACCTGCCCGCATTGCGAGCTGACAGCTTGTCAACACTGCGAGCCTTAAGTGACACGGTCCAACTACACGTCAGAGCATTGGCACGGTTGAACCAACCGGTCGAGCACTGGGATCTATTCTTAGTTCACTTGGTTACTTCTAAATTTGATTCATCAACTTTAAAGGCATGGGAGAGGGAACTAACAAATGACACTTCATATACTTATGGCTCATTGCTTACGTTTATGAATAATAGATGTCAGGTTTTGTCAGCTGTAGCCTGTCATATGTCAGGGAGTGCAGATAACAAATCTAATGTTGTGAAACCAGTCGGTGCAAAAATAAACAAATCTGCTGTCTTTACTGTTCAGCATAACTCAACGGATTGTATTCTCTGTAAAGCACCTCACAGGTTATATTCCTGCGTTGCCTTTAAAGCCCTTTCTACCGATGAAAGACGCAAATTAATAGCTCAAAAAAGATATTGCTATAACTGTTTGTCAACTAGGCATATGGTGCCTGATTGCTTATCTAAAAATACTTGCTCCCATTGCAAGGCTCAACATCATACCTTGCTTCATAGGTTTGAAAAGCCACGTCAGGCTCCTTCCCCTGGATGTTCTAAAGATGCATCCCCAGGAGCTAATGCGCAATCTTATACTCAGAGCTCTAGCTCAATTCGTAGTTCCCAGGTGCTACTATCAACCGTGTTAATAAAAGTTCAAGACTCTTCTGGTAGATGGCTTGAAGCACGTGCCCTATTGGATAATGCTGCCACCCATGACTTCATAAGTGAGCGTCTCATTAAGAAACTTGGTCTTCCCAAGCAACCTACATTAATTCAGGTTACCGGTATTAACAATAGCAATGTTAAATCTTTGCATTTTGTTCGTGTTCACATCAAAGATGCTGTTAATTCTAACACAACATTTCAGTTGAATTGCCTTGCCATTGATACTATTGGCAGTAATACCCCTAGTACTTCTTTTGAAATTAGAAAGTGGCAATTTCCTCATAACATTCAGTTGGCGGACCCAACATTTAATACGAGCGCCCCGGTAGACATACTTCTCAGTGCCCAAGTATTTTGGCAATGTCTCCTTAGCTCTCAGGTTAAAATATCACCTGGAGTGTTTGTTCATCATACCAAGCTAGGTTGGTTAGTAACGGGTCAGGTCCCTCGTAAGTCGTTTCAAAATTTCTCTCAATGTCATTTTGTCAATACAAGTCTCGATTACAACTTAGAAAGATTTTGGAAAATCGAAACTATAGATTCAGCTTCACCTTCCTCGGTTGAAAATGAAATGTGTGAAAAACTGTTTTGCGAAACAACCAAACGCAATTCAGAGGGTAGATTTGTCGTAACAATGCCCCGAGTGGATAATCCACCTCTTTTATTTGAAACACACCCTAGGGCTCTTAGAGCACTCTATGCTGTGGAAAACAAATTTAAACGTGACCCTGTTGTTAAAGCTCAATACTCCACGTTTATGGAGGAATATGAGGCACTTGATCACATGGAGGTTGTTACCAAGAAAGATGAGGCTTCTTATACCCCATCTGAAGTCATTTACCTCAATCATCATCCAGTTTGGAAGAATGAGATTTTAAAGGAAAACATAAGGGTGGTCTTTAATGGCTCTGCTTTGGATGCCAATGGAACTTCTCTGAATGACACATTATTATCAGGCCCTCCTATTCAATCTGACATTTCTTCTGTCTTGATGAATTTTCGCTTGTTCCCTATCGCAGTGATATCTGATATCAAGCGGATGTATAGACAGATTTTGGTCGATCAACAACAGCGCGACCTTCAGAGAATTCTTTGGCGCGACGAGCCTACTAAACCTGTCAAGATCTTTCGGCTAAAAACCTTAACCTATGGACTAAAGCCTTCTGCTTTTTTAGCCATACGTACGTTGAAATTACTTGCTGAACAGGATGGCCCGTTGTATTCTCCTAAGGCTTCTGAAGTGTTAAAATCATCATTCTACGTTGACGATTTTCTTCATTCATTTGAGTCAGTGCCTGAAGCCCTGCAAGTCTCTAAGGATTTGACAGCTTTGCTTTTGGGAGGCGGATTTTCCTTGTGCAAATGGAACTCTAATTCGGAAGAATTTCTTTCCAAATTTCCATTAACTTCAGTCTATAACGACTCAGTAGAGCTTCTTCAAGAAAGTAATTCTATCAAAACCTTAGGCATCTATTGGAGTCCTCAAAAGGATTTTTTCTTTTTCAAAATTAATCTCAGTGACATCAAACCGCAAACTAAGCGGCAAATTTTGTCTGAGATTGCAAAAATATTTGATCCTCTCCAATTTTTGGCGCCAATTATCGTTACCGCAAAACTTTTCATGCAAGACCTTTGGTCCTTGAAAACTGGTTGGGATGAACCAGTTCCTTCCGAGTTGCAAAAAAATTGGATTTCTTATAGAAATAGCTTGGAAGATCTCTCCAATGTCATTATCCCGCGAGTGATTATTCCCTTTCCCTCCTGTGGAGGATATGAACTTCACATCTTTGCCGATAGCTCATTGAAAGCTTATGGGTGTTGTGCTTATATTGTTTGCCGCAATTTTGACCAGTCATATTTCTTTTCCAATTTAATTTGCGCTAAGTCAAAGGTGGCTCCTCTTAAATCCTTATCCTTGCCACGACTGTAACTTTGTGCTGCTCTTCTGGCGGTTGAATTATCGGTCAAAATCCGCCAATCTTTGAAAATCCGATTTAGCAAAACTTACTTTTGGAGTGACTCAGCCATCACGTTGGCATGGATTGCCAAACCCTCCTCGCATTGGCAGGTGTTTGTAGCTAATAGAGTGTCCAAAATACAACAATTGTCTAACTTTGAACAATGGCATCATGTATCTGGCAAGGAGAATCCTGCAGATGTCATCTCTCGGGGATGTTCCCCTCTTATGTTGGCTAACCTGACATAATACTGGCACGGTCCTTCTTGGCTTCTACAAGAACCTTCCACTTGGCCAAATTTTCCTCTTCCGGAATTATCAGACTTGCCGGATGTTGGTAAGATTACTGGATCTTCTCTTTTCGCTTCTGACTCTCCCCTTCTTTTGCAGCGATATTCCTCTTTTCATAAATTGGTGAGGGTTATGGCTTATCTCCTTCGATGGAAATATTTTGTGGTAGAACAACCTCTTTTTCCAAAGCCATATTTAACCCTTTCTGAATTAGGTTTAGCCACTACAAAAATCTTATGGCTTACTCAACAAGAAATATTCTCTGAAGAATGTCAGGTGTTGTCTCAAGGTCAATCCATCAAGAAATCGAGTAGGCTATCCTCACTCGCCCCCTTTTTGGATGCTGATGGTTTATTAAGAGTGGGAGGACGTTTATCTTTGGCTGATCTTTCTGAGGATAAAAAACACCCAATTATTCTTCCTTCAAAGCATCATGTCACTTCTCTAATCATTCGTCAGTATCATTACCAGCATCTTCATGCTGGAACCCGTACATTACTTTCCATCATTCGGGAAAGGTATTGGCCCATAAACGGAGTCCATGAAGTTACCTCTGTTATCCGGAAGTGCATTCCATGTTTTAAGTCCAACCCTAAAATTACCACTCAGCTCATGGGTGATCTTCCCAACTTTAGATCTGCGCCTGCTAGACCTTTTGCCTTTACGGGGGTGGATTATTCCGGGCCTTTTGTTTACAGAAAAAATTCTCCTGAGGCCAAAAGATGTATTTGTGGAAAACTCTATATTTCGCTGTTTGTATGTATGGTCACCGGAGCAGTACACTTAGAACTAGTTACCAACGCCTCTACTGCTTATTTTTTGGCAGCTTTTGCCAGATTTTCTGCTCGCCGAGGGCTTCCTTCAGAAGTATTCTCCGACAATGCTAAAAATTTTATCGGAGCTTCTGAGCAAATTAAGAGAGCTCTTACTCAAAATGCAGCGCTGGAAAGGATTACTGATTATGCTCACCAGAGAAATTTCAAGTGGCACTTCATCCCCCCTTATGCGCCCCATCAAGGTGGACGGTGGGAGTCTTGTGTGAAACTCACTAAGAAACACCTTAGACGTGTTTGTGGCCACACCCCCCTATCTCATGAAGAGTTTAACTCCTTAATTATTTTTATTGAGGGCATAATTAATTCTCGTCCTTTATCACCCTTATCTAATGACCCTTCAGATCTTCTACCATTAACGCCGGGCCATTTTCTTATCGGTGGTCCATTGACTGCCTCCCCATCTTTATTATATTCTAATTCTCCATCTTCTTTAGCCATTTCTTGGCGCAAAATTGAAAGTTTGCGCAACAATTTTTGGCGCCGCTGGAGGTTGGAATACCTCGGTTTGCTTCAGCAGCGTGGCAAATGGCGTGTTTCCTGCTCTAACCTTCAGATTGGGGACCTGGTCCTTTTGAAAGACCCTAGTCCCCCTCTTGTCTGGAATTTGGGTAGGATTGTTGAGTGCTTTCCTGGCAGAGATGGTAGGATTCGCGTGGTAAAACTGCGGACTTCTGCTGGCCAGTTTCTCAGGCCAATCACTATGATTGCTCCTTTGCCACGCGAGACCTAACTTCTGCGCCTTCTTACTGCAATTTTTTCTCGCCCCTCCCAGCATGTTCGCTTTTGCGAATGTTTATTTTTGTGGCTATGTTTCCCGCACGGTTTGAAACACTCGTTCAATTTTTCCCCATTATTTTTTTCCGTTATAATTGCAGTATGAACACGGTGTTCTGATTATTTACTTAACTCACGTTTCTTTTGAATTATTGTTCTTTATTATTCTTGTCAACTCACCTTTTTCTGAAGTGTCTTTCTAGACGCACCATACTGTCACACTTTTTCATGAGGTACTGTGCTCATCTCAGCGGCAACCGTCGCAATGTGCTTGGGGCTGTGCGCTGATTGGCTGTTTGACGCCCCGCCTTCATTCTGGATTGTTCGACGCGCTGTCGTCATTTCCACTATAAATTCTCCGCTTCGCCGTTCTGCGGCCTTGTCTACATCTACCTGCTTGAACCAGTCTGACCACGGCTGCCTGCCGTTCCACAGCAAGGCCCTTCTTGGGAAGGCCCTGTTAGTAAACATTGAGTGGCTGGAACCTTGCCAGGCGGCATGCTTCATCACTCGGACTCTGTCATGCTGGGCGCGGCATGAGTCAACGACCTTCACCTCAGCAACTAAGTCAGCCCGCTAGCTCACTACAACTCGGCGATGAGAAACTACAATTGATTGTAAACCGCCGGACAGATCATTACCAAGAGGTCTGTTCCTGCGGGGTGCAATTCGCCAATGGAGCCACCATCCATCTTTCTCGGAACGCATGCCGAGGCAGCTTAGAGGAAGCCTTCGTTTGGATCACAACCCGCTTCCTGCGGGCCAAATACTAAGTACCAAAGTATCGAATTATTGGTAACGTGAACTACCTTCACTTGGTTTATACATTTTTCAAGGCTAAGCCTTTTTTCTTGCTTCTTGCTTGTTTTTAGATATTTTTCTTAAACATACTTTTTTAATCGCCTTTATATGGCCTTTTTATGCATTTTTATTATAATTCTTCTTTATTCTAAGTTTCCTGGAGAAACCTTGCATTTTTTATTAGCTTCTTTTAATTATTCTCCTAAATGAAAATGTTTGTTATTGCTTCACAAATTAAATAAATGTATCAAACCTTGGTTATCAATATTTGGTCTCTTCCTCATCGCTCTATTTAAATTTCACTGTGTGCCCGAATCCCAATCCCCCTTTTCCCAGTTGGGGTGCTAACTACTCATCCTTTTCCAACTTCAATGAAACTCGGAAAGGTCAAATAATAATAATAATATCGTATGGCCTCAGTGCCGGGTGCAAGCTTTGTTATTTGCACCCAGATGGTAGCTTGCATGTTGAATTTCGTTGTTCTATGAAGCAGTATGAAAGTCAAGGAGGTTAGATATCTAAGCTATAGCGCTTTCTAGTAGAGAAATGAGGAACTTTGTTTTGGCGGAAAATCCTGAGATTAATTTTGCCATTATGAACACGGCCTCCTGAATTCAAATGGGTTCTTTGACATGCCAACATAGTATGACATGCGTGTCGTAATTTTTGCCGCCTTTCAAAAATCACTTACCACGGCCAGGAGCGAACCTGCATTCTTGGGGTTAGTAGACCGACACGTTAACCATTCACCCACCGTGGCAAGCTGGCAACGTCATAGTACTATTTGGTCCAACCCCGACCGAGCCCTTAAAATTTTGCTACGTCTCACCAATCCAACATGGCGCTGTGCCAAATATTTCACTGTCATTCTATATCTCCGAAACTATTACTGAAATTTTGTTCAGTGATAAAGGGCACTACTAGAAGGTCACCTATGTGATTTTCAAAAACCTGTTAACTATCAAACGAACAAGGCGGCGAAGCGAATTTGAACCATTTAAATGGACCATCCGAATGAAGTGAAACTTGGTACAGCAAACGCTTATGCACATTGTAAAGTAATGATAACTAATTTATTTCAATTGTTTACTTACCCTCAAGGTGGCTGCCGTGAAACATTTTAAAATTAAGTCTTTATTATTTGTGTCCTAACCATGCGATCGAATTCAACGTTTGAATACTGAACCTATGCAATAATCCTCATCCAATAATACATAACGCTATGGCCTACATAATTACATTGTAATCTGACATGGCGACCATCCAAAATATTCAGACGGTTCTCACTATCTATTAATCCATGACAGAAATCAAACTGAAATTTTGTCTGTTGATAGAGGCTATCAACATAAGTTTACTTACGGGACTTTTAATAACCTGGTGAGCACAAATTCAACATGGTGGCGACGTGAATTGTAAACATATAAATGGACGTTTCTTGCGATTTAACCATCCGAGGGTAGCAAACGTTGATACGATATATGCTTACACAAATTTTAATCCACAGGCATCTAATTTATTTCAATTGTTTTCATGGCCACAAAATGGCGGCTGTGGGAAATTTTAATATCTCGTTCATATATTTCTTGTGTCCTAACCATGCGATTGAAGTGTAAAAAATACACCAATACAATAATCTTCATGTAATAGTACATAACTCTAAAGCCTACAAATACAGTATATAAATCCAACATGGCAACAATCCGAAATATTTAGATGGTTCTCAATATCTACAAATCTATTACAGCAATCAAACTGAAGGTTTGTATGTTGGTAGAGGCAATTAACGTGTAAGTAGGATATGTGAAAATAGGGTATATAGTTCTTCATGGGACTTCTTGTTGTACTTACGAGCGTATCCGTGTTCCTTGTATCTGGTGTAAAATTTCCTCCCGTTCTTTCCAACAAAGCACTTTCACCTAATTCTTGCTAAGATAGTAGCAAGTATACTCCTGACCTTGAATGAGGATCCTATTTTGCTAACTTGCTATTATGCAGGTGTCTGCTAACCTTGCTCTTGGTTCTTTAAGCTCCTGTTTTCGATTACATGTAGTATTTTATGTGCGTTTTGTTCACAAACTTAAAGTGTACATTCTTATGCTCGCTTTTGGAAGGGATTGTTATTTAAATTTCTTCCGTTGTTTACTTCATAGTTCATCTACAGTGTTGTGTGAATAAATATTCTATCTAGCTATTTGTTGTATTGCTCTTATCTCTTTCTCATAATTACGTGGTGAAGTTGCAATGTTCGTCACCCAGTGTATTACTGAATTGAAACTCGCTAATTTATGCAAAATTGGATGTTTGAATTGATTATTGATACTTCGTGAAGTTTGAAGTAGTTTTTGATAAATCGATGCAATTTAATGAGCACGGACAATGAAAGAGTTCCACTTCGACTCCACTCGAATATGGCATACGGTTAATTAATTCGTATTTTTTCCCAATGAAGTATTATGACAGTTCACCAGGGAAGCGTGGAAGTGATGGCTGCATTGCCACAAATTCTGCTGACCACGCCTATCACATGTTCACATCCACGTTTTCCAGTTATTTCTACATGTTCATTCTTCTTGCATCGTTATGCCCGACTCAGGAGCACGGTTGAACCTGTTTAGCTGATGTGTTGGCCTTCTTTTCCTTCCAAAATCTCTTCATCCTCTCGCTGAGCGCCTTTCTTCGGTCTTCTGTCCAAGTTATGGTGGCCCTGGTGTTGGGTTTGTCTTCAAATTGGTGATTGTCGATTAGGGTTCTGAATTTGCATCTGTCCTGTATAATATTGTCTGAAATGTTGATTTCCTGGAGATCTGTTTCAATTTCACGTAGCCAGCTGTTCTTGGTTTTTAGTGAGAGGGCCAAGTTGAGAATTCTTTTAGTCAATCTGCCATTGTTCATTCTGATAATGTGCCCGTAAAATTTCAATCGTCTTTTCCGAAAAGTATGAGACATTTTTTCACATTGGCGATATATTTCCTGGGATGACTTTTTCCTCCAGATTCCCTCTATAAAAACTGGGCCAAAAATTTTTCGTAAAATTTTCCTTTCTTGTTTTTCAATCTCTTTGGTTAAAGATTTGCCACCAATGATTAAGGTTTCTGATGCATATAACGCCTCCGGTTTGATTACTGTATTATAATGTCTAAGTTTTGCTTTCCGAGATATTGATTTTTTGTTATACCTATTCCAAGTGATTCTGTAAGCTTTCTGTAATTTGGAAATTCTCTCTTTATTTGCTTCACGGTTTAAACCAGAGGGCTGAATAATTTCTCCAAGATATTTGAATTCGTTCACTTGAAAGATTTTGCCGAATTTAGTTCTCATAGGTTGTCCGTCTAAGTATCGTGAGGCTCCTTCCATGTACTGAGTTTTCTCATAAGAAATTTGAAGTCCCGTTTTGATGGCAATTTCATGTAATTTTTCAATGGAATGAATTGCTTCTTGCCTGTTATTAGAAAGGATTGCAATGTCATCAGCAAAGGCCAAACAATATACATGAATTCTATCTTTGAGTAGTCTGCCAAGGGTTATTCCCTTAGTTTCCTTTTCCCAGGTCCTGATTATCTTCTCAAGTACGAGGTTGAACAGTAACGGAGATAATCCGTCTCCTTGGCGGACCCCAGTGTTAATTGCAAAAGGCTCAGATATTTCGCCGAGGAATTTAACTTTTGACGTAGTGCCAGTTAGTGTTTGTCTGATTAATTCTCTTGTTTTTCTATCCACTTGAAATTCTTCTAGAGTATTGAAAAGTGTTTGACGATCTATAGAGTCATATGCTTTTCTGAAATCTACAAAGGTAATGACTGTCTGTCTGGTTTTGCGCATTTGTAGGATAGTTTTGAGATTAAGAATTTGTTCCGTACATGATCTTCCTTTTCGGAAACCTGCCTGGTATTCTCCAATCAGACGGTCTGTTTGTTTCTCAAGTCTAGTGAGCAGGGCTTTGGAGAAAATTTTATAAATAACTGGTATCAAGGAAATTCCTCTATAATTATTGATGTTGGTTTTATCCCCTTTCTTGTGCAGTGGATGGATTAGCGCACATTTCCAATCCTCAGGTATTTCTTCGGTGATCCAGATGTTCTCAATAATTGAGTGGATTTTCCGGGCTACGTTCTCACCACCTATCTTCAGCATTTCGGCAATTATACCATCTTCCCCTGGGGCTTTATTATTTTTGAGTCCATGGATTATTTCTTTAATTTCTTCCAATGTTGGGGGTTCTGAATCTTGGTTGGATGTTTTTTTTTCAAAGATGAGTTGTTCTTTAGGGGATTCACAGTTTAAAAGATCCTTGAAATAATCTGCTAGAAGTTTGCAATTTTCTTGATTATTTGTTTCCAATGTCCCATCCGGGCGTTTGAAGCAAAGACTGGGTGCCTGATAATTTGATAATTCTTCTCTGAATGTTTTGTAGAAGTTTCGTGTATTGTTTTTAGTAAAATCTTGTTCAATTTCAGCCAATCTGTAGTGATCGTACTTGCGTTTTTCAGATCTAATGATTTTAGAGGTTTGTTTCTGTACTTTGGTGAATTCGTGCCAATTTTGTTCCGTTTTGTGAGAATTCCAATTCTGCCAGGCTTTAATTCTGAAGTTTATAGCCTTGTCACAGGTTTCGTTCCACCACCTATGCTTGCGTTTCCTGGGCGGTGTGCCAATGTTTTGAGAAGCTTTCGAAAGTATATCTTTGAGTTCTAACCAGCCAGAAGAATCGTGAGTAGGGATACTTTCTTGGAAAGTACTGGCGTTCTGTTTAAGAAATTCTGGATCGACGCGCAGATTTTTTGTTATTTTTGGTTTGGACCTGTTTGGTTGAAATTTTACCTTGATTAAGGATAGATGGTGGTCAGAGTCAATGACTCCTTTCTTGACTTTGACATTCATAATTTCTTTTTGATTCTTTTTGGAAACAGCCACATGATCTATTTGAAATTCTCCTAAGTGAAAATTAGGGGATCTCCAGGTCTTTTTCTTCTTATTAACATTATAGTTATGTTTACGCAGATGATTTCAAAAGATCGAAACAAATCAAACATTTATGGCAAACATTCTAAAACAAAATATAGGTAGCAGCCTGTTGTATTTGGTAATAGCCTAAAATATTGAACTGGACTGGACAAATATGCACAGCAATATTAAGAAAGAAAAAAAAGAGCTATCATTAATGCTACTCCAGAAATTAACTAATTAAACATGTATACTTCATAAAAGTAACAGATCAGGGATCGCAGCAAGAATATTGTGCGACCGCCTCGTGTCGTAGTGGCTAGCAATCTTGGCTGTCTTCCCGGAGGTCCGAGTTCGATTCCCTACTCTGCCAAGAAATGTAATAATTATGGTCTGAGGACTGGAACGGGGCACACTTAGCCTAGTGAGGCAAAACTGAAAAGAAGTAGGTTCGATTTCCAGCTCAGCCATCCTGGAAGTAGTTTCCTGTCGTTTATCACTTCTTCTTCAGACAAATGCCGGGATGGCCCCTAACGTAAGGCCACGGCCACCTCCTTCTCAATCCTTACCTGAATTACAAACAGACATACTAATGCAGCCCCTCGAGTACCACAGATTTTCAGGCAAAATTCTCCACACATTCAGAAACACGGGGGTGAATGACTATGATGTCCAAACCTTTGAAATGAAATAACAAGAATAGTGTGAACACAAGGGGCAACAACACTAGCGACTGGTTGACGAAAAACACATCGCTCTTTTACATCATTCAATTTTAAGATCTTTTTTGCACTGTGTTGGTGAGACGTCAAGTTTTTTCCTCATATAGTGTACAGTAAATTATAATATAATTTCTGGAAATGTGACACAAGAGTGTCGTGTTACAAGCTCGAGACTGTGGGAGAGCCCGATCACGTGATAGATTGCACAATGGACGCTTCTAGAATGCTATTCTTAGCATAGCAACAGCGAGTTTGGAAATTAATATTATAAATATTGTTATAAATTATGCTATTGGATCCCAGCCCAGAGCCAATGAGGAGAGGTCTTATTGAAGACGGGATTAACTTTAATCACACAATATGAGGAAATTATGCATTCAGGCCCTTAGAAGGAGATTTTCTTATTTGGTAATGAAGAGAATATTAAAAGAAATTATGTCTGATACTTTAGAAACCACAGATCGGTTAATCTACGCAGTAATAAGCATTGGTAATCTACGCGCTAAAATTATGGTGGGAGATGGGTATGACCGCCAAAAATTCGACTTGAAGAGGGAGATCCAAGGATCGAGGTTCTTATTCCAGCAGACTTTGAAGAGTGAGGAAGTGATTTTACTGGGTTAAAGGAGATCCCAAAGCTTAGTCCGAGTGCGACGACTGTCGACTTGTGGAGACGCGAGGATAGATAGGTGGAACGGTAGAGATCACCGCACTTCCATTCTACTTGAAGTTGCGAGGAACATAGTATTGATTATATTTCATACAATATTGAGATTTGAAGTTAAATAAGTGAGCATTTATCAAGAACAGGTCGCCTACTATATATTGTGGAAAGTCGAGCGCTTAAATATTCACCGTTTTGACAATATCAGCCTGTCTAGTTAGATTTCAAAATGTGTTGGAAATAGAGCTGAAGAACATTATAAATTGCAACGTGAAGTTGGCGAACGCAGTTCAAGTGAACAGTGGCGGAGGACTTTTAATATTGGCACAACACATAAACATTAACAGAATGGCTATTATTATTCTTCAAATATTATCATTCAACTTAATTTATATTGTTGATATGATGAACTAAACAGTCATGCGCCAGAGACATATTCAATAACAGGAGTTAAGATACAACCATGGAGCTTCGTTAGACAACGTATTCTTGAATACAGACGTAGTGTACGGTCCATCTTGTGCATTTTCGTCAGACTACGAACACTAATATAACATCAATTAGCAATGGAAACATTTCATTCGCTATTTATATGAATATTTCCATAATTATATTCCAATGATGAAGCCGATACATATTTACGACGGAGAATGTAGACTCTACAGAAGAGATTTGTCAAGATGCTAGGAAAGGTAGCCCAGCAACCCAGAAGAATTTGCCAGAAGGATGTCGTTCGAGCCCAAGCGAATGTTGGTGAATTCCAGAGAGAGACGTTTCTTATCTCTGAGGTCGCAGATCCGAGGTTCGAATGCAGATCCATATCAGTGTCATGTACTGAGGAAACATCTAATGTATTGTGGCAATACTTACATTGATCTTCAAGTTTTCGTCTAAATAAGGTATTAGTGTATCTCAATTGTTATATAGAGCTTGATTAGTGACATTCTGAGCAGCAATCTTATTCCATATTTTCAGCAATCTTATTCCATATTTCCAGAAATCTTATTCCATATTTCCAGCGATCTTATTCCATATTTTCGGCGATCTTATTCCATATTTTCAGCGATCTTATTCCATATTTTCGGCGATCTTATTCCATATTTCTATATTTTCAAACTTCATGTATTTCAGTGCTTTTGTATTTTACACTTCAGATGTGTGTTGAGAGTTTTATACTGCAATATTATTTAGAAGATGATTGCATTTCATCCATTTTTCAATTTTATTCTACGGATCAGTTGCAGAACTGACATTAAAATTTTGTTTGAGGAATCATATTGCCTCATAGGAGACTAGTCGTTTCGACTCTCGAATTTTTAATAATTTCAATTAAACCAAGTATTCTGACATTGTGTCATAGCTTCAAATTAAATTCTTATTAAATTTAATTTGAGCACTTAAATGTAACATAACATATTACATAATGTAATATAACGTCAAGAAAAGAAGAAACATCGAATGAAATTGTTATATCATTATTGTACATAAACTATCGACGATCTAAGAAGTACTAGTCGTTTTATAAGACCGAAGTCTTAATTCCTATGAACATTCTTTGTGTAGAGTGGAAAAACATTACGACATTGACAAACCTTTCTTATTATTTGTAAAGCTAAGAGCTTTGTTCATTTAATATGTTAGAGGATATACCTTTTGATAGAAGATTATTCAAATCTTTGGCTAGGAATTCAAAGCTAGTTTATCCCGGTCAGGATTGAATTCTACCTGACACTATAAATAACATGTGTTATTTTACCCTATTTGCGTAAGATCACGTCATTTGTGGACATGATATTACAACGATTAACAATTTATAGCTTGACAAGTGAGATGAAACAGGAGTATTATTTTATTACATGTATTTGTGACAGACGAGTTAACAGTTAATTATCTTGTTGTGGAGTAAACTTTAGGAGGTTAATCACGACTGTCTATATCGTTCAATACAATTGGAAGTTTCGTTTGAAGAACTTACGTATGTATAATTGTAGTCCACTAATCATGTGCAATGATACGGAGGGTCATGCCATTATTTGAGAGAAGTTCCTGCATAAGTTATGTTAATAACAATTAATCCCTTTTGGTTATTGTTTAACATAGTAGATGATATTTGTTTATGCCATATATACTGTTATATGAGGTTTTGTAGAGCCATGGAGTGCTCCTGCGAGGGAATTCCGCATTTTAAGGAAGTCAAAGTATTGTTGTTTTTTGATTTAAAAAAAGGCATGTATCATGATAAGAGCCGTTGTATACAAGTAGTCCAGTTTTTGTGTGAATTAACGATTTAGCTGTGTTAACAGGATGGTTTCAGCGGAAATACAACTTGAGAAAGATTGTCTACTCACGTCTATAATACTATTATTAAATTTTATTAAACCCGAAATTATGTAATTACGTACAGCTTACCTTAATCAGTCGACTGTATTATACCGATAATGTAATGAAACCTATATAAGACGATGTGTAAGTTGTATATTAAACTAGAGAACGTTAAAGGATGGTTATGTAAGAAACCAGTGCATATATTTAGTTAAGAATTATATAGTAACCGAGAAGTTAGAATCTCGAAAGTGTCGCGTTAGCAACACTAGATAATGGATATTATTATAAACATATTACATGTAAATAATTTTGTAGAAATGATTTAATTAGTTAAACAATTTAATAGGATGTATTAATCAATTGTTTTGGAACAGTGTGTGTTTATGAGCGGATGATTTTGGTGTGTATGATTATTCATTGTTAAGAGAAGATGTGGAACCGTATTGGTTTAGAACAATAACGGAGTGCGAATGAAAGTGTGTATAAAAATTTTAGAATGATTGTTTAAGAAACAAAGTAGTTATGTGAACTTTTGTAAGATCTAAATGTTAATTTTTACGTGTTTTATAAATGCACACACAAGCAGCCTCTATGGGCTAGCGAGCATGATTCACCGTTAGCATTGGAGAGGGATGATATAATATAACAGGTGTAGACTCACAGCCTTCTGTTTATTGTATAAACCAGTTTTGAGTACGGCGTGATGCCAGTGTTTCATTGACGAAACCAAGTTTCTGCACGTGCGTTCTACTACGCAGGCTTGTGAATGAAAACATGTGTATGGAATGCCATTAGGAGGCTTCACTAAACGTTTTTATTTTTTCGTAGTGTGGGCTTAAAACAAGCCAAGATTTAGTCTATACTCATATTTTTTTTATACAGCACAAGCTGTACCCGGCATGCGTTGCAATGCCAATCAAAGAAAGTTTTGGCGTTGAAATTCTGTTTCTTGAAGTGCTTTGGATACACAACATGTTTTTCAATTTCCGTTAACTGCCTCTAAGCTATCGAAAAATGGATTTTCTAATTTAGAACCATTCGTGGGAGCGTGCACAACAACTTTCAAAAGTTTCATCACAATCGGATGAATGGCATATGAACATATACGGGATTTTTTTGAACGATTCATGCGCTGTCACTCATTTGTTGAATCTACTCGTACGCTACCTATTGAGAAATGGATTTACTAAGTCGAAACCCTACCCTGGCGTGTACACAATAACTCATCAAGGTTTCAGCACAATCGAAGAAGGTTATTTGAACGCATAGGGAATTTTGTTAAAACGCTTCGCGCGTCGTCACCCATTTGTTGCATATACTCGTGCGCTACCTATTGTGAAATGGATTTACTAAGTCGAAACCCTTCCCTGGCGTGTAAACAATAACTCATCAATGATTCATCGCAATCGGATGAATGGTATATGCACGTATACAGGGTTTTGTTTAAACGTTTCGTGCGCTGTCACTCATTTGTTGAATCTACTCGTGCGCTACCTATTGAGAAATGTATTACTAAGTCGATGCCCTTCCCTGGCGTGTACACAATAACTCATCAAGGTTTCATCGCAATCGAAGAATGTTATATGAACGCAATAGGGGATTTTGTTGAAACGCTTCGCGCGTCGTCACCCATTTGTTGCATCTACTCTTGCGCTACTTATTGTGAAATGGATTTACTAAGTCCCCTTCCCTGGCGGGTACACAATAACTGATCAATGTTTCATCGCAATCGGATGAATAGTATATGAACGCATACCTGATTTTGTTTAAACGATTCGCGCTCCGTCACTCATTTGTTGAATCTACTCGTGCGCTACCTACTGTAAAATGTATTTACTAAGTTAGAAACCGTCACGTAAGTGTCCACAACATCTCACCCAAGTTTCATCGCTATCGGACTAATGGGATATGAAGACATACGGGACTGTATTGAAACGCTCCGCGTGTCGTCGTTCATTTGTCGAATCTACTCGTGTGCTACCTACTGTGAAATGTATTTACTAAGCCAGAAACCTTCCTTGGAGTGTCCACCATATTTCACCCAAGTTTCACCGCTAACGGCAGAATGGTATATGATTTTGTTGAAACGCTTCGCGCGTCGTCCCTCATTTGTTGAATCAACTTGTGCGCTGCATATTGTATAGTGGATTTACTAAGCCAGAAATTTTCCATGACGTGTACACAACATGTCTCCCAAGTTTCATAGCTACGGACGAATGGTACATGAATGCATACGGGACTTGCTTGAAACGCTTCGCGTGTCGTCGCTCATTTGTTGATTCTACTCTTGCGCTACATATTGTAATATGGATGTACTCAGCCAGAAACCTTCCCTGGAGTGTACACAACATCTCACCCAAGTTTCGTCGCTATTGGATGATTGGTATATGAAATTATATGGGACTTTGTTGAACCGATTCGTGCGTGGTCGCTCATTTGTTGATTCTACTCGTGCTCTACCTATTTTTAAAGGGATTTACTAAGCTAGAAACCTTCCCTGGAGTGCATACAAAATCTCAGCCTAGTTTCATCGCTATCGGACGAATGGTATATGAACGAAAACGTGACTTTGTTGAAATGCTTCACGCGTCGTAGCTCATTTGTTGAATCTACTCGTGCGCTGCCTATTGTTAAGTGGATGTACTAAGCCAGAAACTTTCCCTGCAGTGTACACAACATTTTACGCAAGTTTCATAGCTATCGGACGAATGGTATATGAATGCATACGGGACTTTATTGAAACGCTTTGCGTGTCGTCGCTCATTTGTTGAATCTACTCGTGCGCTATATACTGTGAAATGTATTCACTAATTTTGAAACCTTCACGTAAGTGTACACAACATCTCACCCAAGTTTCATCGCTATCGGACGAATGGTATATGAATGCATACGGGACTTTATTGAAACGCTTTGCGTGTCGTCGCTCCTTTGTTGAATCTACGCGTGCGCTAGCTATTGTAAAATGGATTTACTAAGTCAGAAACCTTCCTTGGAGTGTACTCAACATCTCACCCAAGTTTCATCGCAATCGGACGAATGGTATATGAACGCATAGGAGACATACCCACAGACAGACAAACTATCACGTAACATTGATTTTTATATATATAGAAGATGGTAGTAAGATGTAGAGTTGAAAGGAGGTGTGAATGTTTGCGTGTTTGTAATTTTAATGTTAATTGTTAAATTCATTTATTGTTATTTGTTTATAGTAGATTAGTTTACCTTTTTGTTAATAAATTTGTTCAGATTGTTTTCCATTGTTTTTGGAGTGATTCATTTTAAATATAAGGAGCAGAGTATTGTGGATATAGTGTAGGTGAAGCTGAAGTCCCAGTCCCCGAGGTAATTAAAGGTGAGTGCCCCGTGTAGTTGGTTTTTGATCCACAATATTCTTGTAACTGCTGTCTGTAAATCCCTAAAGACCATGTTGGAAGCGATTTCTAATTATTTTTTTCGGAGCAATTAGAAATAGGCAATCCAGCGGGGGCAATGGATATTCCAACGGGATCCTTTCCGGATTATCGGGTACAGTAGAAGGTAGCAAACTGCGGTCAGTGGCTTTGGAGATCAACCGTGCAGGAGGGTCAAATAGAGTTCAAAAATTATCTTAAGAAAACATCGAGTAGTATGTCAGGTTTGACACGGAATGGTCGCTTATATTGTGCTGGGTGTAGTGCAGGCCTAAAAGGTACCAGCCGTAGGTTTGTTTCCATCACTCTTGAACTGTACTTGACCCGTCAACTGTCAGGAATACCATCTGATCTCACTCCAGTCACTTTGTCAAAGACTACAGCGTGCCATTACTCATGTTACCAACTTCAGCGTTACGGGAATGTAAAATAAAGTGGCCCGTGACTGTTTTAACACCAACTCCGTTATACGTATGCCAAATTTGAGCATAATCGGACTGAAACACTCCCAAGACATAGTCTTTTCTCTCTAAAATACATCCACCATGGATTCACATCTATTGGGACGTGGGTTGGCGACCACGGGGCCCCAGTTTAGTTCGGCATTACTTCCACTTACTTGTGCTGGGCTCCTCTCTGCCATCCTTGCCATCGACCTCCCTTGGTCAACTCTTGTTCTTTTCCGACCCCGACGGTATTAGGGTATCCGAGGCCTCGGGAGTCTTTTACTTTCCCGCCTTAATTGGTCCTTGTCTCATCTTTCCTGTTCCCTCATTCTTCGAGGGGTCAGACCTCTTCTCTTTTTTTTATATCTCCTGCCTTCTGCTCAAGACCCTTAAGGAGGAAGGGTCTATGTAGCTCCACCATTTATGGTGGACCCTCGATAGTGCTACACCCTCAAAGGCTCACGGGTGGTGAGTTCGGGAGTTGGTGACCCTGAGGGATTCCTGAGCTGGGTCCGATTTTTCCCATTATTCCTTTGCCTCTGGGGCGGATCCCCTCCTCTTTCCGTTTCCTATCTGCCTCTATTGGCCCTGCTTCTTTCGAAATCCCTCAATCCTCATTCTTCGAGGGTTGAGGGCATTTATTTTCTTCCTGTCCTTTATTTGCCTTATTCTTTAGTTAGGATAACTATCGACAATCAAAAATTGGAGAATGTGAAGCAGTTCAAGTACTTGGGAAGCTTGCTGACCAAAGATGCTCAATGCACAAATGAAATTTGCGCCAGAATCACCATGTTCAAAGCCGCATTCAACAAGAAGAGGACTCTGCTCACTGTACAGGGCAGAGACGCGGACAATGAGAAAAAGGGAAATAAACTACTTAGAAAGTTTTGAAATAAGGTGCTGTAGGAGAATAGAGAAGCTCAAGTGGACAGATCGGGTGACAAACGATGCTGTACTGAGAAAAGTAGGTGAGAAGAAAACTTTTCTGAATGCAATTCTTCAGAGGAAGGCCAACTGGATCGGGCACATACTCAGACATAAGGGGCTCATGCACGACGTCATTGAAGTGAAGATCAAAGGAACGACAGGACGGGGAAGAAGAAGAATTCAACATCTGGATGATATGAAAGATGGAAGGAGTTACAGGAGACTGAAGAAAGAAGCTGAAGACCGGGAACATTGGCATCAAAAATTCTCTGTACAAAGACATGGACCTGCCACTAGGCAGAATACTGTATAATAATGATTCTTTAGTTGTTGACCATTTCTTCTTCTAGTTTTTAAGTCCGTACTTATTATTAGTTATCGTTTTCATTGCTTTCTCATATTTTACCATCACCCAAACCATTAGGGGCCGATAACCTAGATGTTAGGCCCCTTAAAACAACAATTATCCTTATTATCATCTAAAAATACACGCATGCCGCTTGAACACCATTATCGAGATACAGGTATGATTTCTGGCACTAAAGCTGTGGTATGGCTATATGAAAACACGGAATATCTTGTTATCAAAATAAGTTATGACAATTTGTTACCTTATGAGGACGTGATACAAAGTTGAGAATGTAAGAGGCCAACCACATGAAAGATAAAGAATGTTATTCTTTGTAGTGACCTCACACGACAAACTGTATTCGAGCACGCAACTCGAAGTGTAAAGCCGCATATCAGTTATAAGAAATGTTTTCCTCTCAGTGAAATGTGGTCCTGGTCTGTATTTACTGCATACCATAACTTGCACTCTTCCGACAAGTAAAAAGTTCTGATTTATTCTTGTTCCTCAAGTTTATATCGTAACTTTTCTCTAAAAAGTTGAGCTCGTTCAAAAATCATCTGTTATCCGGAAATCTGTAACTTCCTCTGAGATCAGCGTAACATGATACTTTTATAAGGGACAATGTATCGGTTAAAAAAATTCTGCGATATTTCTGAGAGTTACATGGGTAAATTGGCAGCAAATGCTATTGTAAAATGCGTCTCGTGGCGCAGTGTCTAGCATACTTGGCCGTCAATGCTGAGGTCCGTGTTTGATTCCAAGCTCTGTTAAGAAATGCAATTCTCGTCTTAAGGGCTGTATCGGGGTACACTCGGCTTAGTAAGTTATTGGCGTTTTAAGGTGGGGGGGGGGGGGGGGGGACAGCGAGATCATCTCCCCCTCTTAACACGGATTGAATTATAGAAAAATTTGAATAAATTAGAATTCAGAGGTGGAAGCCTAAATATGAAATGGTCTAAAAATAATAAAATAAAAAAACTTATAATTATAAAAATAATCAAAAAATACGGAAAAGACAAAATTCTGAATTCAAAAAAGAACACGTCATTGAGTAAATGTACATTTGAAAATTTTGATTGCTGGCCCTAACCCACTCTCACTCATAAAGCGGATGACGAGATCAGCAGCCACCACGTCATGGGCTATTATATATTCGAGTGTCATCTGCAAACCAAGGCTTCTTCGTAAATTAGTAAGATAAACACACTCGGTCAGAATTTGGGCCACGGTGAATACGGCTCCACAAGTACAAAGTGGGGGTGGGGGTCTTCCTTTTTCCTTTTATTAAGTACGAGTGGGTGGATCTTGCATGACCTATCCTTAGCCTACACAAAATGACGGACTCCCTCCATGACCGAAAAAGCTCCCACTCAGCTTCATGAGCCAAATATGAGAAGAGGTGCGTTCGGTTCCCACCTTAGCCACCCTAGAATTGGTTTTCTGTGGTTTCCCACTTCTACTCCAGGCAAATACGTGGATGCTTCCTAACTTATTGTCACGGCCGTCTCCTTCCCAATCCTCATCTGAATTACAAATACACACACTGCCACAGCTGGCAATACCACAGGATATCATACAAATTCTACACACCCATGGTTAAATAACCAGGATGTCCAAGTCCCTCAAATAAAACAATAACTATCTTAATATAGCCGCAAGTGTAGCCAAAAACGTTAAGAAACTCTCCGCAGCAAAAATGTTCGTTCGTAGATTCAAGGTTCAATCTCTCGTTTTACACACACATGTGCTAAAATAGTATCGTACTTAAACCTACCTTAATCATCTTTTAATTAATTAATTAATTTATTTATTTATTTATTTAGTTAGTTAGCGTATGGATTTTAGTGCCGGGAGTGTCCGAGGACTTGTTCGACCCGCCAGTTGCTGTAGCTGCTTCAAGCGGACACTCACGGGGTCAGGTAATCTGCGCATGGGGTGAGCTACAGGTTCCGTTCAATTTAAAGTAGATCCAACATTCGCTATCAGATATCACTGACACCTAGTGGTGAACGTTGGAATTTGACAGAGCGTTTCAACGTAATTTAACCTAGAAATTTTGCTTTCCACAAGTTAAGAATTCCTGATGGGCTGAAGGTCATTTATGATTGTGCTATAGCATAGTAGCAAAATAGAGCAGCCACCCCAGGGTAAATCCCATATAACTTAACATCACAGTGTATAGGCCTAAACACAAGCTTATTTACAGCAATTTAGTGTCACAGCCCACTCCACAGCAGCAGAATGCAGTAATGTGCTTCGAAATATTTTATAGGACCGATATGACCGACTTTCTAATGCCACCAGCTGTGGTGTAGAATGGAATAGAAACTAGGATCATGTTTGATCCTAATCTGATGTGAAAGGTCTAACAACTGGATGAAATATTCTGATTTAAATTAAACGCCAGCTACATACAGTAAATAACTTAGACTTGAAGAAATTAAGTGTTCACGCACTGTCAATCATGCCAGCCTCGTCACCTAGCAGCAATATTATTATTTCGTTACAGATATGCAGTATAGTAATAACATTGAAGTAGTTGTTTCATTTGGGGGTCATTTAGCATCGTGTACCTACTTGGGTGTGTTTGTGTTAGAGGAATTTCGTCTGAAAACCTGTGTGGTTGTGATGGTTGCGTTAGTGTGTGCAAAGTGTCCGGTGGTTCCGAGATACCACAAGGTAAGCGACCAAAACCAAACTATATGATATCCCTTCACCGCCAACACACACACAAGATCACTGATATGCACTCGAGCTAGTCCCAGCACGAGACTGTTACCCGCAGGGGATCGGGTCTATGTGGGTGGAACTTATGCAACTGGCCTGAAATTCACATCACCTAACACAAATAGAAACACAAAACTACTGTAAATAATGAACACATTTACGATAAAATTCGCTCTGATATTTATCAAGGATCCGTAACCTGTTCTATTTTAGGAAAATAAAATTCGAAAAGCTAACTAAAAGAAAATACACATCTGGAACAAAAATACAACCTGAAATCTAATATTAACGTCCCCTCAATAAGTCCTATCAATAAAAATATCTTTAAGAGCTAAGCTAAGGAATGGTGCAAAATTTAGATCCCTACGCAAATGTAAAAGTTTATTGAAAAATAAAATTCTCCTACTTAACAGCTGATGACTAATCTATGGACGCTTAACAACTCTCCATGAGATGCGACTAAACGCAATAACTAATTAAAGTGTGTACCATCGGTGACATTTTATCACTAATTGAACAACATAGCTACTGTGAGTCCTAATCTAAACCCTTAAAATAATATCTCACCTGCAAATATAACCTAAGATTTATAATATGAATTATTTACAAAACTTTACAAATTAATAACACTCTCATAGTCAAAAGTCAACAGAATAGTGTCTGACTGATCAGCCAATCACGTAAGCAACATATCTTGCCATCAACATCTGGTCATCTCATATCCCGTTAAGTCTCACTTGTGGGTAGCAAAATGTATTGTAATAATAGATCAGATTAAATGGTAATTATTATTATTCAGCTCGGATTATTAAACTCAATATGATTCATCAAAATCCAACTTATTTAGATGTCAATTTATTAGGTCCAATTTATGTGAAAGTCCTGCAATCAACAGATCTCATGTTATCTATGCATACTGGTCAAGAATGTTTTGCATATTGCATATTGCAGTATGATGACATTTCGTTTTTGCACATTGCCTAATGTGTTAACTCGCAAAATAACGTGTTTGTTTCTTTGTACTGTACACAGTTATCGGATAAAGCACGTTGTATTATATTTGGTCCAGAAATACAAAATCTTGCAATATGCAAACCATTTTGACTAGTGTGTTATCTAAACAGCTTGATTATTAACTTGACATGATATACTCATCTACCAACATAGCTATCACTCCGCGTGACAATAACATAGTTCCATAAGAACACTTCATCTGTGCACAAGATACTGTAATCCAGGCTGTTCCAGCCGAGCTGCTCGGCAGGGAGCAGATGAGTACACGCCGCCTTTCGTGAGTAAACCTGCAACATGCAATACAGCTCTGCTGTGGGGGCTGCCGTCACTGCGCGGTGTATACATCAAGACTGGCAGGAAGCACATGGACTTGTGTTATGACCTTCGCCCAGTGACGTATTGGCTATAAACCCCAGTCCCTCTCCAACCGTGCTCCGAGCATCACTGCTGAGTACTCGCGTGTACGCATACTCAAACTCGTGGATTTGGAACAGCCTGCTGTAATCCAATAATATTACTCCACGTTATAACAACATGCAGTAGTTCCATAGGTCTTATACAGGACTACTAAGCAATCATTAGGCTTATGGTATAATTCCCATAACCTGTCATTTATATTTCAATAACACAATTATTATGCGCTCCTTGTAAATATAATCAAACATCTAGACTCTACTAGCTTCTACTTTTCAGGCAATATGTCATCACAGGTTAGTTGTGGTCGATTAGAGTGGAGGAGCATGTTGTCTCGCTTCCTCTTTGAACTCACTTTATAACTGCGGAGTCTATCAGAGTATGCTGCAGGATTTTGCTTTTTTCCCCTCAAATTCAGCGACAGCATTTTTCTGATGAATATCCTTTTGTTTGAATTCGGGATACTTGTGTAGTTCTCTCGTAAGTTTGCGTGAGCGATTTCCAATTGCATACCTCGTGAGCTCCACCTTTTTCTTTTCTCAGTTTGATCACCTCGTTTTCTTGTTGAATCTGCCTGTTGAGTTGCCAGTTATGCATGGTTCTAGGAGGTTATGGAGTATTGATACTGGTACCACAGTTGTTTAATGAGACAACCTCTGCTGCTGCCCAGTAAATATAAAGGTGAATTTCCCCTAAATCGGTCGAATCGTATACCTCATCATTTAGAGTTCCAGTTGTTGTTTGTATCAAAGCGTCTTTGTTGTGACTGAAGAGGCGTTTTTCTAGTTTATTCCAGTGTATCAGATTGGGGTTACTGTATATCGTTTTTATTTCTTCAAATACTGTTTAGCCTTTTCTTATTTATGACAAAATAGGCTCATTAGATCACCTTTTGTCCGCGTGTGTGTATGTTTGTATAGTAAGCATGGGTATTGTTATAACTCTTTGTCCTTTTCAAGAAGTATAATTGAATGTTGGTTGTAGTAGCTTGTTGAAAAACAACGTGCCATACGGATATATTTTACTTTGATTGATTGAATCCTCACTTGAATTACAGTATATATACACACACTAATACAACCATCACAATAACACAGGGTATCAGACAAAATTCAACACTCACCCAATTACACGGGGCTACAAGACCATGATGCCGCAATGACCCTAAATAATCAACAACAAAAACAACAACAACAACAATAGACTCTACCGCGGATCAAGGACAACAAATTTTAATCGCTGTAGTCGAGTGTTGAAATATGTGGTGTTATAAGTATATACAGGGTTGTTCTAAACTAGTTACCTGAAAGTATTAATGAATAATTTCGAAACTATTGCTCGCAATTCATTCAGATGTTTGTCAAACCTTATGTCATATCACGTTTTAGGACTAGTCGGCAGAGTTCGCTCCGTGCACTCTCCTTGCTCGTCTGGCAGGAAAACAGGAAAGGTGACGGAGCCAAAACAAACTCAGGGTCCCCACGCAAATGGAGCGAAGTCTATATAATGGTCAGTCGCCATGGAGGTGTACAGCGGTGCAGTTTTCTTAATAAGCTTGTGTTCAGTGACAAGGCAATCCTTCACCTTAGTGGTAAAGTTAACCGCCACAATGTGAGGATATGGAGCGCACAGAAACCGACGGAGTGTCTGGAACATATTCGCGACTCACCAAAACTGAATGTGTTAAATTGTTCGCTACGCTCCGTGCAGGTGTATCGACCATTCTTTATTCATGAGAAGACTGTGTCTGGTATCAACTATCTGATGCCAAAGCTGCAAGAAGATATGGGGGAATTATTTTCCAACATGATGGAGTACCTCCTCATTACCACCACGAGGTCACTACGTTCCTATCCCACTCCATTCCTGCTTGGCTGGTTCGGGATAGGAACATAGCTTGGCCACCATGATCTCCTGATTTAAAGCCACTGGATTTATCTGTGTGGGGTACATTAAAGATAGTGAGTTCAACCCTTCACTTCTAAGAACTCTACATGATCTTCGTCAGCGAATCAACGCAGCGGTAGCTCGGGTGGATGCGGACATGCTCACGCGTATCTGGGATGAACTGTCGTGCAGGTGAGAAATCTACCGAGTGACAGCAGGGAGCCACATTGAACATTTGTATACATGGTAAATAAATCTTGAGGTAATGCTCATTTAAGTACTGGAAATTGGAAATAATCTACAATAATTAACTATGTACAATTTAACTTCATTTTCATCAGGTAACTAATTTAGAATAACCCTGTATATAATATTTTCGATTGCAAATACACACTATCTAGGTATATATGCTAACATTATAACGTGTGAGTAGTTATAAATCAATACATTCAAAGAAATCAAGTAACATTTTCAACATTCATGGATTTAATTCACGGAACACCAGACTATGAGTCTAGAACGCTACCACTACGCCACACACGCTCCGTACTAACATTAGGATGACAACTGGTTCAGAATAAATGCATAACATATTTTATCTCGGACTAAATTATTTCAATAGCGTTTTCTGCCGTTTTATACACCATTTGATACTAAATCAGTTTTTTTTTCGTGTAGCCTCCT
Source organism: Meconema thalassinum (assembly GCA_946902985.2). NCBI lineage: Eukaryota > Metazoa > Arthropoda > Insecta > Orthoptera > Tettigoniidae > Meconema > Meconema thalassinum. The sequence continues at coordinate 230,362,436 of OX336391.1, read as the reverse complement.
GACAGGCCGAGTGCAGGTCTTTCTAGTTGACGCCCGTGGGCGACCTGCGCGTCGGGATGAGAGAAGGAATGGATGAAGATGAATGAAACTGGGCAAGGATGTGGAAGGAAGCGGCCGTGGCCTGTCAGAAGATACTGTTCCAGCATTTGCCTGGTGTTGAAAATGGGAAACCACGGAAAACCATTTCAAGGACAGCCAACGGTGGGGCTCGAACCCACGCGTCTACCGAGTCAGCAGAGAGCTTGGCCCCTTGACCTAACGCAGCGCTTTAGCCCGCGTAGCCACTACTGTCGGTAGTATTATTTTGTTCAGTACATTCCTAAACGGATATACTGTAATCCTACAAAGTTACTGAAATATGGACTAGCCAGAAAATAATAGCCTCCATTTTCCCCCCAACGGAACGGCACAGCCCAGCACGATATGACATGGTCAGCCTTACCTGTTACTCACTTCTACGGTTACATATTGTATTGTAAAATGCTCATATCTTACCGGTCACCTCCTTGAGGACAGTTAAAGCTCCCTATGTACGATAAGCTAATTTGATGATTTGAATCGGAAGTTACGGTTAGGCTATAATACTTGCATGATTCATACCTCCACCATCTTGAAACTATTTGGCTGATGACCTTATAGTTTGGTTAAAAGACGCTTCCCACACTAAAGTATATTGTTGAAAAAATTGGTAAAGATCGGAGGTTAGTCGTAATTTAATCTAAGCTCAGAACATTTGAGTGGGCGCCATTTCTTTTTCGTTATGATGGCAGCGATATACAACATGATACTGAGTTTTCCTTTGCTAGTGCTACCTCAATTTTGTTTCGTCATGTTTGATTTGGTAAGGGGTATCAATTTGCAAACAAACACGGCCGCCATCTTCAAACTATTTGGATGATGACCTTGTAGTTTAGTCAAAAGACGCTTCTCAGATGAAGGTATATTGTTGCAAAATTTGGTCGAGATCAGATGAATAGGTTAGTTGTAATTTGATTCAAGCTTTGAACATTTGGGTGGCCACCATTCCATTTTTGTCAAGTTGGTGGCGATATAAAACATGACACAGAGGTGTCCTTTGCTGGAGCTAACTCTGCACCAAATTGTGTTTAATTTGGTTTCGACAAGTTTGAATTGATACGGGGAGGGGCGTCGGGGGACAGGTATTGACAATCATACACACACTCAAGCACATACAGACAGCTGACAACTTATGGCCCGTGTATATCTCATAAGATTTAGTCTACTTTCATTCTTTTGCAAAATTTGAAAGTAAGCTAACACGCCAGTACACGTTGTCATCTACAGCCTACTCAATGTCTATTTACGGTGCTATCCTCTTGCGGGTTACCTTGGTAATTGTTCCCTAGCTTTCCAAATCACTGGCTTCCTGAAGTATTAGGCCTACAAACTTATACTAGTTCAACTTGTAGCCATGACCGCACTCCAATTACCTTTTAGCACTGCCAGCTGGATCGCATCCCTCCTGGTCGCTTTAAACTGCCTGCCCATACAATACTCAGAGGCCTACAAGATATATATTAATTCACCACTAGGTTGCAGCACCAGCTACTACAACGATCATTCAATTATAGTCTACTCCTTGTGTTCGTGTCTGAACGATTTGTTCTCTGACTCAATAACTTAGTTGTAGCTACTTGATAAGTAGACTGTAGGTTTGGTCAGTATATGATGATCATTTCTTACTTATTTAATGAATGGACTGTAACACACATACATCTTGTATGTAGAAAGATTAAAAATAACACTCTTTTATTATTCCTATGAATAGTTCATAGTTCTACAACTATACCTGGTGCATGTCTGTAGTAGCTTGGAGAAGCCATTCAAGCTTATGACATTGCTTATAATTCTGTAGAACAGTACATTTGGTGTGAATGTAGGCTAGTCAAACGAAGGAAGATATTTATATTATGCAGCTCCTTATTGCGTCTGGCTGATAATATGCTGAGTTAGCCATATGTTAGAATAATAACTAATTACTGCGTACGTAGCAGGTTTCTTATGCAGATTGCCTCTTGTCGTTCAGAAAACAATCTTATTGCAACAATTCAACTCTTCCTCTGTCTGAATAGTAAACAGAATGTATCCACGCACTGCCGGCTGGATCGCAACACTCCTGGTTGCTTTAAACTGCCTGCCCATTCGACACTCACAGGCGTACACGATATATGCATTAATTCACCGCTAGGTGCAGCACCAAGGCACTGAGATTGCCGCGGCTTTTTAAAGGGGAAGATACCTGAAACGAAGTATTGTTATGTTTGGAGGCTTAATATCGAGATTGACGGACGTGAAAACATTACACTAAGTTAGTTCCTTTGTTATTCTAACATCTAAAAGTATTCAGACACATACTTACGGGCAAATTTTCAGTATAAAGGAAAGCAAAAATACATGTGGTGGAGGCGATTGTTTTTAAGGGGAGAAATGTCTAGCTCATTTTCCCGTAATTATGCAGACGATAATAAAAATATAACTACTTCTAACTGACTTAAATCTAACTTACATACTTGGCGAGATGAAAATAAAAGAATAAGGACAATAAAAGACAGGGAAAAGAAATGCCTCCGGCCCCCGAAAAATGGGATGATGATTTATTTAGGGGCTTTGCGACATCGTGGTCATGTAGCCCCATGTACTTGGGTGTGAGGTGAAATTGTCTGATAACCCGTCTTATTGTGATGGCTGTATTATACATTTTTACAGATTTTTTGGACAGATTGTTTATTTTTTCACTTATTTATTTATTTTCTTATTTCTTTACTTATTTATTTGCTTATTTATTTGCTTATTTATTTACTTACTTATTTGTTTATTTACTTACATATTTATGTATTTAATTATTTATTTTCTTATTTATTTGTTTATTTATTTATTTACTTATTTATTTATTCACGTACATATTTATTTACTCATTTATTGACATTTGTATTTATTTAATTATTTGTTTACTTATTTTTATTCACTTATTTATTTTCTTATCAATTGATTTACTTATTTATTTACTTATTTATTTACTTATTTGTTTATTTACTTACATATTTATTTACTTATTTACTTACACGTTTATTTATTTAATTATTTGTTTTCTTATTTATTTTTTACTTATTTATTTAATTATTTACTTTCTTATTTATTTGTTTAATTATTTATTTACTTATTTATTTGCTTATTCATTCACTTATTTATTTACATATTTATTTACTTACACATTTATTTATTTATTTAATTATTTATTTTATTATTTATTTGTTTACTTATTTATTTAATTATTTATTTTCTTATTTATTTGTGTACTTATTTATTTACTTATTTTCTTATTTATTCACGTATTTATTTACTTATTTACTTACACATTTATTTATTACATTTTTTGTTTTCTTATTTATTTGTTTACTTATTTATTGCTTATTTATTCACTTATTTATTTACTTACATATTTCTTAAATTATTTATTTTCTTACTTACATATTTACCTACTTACATATTTATTGTCTCACGTATTTACTCAATCATTCATTCATGTACCGATATGTATTTATTTCTTTATTTGTTTATTTGCTTCCCCTGCGTCACCTTCTCTGGAAATTGCACGTAACCACATCCCACGCAGTGAATTGTCCGATGGTATCTCATGAAATGAGATTCCGCGGTATTCTAACTTGCCCTGTTCTGATTTACAAAAGGGCACGCAGCAGTACAGCATTATAAATTCATTCAGAATACATTCTGAACACAACTGCTCCATTAACATCAATACAAAACTTATGTCTGCCACAGTGCCTTGGTGCTGCTTCCTAGCGCCTTTATTTGGAAACGTGGTTGTACGCTCAAACCAATGCTGTAATCGTCGAATGGGCAGGCAGTTTAAAGCAACCAGGAGTGTTGCGATCCAGCCGGCAGTGTATCCACGGCCTCCTTGTCCACTGCCTCCTATAGACATGGGTCAGACACAAGGAGTGTGTTGCCATCTAGTTGGGGAATGAAGAAGGAGCCGATCTGAGTGCGCAGCTCGATTCAGTCGGCCGTGTCTGAGTACACCAGAGGTAATAAACTCTTTCCGACAGAAAAGGAACAACATAAACACAGGCCCAGAAGTGCAAATATACATACCTACAGAAGGGACAGTTGAAAGAACATCTCAAACCTAGCCTAGACAATGAGACCTTTTACATGAAATCTTGTTAGTTACTCGACTGCTCACACAGCGCTGTTCACCAAGCACTGCAAGACGAAGACTTAGCTCTGCTTAGTGTAAAACAAAGTCCCCGGTTCTTGGATATCACGGGTAATCTCGAGAACCACTGGATGGATTTTGATGCGGCTTTCACCATTCTGTACAGGTAATATCGAGGAAGATTTGTGTAGAAAATTATTTATTTATGATCAAAGGGAGCCAAGCAGTAACGATTTCAGATTTCATTGAATAGGTCGAAACAAGAACCTGGCGTCCGTGCACTTTTTAAGCTTACGCTGGGCAAACCGTTAAAAATATCAATATACTATGAGCGTAAGAATTGTTCAGCATTAAAAATTCTGCAAAAAAGTCCGCGAGAGCATATCTCTATCTTCGATACATCGCCCACTATAAGTGTTTTTAGTTTGGACGGCGGCGTCTCATGCCCTCGCCATTCTTAAATTACGTCTGACAGGAATGCCTTGCACATTCATAACTGTTCACGGGCGAAGCCGGGGCGGGTTGCTTGTGACACTATATATTATCATTATAATTCCTGCAATATCAAAATGCAAATTATAACACAAAATAAAATAGCGTGCTAATAAACCGAAGAAAAATTAGACATACCTTGCACCTCGTTACAGTTGAATTCGATGAGAATCACTCAGTTTTCATTCAAGTTTATGCATTTTCCTGCTAAGCGGTTTGTATAGGAGGCGTTTGGAAGCAACCAGTCTTTCAGTTTCAGTTTGCGCGATATTATCCAAAATTGGCGATACAAATTTCTCTCCAATAATGATGGCAAGTCCGTTTGGACCGGTCTCGTCGCAAATTGGACACTGTAGAAGTGGACTCTTAGACAAAACAGGAACTAGTTCCGAACATATAACATCTAGTACATTTCTCCCAGGAACACATGGCGCAGCTTTTCCAACGAAGAGCTGAATTACAGATAGTATTGACACAAAAGCAGGTTTAGGGTAACGCAGATGTCCTAAATCTTGTGTTTTGATAAGGCTCATGAGTGGAGAGGAGTTAGAGTTAGAGATCTGCGAAATGCAGTCCAAACATTCCGTACATGAAATTCTTTCTTCCACTGCGCGTACAATGTAGCCACCGACGTTAGCCAGACTTGCCGTTTTCATTGTCGGAAAAGGTATTGCTGAAAATGAAATTTAACTGAGTTAGTATGATTTAGGTGAATTACACAACTTACTAGTAATTATTGTTATGTGCAGAACTCAAATCATTAGTCCACTTTATAAAAGATAATGTAACATACCAGGCTCATTTAACAGATCTTGTAGAATATTCAGAATACTTTGAGGAATGACAGGTCTATTCCCTGAAGCTGGTGCATTTCCAAGAATCATGTTCTGAACTGGGTTATCTGTGATGCTAGATGCAGAGTCCTCTACATAGCTGGAAGTTGATGTACTCAGAATTCCAGTTTTCAAAATCTTCTGCAAACTGAAACTCACTGATCTTGAGTCCAGCATGTCATTTGACCCAGACATACGGCGCAATGTACTGAAGAGTGATTCAACAGTATCGCTAGAGAATGTTCGAGTCAGAACATAATGATACCCATTTTTTAGAAGATACCTTATGCACTGCACAGTTGATTCCGTGGTTAATTTTATAGCTTCGTAAGTCTCAGAAGTCAGGAAGTCCTTTCTAGCAGCGTTACTAGCAGCTTTCAAAGTTTCAAGGTAAGAAACAAAATATTCCTCTAGCCAGTTAAGGCGACTGTCATTTAATGAGAAAAAATGCCCTTTATCTGGATTTCTAGACTGAATATGATGATATGTGTTGCTTACGTCATGCATAGCGAACCATTTATTAACGTTTTTCATAAAAAGTATGGTTGCTTCTGCGTCCATGAATTTGTACGCTTCCGGGTGCATGCCTACATTTTCTTTCAGTGTACTAATGGCACCAATAACTTCTGATGAGAACACTTCCTTGGCACGCCGAACATTCATTTTTTCAAAGTTAGTGGGTTCAATGTGTTTCTTAGTGAGGTGTCTCACAGGTTTGACGATCTCATCCTTTTGCATTTTGTATAGAAAAGACAAGTATTTCCCTTAAATTATTCCAGTACCATCAGTCATCTCTCGTTCCAGAAACTGCGTTCTAATGTTTTTTAGAATGTGACACTGATCAAAACTAAGGAATAACTTCCTAGACTCGTCGTATGGGTGATTAACCATTGGTTGCAAATTCCCTCCCCCTAAATGCCTCATCATTGTGGTGTTAGTTTTGTGATTATCAGAGACAATTCTTATAATTATGAAACCGCATTGTTCAACCTCGAGAATAACGTCCAGCACGAGTTTATGTAAGTCCCGTCCTGACAGCTGCTTCGTGAAAAAGAAGGCACACGGTATCTGATAATTTGTCGAAAGGCCTCTTAGCACAAAACACAACACTCGATTGGCTGCTACTTGTTCCCGGCTGTAATTTTCATCCTCTCTTTCCTTTTGATGAGACGGTGCTGTAATTGTGTCCTTGTACCCGAAGAAGCAGTCGAGTTTCCTATCATAAATAATCTTAGGATTTATTGCAGCCTCATCTACAACCAGGGATGAGAAACGTTCAGGAGTATTCAGTTTGTTTGCCTCTAATATAAGCCTGTCTTTAATCAATGTAGTAACACCTGTCGCACAATCACTAGAACCGGAATATCTACATAGAGTCCTCTTTGAGGGTAATTTCAGAAAGCCCCTTTTCCTTATATGGGAATAACCCTTCGGTGAGATATATTGAAAAATAATACACTCCCTAATTGTATCTAAACTCCAACTCGGTCTGCGTTTACTGTACAAAAGTAGCTGCTCTAAAATGAACTTCGCTCGAATTTCTCCTTCAGTCGCATCTTGCTTCAAGTGCTCAATTTCTTTGTGAAATAAATCACCTTTGAATTGGTTAAGTGTAACTTTTGTTTCCATTAATTCCTCCTGTTTTTTCTGCAGAGAATTGTTCAGCCGTGTTACTTTCACTCGCAACCGATTAATCGTTTTCATCATTTCCTTGATCTCGTAGGCATCAGTCTGCGTGCTCGAGTGTCCTATATTCACAGACTGAGTGTAAGGCAAGGGCGAACTGGGAATTTCCACAGCTGGAGTTTCCTCAACATGTACAATACTCTTCAGTTTTTTGGGTGAGGGTAATTTGAACTTGACAATGCTCCTTCGGGGTCTCTTTATAACAGGTAACTTATAGACTGGATAATTAGCAAACACCGACGGCACAGCAGTTTTCTTTAGCCTTCTGGACTTGCCTACATGTGAATAATCATCTTCCTTAAAATGAAGACTACATACAACAGACGAAGGAGAGTTCGTGTTCGGAACAAACTTATCGCGAGAAATCACCCTAAGCCATTCATCACACCTATCTGTGTCACACGGGAACTCATTAAATGAAAGCACACCTCCGCTTTTCTTCCTATTTGAAGTGCAAAATGGCACACAACAGTATGACATGCTGGATTTGAGCAGCGGCGTTCAAACCATAGTTCATAATTTATCCCAGCATTTTACAACTTCATAAGCGAACACTCCAAACAACGTAGGAATTCAGTATATTAATACCGACTACTTACAATAATTGAAACTGAAACAAAACGTTGTTGTTCTACACGTAACACTGTGAGAAGAACGTACTGTACTGCTTTTTCCTTATCGCGCCTATAATGGGAGGGGAGTGCGCTCTACCGGCAACGAGTAGAAACTTTCCAATTACATGTTATACATGGGTTCTGACTGGGAATGTCAAGGCCGGTATAGAGCGCAGCTCGATTCAGTCGGCCGTGTCTGAGTACACCAGAGGTAATAAACTCTTTCCGACAGAAAAGGAACAACATAAACACAGGCCCAGAGGTGCAAATATACATACCTACAGAAGGGACAGTTGAAAGAACATCTCAAACCTAAACACCTTGATAAGGACAAAGAGTTATAAGTAAACCCATACATTTAGGAGGCTGTATGTTATTTGCTGAACATCTTGATTTTACTTTATTCCTTCTACTTTTCCTTTTACTATTTACTTGTTACATTTTCCATTTTCCTTTCTTCCTGTTCACATTTTCTTTTTTCCTTTATCTATTTTTCTTCATATTTTACTTTTTTGCTTGTTTTTGTTTCATTATTCAATGCATGAGTGAGCCTCCGTGGCTTAGGCGGCAGCACGTCGGCCTCTCACCGCTGGGTCCGTGGTTCAAATCCCGGTCACTCCATGTGAGATCTGTGCTGGACAAAACGGAGGCAGACAGGTTTTTCTCCGGGTACTCCGGTTTTCCCTGTCAAACTTTCATTCCAGCAACACTCTCTACTATCATTTCATTTCATTTGTCATTCATTTAATCATTTGCCCCAGAGGAGTGCGTCAGGCCTCGACAGCCGGCCTAGTTCATATCCTCGCCGCTAGATGGGGGCTTCATTCATTCCATTCCTGACCCGGTCGGAGACTGGAAGCAGGCTGTGGATTTTCATTTTCATTCAGTGCATGAGACAAAGAACAATTTTACAGTTTTGTTGCAGCAAAACACAAAGTGTGGTAGCCCTTCTTGTGATTGAAGTCTTCCTCAATAAGGTTATTAACTTTCGCAATATTGAGTGTTTGAGTCACACGTATGTACGTGTGTGTGTCTGTATTTTAGTGGCGTTCTGCTGTATCGGTTATTCGCTCAATATCTCGTTCTTGCCTCGGCGTTCGGCGTCACTGTTTTAATCTACTAGAGCGTCTGTCCTTTCCACTACATCACGCACGAATATCTAGGCATTCCTTTCCAGGAATTCTCTATTACAAAACTCACAGATCAATACGCAGTGCGTGTCAAGGAGCTTTCTACGATTCAGAGGTCTCTTTTCCTATCATCCTCTGCTGGAGGTGTCCATTTCACTGCGACAGAGCAGAGAGCCTTATTATACGCGTGGTACGCAGTATACATAAATAGCGTGCGTGTTTCGAAATGCGTGTACGCTTCCTTTATACTTCAGATAGAGTTATTTATGATAGTGTCCTCTCTTTAAAAGGCTCGAAATAACTCCTATGGCCATTAGAAGTACCTCGTTATATACCAACATTGTCCCTAGTGTGTTTTAAATATTAATTAATAAATGGAATCTACATCTTTCTAACCTTTATAGAGTTTGAAATGATAACAACAATAGTTGCAACAAAATAAATTGAAATCCAAACAAACATTTGCTTATCCCTAATGGAAGAGGTAGATAGTTGGAATTATGCCCACTCCATTACGTCATGAACTTTCTCCGTGAGAACAAATGGGTAGTCTCCGTCTGCAAGGTCACTGATTGCATCATAAACGAAACCCAGGTATTGCCGAAAAACTTGCTACAACCAAACTATTTAAGCTAATGCCATATTTTTACCCCCAAAAAAGGAACAATATATAATTTATTAATTGGATAAAATCTATCAAATCTACGGTGGGAACTTCTATCCCATAACATAAATTAAAATATTCACTTAGCGGATTTTGCATACGTTTTGTGCAGTCAGCGACTTTCGCACCCGTCACGCTGAGGGTTGTTTAATGAAACTTCGGGTGCAGAACCAGCTATGTTTTGAAATTACGAACGGCATTTGGATAGAACTTACTGTAGATATTTTGAATACAGAAATGTTTCAAGATTGTATATTAGGAAAACAATCTATTTTTAAAAAATTAGAGTACGAGTAAATAAGTAGTTAACTGAACAAACAAAGGAAATGAAATGTCAATGGAGGTGAAATTAGCCTGAAAATAATCAAAATGTACGTTTATTGTACGTAAACGATAAAAAGAAAATTATCTGAAAAAATATCATCTTACAGCCCGTTCAATATCATTTTGACAGCTACTTCTACTGTTTCTGCTCTCTCCTCCGTATTTGGAAATTCCACATTATTATTATTATGCTTATTATTATTGTTATCGTCCATAAATGCAATAAATGCTTGAATTAAATCCTCAATATCACTCACATTCCTGGCTTGAAATGCCCCCAAACTAGAAACAACCTGCCGATTAGCTGTGGCTTTAACCGGCGTGTTTCGATGAGACAGCTTGGCAGCATGTCCTTGGTGCGTACGCTTCTTCGACAGTGTAGCGAAACCAAATCCGTGAGCTGGGTCTGTTTTCCCTTTTTCCAATGACTTTGGGGAGGACCCTTCCTCTTTCACTCTATTATCTGCCTTGCATGGATTTTTCTCCTTCGAAGTCTCTTTCTTCGTAGTTAGAGGGCATTTATTTTCCACCCGTTCTTTATCTCCCTTATTAATTTTTATTTAAAAAAAATCCTCTCCTAGTATGTAGTTTACTGATAAGAGCGTAGTTAGTAGTCGTCGTTTACATTTCATCATCATTTTCGCATTGACCCAAACCATTAGAGGCAGATAACACAGATTTCAGGCCCATTAGCACAATAATTATCATCACCATCCTCAATCCTTGGTCGACAAGGTTATTAAACAGGATACCTGCCCTGGATTCGAACGGGGGCAGTTTACGGGATGAACAATATTTTAAACTCCAATGTACTGGGACCTATATTTGGTTCGCTTCTCGGCATGATGGTTTATAGAAACTGTTTTTATAAAACAATTGGTATACTTTTTAACATGTTCTAACTTAAAGCACTTATGGATGGCTAATTATTTCATATAGATAAAGGCTGTCCAGGACTTTTTTGTAGAATGTTTTATGTTTAACGGTAGTATTGATGAAATATTGATATACCTTGACGGTTTAGCCAGCGTATTCTGAAAAGGTGCACGGATGTTGGTTTATATCTTCGACTGGCTTCTGTTGAATTGTATTTATCGGCTTCCTTTGATGATAGATGAATGTTTCTACATACATCAACCTTTCTCTAAAAATGCTTTATAAAATACGAAGTACGTCCAGAAAGTAAGTTCCGTTTGGTAATAACATTAAATTGTGTAGAGATGCAGAAAAAATATTTATTGCACAAAATTCTACAACCCTTAAACTAAATTTCCACATAACTGCCGAAATGTTGCAGGCATTTGTCGTAGCGTGGCACGAGTTTTTGTATACCTTCTTCATAGACGTGTGCCGCCTGTGTCTTCAACTAGTTGTACGTTCCGCTGCAGCGCAGTTCCGCATATGCGCGGTAGACGCTCTGTATCAAGAAGAAGAAACCTGCGCCATTTGGAGAGCGCTGTCAGCCACGTACGCGTTGTTGTGCATGTTTACTCGTACAATGTCGGTGTTGATTGAAAATCCCGCCGCTTGTGAAATCAGATCTGTGATTCGTTTTCTGAATGCTAGGAAAGTGAAACAAATTGAAATTTATCGGCAAATTTGCGAGTGTATGGACAAAATGCGATGAGTGATTCAATGGTAAGAAGATAGGTCCGACAGTTCAATGAAGGACGTAGTGAAGTGCACGATGAAGAACGAAGTGGGCGTCCATCTTTGGTTACAGAAGAACTAGTTCACGCGATTGATGACAAGATCCGGGAAAACCGCAGGTTTACAATTAGTGCTTTCGCTATGGAATTTCCCCAAATCTCACGATCACTAATTCATGAAATTGTTACCGAAAAACTGAACTTTCGTAAACTTTGCCGACGTTGGGTACCAAAGATTCTTACGGAGCAACACAAAACAAAACGGATGGGTAGTGCACTTCAGTTTTTGACCCGTTACAATGAAGGCGGAGAAGAATTTCTGACACAGATAGTCACAGGAGATGAAACTTGGGTTTCTTATGACACCCCTGAAAGTAAGCGACAATCAATGGAATGGAGGTACACTTCAACCCCAGCAAAGGTTAAGCCGAAACAAATCTTGACACCTCGGAAAATGATGTGCACAGTGTTCTGGGACTGGAAAGGCATCTTACTCATTGATTTCTTACCGCGTGGTCAAACAATCAACGCAGATGCTTACTGCGAGACACTTAGGAAATTGCGCCACACAATACAGAATAAGCGCCGAGGGTTGCTGTCAAAAAGGTGTTGTTTTTCTTCACGACAACGCACGACCACACACTGCAAATGTGACGAAAAATCTCCTACAGGGATTTGGCTGGGACGTGTTTGACCACCCTCCGTACAGCCCTGACCTCGCTCCTAGTGACTTTCATCTGTTCACACATCTCAAGTCTTTCCTTGGCGGTCAACACTTCAACAATGACGACGAGCTGAAAGAAGATGTTTCCAACTGGTTGAAGACACAGACGGCAAACTTCTATGAAGAAGGTATCCAAAAACTTAGGCCACGCTATGACAAATGCCAGCAAAAGTTCGACAGTTATGTGGAAAAGTAGTTTAAGAGATGTAGAATGTTGTGCAATAAAGAATTTGTCTGTATCTGTACACAATTTAATTTTATTACCAAACGGAACTTACTTTCTGGACGTGCCTCGTAGTTATCGATATTAGCACGGACAGACAGACAGCCGAGAGAAAAATATAAGATTTAATTTTATACTCTGTATTCTACTATATATTCAAGAAACTTACCCTCAACGGGTTTGTTATCAGACATAATATAGCAGTACAAATGTATTATTGGTTCCTCAAGGAGCACAGACCCTCTAGCTATAGTTTCAGAAATTGTTGTGTTTGATAAAAACTGCCAGAAACCATGAACTTTTGAAGTTGTCTCTCCATCAATCATCAAAATAACTCTGGAACTGCTCTTGAGAAATTGAGGTGATTCGTTCTTTGACATGCTGTTTTCTTTGTCAACCTCGGTGTCCAAAAGTCGGTCTTTCAATGTTCATTTGAGATGGGACAATAAAAAAGCCAAATTGTCTCACCTGTGACATGCCAGTTACACCTTAAGATATATCTCCACCATCTCGGCGATATCTTACTTAATTGTTTTGTAAACGTTTTTTCTTTCTGAGTGAGCAGATTTTCTTAACGATGTCTGTTTATGATGAAGAAAGCGACGTTCATGTCTGTCAACCAAGTGACGAGTTTCTCTTCATCAAATTACCAGCCAAGATAATGTGCCTTGTTTTTATCCTTCTTAGCAATACTGTCTGGTGTGCTCTTTTATAATTGGACGCCAGAGAATGTAGTTTATTGCTTGGTGAAATCTGTAACGAGAATTCTTCTAGTCGCATGAAAGAAACCAAGAATTTCCCTAGAGAATGAGATGCTTGTTTTTATTTTTAACAATTACCTCAAAATTTATTTGAAAGTTAAGTACCTACACCTTTTTTTTCCCACGCGAATTGACCACTTAGGATCACGCAACAACTTTATTTCTTTTTCTTATTCTTTGCCTGGAGTTTCCTCTGTCTCCAATATTCCTTCATGCGTTCACTGGCATTTTTTCTTTGGTCTTCTGTCCAAGTTCATCCACTTCTCTTAGGACTTCCTTCATCTTGAAACCCTTCCAGATTGTTCATTTTGCTCTTAAATACACACATCAAAAAAAGTTTTGCATCACCTCGGTTCCAAGAGTTCCGGAACCGTTAAATACAAAGGGAATAGAGATCAACACAAACAACATTTCAGCTCGTTTTATTGCTCATGAGACCCACACATTGCATGTTGTACCATCATACAGCTAGACTTTCAGCATTTGTGGTCCAGATTGCAGTACACACCACTACCTCTAATACCCAGTAGCACGTCCTCTTGCATTGATGCATGCCTGTATTCGCCGTGGCATACTATCCACAAGTTCATCAAGACACTGTTGGTCCAAATTGTCCCACTCCTCAACGACAATTCGGCGTAAATCTCTCAGAGTGGTTGGTGGGTCAAGACGTCCATAAACAGCCCTTTTCAACATATCCCAGGCATGTTCGATAGGGTTCATGTCTGGCGAACATGCTGGCCACTGTATTCGAGCGATGTCGTTATCTTGAAGGAACGCATTCACAAGATGTGCACGATGAGGTCGAGAATTGTCGTCCATGAAGACAAATGCCTCTCCAATATTCTGCCGATATGGTTGCACTATGGGTCGGAGGATGTCATTCAGGTATCGTAAAGCCGTTTCGGAGCCTTCCATGACCACCAGTGGCGTACGTCGGCCCCACATAATGCCACCCCAAAACATCAGGGAACCACCACCTTGCTGCACTCGCTGGACAGTGTGTCTAAGACGTTCAGCCTGACCAGGGTGCCTCCAAACACGTCTCCGACGATTGTCTGGTTGAAGGCATATGCGACACTCATCGGTGAAGAGAACGTGATGCCAATTCTGTGGGGTCCATTCAGCATGTTGTTGGGCCCATCTGTACCGCGCTGCATGGTGTCGGGGTTGCAAAGCTGGACCTCGCCATGGACGTCGGGAGTGAAGTTGCGCATCATGCAGCCTATTGCGCACAGTTTGAGTTGAAACACGACATCCGGTGGCTGAACGAAACGCATTATTCAACATGGTGGCATTGCTGTCAGGGTTCCTCCGAGCGGCAATCCGTAAGTAGCGGTCATCCACTACAGTAGTAGCCCTTGGGCGGCCTGAGCGAGGCCTGTCATCGACAGTTCCTGTATCTCTGTACCTCCTCCATGTCCGAACAACATCGCTTTGGTTCACTCTGAGACGCCTGGAAACTTCCCTTGTTGAGAGCCCTTCTTGACACAAAGTAACAATGCGGACGCGATCGAACTGCGGTATTGACCTTCTAGGCATGGTAGAACTACAGACAACATGAGCAGCGTACCTTCGTCCTGGTGGAATGACTGGAACTGATCGGCTGTCGTACCCCCTCCGTCTAATAGGCCCTGCTCATGCATGGTTGTTTACATCTTTGAGCAGTTTTAGTGACATCTATGAACAGTCAAAGGGACTGTATCTTGGATACAATATACACAGTCAACGTCTATATGCCGGAGATCTGGGAACCGAGGTGATGCAAAACTTTTTTTGATGTGTGTACATTTCTTTCTAGCATTTGAGATTCTGTGATGTTTAACTTTTCTAAATCTTTCCTAACTTCCTTAATCCATGTTGTGGTGGTCTTTTTCTTCTACGCCTTTATTGACAGTATTCCTAAGAACCGAAACTTTTCACCCCCATACAACAGTGATATTTGTAATAAAATAAATACACAATAAAATTATAAATAATACAATTATGATTACTATTATTATTATTATTATTTTAAGTAACATTTTATTATAATATCTTCCTCTACCCACAGGGCACGCGAAGACAAGGAATACATAAAACAATAAATATTTGGTAACACCTGAAATATTCCTCTAACTTCAGAAATCACAAAGAATAAAAGTAGAAAGAGTTTCGCATACTATTCTTGAAGCCTGTTGATTACATTCCATTGAGTAAAGAGGGTGTCTCAAAATGAAGATAGTCTCTCTAAGATCTCTGAACCCTCAGTCCATAAACTCGTCCGTGTTATCCTGAAGACCTCCATGGTTTCCATAAACTTTTATTCGGATTGTTCCCCTGGCAACCATCGCCTAGATATCCAATAGCTGCTACTTTTCTAAATAATATGGCACATTGGTAGATATATCTTTGTGTTTTCATCATCAATTTTGGCGATTTGTGTTACCTCGAACTCGTGTCTTTTCGTGGGAGTTAGGTCTTAGACCCTTTTTCTCTGGTCGCGTTCATGTTCTCTTTATGCTATCGTTTGTTGCAAGAGCAGTACGATACAAAAAAATATCGAAATTACAGATTGTTTTCAATTTGTAAGGTGAACTTAGAGGTATTGCTATTCTTTGAATTATCTGTATTGAAACCAAATTTCCCCATACTTCAAACTTCGTCCAATTGTAGCTGGTCGACATCCTCTTTTTCTGCATGGTGCTTCCTATTCTTTTAGATTTTTTGGTATCAGAGTATCATTCAATATTCACAAACAGTGTCGTATTTATCATAGCAGTCTACTTTGTTCAACTTTGTCTCCTAAGTTCGACCTCCTTAAATTATGTACTACCTCGATCAACACGGAATTGGAGCAATGTTATGAAATCAATGTTTGTAATTTCCCTCCCGAATACTTAGCATATTCCCCACATACTATCTTCAATCCCTACTTAAGCAAACGGTTAAATAAAGATATCCAGAGAAATTAATTTAAGTAAAAAGTACATACTCAAGTAAGTTACGTTTTTACAGAGTTAATTTCCTGCAGCCGTATGCTGGTGATTTCCATTCCCTCAGTTATCATTTGTGGTGTTGGTTTGGTGAGGTCCTTCTCTAAAAGACGGAACCTCACAGGAGCCGCGTGGCGAGAGAGCCTCTGCCGCTAGCAGCAGTGAAGCGCCCAAATACAGTGCCCTCTAGGAAAGCACAACGCTTGATATTTAAAAAGTAATCTCAGTTTAAGGGAGCAAAATTGAGTTTTATTTTCAAAATTTCATCCCAGAATAAGAGTCAGAATATTTCTATGCAAATTGCAAAGATATGGTAGGCCCTATGATTATTCTCAAAACGTTTCCCTGCCTGATAAACGCCTGTGGGAAACGTATTCAACGCCTTCGCTACATACCGGCGCCCACGACCAACATTCACCAATGATATTGCTTTCACATAGTCCATGAGACATAAAGGCATGTCGATGAGTTGTTTGAGGCTCCGAAACCTTCCAGGCAATTCTCAGATATTCATCAATCGGCTTCGAAGGGGCAAAGGGGTCTTTAAAACCGAAATAATTGTTTTAACAACTGGCGCGTTCCTACGTACCATGATTCAGAAAACCAGGAAAGACACGATCAGGAATGAGAAGATTAGAGAAGAAGTAGGAATGGATGATTCTCTCCTCAATAAGATCCAGATCTCAAGACTGAAGTGGTTTGGTCACATGAAGGGGATGCCAGCCAACATAACTGCACAGAAGGAATTTGAGAGAAAAGTTGAAGGAAGACGACCCGTGGGAAGGCCACGAAAGAATTGGATAGATACAGTCAAGAACGATGTACTGCAGAGAGGTCATGATTGGGACAAGTTGGTGGAGGAAGAGTGGTACAAGGACAGGATGAAATGGAGGGGGCTCATATACCACAGCCGGGCAACTGGAGTTGGTTCAGGATGATGATGATGATGATGATGATGATGACTACTGGCGCGGAATGATTAAGAAATGAGCAGGACCGTTCATAGTTGTTCCAGCGGATTAAAATTACGTTAAGAATAACCTCAAGTTGTTATTTATTGTTGATTCTCCTTCAGTAACTTTCACATACCACTGGCCTATCAAACATTATTGGCAAACTTGTGGTAACTACGACAATATGGAATTTAACTGAGGCTTCTACCAAAATGTGAAGTGCTACGGGTTTTTTTGGCAGTGTAGTTCAACACGTACACACCTCTTAACGTATTTAATAATCATCATTACTTAGGTGAATTGCAGTGTAGTTGCTGGAAATGCTGTCTCTTTTCTAGACAAACGTTGCAGCGATGTAGGAAGTTTTGGTACACACACTGTAATTCATCCCAACTGATATTTCATATCAGTGGAGTTATTTCGTTCTCGAGAGCCTCGAGAGTACGCGGATTATTTTGTATACGTTTTGTTTCAGTTTCCCCCACAAGTAAAAGTAGCACTTTTTTTTGTTTTGTTTAGCGTATGGCTTGTAGTGCCGCGAGTGTCCGAGGACATGTCCGGCTCGCCAGAGTTTGTATCTGCTTCTATACGGACACCCATGGGGTGAGCTACAAGTACCGTCGCGTGTGGAGTGTTGTCTGGGGAGGAAATTGTGAATGTAAGGACTAGGATTTGGAAGGTAGCGTCTGTGGCCCATAGTTAGGGACCAACCCGGCATTTGCCTTGAAGGAAGATGGGAAACCACAGAAATCCATCTTCAAGGTTGCCAGCGGGGGGATTCGAACCTCCTCGCCTCCTGGATGTGAGCGACTGCCTGCAGGCATGCCATAACGACCACGACTAACTCATCCGGTAGCACGGCGCTGAAACATGCAAACACATTTACAGTAATACTTCTTCCTGAGAAGATAAGTTTCCACTAGGAAAATTCGTTTATTCGCTCTGTACTTAACCATGTTCGCACGATACGAGATAGGCCAGAGTACGCCTTAACTATTTCAACTAAGGCACCTTGCCAGCTGCGTTTGTAATAAATGGTATGGCAGCATTCGGGGCTTCTCAACCCGCTGTTTTGTTATCGGTACATACTAGTTATCTGGCCATTACGCATTAGTGTTCAACCGCCACGCGGCCCCTGCGAGGTTCCATCGTTTAGAGAAGAAACTCGCTGTACAATATAAGTAACATGGCAATGATACCCGCACTTCAACGAAATTATTTTCAGTTCAGGTTCAGTTGACATGGATATGGCTTTGGCCTGGGGGTTTATCTGGAATTATCGTGGACATGTTTGCGTCGACAAATTCCCGCCATGGCAACAGGTACAAACGCACTTAGGTCCCACTCGTTGAAGGGTGCATGATTACCAACCATACACAAGTCAAAGGTGGTACTTGATAATCTCTACATACTGTAGTGTAAAACGAAGTCCTTGATACTTGTATGTAACGGGCAATCTCAAGAACCACTGGTATTAATGCGGTTTTCACCATTCTCTAAAGGATTTTTGAGGAAGGATTCAATAGAAAAACATTCATTTATGACCAAAGGAAGCCGAGCAGTAACGATTTCACTGAATCGAGTCAAAGAAAAATCCGCCGTGCGTTCGCCTTTTAAGCATACGCTGGGAAAACCGTTCAGAATCGTTCAGGATGAAAAGTTCTTCAAAAAAGTCCGCTACAGCATATCTCTATCTTTAATACATCGCCCACTATTTGTTTTTTTTTACGTTTCCATTTCTTCCAACAAACTCCATACAGTGGAAATTTAAATTACTAGCTTCAGAGCGAGTTTACAAGCTAGCGAGGGGGCTTATCACCCCAGCTTCGGCCAGCGTCAAACTGTCGAGTCGTGTAAAGTTAAGATTTCAGAGAAGAGTATATGTGTTTGGAGTTTCGCTATTCACGTCGGGTTTTCGGAATTGCGTCTGGGACCTGCTGTCCGTGGGCCTTTTTAACTTACGCTGATTAAACCTTTAAAGATACCGGGCAAAGCCGAGGCAGGTTGGCAGGCGACGAATAGAAACACACCCTTGAATCAATGTTTAGGTTCTGCAATACCAGAAGTTTGTATTTACTGTAACATCTAAATTTCAGATGGTCACTCTTGGCAAACATTCACACGGCCGAAGTGTGTTGCTCGTGTGAGAGATATAAGTCAGTCAGATCTGAACCAGCTCTCCACCGCCCTTTCATGCGACCTCGACCAAACTGCTAATTTCTGACTGGTTTATTTCTCCGCTAACGCCAAGCGATGGAACGGGAAAAAAGTGGAAATATGCTGCTCGTTGGAACACTCTGCTCGCGAGCACGGGTTTTTCGCATGAGCAACATTTCTGGCGAACCTTGAGTAAATGATACGTCTTGAAACGCTAGCACTTATCATCATTTTCTAATAAATAATTTAATTTCTAGACTTCAGTATCAGGTAGGCTAACGGTCCCTTACTGTCTTCTTTTTGTCTTGAATTCGTAAATCCATCATTGCATTTTGATGAACACCGCTGAAAGATTATATGTGTAAGGTCTTGTGGGTGTAAAAACGGAAGCGGAACACTGCACAAGAATGCAAATAGAAAATGAGCTAGTTGGGCTACAAGTATAGTTTCTCTCAATTTTCAGTTGGTGAGCACACATAAATATGCTCGAATAGATTAGGAGGGGTAACTATATTTTCAACATATTTTCCTGAAAAATAATACATCTATTAAAATAAAATAAAAACTTTACGAGCCTTACAGTAGTCGCATATGATGTGTAACATCCGACATAGAAGAAACCTCACGTGAAATTGTTGATACACCGGTATTTTCTAATATTATTGGCACAAATATTAATCTATTGTAAAAGGGAGTGTTTTACAGATATTGTTGTTTATAATACGGAACTCATTTTATTAGAGGTTTTGTAGCTTCCACCACCACTAGCTTAAATAAAGAATACGATATGGATCAACTACATTAATAGACGCGACACCACTCATAACCTTAAATTCCTTATAAATAGGCCAACTTGCGAGTAATTGCAATGTGCACAGCAGTAGATCATGAAAGGCTTCCCCAGTTCCCGGACCTCTTGGTTCACATACCAACACGTAATTTCATATGGATGCTGTTAAAATGAGTCATATTGATATTATAAATATCGTTTAAAACGATAATCTGGTAGCAAAAATATCCATCCCGTCCGGGATTCGAACCCGAGATCTCTAGATTCACAGGCAAAGACGCTAACACCACGGCTATTTCGACCCCGCAAATATTCAGCACAAGATGGTGACTTATTTTCACGTACCAAGAATACTGCATTATGGAATTAAGTTTCAATTGTATTTTGCTTGTTTCGTTAATGTTACTACGTGAAATTGAGTTTAAAATGTCTTATGAATAGGCCCTCTTGTGAGTAAAGAGAATGTATTCAGCAATAGTTCATGAAGGCTTCCCCTGTTCCCATATAAACACAACGATATACAGTATATTATATTGATGACTGCATTACCGTTATGTGGGTTAATATTTGAATAGCCATTGTGCAGAAACATAATACCGGCAATGCCGACTATTTACAAGTTTTCAAATAAGGCATATCATCATTTAAATACTGATACGAAGACTTAGACCATGTGCCATGCGCTTTGTGTTTCAAGACACCAGAGTTCGCATGAGCGTTTACTGTCAGAAAAGTTCAGAATGGAAGTGTTGAGCAATGCGATCCACTTCCGTCCCATTTTTCAAAATCACTCCCGTAAAAATATCCAGCAACCGAGAGGAAAGACTAAAGGGGGGGATTTGAAAATTACGCGTTTCGAAATCAAAATTCCTCCCCTTATCAGCGAATAATATTAATACATGTATTTTTTTTTCATCAAAGTGTGTTAAGGGTATAATTGGGCAATAGCGCGTTGACCGACTGAAAAGTAGAAATTGATAGTTTTAACAAGAAAAACTGAAAAAATGGCCTCTAAATTTCACACTACAAAATAATATAGCTCACACAACTATTCGAAGATTACCTGTATATGAATTTGTGGACATACTGTACATATTATTATTATTATTATTGAAATGGTGTGATTGGTAAGACACTCCAAATGGATAAATGTATCGTAAAAACCTGGTAGTAATATATTTTCATTCTGATAAAAAAATAAATTCTTTTCAACTTCTATGGCAGAGATACTATTCTTATTCAGGTTTGGAACGAACCTAATGATGACCTAAGGCACCTATTAACCAGTTTCTAACTCCAAGAATTTCACTGCAAGTATGGACGCTTCAAGAATTTTCACGGTGAATGCGAGTGCTTGCTATGTGGATACACGTGCTCCAGATACCGTGTTGTAGAATGCAAAATGCGAACTCCCTGACAATCGTTTTTAGTGACGAAATGTAATAAGGAAGTGAACATTTGAAGATCGTTTATTTATGTATTTATTGATGTGTAACATCTTTCCACTCGGTTCCTGGATGTTTTTATGGGAGTGATTTTGAAAAATGGGACGGAAGTGGATCGGACGGAAGTGTGTAAGACTTCCAGCTGGATCGTGTCCCTCCTGGCTGATGTGGAATGTATATCTCATGCGGCTTACATCAAGGTTTGGAGGCGCCATTACAAATATTCCTACAATAAATCATCTCCAAGTTGTCGTTCTTTGGTGTAAAAATATTCATTATATCATATTTACTGAAAACAATTATGATTTATTAAGAGTCTGTTCTTCAATCACTGGATAAAAGTGATCAACACTGTCATTGTGACGGTAAACGCTCATGCGAACTCTGGTGTCAACTGTTTGAAACACAAAGTACATGGCACATGGTCGAAGTCTTCGTATCAGTATTTAAATGATTATATGCTTTAATATTAAACATTGTAAGTAGTCGGCTATTTCCGGTATTATGTTTCTGGACAACGACTTATCAAATATTAACCCACGTAACGGTAATGCTGTCATCAATATAATATATATCGTTGTTAGGTAGATTCCATTAGAAAGCTAACTATTGCAATGGGTCCCATGTTTCGACTTCCGGAAAATTTCGACATATCTTCGCGTTTCACATCCCCCAGACCCCAAAACCTCCGTCAGTTCAAAAGTTTATATATAATTTATGTATGTATATATGTATATATATATATATATGTATATCAGTTTCTTGTGGACACGATAACTGCCGTAATTTTGCACCAATCACTTTGAATTTTTTACCGAATATGTTTACCTATAAAATCTCGGTCGATTTCGTTACTGGGCTAAATCGGTCGAAGGGGGTGAAAATGGGGGGCTTTTTTCGAAAAAGTGAAATATTGCTATAACTCTCTTAATATGTGAAATATCGAATCCGTTCAACGTTCATACTATGTGTCGGATAAAGCCCAAAAATGTATGTTTGAAGAGTTTTTTTATAGCACCAACCATTGACCAAAGGGGTGGGAAAAAGTGTTTTTTTCGGGAAACATTAATCATATCTCTCTTAATAGGCACAATATCAAAGCCGTACAAAATGGACAATATTCCCCTAATAATTACCTAAAACTTTTGTCTGAAGGAATTCTTGATATGACCCACCATTACGCCAAGGGACGAGAAAAATGATTTCGGAATTATAAGAAAATGCCAAGAGCTATCAGTGGTTGCCATGGCAACACTACTAAATTGACGAGGCATGAGCTATCAGACGTTGCCATGACAACACTCTTGCACGAGATCAGATTCAGTATTTCCATCTGACTAAGTGGTTGGTTGGTTTGTTCTTAAGTTTAGGGGCTGCGACAACACGGTCATGTAGCCCCGTGTATTTTGGGTGTGTGTATAATCTGTCTGATAACCGGTGTTAATTGTGATGACTGTATTAGTGTGTGTTATCTGTTTGTTAATTTAAGTACTGCAACTAACAATTTTTCAGATAGTTCCTACTTTTGCCGCCAAGCGCCACTGTCAACGACTACGAGGCCAAGTTCAGAACTGAGCTACTAGACGCCGCCGCAGTCGGCTCTTGGCAACGAACATAGAAACCTAAGAGCGTTGTATACATTCTTAACCTTTCCAATTTAGCTTCACACAGGTGCAATTAGTGGAAGGATCTTTAACATGCCATAAATCTATGACATGGGACCGCCGGCTTTACTTCCCCTCCGAACGAAGGCATACTGAGGGATTTTTAACGCTCTTAAAAAATCCGACGGCTTCGGCCGGGTTTGAACCCATTATCTTGGGCATAGAAGCTCAGCATGTTACCGACTACGCCACCGAAGCCGCCTGACAAAGTGGGAAGCGGCTTCGGTGACGTAACTGGTAGCATGCTGAACTTCTATGCCCAATGTCGCGGTTTCAAAGCCGGCCGAAGTCGTCGGATTTTCTAAGAGCGCTAGAATCCCTCAGTATGCTTTCCTTTGGAAGGGAAGTTCCAACGTTCGTTGCGAGTTGCTGGTTGGGGTGGCATCTAGTAGCCAAGTTCACAGCTAGGTGTCGTTGACGGTAGTACCTGGTAGCAACATTAGGAACTACTGCTTGAAATTGACCATCTGCAGTCCTTACCTGAATTAAGACTAATACAGCCATTACAATTCACACCGTGTATCAGACAGATTCTACACTCACCCAAAGTACACGGGGTTAGATGACCGCGTTGTCGCAGCCCCTAAACTGAGGAACCAACCAGAGGTAGATTTCATTAGAAAGCTAACTATTGCAATGGGTACCATGTTTCGACTTCCGGAAAATTTCGACATATCTTCGCGTTTCACATCCCCCAGACCCCAAAACCACAGTCAGTTCAAAAGTTATATATAATTTATGTATATATATATATATATATATATATGTATATCAGTTTATTGTGGACACGATAACTGCCGTAATTTTGCACCAATCACTTAGAATTTTTTACCGAATATGTATACCTATAAAATCTCGGTCGAGTTCGTTACTGGGCTAAATCGGTCGTAGGGGGTGAAAATGGGGGGCTTTTTTTTTCGAAAAAGTGAAATATTGATATAACTCTCTTAATATGTGAAATATCGAATCCGTTCAACGTTCATACTATGTGTCGGATAAAGCGCAAAAATTTATGTTTGAAGAGTTTTTTTATAACACCAACTATTGACCAAAGGGGTGGGAAAAAGTGGGTTTTTCGGGAAACATTAATCATATATCTCTTAATAGGCACAATATCAAAACCGTACAAAATGGACAATATTCCCCTAATAATTACCTAACACTTTTGTCTGAAAGAATTTTTGATATAACCCACCATTATGCCAAGGGATGAGAAAAATAATTTCGGAATTGTAAGAAAATGCCAAGACCTATCAGTGGTTGCCATGGCAACACTACTAAATTGATGAGGGATGAGCCATCAGACGTTGCCAAGTTAACGCACTTGCACGAGATCAGATTCAGATTTCCATCTGACTAAGTGTGAAGCGGCTTCGGTGACGTAACTGGTAGCATGCTGAATGTCTATGCTCAAGGTCGCGAGTTCAAAGCCGGCCGAAGTCGTCGGATTTTCTAAGAGCGCTAAAAATCCCTCAGTATGCTTTCCTTTGGAGGGGAAGTTCCAACGTTCGTTGCGAGTTGCTGGTTGCGGTGGCATCTAGTTGCCAAGTTCACAGCTAGGTGTCGTTGACGGTAGTACCTGGTAGCAACATTAGGAACTACTGCTTGAAACTGACCGTCTGCAGTCCTTACCTGAATTACAGACTAATACAGCCATCCCAAAGTACACGGGGTTACATGACCGCGTTGTCGCAGCCCCTAAACTGAGGAACCAACCAAAATCTCTGCGGGAGATATAATTTTGCGTGAAGAAGTAACAGACCGTTACATACTTACACATCAGTGTCGAAACCTTGCATAAGGACAGTGTGACCACAAGTATAAAAATGGACCCCAAATGACTAGAAGGTTACCGTTCCCATAAGACAATAAAATGTTTAAAATAAGCATAAAATGACGAAAAAACAAAGTTAATTAAGCTCCAATTATAAAATACCTTCTCGCAATAAATGAGGTCTGATCCTTCTACGAAAATCTGCATATTCTGCCTATTTTCGCCTATCCCCAAGTTTGTCCGTTGAAATCTACCTCCGCCTTCCGGCGTGCCGAGAAGACTTTTTTTATACGGGAACTAGGCAAGCCTTCATGAACTATTGGTGAACACATTCTCTTTACTCACAAGAGGGCCTATACATAAGGCATTTTAAAGTCAATTTCACTCGGGAACATTATCAAAACAAGTAAAATATAGGCCTAAATGAAACTTAATTCCGTAAGGCAGTATTATTGGAAAGTGAAAATAAGTCACCATCTTGTGCGCTATATTTGCGTGGTCGAAATAGCCGTTGTGTTAGCGCCTTTGACTGTCAATCTAGAGATCTTTTGTTCGAATCCCGGACAGGATAGATATTTTTGCTACCAGATTATCATTTTAAACGGTATTATTCACATCAATATGACTCATTTTAACAGAATCCATATAAAATTACGCGTTGGTCTGTGAATCAAGAGGTTAACTGTACTGGGCAAGCCTTTCATGATCTACTGCTGTGCACATTGCATTTACTCGCAAGTTGGCCTATTTATAAGGAATTTAAGGTTATGAGTGGCGTCGCGTCTATGAATCTAGTTGATCTATATCGTATTCTTTATTTAGGCTAGTGCTGGTGGAAGGTACAAAACCTCTAATAAAATGAGTTCCGTATTATAAACTACAATATCTGTAACACACTCCCTTTTACAATAGATTAATATTTGTGCCAATCTTCTTCTTTATATATATAATTCTTCGACAGTTGTGTATGTGACTGAACTCCTCCTAAACGCCTGGGCCGATATTGATGAAATTTTGTATGTATATTAGAGTGGATCCATGTATGGTTTAGATTCACATTTGGGACCGGTAGGTGCCGTAGTGACCAAAATGTAGTATGAACACAGTTTAAAACCACAAGGTACAGTTAACAAAACGAAAACTGTCGTCATGGAAACCGCTAGCCTTAGTAAAAACTGAAGTCCCACCTCAAGAGGGTCTTCTTTCTTCACTAATTCTCCCAAGCTCCTTCTCTTGGCAATGGTTTCTTCTGAAAAGTTTTTGAACAATTGACTTTCTGAGAATAGTTCATAGTTATGTTTTGTACCATTGATGGCGGTGATGTCGAAATCTTGGTATTTGACGTAGGCTTCAAAACATGCACAAATCACTTCCATCGTAGAGCTTGGCATTGTTTGGACATTTCAATAACAGCTCATAGCAAATACACAACATGTAAGTTTGTTTGAGTGGGTCGCTGTATGGTTTAGATTCCCAATTGGACCCAATAGGCAGCGCACGAGTATGTTCGACAAATGAGCGACGACGCGTGAAGCGTTTCAAAATGTCCCGTACGCGTTCTTATACCATTCGTCCGATAGCAAGGAAACATGGGTGAGATGTTGTGTCCACTCCAGGGAAGGTTTCTGGCTTAGTAAGTAAATTTTACAACATGTAGTGCATGAGTAGAATTAACAAATGAGCGACAAAGCGCGATGCGTTTCAACAAAGTCCTATATGCGTTCATATACCATCCGTCCAATACCGACAGTAGTGGCTACGCTAGCTAAAGCTCAGCATTAGGTCATGGGACCAAGCTCTCTGCTGACTCGGTAGACGCGTTGGTTCGAGCCCCACCGTCGGCCGTCCTTGAAATGGTTTTCCGTGGTTTCCCATTTTCAACACCAGGCAAATGCTGGGACGGTACCTTCTGACAGGCCACGACCGCTTCCTTCCACATCCTTGCCCAGTTTCATTCACCATCATTCATTTCATCTCTCATTAACTCCTCTCATGAGGTTGACGTCAGGAAGGGAATCCGGCCGTAAAAACCATCGCCACAAAGAATTCCATCGCATCTCATCCCCGACCCCGTTGGAAAACGGGAATAATAAGGGGTAGACATACATACATACCATCCGTCCAATAGCAATGAAACTTGGGTGAGATCTTGTGTACACTCCATGGAAGGTTTCTGGCTTAGTAAATCCATTGTACATTAGGTAGCGCACGAGTCGATTCAACAAATGGACGACGACGCGCGAAGCGTTTCAACAAAGCCCCGTATCCGTTCATATCCCATTCGTCCGATAGTGATGAAATTTTGGTGTGATGTTGTGTACACTCCACGGAAGGTTCTGGCTTTATAAATCCACTTTACAATAGGTAGCGCACGAGTAGATTCAACAAATGAGCGACGTCACGCGAATCGTTTCAACAAAGTACCGTATGCGTTCATATACCATTCATCCGATTGCGATGAAACTTGGGCGAATCTTTGAGTACACTCCAGGGAAGGTTTCAGGCTCAGTAAATCAATTTTAGAGTAGATAGCGCATGAGTAGATTCAACAAATGAGTGATGGTGCTAAAATCGTTTATACAAAATCCCGTATGCGATCGTTTATATGCCATTCATCCGATTGCGATGAAACTTTGCTGAGTTGTTGTGTACACGCCAGGGAAGGTCTTCGGCTTAGTAAATCCATTTTGCAATATTGGTAGCGCACGAGTAGATGTAACAAATGAGTGACGACGTGCGAAGCGTTTCAACAAAATCACGTATCTGTTCATATACCATTCATAGATTGCGATGAAACTTTGATGAGTTGTTGTGTACATTTACGTGAAGGTTTCTAACTTAGTAAATCCATTTCACTGTAGGTGGCGCACGACTAGATTCGACAAATGAGTGACAGCGCACGAATCATTTAAACAATATCCCGTATGCGTCATATGCCATTCATCCGATTGCGATGAGACATTGGTGAGTTGTTGTGCACGCTCCCACGAATGTTTCTAAATTAGTAAATCCATTTCACGATAGTTTAGAGGCAGTCAACGGAAATTGAAAAAAGTATTGTGTATCCAAAAGCACTTCAAGAAACAAAATTAAAACGCCAACACTTTCTTTGATTGGCATTGCAACGCATGCCGGGTACAGCTTGTATTAGTATAAAATACCAGTGTATCAACAATTTCACGTGAGGTTTCTTCTTTGTTAGATGTTACACATCATATGCGACTACTGTAAGGCTCGAATTATTTTTTGTTGAATGATCGATTTTATTGTTTATTTATTTATTTATTTATTTATTTATTTGGCTGCAATAATTGAATTAATAGACTGTTTTACTAGCCTATCAGCTCATCCTCGTGCGTGCTGCGTGATGATGAGACTAAATGTAATTGCGCCGGAACACATGTAGGAATAAAATTAGCACAACATAAGTTGACAAGGAAGCGAACTGTGATAATCCGTGGTTGGTAAAGCAGGCGCCTGGGGGCATAATGAGTCCCACAGTTCGAGATTAATTGTTCTCTGCCTCCCTCTGCACCTACCGTCTTCCTTCGCCATTCCTCATCAACATGTAGATTCTAGAATCTCTCCAGTAATCTTAGCTAACGTTGCAAGAAGCGAAACTCCATGCACAGCCAGAAACAATTTATGTCTACCCACAACATCCGGTAGATGGTTGGACTACTATACTTGTTCTGTATTATTCTTCCTTTGCCTCTGCTTCTTCTTGTCCTCCAGGTTCTTGTAAGCCAATAGCGTTGCTGTTCATATTAAGTCACGCATCACGTCTGCAATCGAAAGCGGCAAACCGGAGATCAGAGGTTCAAAGCCCTTTTGTAGCCATCTTGAGTGAGTCAAATTGTGGACTGTTTGCATTTTCACGTTTACTCGCTTCATGAATCTGTGAAACGTTCTGCTTATTAGAAAGTCTAATATGTATTTAAAATAATTTAATTTTATTAATAATCCTCTTTTATGGAAAAATCCACGTAACGTTTCATGAAGCACTTGCGTTAATTAAAAGATTATAATTATCATGCAGCGCACAGCGTCCATCTTTGAATTTGAAAATAAATTAATAACTGTGAGAATCCTAGAGCTATAATTACGAAATTTAGTAATAAACTGGATTCAAATCCCGGTCACTCCATGTGAGATCTGTGCTGGACAAAACGGAGGCAGACAGGGTTTTCTCCGGGTACTCCGGTTTTCCCTGTCAAAATTTCATTCCAGCAACACTCTCCACTATCATTTCATTTCATCTGTCATTCATTTCATCATTGCCCCAGAGGAGTGCGACAGGCTTCGGCAGCCAGCACAGTTCATATTCTCGCCGCTAGTTGGGGACTTCATTCATTCCATTCCTGACCCGGTCGGAGACTGGAAGCAGGCTGTGGATTTTCATTTCAGTAATAAACTGGAACCTTATATGTGGCTAATTATATATTAATTATAAGTATGTATAAATTTATTTTAATTAAAGTAATTTTAAAGAGGATTTTTTAGTATAATTTATAGAAAAAAATATGAAAATTTATGCCCAAAGCAAAAAGAAAAGTGACTCCTTAGATTCAAGATGACGGCTAGGCGTACAATTGAAGTATACAAATTAGTAACTCAGGATGTTAGTGCACAATTAAGGCGAACCTGGGTAGAAAAGGAGTATTGTATTGAGGCGTCGATAGTATTAGCGGTCAATTTATCACACTGAATAGCCTATAGCGTGCAGTGTCCATCCTGAATGATCATAATTTAAAAATAAATAGCATTGTATGATTTAGAACTACAATAACAAAAATTAGTAAAAAGGTAGAAACATATATGGAGTATCGTATGCCCAAAGCAAACTAACAGTGATATTAAATTTAGAAGATGATGGCTAGCTGTAATGTAAAAACGTAACAGTGAATCATTCAGAATGTAAAAGCACAATTAAAACGAAACTTAGTTAGATAGAAGTACCTTCAAAGGGACCTTGCTGTGATAAGCCATAAGCATAACGCACTATTTTCTACGCTGGGCAGGTATCTAGAGAGTATTGAATATGATAGTAAATAACTCAATTCATTTTTAAGATGCAACAACGAATATAAAGTAGTAATGTAGAACCTTGAAAGTGGCTTCCTACGCCTAAGTCAAAGGAACACGACTCCGTAAGTTCACGATGGCGGCTGGATATATAGTTAAGACTTCAATATATTCTAAGCAAGATATATTAGAATAATTAACATGACAATTAGTGAAACAGGAGTGTCATACATAAGACTTCGCTTCCAATTTTCATAGAAATATTGGTTGGTTGGTTAGTTCCTTAGATTAGGGGCTGCGACAACGCGGTCATGCAGCCCCGTGTACTTTGGGTGTATGTGGAATTTGTCTGATAACCTGTGTTAATTGTGATGGCTGTATGAACGTGTGCTATCTGTGATTCAAGTAAGGACTGAAATTTTTAAAGTAGTTTCTACCTTTGCTACCAAAAGCTACCATCCACGACATCTAGTTGCGGACTTGGCTACGCCATCACAGTCAGCATCTGGCGGCGAATGTTGGAACTAATATAGCGTTAACAAATGATCTACCGGTAACCTACAAATTTTGGCTTCACACACATGCAGTTAGTGGAAGGTTCTTTTTCATGCCATAGGCTAAATCTATGACATGGGACTGCTAGGTTTACTTCCCCTCCGAAGGAAGGCATAGGAATATTACACTGAATATAGCGCGCATCCAGCGGCCATCTTGAAATCATAAAATATACAAAACTAATAATAAATTTTAAGACACAATATCTCCAATTAACATTAAATTAGAACCCTACATGGGCTTTATATATCAAAGGCAAAAGAAGACCCCCGTCATATATTCAAGATGAAAGCTGATCATATTACTATAACTACAAAATCACTAACTCAAAACCCAATTGCGTAATAAACACGAAACGTTGTAAGAGGAGAGAAACAGAAAAACAGATAAAGGGATAAAAAACCTCGCTTGCTTTAATAATAACACTAACTCACTGTATATAGCACGTAGTTACCATCTTGAATATACAGTGTATCTTAATTATACCGACAAAAAAATCAGGGACGCTCTGCGTGTTATGTAAAAGACGATGCCGCAATCGGATTGGCGGAGAAAATTTTTCCCTCCGAGAAAATGAGGTTACTTAGTTACTTCCGGGCGCGCGATTCAAATCTACTAACTCGCCGTATTTGCTGAGCTAGAGAGTAAGCCGCTGGCCACCGCTGTGCTTCAGGCAAGGGAAGGGAGTGTGATAGAAGGTGACAGAGATATGCTGGTGGGCATGCGCAATTTTCCTCGATCGCCTCGGCTTGCCGCATGCCCGCTAGCATATCTCTGTCTCCTTATCTCGTACGTTTACAGGCAAGCCGCGTACCCCATACGTGTCGATCAATTACATAGACCTACTCTGCTCTCAAAATACTAGGCAAAGAATCACCACCGTCAATCCACTGGCTTAAAGTGCTCAATATATTCTAAATTATGAAATTATGCTGTGTATTTCAGAATAAGGTGTCCGGCGGCGTAGCCATGCTCGTTGAATCGTGCACCACGGCCGCGCGGGCAACTGCAGGAAGTCTGGTGATCATAGGTTCAAATACCGGCTCCGACAGTGGTTCTCTTCCGGTTTTTTTTTCACACTCCCTTACGGAAAATGCTTGGATAGTACCTTATATTCAAGTTCCGAGTCACCAACCCCGTCCCTGTCCGTAATAAAGTCACACACAGTAAATACAGGTATCAGACAGTTGCTGATGTTTGTGGAATATGTCTGATAACCTGAGTTATTGTGATGGCTGTATTAGTGTGCGTAGTTATAATTCAGATAATGATTGGGAAGGAGGCGGCCTTGGCCTTAATTAGGAACCATTCCCGCATTCGTCCGGAAGAGAAGAGGTAAACCACGGAAAAGGACTTCCAACTGAGATGGGAATCGAACCAACCTCTTCTCAGTTTTGCCTCATAAGGTTGAGTGTACCCCAATCCAGCCCTCAGATCAGGATTACATTGCTTGAGAGAGCCGAGAATTGAACCCGGACTTCCGGGGTGACAGCCAAGAGTGCTAGCCAATACGCAACGAGGCGGACAGGTATCAGACAAATTCACCACATATCCAACTACATGGGGTTGATGACCAAGATGTCCCAAGCCCCTAAAATGAAATAATAATCAGAAGAAAATAGGTAACCTTTAGGACTGGATTCCATTGCCTTATTGCAAAGGAAGTTGATTGCTTCATTTATTAATTTTGTTTCCAAGTAACGTAACTGCTGCCACCCAATCTACTTCCCTGTTTGTGTCTGTTCAAGCCCGTAGTGTACAGTGTCTCGCCTCTCTACTTAGTTTATAAACCTGAGAGAAATATATTTCAATAAGTTTGCTCTTTTTGTAATGGTGAGAGCACGAGAGACTTGAAAGGCGACTTCCCTAGAAGTTGACAGGTTTCTTCACTTTTTGTAGCATCGTGTGTAAAGGTGCTGTTAAAGCTTTTATAGACGAGAAAATGTGTGGCAACTTGCCTTTTACCCTTGTGTTTCTCTTTCTGCCTCGCCTTCACACTTTGATATTCCATACATTTTCTCACTGTTAAATCTTCATGTAAGGAGCGAGAAATTTCCAGGACATTTGGTCTCTTGACACACACTACTGATGCTACACATAGACAGTGATCATAGCACATGGATGTGAATCAAGCATCGGCCACACTTCCTTTCTTCAAGTTAATGTGTTGGTTAAGCCCACAGAGGCTCAAGATTCTATTTTGGAGCTTAATTACATCGTGGTCATGTAGCCCTGTGTATTCTGTGTGTGTGTGATAACCTGAGTAATTGTGTACTGTAGGTTCTACTATTGTGTGTATTTGTAAATTGGAGAAGTATAGAAAAAGAGGTGGCCATGGCCTTAAGTTAGTAACCATCCCAGCATTTCCTGGAATAGATGTGGCGAAACCTCGGAAAACTACTTCCAGGATGGCTGAGGTGGAAATCGAACCCACCTCTTCTCAGTTTTGCCTCACGAGGCTGCGTTGACCCCGTTGCAGCCCTAACAACACAACTGAAATTTCTTGGTGGAGCCGGGAATCAAATCCGGACCTCCGGGGCGACTGTTAAGAACGTTAACGAATACGCCACAAGGTCGTCCATGGAATACGGATGTGAGTCACACGTCCTTTCTTCAAGTTATTGTCTTGGTTAATCCCTCTGATGTTCAAGACTAGCGTTGTTGTTGTAGTTGATTCCTTTTGAGGGCTTTGCGACATCGTGGTCATGAAGCCTCGTGTACTTGGGTGTGTGTGGAATTTTTCGCATGACCTGTATTATTGTGATGGCTGTATTAGTGTGTGTATTTGTAATTCTGGTGAGGATTGGAAAGGAGGCGGCCGTCGCCTTAAAGTTAGGGAACATCCCGGCATTTCCCTTTAGTAGATGTGGGAATCCACGAAAATCCACTTCCAGGATGGCTGAAGTAGGAATCGAAGTTTTACTTCACGAGGCAGAGTGTAGCCCGTTCCAGCTCTCAGACCAGAATTAAATATCTCGGCAGAGCTGAGAATCAAACCCAGGTCTCCACGGTGACAGCCAAGAATTAGTTCCATTTGCTGCAGAGGACAGATTATCCGCGTCATTCCTGATCATAAGATGTTTGCTCAGTGAAGATATCTCGTATCACATATGGTGACTAATGGAATATTGAAATTGCTGCTCAGACCATCTGATTCGTAGCACAGCAACTGATCTACTTTATTGAGAATCCTGGCTGTGCTAATTTGGGTTTGAGGGCTCGAAAGCCTCGTGAGTGCCTCTGCGTAAAGGTGAGTTAAATACCCACTTGAATCATCTATTTCATTTAAATGATGCTCAATATAATGTCTGCGCTGCCTTTTTCAAAATCCTAATACCAATTCTTCGTCTTCCGATTCGGCCATCAAAGGGCCACGTCATTTCAACGTAATTTCGCATTAGTTCTCGATGCTGTTGTTTCCTTTCCTCTGTCCACTTCTTGCCCGTTGGAAGCTTAGGCTCTTCTTGGAAACATCGGTGTGCTGTTAGTTTTAGATTAAAGGGGGCACGTTCCCAGATATCGTTGCTTGTAATTCCCACTTCTTGCAAATCCTTGTCCACCTCAGTGAACCAAGCTCCCCTGGTTTTCTTTTTGGGGAAGTAGGTGAAAATTCTATTTGTCAATCGTGCTGGGTTCATTTTGTGATAGCCTATAATTATTATTCATATGTTCACCATGTCATTGGGCACAATTCACTAT
Organism: Meconema thalassinum; assembly: GCA_946902985.2. Lineage (NCBI taxonomy): Eukaryota > Metazoa > Arthropoda > Insecta > Orthoptera > Tettigoniidae > Meconema > Meconema thalassinum. The sequence continues at coordinate 230,328,101 of OX336391.1, read as the reverse complement.
TTCATCGATATTAGTTGCAAGATGGAGTGGAGTTCTCTGTGTTGGTAGGTTGAGGAGCAGATGAACTATGGAACATGTCTTTAAAATTACTACTTTCTGTATACTGGTTTAATGAGGTTGGCCTTCAAGGACTTCGGCATGATCCCTTTGGAAGAGATTATCATAGGCAATACAGTGTCAAATTCCCGTCGCCACATCTGTCGGATCTCTTCAGCCAGAGGAATGTATTTCGTTACTTTCTCAGCATAATGTGTTGGATATTTGCGAGTTAGGGACTGCGATGTCTATTAGAAGAGTTTTCTTCTGCACTTTATCAATAAGAATAATGTCTGGTCTGTTTGCTGACAACGGTCTATCTGTGATCTGATCTGTGATCTGACCTGTACCAGAGTAGCTTGTGTGAATCGTTGTCCAGAACAGCATCAGGAATATATGGATAATAAGGCAGAATATTATTACTTAAGGAGTGCTTCTTTGCCATGTTCCGGTGGATTATCTTGGCTACTTGGTCATGCTTCTTAAAGTAGTTCGTAGATGAAATTGTTGTACTGCCCACTATGATATGCTGGATGGTCTCCGATTCGCGATGGCATCTCCTACAGTACATTTGTCATCTGGCATGTCTGTCTTAATGATGTATTTTAGGTAGTTCATTGTTATTATTATTATTATTATTATTTATTTATGAGAGCAGTAGCTACGCTCGATAACGCACAGCGCAAGGCCATTGGACCAAGCTCTCTGTGGACTCGGTAGACGTGGGTTCGAGCCACACCATCGTCCTTCCTTAAAATTATTTTCCGTGGTTTCCCATTTTTAACTCCAGGCATATGCGGAGACGGTACCATCCGACAGGCCACGGCCACTTCCTTCCACAACCTTGCCCAGTTTAATTCATTTTATTTCTTACAAGCTGTACCCGGCATGCGTTGCAATGCCAATCAAGGAAAGTGTTGGCGTTGTAATATTGTTTCTTGAAGTGCTTTTGGATACACAATATTTTGTTCAATTTCCGTTAACTGCCTCTAAGCTATCATAAATGGATTTACTAACTTAGAAGCATTCATGGTAGCGTGCACAACAACTCACCAAAGTTTCATCACAATCGGATGAATGGTATAGGAACGAAGATGGAACTTTGTTGAAACGCTTCGCGCGTCGTCGCTCATTCGTTGCATCTACTCGTGCGCTACCTATTGTAAAATGGAATTGCTAAGTCGAAAACCTTCCCTGTCGTGTACACAACAACTCATCAAAGTTTCAACGCAATCGAATGAATGGCATATGAACACATACGGGATTTTGTTTAAACGATTCGCGCGCCGTCATTCATTTATTTAATCAACTCGTGCACTACCTATTATACAATGGACTTACTAAATGATCAACGTTCCCTGCAGTGTACACAATAACTCACTCAGGTTTTATCACAATCGGATGTATGGTATATGAACGCATACGGGATTTTATTTATACGATTCGCTCGCCGTCACTCATTTGTTGAAACTACCCCTGCGCTACCTATTGTAAATTGGATTTACTAAGCCAGAAACCCTCCTTGAAGTGTACTCAACATCTCACCCAATATCCATCGCTATCGGACGAATGGTATTTTATGAACGTATACGGGACTTGATTGAAACGCTTCGCGCGTCGTCATTCATTTTTGCATCTACTCGTGCGCTACCTATTGTAAAATGGTTTTACTTAGCTAGAAACATTCCTTGGAGTGTACTCAACATCTCACCCAATTTTCATCGCTATCGGACGAATAGTATATGCATGCATACAGGACTTTGTTGAACGATTCGCACGTCGTTGCTCATTTGTTGTATCTACTCGTGCGCTACCTATTGTAAAGTGGATTTACTAAGCTTAATCCTACCTTGGAGTGTTCTCAATATCTCACCCAAGTGTCATCGCTATCGGACGAATGGTATATGAACGCCTACCGGACCCTTTTGAAACGCTTCGCGCGTCGTCGCTCATTTGTTAAATCTACTCGTGCGCTACCTATTGTAAAATGGATTTACTAAGCCAGAAGCCTTCCTTGGAGTGTACTCAACATCTCATCCAAATTTCATCGCAATCGGATGAATGGTATATGAACGTATACGGGACTTATTTAAAACGCTTCACGCTTCGTCACTCATTTGTTGAATCTACTCGTGCGCTACCTATTGTAAAGTGGACTTACTAAGCCAGAATTCTTACTTGGAGTGTGCTGAATGACTCTCCCAAGTTTCATCGCTATTGGACGAATGGTATATGAACGCATACGGGACCTTGTTGAAACGCTTCGCGCGTCGTTGCTCATTTGTTGTATCTATTCGTGCGATACCTATTGTAAAGTGGATTTACTAAGCCAGAATCCTTCCTTGGAGTGTACTCAACATCTCTCCCAAGTTTCATCGCAATCGGATGAATGGTATATGACTTTTTTAAAACGCTTCGCGCGTCGTCACCCATTTGTTGAATCTACTCGTGCGCTGCCTATTGTAAAGTGGATTTACTAGGCCAGAATTCTTCCCTGGAGTATGCTCAATATCTCACCCAAGTTTCATCGCTATCGGACGAATGGTATATGAACGCATACGGGAGTTTGTTGAAAAGCTTCGCGCGTCGTCGCTCATTTGTTGAATCTACTCGTGCGCTACCTGTTGTAAAATGGATTTACTAAGCCAGAAACCTTCCTTGGAGTGTACTCAACATCTCACCCAAGTTTCATCGCAATCGGATGAATGGTATATGAACGCATAGGAGACAAACACACCCACAGACAGACAGACAAACTATCACGGAGCATTGATTTTTATATATATAGATTATCTCCATTAATGATTTTGCGTCAGGATGTGCATCCGGTAATAAAAACCATCCGCCACATAAACTTCTATCGCATCTCATCCCCGAACCCGTTAGAAACGGGAATGATTAGGGATGGACATATTATTAATATTATTATAGGCACGGACACAGATATCACAATAACAGTCGTTATCAGACATATTTCGGAAACAGCCAAGTACAAGGGCAATTGATCACGAAGTCTTTCCATTTAAATGAACTTATTTATTTATGTGTGTATGGATTTATTTAGTTATTTAGTTATTTAGTTATTTAGTTATTTAGTTATTTAGTTATTTAGTTATTTAGTTATTTAGTTAGTTAGTTAGTTAGTTATTTAGTTATTTAGTTATATATTTATTTATTTATTTATTTATTTAATTAGTTATTTAGTTATGTAGTTATTTAGTTATTTAGGTATTTAGTTATTTAGTTATTTAGTTATTTAGTTATTTAGTTATTTAATTATTTATTTATACATTTAGTTAGTTAGGTTTTTAGTTATTTATTTAATTAGTTATTTAGTTATGTAGTTATTTATTTAGTTAGTTATTTAGTTATTTAGTTATTTAGTTATTTAGTTATTTAGTTATATATTTAATTATTTATTTATTTATTTAATTAGTTATTTAGTTATGTAGTTATTTAGTTATTTAGGTATTTAGTTATTTAGTTATTTAGTTATTTAGTTATTTAGTTATTTATTTATATATTTAGTTAGTTAGGTTTTTAGTTATTTATTTAATTAGTTATTTAGTTATGTAGTTATTTATTTAGTTAGTTATTTGGTTATTTAGTTATTTAGTTATTTAGTTATGTAGTTATTTATTTAGTTAGTTATTTAGTTATTTAGTTATTTAGTTATATATTTATTTATTTAGTTATTTATTTATTTAGTTAGTTAGTTATTTAGTTATATATTTATTTAGTTAGTTAGTTATTTAGTAATTCATTTATTTATTTATTTATTTATTTATTTATTTATTTATTTATTTACTTATTTATTTATTTATTTAGTTATGTAGTTATTTAGTTATGTAGTTATTTAGTTAGTTGTTTAGTTATTTAGTTATTTAGTTATTTAGTTATTTAGTTAGTTATTTAGTTATTTAGTTATTTAGTTATTTAGTTATTTAGTTATTTAGTTATTTATTTAGTTATTTAGTTATTTATTTATTTAGTTAGTTAGTTATTTAGTTATATATTTATTTAGTTAGTTAGTTATTTAGTAATTCATTTATTTAGTTATTTATTTATTTATTTATTTATTTATTTATTTATTTATTTATTTATTTATTTATTTATTTATTTATTTATTTATTTATTTAGTTATGTAGTGATTAAAGTTGAAGAAACTGAAGAAAAGTCAAAAGCCAAAAAGGTGGGCAATAGACAGACTGAAAGAGAAGGATGTAAACGAAAGATTCAAGAAGAGTATAAAGGAAGGACTAATGAAAAACCCTAAACAAACTTTAATTGCAGACGAATGGGCACTTTTGAAGAATGAAATAACAAAATCCGCAGAAGAAAACATTGGTAGGAAAGAAAGAATAGGTAGAAAACCGTGGATCACTCAGGATATACTAGAATTGATGGATGAAAGGCGGAAACACAAGAATGTAAGAGATGAAAAGGGGAAAGCAGAATACAGACGTCTGAGAAATGAGGTTAACAAGAAGTGCAAGGAAGCAAAAGAAGAATGGTTGAAAGAGAAATGTGCAGGTATAGAAAATTGTCTGAAATTAGGAAAAGTAGACACAGCTTATCGAAGGATTAAGAATACTTTTGGGGAAAAGAAGACTAAGTGCTGTAATATTAAGGACAAAAATGGAAAGCCTCTAACAGATAGGGAAGAAAAGGTTGAGAGATGGAAAGCTTACATAGAGAGTTTGTATAAGGGAAAGGAGATTGAGAATCATGTAATGGAAAGGGAGGAGGAAATTGATGAGGATGCGAAAGGAGATTTAATATTGAGATCAGAATTTGATAGAGCTTTGGAAGACTTAAGCAGGAACAAAGCACCAGGCATAGATGATATACCGATTGAGTTGCTACGCTGCATAGGAGAGGAAGGTCTGATCAGGTTATTTCTCTTGGTGTGTAGGATTTATGAGACGGGTGAGGTACCCCCTGATTTCAAGAAGAATGTAATCATCCCTATACCAAAGAAAGTGGGAGCTGACAGATGTGAAGATTACCGTACAATCAGCTTGATTACTCATGCTTCAAAGATCCTGTCTAGAATAATTTACAAGAGGATTGAAAGCCAGATAGAAACGGAGTTGGGCGAAGACCAATTTGGTTTCAGGAGAAATGTAGGAACAAGGGAAGCTGTACTAAGTCTTAGGCTGATTTTGGAAGGTAGAATAAGGAAAGATAAGAGAACGTTCATGGCTTTTGTAGACTTAGAAAAGGCTTTTGATAACGTTGATTGGACTAAATTGTTTGACATTTTGAAATCCATTGGAATAAAGTACAGGGATAGGAGGGTGATATACAATCTATACAGAAACCAGACAGCAGTCATTCGAGTTGAAGGACATGAGAGAGAAGCTGGTATTCAGAAAGGTGTAAGGCAAGGCTGCAACTTATCACCCATACTTTTCAATCTTTACATTGAACAAGCAATGAAGGAAATTAGAGAAAAATGTAAAGTGGGAGTGAAGATTCATGGAGAAATAATTTCAACTCTGAGATTTGCTGATGACATCGTCATCTTGGCCGACAAGCCTGAGGATTTGAATGAGTTTTTGAATGGTATGGACTCAGTCTTACGGAAAGAATTCATGATGAAAATTAATAAATGTAAAACAAAAATACTGGAATGCAGCCGAAATAAATCAGAAACCTCTATGGAGATCAAATTGACAGGTGAAAAGCTGAAGGAAGTAGGAGACTTCTGTTACTTAGGAAGCAGAATAACCAGTGATGGACGAAGCAAAGAGGATATAAAAAGTAGGTTGGCTCAGGCAAAGAAAGCATTTCTACAAAAAAGGAATCTGCTGACATCGAATATAGATTTAGGTATTAGGAAGTCATTTTTGAAAGCCTTCGTCTGGAGTGTGGCGCTCTATGGAAGTGAAACTTGGACTATTGGTGCAGCAGAAAAGAGGAGAATTGAAGCATTTGAAATGTGGTGTTACAGGAGAATGATGAAGATCAGATGGGTAGATAGGGTTACAAACGAAGAGGTATTAAGACGAGTGGGAGAGGAGAGATGTTTCTGGCGACTGCTAATGAAGAGACGAGATAGGTTGGTAGGACACATACTAAGACATCCAGGAATAGCAAGCTTAGTTATGGAAGGAAGGGTCGAGGACAAGAACTGTAGGGGTAGACCAAGGTTAGAATATGTTAAACAGATTGCCTTGGATGTAGGGTGTGGTAGCTATGTAGAGATGAAACGTTTAGCTCAGGACAGGGAGGCATGGAGAGCTGCATCAAACCAGTCAAAAGGCTGAAGACTCAAACAACAACAACAGTTATGTAGTTATTTATTTAGTTAGTTAGTTAGTTAGTTATTTAGTTATTTTTAAAATTCTCATCCATTCCCTTGTGTGTAAGGAATTAAATGCAATTCTCGATGTGGATTATCATTAGCTTATCAGATATTTAGCAATGTGTGTTACGGAGTGACATATTGTAGACGTCATATATGACAGCCACAATGTAGCAGTGATATAAGAGAAATAGTGAGGGACATTGATTAATCAATGTGTGAGAGAGAGTAAAGAACTCGAAGTTTGAGAGAACAAGCATGTCCATTGTTTATAATTTTAATCTGCTGTTGGGCGGGGATGAGTGCGTTTTTGCATGTCATGTACTTAACGTCCATTAAGTTGAGCCCTGGCTTCCATAAGTCACAACTGTGGTTCAAATAACCCATATTGATGGATGTGTCTGTCACATGGCTAGTCGTTTGAAATCAACAGTCAGGGGAGGTTAGGGTTGGCCGCATTACTGCGCCTAATCAGCTGGAAGCGAGGGAACAGGAGAAAAACTACTGTGGCCGCGGTCGAACAAACAAGAACCGCAACCCCGCATACGTTACAGGGGCAGGCGGGTGGGGATATGATGCACACTGTCTGACAGTCATTAACTTTAAACGCTGCAACTAATATGTTCCTCCTACGCGCGGGTTGTGTGTCCCCACCTGTATATCTCCATATGTACAATGATTGTGGGCTACACCCCGGTGATAAAGGTTAGAATAGTTCACAGGAAGTTTATTAAAATATACAGTGGTTACTTTAATAAGGTTCTCAAAATTCCATGTCCCTTTAATCATTTTAAATGATTATGTCGACTTCGCTGGGGTCTGGCGTTACGTTACGGTGACGGGACGAAATGTACCGAGAATGCACTGAGGTGTGTGACGTCATAGTACTGCTTGAGCTTCCCCCTTTCCCCGCGCGTCCCGGGGAGCGTGACGTCATCCAGCCAGCTACCTCCTTTGACCTTGGTGTGCACTTGTTTTTTTTCTTTTTTAATTTATTTTTTTATTTATTTTGCTTTTTTTGTTTTTTGTTTATTTTGTTTTTTGCTAACGGAGTTCACGCAGCATTTGCAGCATTTAAAATGATATAAAGTCTAGTCCTTCAGACTAACTATCAGTGTTTTTAGCCTATTTTCAATTTTGAAAAAAATGGCTTATGAGATCACCTTTTGTCGGTGTGTGTGTGCGTGTGTGTGTGTGTGTGTGTGTGATGAGTGTGTGTGTCCCTAATGAAATCTAAACGGCTGGAGCGATTTCAATGAAACTCGGTAAGTTCATAGCGCTATTCCCGGCGACCTCGACCGTGCCCTTCAAATTTTGTTACGTCTCACCAATCCAACATGGCGGCTGTGCGAAATATTTCATTAGCATTCAATATATCCGAAACTATTACCGATATCGCCCTGAAATTGTGTACGGTGATAAAGGGCACTACTAGAAGTTCACCTATGAGACTTTCAAAAACCTGGTGACCACAAAACCAACATGGCGGCCAAGCGAAATTGAGACTTTTAAATAGACTTTTCTCGCGATTTAACTATCGAAACGTAATGAAACTTGGTACAGCAATTGTTTATACACATTGTAATGCATTGAAGTTTAATTTAGTTCAATTGATTACATAACCTTAAAATGGCGGCTGTGCGAAATATTTCACTGACATTCTATATCTCCGAAACTATTACAGATATCTCCCTGCAATTTTGTACGGGGATAAAGGGTACTGATACAAGTTTACCTATGTATATTTCATAAACCTGTAAAGTACAAAACGAACATGGCGACCAAGCGAATTTGAAATATTTTAATAGACTTTTCTCGTGATTTAACTCTCTGAGCGCCGTGAAATGTGGTACAGTAAATGATTTTGCAGTTTGTAATGCACTGCCATCTAACTTAATTCAATTGTTTACATAACCTCAAGATGGCGGCTGTGCGAAATTTTAAAATTAAGTTTTTTATTTCTTGTGTCGTAATCATGCGATCGAAGTGAAAGTTTGAATAATGAACCTAGGCAATAATTGTCCTTGAATGGTACATAACTCTATAGCCTATACATATAACAATCCTAAATGGCGAGCTTCCGAAATATTTAGACGGTTCTCAATATCTATGAATCTTTTACAGCAACCAAACTGAATTTTTTAAATGTTCATAGAGACTATGAACATATGTTCACCTATAGGACTTTCAGTAACCTGGTGAGCACAAATCGAACATGGCGGCGACGCGAAGTATAAATATTTAAATGGACGTTTCTCGCGAATTAACTATCCGCGTGCCGTGAAACGTTGCACGTTAAATGCTTATACAAATGTTGATCCACTGGCATCTAATTTATTTCAATTGTTTGCATAATCACAAGATGGCTGCTGTGCGTAATTTTAAAATCTCGTTTTTACTTCTTGTGTTCTAATCATGCGATTGAAGTTTGAATATCACACGTACACAATAATCTTAATGTAATAGTACAAAAATAAAAATCCAACCTGGCGACCATCTGAAATATTTAGACGGTTCTCAATATCTACGAATCTGTTACAGCAATTAAACTGAAATTTTGTATGTTGATAGAGGCAATTAACATGATCAGGATATATGCAAATAGGCTGTATAGTTCTTCACGGAACTACTTGTTTTTATGTACATACAGCTGCATTTTGTTTTATTCAAAGGTATACCTTATGCCGGTACCATTGACTGCTGTTCGTTATTGAATAGCGTTAATTACACATACCATTAGCCATATTATTTGATTGCTCATCATTAATTAATAATAGGCTTCAATTGATAGCGGATTATTATTATTACTCTCCAGCATTAATTATTTAACTCTTATAGGCTCAGCGCGTGCGGTATTTGTGAAAACACTCATCGCGCCGATCTGTCGGCTTGATATTAGGTTGGCTAGAGCAGGCGCTGGGATAAGTTTCACCCAGATATTTACTAGGTTATGCAGTTGGTATTACTTGTATTTAAAGCCCACGGAACGTTTACTAGCCTCCAAGTACATTGCCACCTCCAATACCTGATCGTTTAATTTATTTGGCAACTAGAAACCACTTATCCTCGGTGGGCGACAGATGTCCTCCATGCGACCAGTGGTGCAACGTTTCTTAATTGTCTTTATTCCTTTTCGTTTCGAAGCCGTTATAATTCTCAAAACAATCTTCCCTAACCTCTTCAGTAATTCATGTTCTTAGACTATTTCTTTGCTTTTGATCCGTAGGTGATGTTAGCATTTTATTGTTACTATGCGCGAACGCCGGGTGAGTTAGCCGTGATCGTTACGGCATGGCTGCTGGCAGTCGCTCACATCCAGGAGGCGAGGGGGTTCGAATCCCCCCCGCCGGCAACCTTGAAGATGGTCTTCTGTGGTTTCCCATCTTCCTCCCAGGCCCTAATTATAGGCCACAGCCGCTACCTTCCAACTCCTCGTCCTTACATTCTAACTTTCCTCCCCAGACAACATTCCACACGCGACGGTCCTTGTAGCTCACCCATTGGGTGTCCGCCTAGAAGAAGCTACAAACTGGCGAGCCGAACATGTCCTCGGACACTCCCGGCACTAAGAGCCATGCGCTTAAAAAAATGCCCGATCCTAAAAATATAACAGAATTGCAACTACTTTGGATTCCTCAGTGATAACTGATTGTCTAAATGAAGATGAAGATGAGGAAGAGGTTTCATTTGAAGAAAGTGACGGTAGGGAGGAAGATGTAGTTATTGCACAACAAATGCGTCTGTGTGGAGCACCTAAAAGAAATCCGTGTACATTTCGTAACAGAGTAACCATCACTTGCGTACTATTATTGACGGCTGAATCAGATTCCGATCATATTGTTGCTGTAGACTCCCAGATGTCAGCAAGACATCCAAACCTCGATAGAACAATATTCATGGGACACTGAAAATGATATTGTTGTAGCAGGGTTATTGTTATAATATGGTTTTGTTGATAGTGACTACTACAGTACTGTACCTTGTAGGTCAGTATATGCAGTGCTATTTTAGCCTACTTTCGATTTTTGCAAAAAATGAAAGTAGACTTATGAGATCAACACAGGGCCAAAAAAAATGTGTGTGTGTGTGTGGGTGTGTGAGAGAGAGAGAGAGAGAGAGAGAAAGAGTGAGTGTGTGTACTCTGAATGTCTGTGCTCCCCCCCCCCCCCACCCTATCAATTCGAACACGGTGAATCGGAATTGAACGAAATTTGGTACAGAGGTAACACTGGCAAAGGGCACCTCAGAGTCATGTTTTATATCTCCGCCACCTTGACGGAAACGTAATAACGGCCACCCAAATGTTCAAAACTTAAATCAAATTACGACCAACCTATTCATCTGATCTCTACCAAATTTTGTAACATTATACTTTTATGTATGAAAAATCTTTTGACCAAACTACGAGGTCATCTGCGCATTAATTTGCGGATGGTGGCCATATTTGTGTGCAAATCGTTTCCCCCTATCTATTCAAACACGGTAAAAACGAATAGAACGAAATTTGGTACAGAGGTAGCACTAGCCAAGGGCACCTCAGTGTCATGTTGTATATCGCCACCATCTTGACGGAAACGTAATGGTGGCCACCGAAATGTTCAAAGCTTAAATCAAATTACGACCAACCTATTGACCTGATCTCCACCAAATTTTATAACATTATACCTTTATGTAAGAAGAATCTTTTGACCGAACTAAGAGCTCATCTGCGCAATAATTTGGGGATGGCGGCCATGTTTGTATGCAAATCAATTCCCCCATTTTATTCAAACACGGTGTAACCGAATTGAACAAAATATGGTACAGAGGTAGCACTAGTAAAGGGCACCTCAGTGTCATGTATTATATCGGCGCCATCTTGACGGAAACATAATGTCGGCCACACAAATGTTAAAAGCTTAAATAATATTACAACCAACCTAATCATCTGATTTCCACCAAATTTTGCAACATTATACCTGTATGTATGAAGAATCTTCTGACCAAACTACGAGGTCATCTGCCCAATAATTTGCGGGTGGCGGCCATGTATGTGTGACAATCAATTCCCCCTATCTATTCAAACACGGTGAAACCGAATTGAACGATGGTAGCACTAGTAAAGGGCACCTCAGTGTCATGTTTTATATCGCCGCCATCTTGACTGAAACGTAATGGCGGCCACCCAAATGCTAAAAGCTTAAATCAAATTCCGACCAACCTAATCATTTGATCTCTACCAAATTTTACAATAACATAACTTTTTGTGGGAAGCATCCTTTGACTGAACTTCAAGGTCATCAGCCCAATAGTTTGCAGATAGCGGCCATGTATGTGTGCAAATCGATTCATCATATCAATTCAAACACGGTGAAACCGAATTGAATGACATTTTGTACAGAGGTAGCACTAGCAAAGGGCACCTCATATTCATGTTTAATATCCGTATAACACGTATTTCAACAAGCTACTTCAACCAACATTCAATTATACTCCTTGAAGAGGACAAAGAGTTATAATAATACCCATGCATTTAGGAGAAAGTAGGCTATATGTTCTTTACTGAACATCTTGTTTTTCTGATGAGAAATAATAGAAAAATGAAAAAAATACAAAATTAATCTGGTAGAGTACTGTACTGTACTATAAGGTGCGTTCAAAAAGTAACGAGCCGGAGGCTGAAATGCGCAAACCGGTGACCACATCGGGTAATCGTGGCGTGTATAACGAGGTGTGGTTCCGACCAGAGCGTGGAAGGTCACAGCCCGTCGCTAGAGGGCACGCGTGCACGTCACGTGAAGATACAATGCGAGCAGCAGCATGCATCAATCGTCCAACGCTGCCAGTCGCATTGCAAACAGTGACATGGAGGCGTCAACCGAAGAGCAAAGAGGTGTTGTTCGGTTTCTGACAGCGGAAGGAGTTGGGGGAACGGACATTCATCGCCGAATGTCACAAGTGTACGGCAAACACTGCATGTCCCTTGCAAGAGTCAAGGCGTGGCACAAGCGCTTCAGGGAAGGACGGGTGTCTGTAGCCGATGATGCCCGGTCTGGGGCACCCCCCTGCATTACCGATGACAACGTCCAGCTGGCTGATGCACCAATTACCCAGGACCGCCGAGTGACAGTGAACGCCATAGCCGCCGTGGTCGCTCCACGGCAATTCACGACCTCATATGGCCAACACAGTCGCGGTACTCCTGCAAAAATTCAAATGGGAGGTTCTCGGCCACCCTCCATGCAGTCCAGACCTCTTTCCCTGTGATTACGCCATGTTTGGTCCCTTGAAAAGGCTCTGCGGGGCCAACGATTCACCTCGGACGCCGACGTCCAGCTGTACGTGCGGAACTGGTTCATATCGCAGCCCAGGAAATTTTATGAGACAGCCATTCACAGCCTCGTGTCACAGTGGGACAAGTGCCTCAACAGCCAGGGCCAATACTTCTAACATACAGGTACTGGTTTCTGTAATTATGCCTCCGGCTCGTTATTTTTTGAACGCACCTTATATATGTACTCTTCATGCATAGTCATAAAATTATGGCTGAAGGTACTGAATCAGCTTATAAATTAAGGAAAGGCAAAATAAAATGTACTGTAAGTACTCAAGCTTCTTACATTTTTTAAGCATCGGGGATTTGTTGATCATCCGATCTCCAATGGTGTCAACTTATGTGTCCCTGACTCGTTGCCGCAGAGAAGAACCGTTCGGCGTACTTAAAATTATAACAGATTGCAAAAATCACGGAAAGTAACTGTGTATCACCCCAACACAACACTTCTGACTGCAAATCAAGCTCAATAATGTAGGCTACAGACTAAAACATTTAACACTGGTTCAAACACAAGAGCTGTATGACTCTTTCTACTTTGCCGCCTAGCAGAGCTCGCCCGACCCTCTACCATATTCGCTACCTGCTTACCGTTAGCGCAGTATGTAGCGAAGCTTCTGAAAATACAGCGCTGAAGGTCGATAGGTTTAACATACAATACGCACCATTATGGTCACATTCTTAGAAGAAAAAATAGTATGATCCCCGAAACTTTGTTTTCGTTATAGCAGGGGGTTACAAAAATTACTTAATCGTAGTAATGAGGGATAATTAACATAGTAAATATAGGAAATCAGCCGGGACCATATAAAATTATCGCTGTGCCCGGCTTTATTGTTGTATCGGTAATCGTTGTACGGATGTTTGACTGTATAACAACATTACCTTTAGGATTTTGGTTTACAATTTACTCAATAGATAGACATACTAAGCGCACGGAACAAATGAAATAAGCCCACCGTGTTGTTTACTGCATGAAGAGTTTCTTTTAATTTTTAGTGTTCGAGTCTCGTCTTCTCTCAACTTCAAAATATGTGCTTCCTTTGTCAGGCTATATTGTTTCCATTTTCATATTACTTCATGCTTTATTATATTTTGTTTACTTTTTGTGTGTGTTTTAAATGTAGTGGAGTTCTTTACTTCGTTTTATTATTAGGGGTTCATGGCGCGAGTTAGGTCTAATTTATAGAATGGCTGAGCTGAGTTCTAGACTAAATAATTCCCAAGTCTTGGAAGAAATCTTTGACGATGACAATGTCTTTCTAGCCGACAGTGATTCTAATTTCATGGAAAGTGATGATAGTGCACATGTAATAACCCAAAATACAACTGATAACATATCTGACAGCGCGGATGCCAAGGATGATTATGTCACCAAAAAATCCTCTCCCCCTCCTATTACAATATCGTCAATTATCTGGTTCAGACTGACTGGTCAAGAAGAACACTGATGGGACGTTAACGTTTTTAGCCTACTTTTCACATTTTGCAAAAATGAGGAAAAAGTAGACTTATGAGATCGGGCAAATGTGTGTCTGTCTGTCTGTCTGTCTGTCTGTCTGGCTGGCTGGCTGTCCTTCTGTCTGTCTGTCTGGCTGTGTGTGTGTCCCCCCCCCCCCTATCAACTCCTAAACGGCTGCAGCAATCGAAACAAAATTTGGTAGGAGTAAAGATCTATACCTGAATATCTCACGGCCATATTTGAAAATGATGTCAGTGCTACCAACTGCTAAAAAATCGCAATTAAAATTTGAGCTCCATGTTGGATATCTTGGAAAGTATGAATGGGAGCTATTTCAAATTGGCACACGTACAGATCATAATATTTCAGTTTAATTTCCAGGAGGCCAATCATGGCAGTGTTGCCAAAATGATTATAAGCCTCCTGATAGGTCCAATTTTTAAATGCATATAACTTCTACACTATCAAGCGGAATTCAACCAAATTTCGTATGTTGTATGTGTACATCACCAGATATGACTGAGCGTATTCTTAAGACCTACCAGGGCTGCCAACTGTTAATAAATGCTCCTAATTTATTTTATCCAAATACCAATATATCAGAAAGTATGCAAGCCGACAGCTTTAAACTATGCACACGTATAGTACCTGACATTGTATATTAATTTGGAGTAACTTTTATACGTCAGTGCTACCAACATGATTCTAAGCCTGCTGACAGGTCCAACTTTAAATACATGTAACTTCCATACTATCATTTGGATTTCAACCAAATTTCGTACGTGTTATGTGTACCATAACAGATATGACTATGCGTATTCTAAGGAGCAACCAGGGCTGCCAACTGTTAATATGTGCTGTCCCTATTTTTGTTACCCTAATATCAATATATCAGAAAGTATGCAAGCCAATAGCTCTAAAATTTGCACACGTATAGTACCTGGCATTCTAGACGAATTTGGAGTAACTAATATACGTCAGTGCTGCCAACATGATTCTAAGCCTGCTGATAGGTCCAATTTTAAAATGCATGTAACTTCTATACTAACTAATGGATTTCATTCAAAATTGGCACAACAATAGATCATATTATTTCAGATTATTTCTGACCAATACATGCATGACATTGTTGCCAACATGATTTTACGCGCGCTGTTAGATCCAATGTTTAACTGCATGTAACGTCCATGCTATCCAGTGGACTTCAACCAAATTTTGTATTTAGTACCGTAAGAGACGGAACTAAGAATATATTCAGTCATCAGGGCTGCCAACTGTAGTGCTCTATTAGGATACATTATGCCAGGTATACAGTATTTCGAACTAATTGGAAATTTCGATATTAGCAACTTAATTTCGTCATTATTCTAGATAGGTTCATATTCTGTAGAATAATCATTGGCATGAAAAGTAGGCTGTATAGTTCTTCACGGAACTTCTTGTTAATAGTTGAGAAAGGATTTTAATGCTTTTCATTTTATCACCTTAAATTATCTAGTTGACTTCGTCGTTGCGTTACGGTGACGTCACGAAATGTACCGAGAATGCACTGAGGTGTGTGACGTCATAGTACCGCTTGGTGCATGTGTACTGAGTTCACTGGTGAGCTCTGGCGTTACGAGACGGCAACGACACGGCGAGCGTGACGTCATCCAGCCAGCTCCCTCCTTTCACCGCGCGATCCAGCTCCCTCATGACTTGTAACTTTCTAGCGTTCTGATCGTTTCTTGATCATCTAACATGTCAAGAGTCTTTGGCTTCGAGCGAAGCGAGAAGCCTCCAGCCTTTCTAGCATTTTTCATCATTTGTAGCATTTAAAATGATATAAAGTCCAGTCTTTCAGACTGTCTCTTTTTTCTTCGATAACCCAATATTTTTTCATGGTAAACTGTCATTAAAGGGATACTTTTCCCCCCCCGAAACTACATTATTTAGTGTATTAGTGTGAATATCCTCAATTCTGTTTGTGTGAATTTCTATATTCTGTGATTTGTTTACATTTTTACAATGAGAAACGGCCGGAGTGTTTAGGGCTGAAGTGACGAATACAGCATGAGAGCAAAAGGTTTCTTCATTAACCAGTGTTCATTCAAAATACCATTGACCAAGGTTTGTTTCTAACCGAAATTAGTTCACAATACAATATCAAACATTAATTAGTTGTGGTTGTTGTTGATTAATTTAAAAGGCTTCCCGACATTGTAGTCATGATTGTATTCCCATTTACAGTAGTTGGGTGAGGGTATTGGTGTGTGTAATCTGTCTGATAACCTGAATTATTGTGATAGCTGTACTATTGTATTTGTAATCTCTTCTCAGTTCTGCTACACGAGCTGATAATCGAACCTGGACCTCAGAGGTGACAACCAAGAATGCTGGCTACTGTACCACGAGGTGGTCGAATTATTATATATAAGAGAACTTGAGTCCAGGATATTGAAAATAATTGCACATACGAGGCAATTGAATTCCGTAGCTACAGTATGTCATGCCGTACGGATGGCCCCGCTGTGTGATCTTGCACGTGCGAAGAGGCTTGGCTTTGCCCAATGCAGCTCGCCACCGGTTGTTATGTGAGTTTGGCTGAGCTGCTTATTCTTATCTGACCAGTTCATCGTCTAAGGCGAAGCGTGGGCAGTTTGTTGCTAGCCACTTTGCTATGGGATTTGCGACATTATTGTTTGTTGTTTCAGTTGAGGGGTTTGGACATCGTGGTCATTTAGTCCTGTGTACTTGGGCGAGAGTGGAATTTTGTCTGATAACCTGTGTTATTGTGCTTGCTGTATTATTGTGTGTAGGCCTATTTGTAATTAAGGTGAGGATTAGGAAGGAGGCAGCCGTGGCCTTAAGCTAGGGACCATCCCGGCATTCGCCTGGAGTAGAAGTGAGAAACCACTTCCAGGATGGCTGAGGTAGGAATCGAACCCACCTCTTCTCTGGCTTGCCTCACGATTCTGAGTGTACCCTGTTCCAGCCTTCTGACCATAATTAAATTTCTTGGCAGAGCCGGGAACCGATCACGGACGTCCGGGGCGACAGTCAAGAACGCTAGCCACTTCACCAGGAAGTGGTCTTGCGACATTGTGGTCAAGTAGTCCCGTGTACTGGGGTGTGTTTCGAATGTATCTGATATCCTGTGTCACTATGAGGATCTGTAATACTGTGTCTGTTCGTAACTGAGATCAGAATTTGGAAGGAAGTGGCCGTGGACTTAGGATTCATGAATTAAGATTAATCCCAGCATTTTCTTGGAATAGAAGTGGGAAAACTATGAAAATCCGTCTCTTCTTAGTTCTTCTTCATTTGGCTGACTATAATTAAATGTCGTGGCAGAGGCAGGTATCAAATTCTGTCTCCCAAAATGACAGACAAAATACTAGTCACTTCACGATCAGGTGGTCAGAACGAATGCTATGGCGCTGCGTGGTAGACAATGATCTTCCGTGGCATCACAGTCCATGAAGGGCGTAGACCTATCAAGTGACCGCTACCTTGCCATTTGGCCCACAGTTTGTGGGGTGACGCGTCGGGTCCCATCAGCCGTTAATCTTGGATTTTGTGACCGGTGCACTGTCAGACAGCTACTCAATTGTCCTTACAAGGCTGAATTCATCCCATTCCAGCCCTCATTCTCTTCACAGCTTTAGTAGGAAGAAACAACTTTAATTCACATAGGTTTTATTGTATAATCATATATACAGGGTATATATATTACTTTAATTAACAATCATAAACAAAAGTGGATGAAAAGAACAAACTGTTTGACCATGCAAAATCCCTGACGGAGTCGGGATCAAACCCTGGGCCTCCGGGTGAAAGGCAGGTGCGCTATCCCCAACATCACGGGGCTGGCAGTAGACAGGAGAGACATATAGACAGAACATATCGATTGAAATTTGGGACGAATCAATAGAAACGTTTCTATCGAAATTAGGTTGCTTTATCTACTTGTTTTAAATTTTATTCTGAACTTTTCTAGGGGTAATATTGGTAAGATACTGAAAGAATTTACGTAGGAACTTTGGATCTGGAGTCTCAACATGTACCATGAGACCACAGAAGATGACCTAGGAGGAGGAGGAGAGTACATTGCATTGCCTGACAGGCCTCTGGCCGCGAATAAATTTCCAGGCCAATCCTGCACACTATATGAATTATACTGTTATACAACTCTTAAATTAATCCACACAAACTCACAGTCATTCTCTTTACGGCTGCAGTTGCAAGAAATCAATTTAATTCACTTAGATTCTATTACCGGTATTATATAATTATTTATTTTTACTTTAATTAACAATCATAACCAAATTGGATGAATAGAACAAACTCTTCGACCGTGCAATGGTAGCGGAATAGATGCATGTCATGTGTGAACCATTCCATCTTCATTAACAAATACAATAAAGTTAAAATAATTTTAATTGAATTTTCAATTTATCAAAAACAATTACGTTTATTGAAATGAAATCCACTCGTGAATTCAATTGCAATTACACGAGCTCTCCAGTAACCTAGCCTGTGTTTGATTAAACTTGTTGAATGAACGAAAAATCCTCAACCTTACTACAATCCTTATAATACTTGGCTGGATTTCGAATCCCACACAATATCGCAGCGTAAGAAGGGCAACCAGCAGTAAATCCCCGGTCAAACACGAAATGGGTCTTTCAAGCCTGGGAGACCACAAATAACACAGGCCTTCAAAAAAGAAAAGAAACATTTTGATTAACTTCGCTGTCTTGAATCCGAAAATGGATTTTGATTTTCCTTATCACATCTGGTAGAGAAACACGTTATTTTGATTATAACAATAAGACTGGAATTCAGCCTAAAAAGATGTGATACTACAAAACTGACATCGTTTTTGGATTCAGAACATTAAGGGGACATATACAGCTCAAGGAGCCACAACAACAACGATTTTAACATTATAACTGTGCCTGCCACAAATCTTGTACAACAATGATATACATATCCAAGGAAACACACACACCTTGCGATTAGAAGCAAAGTTAAAAATTTTCAAAATTCAAATGATAATTATTTTTATCATTATTTTCAAAATTGGTTCTTGTTTCGTGCTGACCTTCACCGTTTCCCTGATATCTCCCGTGTTTATAGGGATTTTTGGAGTTATCTTTTTTTAATGTGGGTGTTAAATCTTCTGCTACAAAATGAATCTCGCATATTTTAACATTATTATTTAATTCATTAATTAAGCGTCATTATTTAGATTTTTATTCTGAGCAAATTAAAAAAATGTTAAAGTTTCATAGTGAAACCTTTATCCACAGGCTGTATAAAGGATTCTAATAAATTATTCATCATCATTTGATACATTTCTACAGACAGCAGATATGAGAGCCAGACGGAGTTGGGAAATGTTGAGAAATCAGTGGCAGAGAGAACACAAAGGTTTAAGCTCCTGTGGTATTTTAGAAAGTAGCATAAAATTCATGACGCATAGGACAGGTGCAACTTTTAGCGCGAAGAGAGGCTTGGGTACGCACAATATGGCTTGTTACTATGAGAGTTGGTGCCAAGAAGAAAATTGAATGCTACGATGGAATTGGTCAATCTTCATGTTAACCACTCCTTGTGGCAGGAATACAATTAAGAGCGCGCGAAGATTTACATGAGTCTGAACCAATAATATCAAGACGCCCTGTTTAAGCGGCAACTCGGCGTTATAACGCCCCCTGGTGGATTAACGCGGGAGTTATCTACGGATTAATTCCACGATCGATTCGAGCTAGCTACAGCATAATCGTAACCTCCATATTGCTACGAACTCAATGATACCGATCGCATTCTAGTCTGATAATTATTACGGAAAATTTGACCATAAATCCCCTTTCTGCCTACTCTAGCCAGTTTCATTTATAGATGGTCCAGGAAGCTCCGAGAGATGACTTTTATTTGAGCGTTTGAGGACATAAGGCCTTTATTCAGGTGTCTGAGGACACGAGGCATAACTTCATATTTTTCATGTATGTGAACATGGAACATTTTCGTCATGTTATAAGTGTAACTTCAGTAATTTATTTGTAGTCCCAGTACTATCAAATAGGGCGAGTTCATCGAAATAATTCACCGATAGACAGTCAAGGGATTTAGTACTTGATCGGAGAATTTAATAGGAAATATATCGTGTTTGTATCTGACAAACATTATTTTAATTCAGCACGAGATGACATCTAGGAACGAGGGCGGATCTTGCAACCAGCAGGACATTTGCCAGAAGATGTCGATGGCGAGCTAAGCATTTTAAAGGAGTGATGGCTGGAGATGTTTTCCTGACGCTGTTCTATAGGAATGAGTACAAATGAATTTATTTATTTATTAAATCAGCTATGGTTTTATGGGACGTATTTTTGTAGATATTTGTTTGCTTGTTTGGTAATGTAGATTCTTAGTTCTTGTTTACTGACACATTAAGTATGGGACAAGCTGAGCGCTTTGTATTTTGTAGATATTGTGATTTTGTTTGGTTCATCTGTGCGGGGCTGTGCGCAGCTCGTGCTCGCTTTCGCTTGCGTAAATCGCGGTCAAGAATTGTAAATTCGGAAGTATGCCTTATAACAAAAATGGAACTGAATTAATTTGAGATTAAAAATAGAATTTGGAGGGTAAATATTATTTGTGAGCAGAATTTATGATGAATCAGGTGTATTTGACAGTTGCTTTTCTAGCAGGTCTGTACGGGATGGCACTCTTGCACCCGAGATTTTTTTTGTTTATTTGTTTAATGTGTCTATGGACGCAATGTAGGTTGATCTGTTTTGAGCCGACCCAGATGGTATGTTTATGAGTGAGTCAGTCCAAGCTTTATGGCGTATCTTGTGTTTTTATGATGTATTCGTGGGAAATATATCATTGAAATTATTCCGACTTGCTGCGCATCAACCCAGTTCATAACCTCGCGAGGCTGAGCTTGTGGAAAATATTTGCGTTTTCTTGCCATCCAAGTGGATGAGTGAGATATGTTCTTTCGCGTTTCCAGATGGATAACAGGATCAGTGTGGTCCCATGTATAATTAGCACCAAGCTTGAAGGACTGAGAGAGTGTAGAGGCAGCGATGACTCATACAGGAGGGGAGCGCTCAAATCAGATAACAACTGTTGGTCATTAGTAGCAGGCGAGGTGCCTGTATTTCAATATAAGATGTTATTTAAATTCACAAAACCCTGTTCGGTTATAAAGAGTATTTGATTGATTAAATGGGTGTTGTCCATGGTTTTAAGGTATATTCCGAAACATCTGTTTGTCTGGCGTTATTCATGTAAAAATAATTTTCAGCCGTTAGGCTTGTATATTGTTGTTGCTGCTTGACGTCTTGTGTGTTTATATTACGCGTTCAATGACCGCGTGTGGCATTAGGATGTGCGAGGCTGTGTTCCCAATTTGTGATGCGAGCTTTTTGGCCTATTTTCGGCATGCTCTTTATGTTTTGTGTGCTTTGGCACCGGCTAGAATCTCAGGGAAGTTCTTCATGTTTTTGTATTATTAGATCTTGCATGTGTCAGTAGTAATTATAGTGTGTTAATTAAGGGTGGGTCCCATAGCCGTAGTGTGATTTAAAAGATGCAACTCCGTGAGCAAGATGACTGTTTCAGTTGTAAACGGACTCGCATCAGTACTCATTTTCTTATTAAGAAACTGTACACCACGCATTATATAACTTCTTGACCAGGACAAATGGACTTGCATCCATATGTTGTGAGGAGCGAGTTCTTACCGCTCAATTTTATGTTATGATTAATCATTTTGAGTGAAGCTGTATTCACATTTTTGTTGTTGTGTGGAGCGACTTCTTACCGCTCAGTAATATATTTATTTTCTTATGGGAGTGAAAGTCAGGGAGGACTTCCTTTTATTATTATTATTATTATTAATATTATTATTATTATGCACATAATTTTCAGTCATTAAATATCTTTTATTATACTTGTTATTCATTTTATTTCTAGTATAGCCTCTGTAATGGACCTTTCTATTCATTAGAGCATGTTGTTTTTTGCGAACTTTGCTGTAAAAAAGCATTCAGGACTGAGCACGACCCCGTAGAAAGAATCTTGATAAAGCTCTGCTTTATTGAAGGGTGCATAGACAAGCTGACGCGCCAAGATGGGGCTAGTTCGTTGCTAGTTACCGCTAGAACACATTGGATAGTCAGCATAGATCTAGAAGATCAAGCTGTCGCAAAAAGGTGTTTTTTTTACTGATATATGGGACTGTTTGAAATCACCGGAAGTGATATTTTGTTAACGTAAATACGGCGAAGAGAATACCGCCAAGGAAATGGAATATACAGTAGAATTGCGAATTTGCAAGTTAAATACGATTCACGTTTTGTTTATTGATGTAATTAGTAAAGTAGTGTACGTGAAATCGGGCGCCCATTGATTAAATGTAAAATTAGATTTGTTTAGAAAGTCAAACTCATGAATATGTTAGGAGGCTGGTAGCCTTAAATGACAATTAATATTTTGTTATTTATTCAGTGTTAACATCAGATCTGGATAGTAATTTTATTACTGAATATGTGCGGGGTAAAAAATTGATTAATTAAAATTAGAACTATTCAGTGATGCAGATTGATTTGCGGGGGTAAAGGGAATAAGATTAAATGAACTGAAAGTGGTCAAATGAAGTAAATGTATGTCAAGAATTATATATGTGTGTGTCGGGGAGACATTTCCATGTAATCCTCCTATTTTTTCAGTGATATATATTTGTGTGTGATAGTGGCAACAGTAGCGCAGATCCAGGCAATCATTGAAAGTGCCACGGCACGAACCCAGGAACTATTAAAGGAACAGAGTGCGAAGTTAGACACTAAACTATCCGAACAGTCAAGCGAGTTTAAAACACAACTAGCTGAACAGAGTGAAAAATTAGACACTAAGATATCTGAACAGGGTGAATCATTACAAGCGCAAGTAAATGAAAATATAAACAAACAATTAGAAGCGCAAGAGAGTAGGAATACGAGTCAGTTAGGCACATTATCTGCAGAGATGAAAGATTACACTACGCAGCAGATGGTTCAATTCGCGCTTGATATAAGTAAGAATAACGACAAACAGCTAGGTCAGATAAAAAAATAGAGGACACCTTCAACCGCAAATTAAATGATTTGGACGAAACTGTATTGGCAAAACTAGCTCAGATAGAATTGGCATGCACGGTAAATAACAGTGAGGTTAAAACGGCGCAGGATAAAAGTGGTTTGATAAGATGGAGGAGGATTCTACGTTTATCCAGGGACAATTGTCAGCAGTAAATGAAAGTATTACGGGCCTGATAAAGGATAAGGATAAATTAGAAATACAATCAGCAGAGCGATGGCGAAACCTAGAATCGGACCAGGATAATTTGAAGAGTACGATAGATGAGAATAATCTACGTCTAGAAGACAGGCTTGAGAAGATAGAATCGAATCAGGAGGACTCGAAACAGTAGATGAAAAAAAACTGGGCGCGATTAAAGATAGCATCAGAAAGGATTGGCGTAAGATGAGCAGCGACTCTAAAGAAGAACGGTTAACGATTATAAAGACCGTAGGTGATAACCATACGCGCATTAAAGCACTTGAGGAAGAAATTAAGAGTAAAATGAAGGAACAGACGGACAGAATCATCAAGGCAGAACTGCGTTCGATGGGACAGAACACGTTATTTCAGACAGAGCACGTTAAAGATAAGGAAGTTGACTCAGCAAGTCCGGGGGCAATTAGCGTGGCGAGTAGCCAAGGACTGACAGGCGGCCCATTAACGACTAACACAGAGGGATTTCACAACAACATTGGGGGAACCTCTACTCCTCAACACGGCCATCAGCACCCTCAAGTCGTACAAGTAATTCGATCAAATGAATTTAAACCAAATAAATTCACAGAAAATTCTGGTGTCACACCGAAGGCGTATCTTAGGGAGATGGAGGACTATTTTAATGACAATAACATATCGCCCGCGCGTCGTTTAAGACTGATGGAACGATTTCTTTCGGGAAATGTACTTACGTGGTTCTTGAGCTTCAAGTATACCTTCGGAGGGATGGATGATTTCAAGGATGCGTTTCTTAGGATGTATTGGTCTGCTTCTCTCCAGCAAAGCCTTAGAATGGAACTTAATTTGAGAAAATATCAGTCAACTCAGCAGACGAAATATTCAGATTTCTTTTCGTTACAATTGTTCAAATTTAAAGATTTGGATCATCCTCTAGAAGAATCGGATCTGGTTATGACGATTGCACGGCAGTTGCCAGTCAATGTTCAGCAGGTGTTAGTGGCAGCAATCGTGGACACAGCGGTTCGAGCCGAACAAATCTTACGTCAGATTGACGAGACAACATCTCACTTGCATCAGAGAGGGGGACGACAGCTGGAACTTGAAAACACAACGGAGGTGGTTAAACCCACCCAAGTACACACCAGATCGCAGGCCACAAATACAAGTGTGTCAACAACACACAGACGAGGTCAAGAGGGCGAAGAAAATAGGTCACACCAGCGACATGATAATAATAATGATAGGCAGACCCAGGGCAACAATAGGTATCAACAGCGAGGGTACCAACAATGGAGAAATTATAGGAGAAATGAGGGACCCTACAGACGGTACGAAAATAACAATAATGAGAATCGACAGTGGCGTGAAAGGAGATACCAGAACCAGGGGGACTATCAAAATTATAGGAATGAATGGAACGACAGGCACGCCGAATCGCAGCGTTACCTGGAAGAATTACACGCTAATGGAGGGGACGAACAAGAACATTGGAAACGTGCCATAATAGGAGGTCAAATCTTGACACCTATAAGGAAGAAATTGGAGAGGAAGCAAATATATCAGCCAGCCAGGAAGACGAACGAAGCTTGCCAGCACGGAACATGAGAGAACGTAGCCCGGTGGGGAAGAGAAACACCGGTGCGATACGAAAAACGAGTCAATACTAGAAGAAGAAGACAGCGAGGAGGAAAAGACGAGGACGGCCGCAGATCGGAGGAGAAGAAGAGGATGGCAGCACGGAGAAATGGAGAGGACCCTTCTGTATTGTGCGTAATCTCGGTAGCAACGCATACAGAGTAAAAAAATTGAGTACAGTTACAATGTCTGTCTACAACGCAGCGAAATTAAAGGAGTATTTTACTAGCGAACCTTGGGAATGCAGAAATAATGCCGCAAATTGTATATATGGAAGTACTTTTGCACATCCAAGTGTACGGGGGTCAATGAGTACGTCAGTTGAACGAGGAAGTTGGGGGCAGCCTGGTGTTGTCAAACACTAATGAGCTATGACGATGATGACACAGCGAGCGAGCGAGCGAGCGAGAGAGATAAGGATACCGGGCAGGAGAAGTACTAGCCTTAGACGAACAGACAAGCAGGCAAGCTGGGGAGGTCGAATGAATGAATGAATGAATGAGCAGGACGTAAACACGAGTGCGTGTCGACACTCCAACGACAGTGGCGGCTAGACTAGATATATGAGAGGGAGATTTCTCTAGGATTGGCAGAAATGGATTACAGATGTTATGTGTATTTAAACAAGAAGTTCCGTGAAGAACTATACAGCCTACTTTTCATGCCAATGATTATTCTACAGTATATGAACCTATCTAGAATAATGACGAAATTAAGTTGGTAATATCGAAATATCTAATTAGTTCAAAATATACCTGGTATAATGTAGCCTAATAGAGAGCTACAGTTGGCAGCCCTGGTGACTGAATATATTCTTAGTTCCACCTCTTAAGGTACAGAATACAAAATTTGGTTGAAGTCCAATGGACGTTACATGCAGTTAGACACTGGATCTATCAGCACGCGTAAAAGCATGTTGCCAACAATACCATGCGTGTGCAGGTCAGAAATAATCTGAATTATTATGATATCTTGTTGGGTCAATTTTGGAAGAAATCCTTTTGTTAGTATAGAAGTTACATGTATTTTCAAATTGGACGTATCAGCAGGCATAGAATCATGTTGGCAGCACTGCCTTGTATTAATTACTCCAAATTAATCTAGAATGTCAGGTGCTATACGTGTGCAAAGTAAAGAGCTGTAGGCTTGCATACATTCAGATATATTGATATTAGGGTAAAAATAATATAGACAGCATTTATTAACAGTTGGCAGCCCTGATTGCTCTTAACAATACCTATAGTCATATCTGTTATGGTACACATAGCACATACGAAATTTGGTTGAAATCCAACTGATAGTATAGAAGTTACATGTATTTAAAAATTGGTACTATCAGCAGGCTTATAATCATGTTGGTAGAACTGACGTATATAAGTTACTCCAAATTAATCTAAAATGTCAGAATATACGTGTGCATAGTTTAAAGCTGTTGGCTTGCATACTTTCTGATATATTGGTATTTGGATTAAAAAAATAGAGAGAGCAAATATTAACAGTTGGCAGCCCTGGTGGCTCTTAAGAATACGCTCAGTCATATCTGTTTATGTACAGATATTACATACAAAAGTTGGATGAAATCCAATTGATAGTGTAGAAGTTATATGCATTTAAACATTGGACCTATCAGAAGGCTTAAAATTATTTTGGCAACACTGTCATGGTTGGCCTCCTGGAAATTAAACTAAAATAGTATTATCTACATGTGTGCCAATTTTGGAATAGCTGCCGTGCATACCTTGCAAGATATCCAACAAGGAGCTCAAATTTCTAGTGCGTTTTTTCAGCAGTTGGTAGCACTGACATCATTTTCAAATATGGACGTGAGCTATTCCGGTGCACATTTTTACTCATACTAAATTTGGTTTTGATTGCTGCAGCCGTTTAGGAGTTGATAGGGGGGGGGACACACACAAAGCCAGACAGACAGACAGGAAGGAAGCTTGTAGTTTAACGTGACCGTTAATCTCGCGATCATAAGCCACGGGACCTCCGTTTTACGTGGAATCCGAACCACAGGACATGGCATTTCACATCGAAAATCTCACATGCCTTGACCGGGAATCGAACCCGGCCCGCCTTGGTGAAACACAGAGAGACAGACAGAAGGACAGACAGACAGACACACATTTTCCCGAATTGATCTCATAAGTCTACTTTTTCCTCATTTTTGCAAAATGTGAAAAGTAGGCTAAAAATCGACTATATGCTATGTTCGATTTTTTCCAAGCAGGAGGATTGTGAACCCTTCATCCACAGGCTGTATAAAGGATTCTAATAAATTATTCATCATCATTTGATACATTTCTACAGACAGCAGATATGAGAGCCAGACGGAGTTGGGAAATGTTGAGAAATCAGTGGCAGAGAGAACACAAAGGTTTAAGCTCCTGTGGTATTTTAGAAAGTAGCATAAAATTCATGACTCATAGGACAGGTGCAACTTTTAGCGCGAAGGGAGGCTTGGGTACGCACAATATGGCTTGTTACTATGAGAGTTGGCGCCAAGGAGAAAATTGAATGCTACGACGTAATTGGTCAATCTTCATGTTAACCACTCCTTGAGGCAGGAATACAAGTAAGAGCGCGCGAAGATCTACACGAGTCTGAACCAATAATATCAATACGCCCTGTTTAAGCGTCAACTCGGCGTTATAACGCACCCTGGTGAATTAACGCGGGAGTTATCTACGGATTAATTCCACGATCGATTCGAGCTAGCTACAGCATAATCGTAACCTCCACATTGCTACGAACTCAATGATACCGATCGCATGCTAGTCTGATAATTATTATGGAATATTTGTCCATAAATCCCCTTCCATGCCTACTCTAGACAGTTTCATTTATAAATGGTCCAGGAAGCTTCGAGAGATAACTATTATTTGAGCGTTTGAGGACATAAGGCCTTTATTCAGGTGTCTGAGGACACGAGGCATAACTTCATATTTTTCATGTATGTGAACATGGAACATTTTCGTCAAGTTATAAGTGTAACTTCAGTGATTTATTTGTAGTCCCAGTACTATCAGATAGGGCGAGTTCATCGAAATAATTCACCAATAGTCTGTCAAGGAATTTAGTACTTGATCGGTGAATTTAATAGGAAATATATCGTGTGTGTATCTGACAAACATTATTTTAATTCAGCACGAGATGACGTCTAGGAACGAGGGCGGAACTTGGAACCAGCAGGACATTTGCCAGAAGATGTCAATGGCGAGCTAAGCATTTTAAAGGAGTGATGGCTGGCGATGTTTTCCTGACGCTGTTCTATAGGAATGAGTACAAATGAATTTATTTATTTATTAAATCAGCTATGGTTTTATGGGACGAATTTTTGTAGATATTTGTTTGCTTGTTAGGTAATGTAGATTCTTAGTTCTTGTTTACTGACACATTAAGTATGGGGCAAGCTGAGCGCTTTGTATTTTGTTGATATTGTGATTTTGTTTGGTTCATCTGTACGGGGCTTTGCACATCTCGTGCTGGCATTCGCTTGCCTAAATCGCGGTCAAGCATTGTAAATTCGGAAGTATGCCTAATAACAAAAATGGAACTGAATTAATTTGAGATTAAAAATAGAATTTGGAGGGTAAATATTATTTGTGAGCAGAATTTATGATGGATCAGGAGTATTTGACAGTTGCTTTTCTAGCAGGTCTGTACGGGATGGCACTCTTGCACCCGAGTTTTTTGTTGTTTATTTGTTTAATGTGTCTATGGACGCAATGTAGGTTGATCTGTTTTGAGCCGACCCAGAAGGTATGTTTATGAGTGAGTCAGTCCATGCTTTATGGTGTATCTTGTGATTTTATAATGTTGCGGGAAATATATCATTGAGATTATACCGACTTGCTGCACATCAACCCAGTTCATAACCTCGCGAGGCTGAGCTTGTGGAAAATATTTGTGTTTTCTTGCCTCCAAGTGGATGAGTGAGGCATGTCTTTTCGCGTTTCCAGATGGATAACGGGATCAGTGTGGTCCCATGTATAATTAGCACCAAGCTTGAAGGACTGAGAGAGAGTAGAGGAAGCGATGACTCATACAGGAGGGGAGCGCTCAAATCAGATAACAACTGTTGGTCATTAGTAGCAGGCTAGGTTCCTGTATTTCAATATAAGATGTTATTTAAATTCACAAAACCCTGATCGGTTATCAAGAGTATTTGTTTGATTAAATGGGTGTTGCCCATGGTTTTAAGGTATATTCCGAAACATCTGTTTGTCTGGCGTTATTCATGTAAAAATAATTTTCAGCCGTTAGGCTTGTATTTTGTTGTTGTTGCTTGACGTCTTGTGTATTTATTTTACGCGTTCAATGACCCCGTGTGTCATTAGGATGTGCGAGGCTGTGTTCCCAATTTGTGATGCGAGCTTTTTGGCCTATTTTCGGCATGCTCTTTATGTTTTGTGTGCTTTGGTACCGGCTAGAATCTCAGGGAGGTTCTTCATGTTTTTGTATTATTAGATCTTGCATGTGTCAGTAGTAATTATAGTGTGTTAATTAAGGGTGGGTCCCATAGCCGTAGTGTGATTTAAAAGATGCAACTCCGTGAGCAAGATGACTGTTTAAGTTGTAAACGGACTCTCATCAGTACTCATTTTCTTATTAAGAAACAGTACACCACGCATTATATAACTTCTTGACCAGGACAAATGGACTTGCATCCATATGTTGTGAGGAGCGAGTTCTTACCGCTCAATTTTATGTTATGATTAATCATTTTGAGTGAAGCTGTTTTCACATTTTTTGTTGTTGTGTGGAGCGAGTTCTTACCGCTCAGTAATATATTTATTTTCTTATGGGAGTGAAAGTCAGGGAGGACTTCCTTTTATTATTTTTATTATTATTATTATTATTATTATTATTATTATTATTATTATTATGCACATAATTTTCTGTCATTAAATATCTTTTATTCTACTTGTTATTCATTTTATTTCTAGTATAGCCACTGTTATGGACCTTTCTATTCATTAGAGCATGTTGTTCTTGCGAACTCTGCTGTAAAAAAGCATTCAGGACTGAGCACGACCCCGTAGAAAGTATCTTGATAAAACACTGCTTTCTTGAAAGGTGCAATAGAAAGACTAATTAAAGTCACAACGGTTTTGAGTGAGATTCATTTTGTAGCAGAAAATTTAACACCCACATTAAAAAGAGAAAACTCCAAGAATCCCTATAAACACGGGAGATATCAGGTAAACGGTGAAGGTCAGCGCAAAACAAGAACCAATTTTGAAAAAATTGATAAAAATAATTATCATTTGAATTTTGAAAATTTTTAACCTTGCTTCTAATAGCAAGGTGTGTTTGTTTCCTTGGATATGTATATCATTGTTGTACAAGATTTGTGGCAGGCATAGTTATAATATTAAAATCGTTATTGTTGTGGCTTCTTGAGCTGTATGTGCCCCCTTAATATCTATCAACATTTCTAATTTACAAATTTACTGCAAGATCATGCACTCATACGAAATTAATGGGGATAAGATGAGTATTTTTTTTTAAATAATATTATCTCGTTATCCACTTACATTTTCGTCCATCCATCCGTGTGTCTGTATGTCACAGTCCTTTAAGGCAAGTACGTGGTGCGTTCAAGTTCTAAGGCCTCGTATTTCAACAAGGATGTGTGTTTGGGTAGGGGGATTAGTGTGGACAGTTAAACGTGGATAGATTTTCCGACAGCTAGTTACCTTGGCAGAAAGTGCGAGCGTACTTCCTTCCCACTCGTCTTTGTTGATTCTCTAGCTAGGGAATATGCGACATCGTGGTCAATGTAGCATCGTGTACTTGGTGTGTGTGTGTGTGTAGGAATTGTCAGAAAATCTGTGTCTGTGTGTGTACTTGTAATCGAGGTAGGATGTGGGTAGGATGCAGCCGTTTCCTTAAGTTAAGCACCATCCCGGCATTTGCTCGAAATAGAAATGGAAAACCATGGAAAACCACTTCTATGATGACTGAAATAGGAATCGAACATGTCTCTTCTCAGTTTTGCCTCACAAGGCTGAGTGTACTGTACCCGTTCGTCCTGGGGATGCGATGACCCATCTGCTATAACATCACATCCCTGGAGTTCCAGGACAGAGCGGAGTTAAATGAACCTCTAGTCAAATGAGGAATGTGTCGGAAATTCAGCTGAGTTCTCGAAAAAGCAGTGGGTATCACGAGACAAAGTATCTCTAGGGTCGTTACGGGCTTAAGTTAATAAAAATAATTCAAATATAAATGGGCGCCATCAACTGAATTCCTAGCAAAACCACTTCCTTCCCGGATAAGCCTTACTCAAGACAAGGAAAGAAAAAGGAACATCACACCATCATCAGATCACAACTAAGATAAAAACAAATTTATTTTACTTTGATAGTCAGACAGACATTTTAAATATAATTCCTACCTAAGAGTATGGTCGAATGCAAAGTTAAATTGTCATTGTCCAAAAATCGAACCATCTCCTCTCTACTGCAAAATTAATTTTATCCACATAACAAGAAAAATGTATGAAGTTCTCTTGGGTTCTCAGGATCACTGTAGCACTATGTCTTTCGTCACTGACATTTGTGAAACCTGAGACCTAATTCTCTTTAATTTAACATCAATGTGGATTTAATTAAGTTATTAATCTGCCTAAACATACACATATAATAATCACTCATATTAAATATCACATAAATTATGGTTTGCATGGTATAATTTGAACGTAGAACATGTTAAACAAATGTTCCTAAACATTGAATAATTAATTTACACTATTTACATCGTCATTAATCTCTTATCTGTGAATTACTGAAAATTCAAATTCTCATCGGTCATCATCGTCGTTATCATCAAAATTAAATATTTCTCACATTAATCCTCACTTCAAAATTCTAAATATTCCCGTCAGAATCGTTAATTCATCACCATTACATCATTTAAATTCACAATTCAAGTTGCAATTCCTTCGAATTATATCTCAATTAAATTTATTTAATTCTATATAAATTCATTAATCATCAACTTCTTTAATTAATTATCACCTTCTAATTCAGTAATTCATCATCATTACAATCGTCTAATAATTCATTTCGATCAGTTTATTTATCCAATCTTTAATTCATCCATTTATTTAATTCGTCGATTTATTCAAAATTTAATTTATCAAATTATTTAAATTTCAATCTTCTGGTTATTTAGTTTTTCATTATTTCATCTAGACATTCTGATTTTTATTTTATTAGGTCAGATCGTTAATATGCTTAAATCTCAGATTATTATTTCGTTAATTATTATTTTCAGAAAATCTTGTATTATCAACTTCATTTATTTGTTTAATTTCCTAACAAATTGTTTAATAAGGTTTATAGAACGTTGTCTTACAGTTTTATTACTTCCACGTTATATCTCGTATTTAATTTATCTTGCCAAAAAATATTATTGTCTCCACGACATCACGTTGGATCTAACTATCCACAACGACATTACATTTCTTCAATATTTCAAATATCACATTTGAATATAAGAATTACTCCAAAAACTCCATAAATATTCAGCACATACAGCATGAATCTCAACAATAACGCTAGACTGGGTACGACGACCTCATGTCTGCTTCAAAATGCATTATCAACGTTGCAACTATCACATGGCAAATTCCACAAAATGCCTATCACAAACTCCACTTAATCATGTTGCATGATCTACAAAAAATATATAAATGGCTTCAAATTATTAACGCACATAATCTCCAATGACTGTAATTACTCTGATCACATCTAGACAACTCCTTAAACAATACTTTATTTAACAAATTTAACAAAATTTCGACTGATATGTGACTAGTAGTTCCTTGTTTAATTCACTTACATCTCGTGTACATTCGGATGATAAAAATGAGTCCCTCAATGGCAAGTAAGATGTGTAACCACCGTACAGTCGTATAAATACGAAAGACCTCGCCCCGTCGACTTGGATGATAGTTCCCTAAACGATGGGTAAGGTGAGTACCACCATACAATCGTATAAATACGAAGGACCCCATCTCGTAGGCTGTATGAGTGAATGTACCAGATAGGAATCAACAAGTTTCTAGTTGTCATATAACAGCGACGTTCATTCACTAAAGTGAATAACTTCTTAATATCTCCAAACAATCCAATGGAAAAAATCCCTACTGATGAATAATACACACTCGCTAGTATGCAATGAACTGACGAAGTAGTTTCTGATAATCAATTGCAGATCACGAGTTCGAAATACTCGTTACACAAAAAAACTATTTATGAAAAATATCCTAGCTGGAAAAAAGTCTAAAAGATCAAACATCTGCTTAATAAAGCCAAACAACGGTGAGAATTTCGTATAATGATGCCTGCCATATCATATGGTCACTCCATATTCTAGCAAATTCCAAGTATATAAATTCAAACCATGTCTTAATAATCAAATCACTCCTATTAGAAAAATATACATGTGTGCCCAGTATTCATGAAAATAATCGTATCAGGTAGTTAGAACTCTTACAATACCTTTCATTATCAGTTGTAATATAATTTCCAAGATCGTCGATTTTCCCTACCTAAAGAATTTCTCGTAAGATCGGCGTGAATATCATTTCATCCATGAAATGACGATTTCCTTCGAAAACCCAAGCGAATCAGCTGGTGGACTCCTCTCGTCAGGAATCGAATCCATCGCTCTGTGGTGCCATCTTGTCTCTATTCACGTTTACTCGGTCATGTTGAACCTCGGATTACCCATAGCGGATATTGTCCAACTCCTTCTCGAAAAGTTCATGGAAACAGCGGACCCCCTACTCCTCTTCTAAGATACGCCACTGTTCCGTTAAATGTTCAGTTTGAGAACGGTAAGTCCAATCTCAACTTACTGCAAAGTCCCACTTGAGTAAAATAAAATTTTACTTGAGAGTGTTCAAGATTACGATACACCCTGTATCTGTCTGTAATATGTAACTCATGAAAACTGTATAAGATAAAAATCTTATAAATGCACGATATAATGCTCATCAGTGCCTATGCTAACATTCAGTTTACTTGGAATAGTAAAAGTCGCTTTGAATGTGTTATATAACAGCATAGTTATAAGGTTATTCGTAAAAGCCTGTGCTCGAACAGCGTCGAAATGAAGCTTGAAATAAAGTCTTCAAATACGAGCAGTGTGGTTTTGAAATACCCCGGCTGTCTACAATTGTCTCCTCGGCCAGCCCGCCTGGATCAACGACCCGCTCGGCCTTGGCTGCTCGGTGATGCGAGAACTGTCGCCTACACTCCTGCCGTGACAGTTTCCGTATGCTGCGTGACCTTCAATGCCCGTCTCGCTGTGCTATAGAGCTGCTCTGAACTGCCCGTCTCCTTGGGCTCAACTGAACTTGCTAGCGCTGTGTTTCGGCTTATGTGCTCCGCGCGGCACGTGGCTTGTTCCCCCACCACTGTGCTCCCACGTCATGAACATAGTCTCGAACCCGAATCCTCTCGGCTGTTCTGTTATAAAATAACTTACTTCCATAAAATCATTTCCACATATAATGCATGTTATATATCCTCTTCTAAGATGTTTAAATTGCTATAATTCCATATATGTTTCAATAAAGCTTCACATCTTTATTCATAATTCTATCTTCTTACAGATTTCAATGCCTCCTTGATTCTTGACCTCCTACGTCATCTTGGCATTCTTCTTGACGCGATCGGTGCGCTATCTTTTCTTAATGCTTCTCAAAACCTCAACTACAGCTTAATGTCTGCTGGCGTAGCCGATAGCCTAACATAGGTATCGGGTACATCTCTCCCGTACATCTCCTTTTTTTTTGATCAGGATTGAGAAAAAAAAAACACTCTCAGGCATTCAATATATAATACATGTACACGATAGCTCTACAATTCCCTTACTCAGCATGATGGTATTTCCTGATGCTAGCTGCATTAAAAGTTCCTACAACTTCATCAGTATCCATTTTAACAATCTTATAGCTATTATTCTGGTATGTCTGTTCAATACGGAACGGTCCAGCGTACAATGGAGCGAATTTATGGTAGATCTTCAGCCGAAGGTTCGAAGTGACTGGCTTCCTAATCAGCACCTCATCATTTTCTTGAAATGGCTCGTGGAACCTCCTTCCTGCCTGTCTCCTGGCTCTCTTCTCCGCCTGTCTTCTGAGCCTCTCTCCTGCCATCTCGACTCTTCTTTCTTGTGTGGGTTGAGGATCTACTGGTGCCCTCACGACTCTGTCCCATGGTCTATCCGGTTTCAATCCATGATGAAGCATGGACGGAATCTGTCCTGTGCTTTCATGTACTGTGGAATTCAAGCATTGGCTAATGATGGGTATCACTTCCATCCATCTATGGTGCTGCCTTGACACATATAAGCGACACAGCTTACTTATCTCCGGCATAATTCTTTCGGCGGGATTTCCCTCTGGATACCGTACAGAATTAAACACATGCCTTATACCTAAACGTTCCATAGCAGTAGAAAATTCCATGCTAGTAAACTGCGATCCATGGTCACTCAACAAAACTTCAGGTTTCCCCATGCTCGGAATAACTGTTTTCTAAAGTCTGTTTATCACGTATTTGGATGTAGCTTTCTGTATAGGGCATAGAGATACGTATTTCGAAAATACATCAACTGTGACCAAAACGAACTGATTGCCTTTCGTTGAACGAGGAATCGGACCAAAAATGTCCGTCGCGAAAAGTTCTCTTGGCTTGCTGGGTAATATTGATCTAGGAACTTCTTTCATTAACTTAGATGAGTATTTACTTCGCTGACAACTGTCACAGGTCTTTATGACGTCGCGAATCGTTTGTCCCATTTGTCTCCAAACAAAAGTTTCTTGTGCGAGAGCCAAAGTCTTGTCTACACCTACATGAGCTGCAGTTCGGTGTATCATCCAAATAACTGGTTTGACAAGCTTGGGTGGGATCACTACTCTAAGTTTAGTATGATCCTGGTCAATATATTGGCATATAACACCTCCCATAATATGATGTTTTCTAGCCTCTATCTCAGTTCTCTGAAAATACGGATCAGTGTTATCCATCCTACGTGTCAGAAAACGGTAAATTCTTCGCAAAGGTGCATATCTCTTCTGAGTTTGCGCTAACAACTTCAACTTTTCTAGAGTACCATTATCCTCTTGAATCAAATTTATATGGTTGACAAATACTTCCTCACAAGGGTTTCTGCTCAGCACATCTGCTAACAGATTTAACTTCCCCGGTCTATGTACAACAGTTGGGTTAAATTGCTGTAAGAACAGAGCCCATCTGGTGATGCGGTCACTCGCTAAGTCTGTCTTCATAATAAATTGGAGGGCTTTATCATCTGTGATCACTGTTATGTTATGTCCAAACAACACCTTCTTCCACGTTTTGAGAGCATGAACCACTGCTAATGCCTCTAACTCAGTTGCATAGTAATTCTTCTCACAATTCCTAAGCTTGCGACTGGTGAACGCTAAATACCTATGTTTCTTGTCATCATCCAACTGATATAGGATTCCACTAACACCTATTTTGGATGCGTCTGTCTCTACAAAAAATCGTCTTGTAAAATCAGGATACTCAAGCTTGATATTTTGGATCAGCATTTTCTTGGCCGCTAAAAACGCTTGATTGCATCTATCGTCCCATTTCCATCGATTTCCCTTCCTTAATAAATCCTGCAGAGGTGCCATCGTCTCAGTATATTCAGGACAATGCGTTGAAAAGAACTGACACATGCCTAAAAACTGCCGTACCTCTTTAATCTTTCGTGGTATTGGAAACTCTGAAATTGCCATGATCTTCTTTGGATTGGGCCTATAACCATCTCCATCGATTCTATGTCCAAGAAATTCAATTTCTTCATGAAAGAATTGACATTTATTGAAGTTCACCTTGAAGTTCGTTCTCCTAAGATCTTCGAAAAGCATTTGAAGGTGCCTGATATGTTCTTCGGCTGTCTCAGACGCTATAATCAGGTCATCAATATAGCTTACCACATGCTCCTTAACTGCATCTGACAAATTTTCATCTAGTGCTCGGATCATCACCGGACCACTATTTTTCACTCCAAAAGGTAACCTATTGAATACATACGTTTTATGGTCAAACAAGAAACCTGTGTATTGTTTACAGTCTTCTGCTAGCTCAACATGATAATATGAACTAGTCAGATCGATTGTCGAGAAGAAACTCTTTCCTCTGAATCGGCGTAACAATTCACGAATAACAGGTGGTCTATCATGTTCAGGAAGAACTCTTTCGTTAAGGGCTCTGGCATCTAGACATATCCTCAGCTTACCGTTAGGTTTCTTGACAACAGCTAAAGGATTCAAATAAGCAGTTGGCATTTTCTTAATTATTCCATCTGTCTCCATGTCGCTTATCATTATACTGACTTCCTCCTTCCATTTATCCGGAATGGGATATAAATTTTTATGTTATGGTTTGTCGTCCATCAACTTGATGCTGTAGGTAAAATTTTCTATGAGACCTGGTTTGTCATTGAATATGTCCTCATATTCTGAAATTACTTGATCAAACTGCCCCTTAATTTCTGGATTTATTTTACTAGTCATGCCAATTTTATCTTCTATAGATCTTTCAACGCTGCATACAATTTCATCCAATATATCCTCTCTAAAGAATGTCATCTCCGATTCTTGATTTTCCATAACCCCTTCTTGAAAGTACATGCGCCTACTCTGCATATCTATGATCAGGCCACTCTCACTTAGGAAATCCACTCCTAGGATCATGTCAAAATGTAGTTGACCCACTACTAGGAACATATGTTCAAAACTTCTGGTTCCAATCCCAACATCTAAAAGTACCTGACTTTTACATTTCATACTCTTGTCTGGGATCACCCCTTGAATTTTGCTAACAACAGTTGGCAACATTGTAATTCTTCCTAATAATTTCAATTCATCCAGGCAACCTATGGATATCAAGCTCACCATAGCCCCTGTGTCTACAAGTGTCTTTATTTCTTTTCCCATGACTTCCACACTAATAACTGGCAATTCATGTCTATTTTCCCGTTGTACTATGTCTTCCTCCTCGATTAAATCCTCGTCCTTGACCTGATATGTTTCCACGATGACGATTGATTCCCAATTATTTTCATTTTTCTCTGGAGTTAATTTGACGTTTTTTTTTCCTTCGCCACTCGTGCTGGCTCGATTGACATCTCTCACTGTCTCCTCGAGTGGTGCACTAGGCTGTCTATCCTCTTGTCTCGACCTCTCATGTCCACGATTGTCCCGTCTGTCGTTAGGATCGTTTCTTCGGCCATCCTGTCGGTCGTTTCCATTATACTGTTGACCTTGGCCCCAGTTATTCCTGCCCCGATATCTATTATTATACCGATTCCTGTCCTGATACCTGGAATCTTGGTTATAATTCCTATATCGGCTATCTCTCGCCTCTTGATCGTATGGCCTTTCATATGGTCCTCTATATCGATCATTTCCTCTAGCGTTACGGATATTTCCTCGATTCCCTTCGTTTCGTCGGTTTTCCCAGGAATCCCTTCTGTCCGTTTGAGCTGCATTGTCCACGACTACCGCATTTACTTCTTGCGTGTTCCTGTTGTCGTTTCTATTACTTCTAGGCGTGACCTGTGCGCTTGTATAATCCAACCGCCGCAAAATGTCGTCATAATGTTCCAGCGTATTGGCTCCCGATGCTATCAGTGATCGCTGTACCTCAATCGGTAACTGTCGCGCTATAGCTTGCAAAAGCTCTTCTTCTGGCAATGGAGGAATAAGGAACTGTAATTTAGCCAGCTGTGACGTGAAATAGTTGGCGTAATGCGTCGGATGTGACGTAGAATAGCGTTTGGTGTACATCTCCGCTCTTACGTTGAGTTGATCCTCGGCACTCCAGAATCTCCTCAAGAAAGCCATGGCAAATTGCTCCATGTTCGCAAAATTGCTTCTGAACGCTCTAAACCACGTAAGTGCAGATCCATCTAAGGCGCGTTCTACTATCCTTAGCTCTCTTTCTTTGGCTACCCTGTGTTCCGCCATGTAGTCTCGAATATCTCGCAGAAATTCTACTGGTGTAACTCCTGTATTTCCCGAAAACTTTCTCGGCTTGTCATCCAGGTTCCTAATAATGGTGACTGGACCTGAGTATCGTTCGCTTGGACCCAACGTACTCCTATTCGAACTTGGATTCTCCTGAGGGGTTGAACTAGCCCTTTCGAATGTCACATTCGGTTGCATTTGACGGTCTTCTACCATGCTCGGTTCTTGATTCGTCATACTGCGGTCTATCGCTGTTTGATTTATCAATGTTTCCCCTGATGTTACATTCTGACTGGTGAAACTGTTAACTATGGATTCTAGTTTAGTCATCCTGTCTTCTGCTAATCTCTTGACCTGAGTCTTCAACTCATCTAACGATGTAACATCCTGCGTCTTGTTACTTTCGTCTAGATCGTTTCTTAACTTGTCGATTTTTCCTTCGCACGTGTTCTTTACTAACGCGACTTGTTCTTTTAACAGATCAACATCTGTTCTAAATAGTGTTGAATCTATCTTCATCGCTTCCTTGCTTTCCGTAAACCTAGCTTCTAAGTTTGCCATACCTGCGATTAATTTTTCATCTAACCCTTCACGTTTCTCTTTTGCTTCGGCATCGACCTCACTATACCGTTCTTCCACGATTGCTCCGACTCTATTTTTAAACAAAGCTAAGTTTTCGTTAACCTTTTGCTCTATATCGTCGTCTATCTTCCTAATATCCTTCTGCAATTGATTTTCCAATGACTTTAAATTAGAATTGACCTCTCCCAAGACTTCCTTTTTAATGGTCCCAATTACTGTCTTTAAATCTTTTATTTCGTTACCTAGATTCGTTTCTAGACCTTTAATCTTAGTCTCGAAAGATACTTCGGTAGACCAATCTTGAATTTTTCCTACATCTGCCACTAAACCATCGATGTCGAATCTCAACTTCGATACATCTGACTTAATGTCTTTCTGTATGGTCATAACATCAGTTCTTAAAGTAAAAATATTTTCTTCCCCTCTACTTTCTAATTCAATAATATTTTTCCTTAATATTTGAACATTTTCCTCTCCTTTCATGTTTACTGCAATTATGTCTAATTGTAAAGTTTTCAGCATCTCATTATTCTTTAAAGTTAAACTATTCTCTAATCTAGTTAACTTATTTTCTAATTCAGTGTTAGTTTCTTCACTACGAGACTGTAATTTCTCTTCTAATGATTTAAAGTTGTCCTCACTATTTGACTGTAATTTCTTTTCTAATGACTTAAAATTGTCTTCACTATTTGACTGTAGCCTTGTTTCTAATAATTTTAAATTATCTTCACTAGTTGACTGCAGTCTAGTCTCTAATAACATCAACTCATCTTTGCTATTTGACTGTAACCTAGCCTCTAATGACTTCAAACTGTCGTTTAGATTACCTTCGCTATTAGCCTGTAATGCTTGTACATTCTCTTTACATTTAGCTTCTAATCTAGCTTCTGAAATATTAATTTGTTCTTTAACTTCTGTTTCCATCTTAGAAATAGTTTCTGCAATTCCAGACATACCCGTCTGTAACTCTCCTAACACCTTCGCTAAATCCTCTGGCAACATAATTATATTTTCAATATAGAATTATATAGAGACGTTAGACAACAACACATCACAATGTCTCAATTCCTGCATTCACTTGGGTATAGGGAAAAAAATGTCTTATAACTAACATGATATTACTAATACGATTAACATGAACACTGGATTGGGCACACAAGTACATTGTCTGACTAAGTTTAATAAATTTTGTAACACACTTAAATGAACTTGAGATCAATCTCTCAGTAATCTAAATCTGATGTGATTCCATAGAATTAACAAAATCGAAAATCCCCACGTTGGGCGCCAATTCTCCCTCTCTCTCTGTACCCGTTCGTCCTGGGGATGCGATGACCCATCTGCTATAACATCACATCCCTGGAGTTCCAGGACAGAGCGGAGTTAAATGAACCTCTAGTCAAATAAGGAATGTGTCGGAAATTCAGCTGAGTTCTCGAAAAAGCAGTGGGTATCACGAGACAAAGTATCTCTAGGGTCGTTACGGGCTTAAGTTAATAAAAATAATTCAAATATAAATGGGCGCCATCAACTGAATTCCTAGCAAAACCACTTCCTTCCCGGATAAGCCTTACTCAAGACAAGGAAAGAAAAAGGAACATCACACCATCATCAGATCACAACTAAGATAAAAACAAATTTATTTTACTTTGATAGTCAGACAGACATTTTAAATATAATTCCTACCTAAGAGTATGGTCGAATGCAAAGTTAAATTGTCATTGTCCAAAAATCGAACCATCTCCTCTCTACTGCAAAATTAATTTTATCCACATAACAAGAAAAATGTATAAAGTTCTCTTGGGTTCTCAGGATCACTGTAGCACTATGTCATTCGTCACTGACATTTGTGAAACCTGAGACCTAATTCTCTTTAATTTAACATCAATGTGGATTTAATTAAGTTATTAATCTGCCTAAACATACACATATAATAATCACTCATATTAAATATCACATAAATTATGGTTTGCATGGTATAATTTGAACGTAGAACATGTTAAACAAATGTTCCTAAACATTGAATAATTAATTTACACTATTTACATCGTCATTAATCTCTTATCTGTGAATTACTGAAAATTCAAATTCTCATCGGTCATCATCGTCGTTATCATCAAAATTAAATATTTCTCACATTAATCCTCACTTCAAAATTCTAAATATTCCCGTCAGAATCGTTAATTCATCACCATTACATCATTTAAATTCACAATTCAAGTTGCAATTCCTTCGAATTATATCTCAATTAAATTTATTTAATTCTATATAAATTCATTAATCATCAGCTTCTTTAATTAATTATCACCTTCTAATTCAGTAATTCATCATCATTACAATCGTCTAATAATTCATTTCGATCAGTTTATTTATCCAATCTTTAATTCATCCATTTATTTAATTCATCGATTTATTCAAAATTTAATTTATCAAATTATTTAAATTTCAATCTTCTGGTTATTTAGTTTTTCATTATTTCATCTAGTCATTCTGATTTTTATTTTATTAGGTCAGATCGTTAATATGCTTAAATCTCAGATTATTATTTCGTT
The DNA here is from genome assembly GCA_946902985.2 of Meconema thalassinum. Lineage (NCBI taxonomy): Eukaryota > Metazoa > Arthropoda > Insecta > Orthoptera > Tettigoniidae > Meconema > Meconema thalassinum. The sequence continues at coordinate 230,285,888 of OX336391.1, read as the reverse complement.
AATAATTATTTTCAGAAAATCTTGTATTATCAACTTCATTTATTTGTTTAATTTCCTAACAAATTGTTTAATAAGGTTTATAGAACGTTGTCTTACAGTTTTATTACTTCCACGTTATATCTCGTATTTAATTTATCTTGCAAAAAAAAATTATTGTCTCCACGACATCACGTTGGATCTAACTATCCACAACGACATTACATTTCTTCAATATTTCAAATATCACATTTGAATATAAGAATTACTCCAAAAACTCCATAAATATTCAGCACATACAGCATGAATCTCAACAATAACGCTAGACTGGGTACGACGACCTCATGTCTGCTTCAAAATGCATTATCAACGTTGCAACTATCACATGGCAAATTCCACAAAATGCCTATCACAAACTCCACTTAATCATGTTGCATGATCTACAAAAAATATATAAATGGCTTCAAATTATTAACGCACATAATCTCCAATGACTGTAATTACTCTGATCACATCTAGACAACTCCTTAAACAATTGGAAAAACATTACTTCAGTAATTTAGGATCTGCTTTCAAATAGCATAAATTCTCTTTTACAGTTCTTCATAATTCACATCGCAGAAAAACACCAATGTGCTATAATCTCTCATATCAAAATCTGCAATACTGATCTGCCTTAAAATAATTATGACCATTAATGATTAATCTTACAAGATTCAATTACTTTAAATCCTTTTCAAAGGTATCAAACACAATTATAAAAATCATCAAAGCATCAGCTGTAACAGCTGTTAAATTGAAATTACTCTCAAAAGAGTATAGCAACAAAATATTGGATTGGAAAACAAGAATTACTAAATGCAATCCTGTTGACATTTATCGTTACTTTATTTAACAAAATTTCGACTGATATGTGACTAGTAGTTCCTTGTTTAATTCACTTACATCTCGTGTACATTCGGATGATAAAAATGAGTCCCTCAATGGCAAGTAAGATGTGTAACCACCGTACAGTCGTATAAATACGAAAGACCTCGCCCCGTCGACTTGGATGATAGTTCCCTAAACGATGGGTAAGGTGAGTACCACCATACAATCGTATAAATACGAAGGACCCCATCTCGTAGGCTGTATGAGTGAATGTACCAGATAGGAATCAACAAGTTTCTAGTTGTCATATAAAAGCGACGTTCATTCACTAAAGTGAATAACTTCTTAATATCTCCAAACAATCCAATGGAAAAAATCCCTACTGATGAATAATACACACTCGCTAGTATGCAATGAACTGACGAAGTAGTTTCTGATAATCAATTGCAGATCACGAGTTCGAAATACTCGTTACACAAAAAAAAACTATTTATGAAAAATATCCTAGCTGGAAAAAAGTCTAAAAGATCAAACATCTGCTTAATAAAGCCAAACAACGGTGAGAATTTCGTATAATGATGCCTGCCATATCATATGGTCACTCCATATTCTAGCAAATTCGAAGTATATAAATTCAAACCATGTCTTAATAATCAAATCACTCCTATTAGAAAAATATACATGTGTGCCCAGTATTCATGAAAATAATCGTATCAGGTAGTTAGAACTCTTACAATACTTTTCATTATAAGTTGTAATATAATTTCCAAGATCGTCGATTTTCCCTACCTAAAGAATTTCTCGTAAGATCGGCGTGAATATCATTTCATCCATGAAATGACGATTTCCTTCGAAATCCCAAGCGAATCAGCTGGTGGACTCCTCTCGTCAGGAATCGAATCCATCGCTCTGTGGTGCCATCTTGTCTCTATTCACGTTTACTCGGTCATGTTGAACCTCGGATTACCCATAGCGGATATTGTCCAACTCCTTCTCGAAAAGTTCATGGAAACAGCGGACCCCCTACTCCTCTTCTAAGATACGCCACTGTTCCGTTAACCTTTTCGCTGCTGAATTGTTACAGTGTTAGCGCACCCTCTGTGCTGGATTCTTTTAGGCAACCACTTTCACACAGAAATTCACCAATTTGAACATAAATTACAAGTGGTAACTGAAAATAATTTAAAGTAATTTACTCACCAGTGTGTTCATAAAGTATTGGCCACGGTTGATGTTTGGGATCCAGGGTTCGATTCCACATGAGTTGGTGAAATTTTGTCCAGTAGAAAAAAAAATTGTAATTTACACCGTAGACTATGCTCACTAAATGCACGCACTATATACATCCCATACACACTTCCCAACAGAAACATTAAATTAAACACACGATATCACTAAATAAACACCCGAATCCAATATTACCTCAAACAGAAATATCTAAAATAATTCTAACACATACATTATCCTATACCTAAAATTTCGCGAAAAAAAATAAATAAAAGCCTGCCTTCAACTAAATAGGCTATACAATTTATCTATACTAATAATTGAACACTAAATATGTGCAAAGATAAAGTTTACGCTTCTCAACATTCTAATAATTGGTATCAAGCCATTTCCTGAGCATGGAATGTTGACAGGGTGGCTTAGAGTCAACAGTATGTTTATGAAACTTGTTTGTTTCGTCCGCTACCTTTGTCAACACCTCTTCATTGACAAATAACTCGAAATAATCTATTTCCTGGGATTCAGGGGTCAAATTAGTATTTGACATACCTGGGTTTGGCACTTGGAATGCATGCACGTTTGGCGCGAACTCGTCCTCGGACCACGTGGGTAGGCCTAGGTCAGGTTCATTTCTTTCCCTCTCTATCGGAATATCTTCAACATTATCACTATCACTGTCACTTCCAAACAGTTCCCTAATATCCCCATCGTCACTTCCGACACTATCTAAATCCACATCAGACTCAATCTCCTCTAAAAGCGTAAGAATTTGCTCCGGACGCATAATGCGCGCGCTAGATGCAGCCATTACTCATACACGATGTTTATAACTGTGTGACGAAATAAAAACATTTTTCCCGCAACGTTACAAGTGTGTATTTAGGGAACTACGTGGTTGAAAATGTAGCTAACAGATGGCGTAAAAATACACGACATTTACAAAGCATATCGAGTATACTCGATCGCAGTACTGATGGCACAAAGTTCTGATCGAGTATACTCGATCGCAGCACTGACGGACAGCTTGAGGCAGATCGAGTATACTCGACCGCAGCAGTGAAGCGGTTAAATGTTCAGTTTGAGAACGGTAAGTCCAATCTCAACTTACTGCAAAGTCCCACTTGAGTAAAATAAAATTTTACTTGAGAGTGTTCAAGATTACGATACACCCTGTATCTGTCTGTAATATGTAACTCATGAAAACTGTATAAGATAAAAATCTTATAAATGCACGATATAATGCTCATCAGTGCCTATGCTAACATTCAGTTTACTTGGAATAGTAAAAGTCGCTTTGAATGTGTTATATAACAGCATAGTTATAAGGTTATTCGTAAAAGCCTGTGCTCGAACAGCGTCGAAATGAAGCTTGAAATAAAGTCTTCAAATACGAGCAGTGTGGTTTTGAAATACCCCGGCTGTCTACAATTGTCTCCTCGGCCAGCCCGCCTGGATCAACGACCCGCTCGGTCTTGGCTGCTCGGTGATGCGAGAACTGTCGCCTACACTCCTGCCGTGACAGTTTCCGTATGCTGCGTGACCTTCAATGCCCGTCTCGCTGTGCTATAGAGCTGCTCTGAACTGCCCGTCTCCTTGGGCTCAAATGAACTTGCTAGCGCTGTGTTTCGGCTTATGTGTTCCGCGCGGCACGTGGCTTGTTCCCCCACCACTGTGCTCCCACGTCATGAACATAGTCTCGAACCCGAATCCTCTCGGCTGTTCTGTTATAAAATAACTTACTTCCATAACATCATTTCCACATATAATGCATGTTATATATCCTCTTCTAAGATGTTTAAATTGCTATAATTCCATATATGTTTCAATAAAGCTTCACATCTTTATTCATAATTCTATCTTCTTACAGATTTCAATGCCTCCTTGATTCTTGACCTCCTACGTCATCTTGGCATTCTTCTTGACGCGATCGGTGCGCTATCTTTTCTTAATGCTTCTCAAAACCTCAACTACAGCTTAATGTCTGCTGGCGTAGCCGATAGCCTAACATAGGTATCGGGTACAGTACCCCGTTCCTACCCTCACACCAGAATTCAATTTCTTCGCAGAGCTGAGACTTGAACTCCACGGTGACAGTTAAGAATGCTAGCCACTAAGCAACAAGGTGGACGTTCCCACTCAATGAAGCGTTCGTGATCATTAGGGCCCGGACATTGATGCCGTAAAATAGTTTAAAAAATGCACTTAACATTTTCGAAAAAAGACTGTAATAAATGACCTAATAATTCGAAAAATGCACTATTAAATGGAGAAAATGATCTTAAAATAATAAATTCAGCAATATTTCAAAAATTCGAAAAATGCACTATAAAATGGAGAATATGATCTTAAAATAATAAACTCACCAATATTTCAACAAGAAGTTCCGTGACGAACTAAAGAGCCTACTTTTCTCGAAATGCAAGATTCATTCCAATGATTAATCTATATGGACCAAATTAGAATAATGACGAAATTGAGTTGGTAATAACGAAATTTCTTGTTAGTTCGAAATATAACTGGCATAATGTAGCCTAAGAGAGCACTAGAGTTGGCAGCCCTGGTGACTGAATATATTCTTAGTTCCATCTCTTAAGGCCCACAGAATACAAAATTTGGCTGAAGTCCAATGGATAGCATGGACGTTACATGCAGTTAAACAATGGATTTAACAGTGCGCGTAAAATCATGTTGGCAACAATGTCATGCATGTATTGGTCAGAATTAATCTGAACTATAAAGATCTATTGTTGTGCCAATTTTGGATGAAATACATTTATTTGTATAGAAGTTACATGTATTTTAAAATTGGACCAATCAGCAGGCTTAGAATCATGTTGGAAGCACTGACGTATATTAATTAATCCAAATTAATCAAGAATGTAAGGTACTATACGTGTGCAAAGTTTAGTGCTGTTGGCTTGAATACTTTCTGATATACTGAATATTAGGGTAAACAAATCGAGACAGCATTATTAACAGTAGGCAGCCCTGGTTGTTCTTAAGAATACGCAGTCATATCTGTTATAGTACACATAGCACATACGAAATTTGGTTGAAATACAATTGATAGTATAGAAGTTACATGTATTTACAATTGGTCCTATCAGCAGGCTTAGAATCATGTTGGTAGTACTGAGGTCCATTAGTTACTCCAAATTAATCTAGAATGTCGGGTACTATACGTGTGCATAGTTTAAAGCTGTCGGCTTGCATACTTTCTGATATATGGGTATTTGGATAAAGTAAATTGAGAGCATTTATTAACAGTTGGCAGCCCTGGTGGCTCTTAAGAATACGCTCAGTCATATCTGTTTATGTACACATAGCACATACGAAATTCGGTTGAAATCCAATTGATAGTGTAGACGTTATATGCATTTAAAATTTGGACCTATCAGCAGGCTTATAATCATTTTGGCAACACTGCCATGTATGTCCTCTTGGAAATTAAACTGCAATATTATTATCTATAGGTGTGCCAATTTTGAAATAGCTCCCATTCATACCTTCCAAGATATCCAACTAGGAGCTCAAATTTCAATTGCGATTTTTCAGCAGTTGGTAGGACTGACACCTTTTTCAAATATGGCCGTGAGATATTCAGGTATAGATCTTTACTCCTACCAAATGTTGTTTCGATTGCTGCAGCCGTTTATGAGTTGGTAGGGGGGATGGAGGGGGGGGGGGGGGTCACACAGACAGACAGAAGGACAGACACACATTTGCCCGATCTCATAAGTCTACTTTTTCCTCATTTTAGCAAAAGTTCAAACGGAAAAGTCAATCAAAATAGATTATCTTGTATTAGCTACTAGCTTCTTATTAAGAGACGTAACTCCCTCATATAAAGCTGTGACTTGACTAAATTGGAAAAATGGAAAAATATGACCCAAAAATCTACCAAACATAAAAAATGCTCTTAAAATTGAAAAATAGCATGAAATGCGAAAAGTAGGCTAAAAATGACATATTTGAATACGGGGTGGCCCGCCTGGAGTTTCTATGTACTTCAGCATTGTTTTTGACAGCTCAGTAAAAAGATGACATGTCATCAACTTCCGGGCCCTAGTGATCATCATATACAAGTTGAAGGCAGTTCTAATAACACGAATAGAAAAATAAAAACATAGAAAGCTTTAGTCCTTGGAGGAGGGTGACCGTTTTATGAGTAGTATTGCGATTATCCAGCCTTGCAGACGTGTAGATATTAGTATTTTTTCTTTCTAGGGCGCTGTACTCTTTAGTTTTATGGCAGCAGCAGTTTATGGCAGATTCTGTCGCTCCTGGGATGGTTGGTGCTTGAGGACCGTATCAGTTCATGGTTGATAATGTGGGATTTGGTAGTGTTTTGTACAGCTATTGTGTCCTGTAAATTTGAGCATCTGATGATGCTCGCTTGACGAGTGAAACGTGAATTAGTTAGTAATTCTTGTATTAAGGAGTGGAACAGCGAGGTCATCTGTGACTCGTAACACAGATTACTGGAATACGTGAAGAAACAACCTGAAATATAGTACAGTACATATGATTACGCTTTATATAATATTGTTACGGATTCTTCTTCTTCTTCATCTTCAAACATATCTTAATCACATGTAATTTATTTCTGATTTCTTTTACATATTCCAGTATTTGGAATTATTTAGTGTTGACCGACTGAAAGCGACAATGTTAAAAGGCTATCAGATACATTCTATACGCACCCAAGTACATGGGGCTACATGTCTACGATATCTCAAAGCCCATAAAGAATCAAAAACAACGTTTTATTAAATAATAGAGATAGGCCTACTTAACCCTCCATCGGTCGCACCTATTCTGTGAGATTAAGAGGAAATACTTTCTTCCCTCCCAGGCTAGGGTGTTTCCATGAACTGTGCGGGCGTCACAATAGCTTCCGCTCTCCCCGCCAATTCCGTGAGGTTCAGGTCATCATAGTTGCAGGGCCCTTCGCTACTGTGTGGTGAGTCGATTCATCCAGGAGATTAAGTGCACCCGATCACTTAAATATTAGCGATTTCAATGTTTCCTTATTGTCGTTCACTAATCTGGTTTAGAATATGTATTCCTTGGTTTTAGTTAATTCAATCTGTAGCTTGTTTATATCTGAGTAGAGAAGCTTGAGTGTAATATGTTTGTAGGATTCGAGTCTGTTCATTGGATGTTTTTATTTTATTTTTATTTTTGTAGAAATTGAGAATTTTATAATTTCAACTGGATGTTTTCCTTTCTTCAAGTAAACAAAACAACAGTTGAATCTAGTACTGCTTCTGGCTATGTAAATAAACATATATTTCAATGGTTAATCCGGCAGATTAGTTGTACCCGACAGTGTTATTATTTAGGTGGAGCCTGATGGAGTGTTAATATCTGGATGGATCTCATATGCTCTGAACCGGCTGCATTCGTTACTTGGTTGGTTCTTAAGTTTAGGGGCTGCGACAACGCAGTCATGTAGCCCCGTGTACTTTGGGTGTGTGTAGAATCTGTCTGATAACCGGTGTTAATTGTGATGACTGTATTAGTGTGTGTTATCTGTTTTTTAATTTAAGTACTGCAACTTAGAATTGTTCAAATAGTTCCTACTTTTGCCGCCAAGCGCCACCGTCAACGACTACTAGGCCAAGTTCAGAACTTAGCTACTAGACGCCACCGCAGTCGGCTCTTGGCAACGAACGCAGAAACCTATGAGCGTTGTTTACATTCTTAACCTATCCAGTTTAGCTTCACACAGGTGCAATTAGTAGAAGGTTCTTTAACATGCCATAAATCTATGACATGGGACCGCCGGCTTTACTTCCCCTCCGAAGGAAGGCATACTGAGGGATTTTTAACGCTTTTAAAAAGTCCGGCGGCTTCGGCCGGGTTGATTCGTTAGTGAAATGATATACAGGAATTGTGCCATATCGATAAATTTTGTTTATATTTTGAAAAGCAATGAAAATAATTACTTTAGTGGAGAGGGAAGAAAACCCCCAGGGTTAATATTTACCTGGAATGTTTTAATTAGCAAGGGAAACAAGAAGGGAGAGAGAGAGAAAGAGAGAGAGAGAAAAAATGAGCAGAAAGGAATTACTGATCTATGATCTGTTCCGGAGGCTAATTTCCTGCGCCCTTTCAGGTAATTGTAATTGCCTATATAGAGTGCTGTGTTGATAAGCGTGTTGAAACAGCGTATCCACAGTAGATTATTAAAATATGAATGTTAGAAAAGAAAAGAACCAATTTAGCAACTTCCCATAATTAAAAATACACTCCAGCAAAGCTGTGGTTAGCCCGCTGTCCAATATAGAAAGCGGCGAGCCTGCAATAACTCAATAAATGTCACGACAGAATTCCCATCATACAAGAGTAGCTGTTATCAAATGAAGTGAATTGATAAAATTAAACATATCGTCACTGTGCCTCCACAAATTTTTCTGTGCGCCAAAGTTACTTTATTCTTTTATTTTGCGCTATCACGCTCCACAGTGGTCCTTCTGGGGTATCTGGCCGCGCAAAATACCTTTACACATAGAAATGGTCTATAAACTTTAAAATAACTGTTCAAAATTATGTAAAACAATGTCCTTATTCTCATTTATAAGAATTTAAGTTTGACTGTCAGCCCGGAGGTCCTGGTTCGATTCCCGGCTCAGCCAAGAAATTTTAATTCTGGTGTGAAGGCTGGAACGGGGTAAACTAAGCCTCCTGAGGCAAAACTGAGAAGAGGAGGGTTCGATTCCACCTCAACCATCCTGGAAGTGGTCCCGGAGGTCCGGGTTCGATTCCTGGTTCTGCCAAGAAATTTTACTTCTGGTGTGAGGCTGGTACGGGGTAAACTAAGCTTCCTGAGGCAAAACTGAGAAGAGGAGGGTTTCATTCCCACCCCAATCATCCTGGAAGTGGTTTTCCGTGGATTCCCCCACTTCTATTCCAGGCAAATGCTGAGATGGTTCCTAACTTAGGGCCACGGCCGCCGTCTTCCCAATCCTATCTCAAATGAACAAATAGTAGTACATGCATCACAATAACACAGGTTTTCACACAAATTACACAGACACACCCATACGACCACGATGTCAGAGCCCCTAAAATAACCAACAACAACAACAACAAGAATTGAGGTTAAACTTCTCTTATTAGCCTAATAATAATAATAATAATAATAATAATAATAATAATAATTTTCAACTGGATTTGGATTTTTCTCAACGGCGCTAAACTGGCAGAAAATTCTGCATTTTTTTTCAATAAGTTCAGTGGTGTCTCTACTACCTTATAAGCGTATACTCACTTGACCGGCTAACGCTAGCTCCTCCCTGCTGAATTTTTGTATTAAAGGTCGCAATTTCCTTCGTTTCGAAAATTCACTCCACTCCACGAATGATTGAGAAGGACAACACACATTACCTGTAATACCTCTCCATGTTCCCTTCCAGGCTATTATTATTTCGTGACAAACTTTCTTAAGATCCTGCGATTGGCAACCCACGTTTTTCTTAACGGCGCGGAAAAATGATTAACGTTTTTTCTAACATTATTTTAACGGACTGTCCAAGGGATTTCAGATCGCTGTTTTCTATTAGATAGCTTCAAATCCTTTCGCTTTTCCACCTGCATGGCGCCAGGCATCGGAAAGTTCGTTCCGCGAAAATCCTCCCGACAACACTAAAAGGAGAGCAAAAGCCAAAGTTGCAAAAAGTTGCAAATAATTTTTACACAGAAAACATAATAGGGTGTAGGCAGGCTAATGGAAATAAATTCACCGATGGTTGACAATTGTGAATTTCCTGGTCTTAAACCCCGTAAAAGAATAATAATTTTATAACAAAAATTCACTATTTTCAGATGTTGATCACATAAACACAGCGATTTTTATAAGATTTTGCAAATTTCATAAAAAAATATCATATCATAGTCTGTCATATCCAATGGCAAACGTTGAAGATAGCTGAACTAACAAGTCTTTACAAGCACAAGATTCAAACACAAATAATCAGCTTTGCTTCCAGCTGTGGATGCGATAAGAAACGTCCTAATTCAGCGGTCTTTCACAATCCAGGGGGTGAACAAATACGACATATAAGTACAGTTCTGAGGTCCTCTGACATTGCTGATACTAAAAATGTCATTCAACATGAAAATACAAGACATTTATTTTTTACATTTTGAGAGCCCAGATCGTGCAAAAGGACTACAGTGGGCTCTTGGCTGTGCAGTCAAACAGGTCATTTCACTTATGGATAGTTTCTCCTGCACATTAGTATAGGAAAATGAACTTTCGAAATCATCATGCGATTCTACGCAATGAGTAATGATAATAATAATACAAATAATAATAATGACTAGAGGACCTGTGCGAGAAATCTCGAATGTGTTAAACCAACCGCCCGCCTCTAATGTTATGCGGGCTCACCGCGACACAGTTTTGGCACGGGCTATTGTCTTGTTTATTTGTTTAAACGCCTTTATAAACAAGTAGTTCTGTGAAGAACTATACAGCCTATTTTCATATATCCTACTTATGTTAATTGCCACTATTTAACATACACAATTACAGTTTGATTGCTGTAATAGATTCGTAGATATTGAGAACCGACTAAATATTTCGGATGGTCGCCATGTTGGATTTTATATATGTAGGTCCTAGAGTTATGTACTGTTACATGCAGATTATTGTGAACGTGTAGTATTCAAACTTCAATCGCATAATTAGGACACAAGAAAAAACATGGAGATTAAAATTTTTTTCACAGCTGCCATCTTGAGGTTATGGAAACAGTTGAAATAAATTAGATACCAGTGGATTAACATTCGGATAAAGATTTACTGTACCAAGTTTCACTGCACGCGGATGGTTAAATTGCGAGAAACGTCCATGTGAATATTTATAATTCGCGTCACCGCCATGTTGGATTTGTGATCACCAGGTTATTCAAAGTCCTATAGGTGAACTTAAGTTCATAGCCCCTATGAACATTAAAAAATGCAGTTTGATTGCTAAAATAGATTCGTAGATATTCAGTATCGTCTAAATATTTCGGATGGTCGCCATGTTGGATTGTTAAATGTATAGGCCATAGAGTCATGTACCATTAAAGGAAAATTATTGCGTAGGTTCATTATTCAAACTTTCACTTCGATCGCATGACTACATCACAAGAAATAAAAACTTAATTTTAAAATTCGCACTGCCGCCATCTTGAGGTTATGAAAACAATTGAACTAAATTAGATACCAGTGGATTACAATGTGTATAAATATTTCCTGTACCAGGTTTCAGTGCGCTTGGAACATTAAATCGCGAGAAAGGTCTATTTCAAATGTTCAAATTCGCTTGGCCGCCATGTTCGTTTTGTAGTTAACCGGTTTTTGAAAATCTTATAGATGGACTTCCAGTAGTGCCCTTTATCTCAGTACAAAACTTTAGGGAGATACCGCTAACAGTTTCAGAGATATAGAATGCCGGTGAAATATTTCGCACATCCGCCATCTTGTGATTATGTAAACAATTGAACGAAGTTAGATGTCGGTGCATTACAATGTATATAAACATATACTGTACCAATTTTCATTGCGTTTGGTTGGTCAAATCGCGAGAAACGTCTATTTAAAAGTCGCAAATTCGCTTGGCCGCCATGTTCGTTTTGTAGTTACCAGGTTTTCAAAAGTCACATAAGTGAACTTAAAGTAGTTCCCTCTATCACCATAGAAAATGTCAGGGTAATATCGGTAATAGTTTCGGAGATATTGAATGCTGGTGAAATATTTCGCACAGCCGCCATGTTGGATTGGTGAGTCGTAACAAAATTTGAAGGGCACGGTCGAGGTCGCCGGGAATAGTGCTATGAACTTTCCGAGTTTCATTGAAATCGATCCTGACGTTTAGATTTTATTAGGGGGGGACACACACACGAATCACACACACACACACACACACACACACACACGGACAAAAGGTGATCTCATAAGCCTATTTTTTCAAAATTGAAAATAGGCTAAAAACAAGTAGTTCCGTGAAGAACTATACAGCCTATTTTCATATATCCTACTTATGTTAACTGCCACAATCAACATACAAAATTTCAGTTTAATTGCTGTAACAGATTCGTAGATATTGTGAACCGTCTAAATATTTCAGATGGTCGCCAGGTTGGATTTTTATTTTTGTAATATTACATTAAGATTATTGTGTACGTGTGGTATTCAAACTTCAATCGCATGATTAGACAACAAGAAGTAAAAACGAGATTTTAAAATTACGCACAGCAGCCATCTTGTGATAATGCAAACCATTGAAATAAATTAGATGCCAGTGGATCAACATTTGTATAAGCATTTAACGTGCAACGTTTCACGGCACTCGGATAGTTAATTCGCGAGAAACGTCCATTTAAATATTTATACTTCGCGTCGCCGCCATGTTGGATTTGTGCTCACCAGGTTCCTGAAAGTCCTATAGGTGAACATATGTTCATAGTCTCTATGAACATTAAAAAATTCAGTTTGGTTGCTGTAAAATATTCATAGATATTGAGAACCGTCTAAATATTTCGGGAGCTCACCATTTAGGAGTGTTATGTGTATAGGCCATAGAGTTATGTGCCATTCAAGGACAATTATAGCCTAGCTTCATTATTTAAACTTTCACTTCGATCGCATGATTACGACACAAGAAATTCAAACTTAATTTTAAAATTTCGCACAGCCGCCATCTTGAAGTTATGTAAGCAATTGAATTAAATTAGATGGCAGTGCATTACAATCTGCAAAATCAATTACTGTACCACATTTCACTGCGCTCAGAGAGTTAAATCACGAGAAAAGTCTATTAAAATATTTTAAATTCGCTTGGTCGCCATGTTCGTTTCGTACTTTACAGGTTTATGAAATATACATAGGTATACCTGTATCAGTACCCTTTATCACCGTACAAAATTGCAGGGTGATATCTGTAATAGTTTCGGAGATATAGAATGTCAGTGAAATATTTCGCACAGCCGCCATTTTGAGGTTATGTAAACAATTGAACTAAATTAGACTCCAGTGCATTAAAATGTGAATAAACATTTGCTGTACCAAGTTTCATTACATTTAGATAGTTAAATCGCGAGAAAAGTCTATTTAAATATCTCAACTTCGCTTGGCCGCCTTGTTGGTTTTGTAGTCACCAGGTTTTCGAAAGTCTCATAGGTGAACTTCTAGTAGTGCCCTTTATCACCGTACACAATTTCAGGGCGATATCGGTAATAGTTTCGGAGATATTGAATGCTAGTGAAATATTTCGCACAGCCGCCATGTTGGATTGGAGAGACGTAACAAAATTTGAAGGGCACGGTCGAGGTCGCCGGGAATACTGCTATGAACTTCCCGAGTTTCATTGAAATCGCTCCAGCCGTTTCGATTTTATTAGGGGGGGACACACACACGAATCACACACACACACACACACACACACACACGCACACACACACGGACAAAAGGTGATCTCATAAGCCTATTTTTTCAAAATTGAAAATAGGCTAAAAATAAATATATTTCGGTTGACGTTTCAGGAAATACATGATTTACCCAGTACTATTGAGACAATTTGCAATATTTTGCACAAACATCTCTTTCAACCTTCCTCTAGTTTAATAGCTTGGGTTTTGTGAAACATACACCTTAGCGTTTTATAGATATAAACAATATATGATATTAATAATAAAAACATGGGTTACCGTCCCATATAACCGCTGTTGTTTTGGTGATGGCGGGGTGTTAAAATGTTGCCCTTGGAAGCGATCTCGTATAACTTGCCTGTAAATTTACTGGTTTTCCCATCCAAATTCTTTAAATGACACAGACTCTGCCGGGATCGAACTCAATATTTCAGATGTGAAAAGTCAACTTTTAACCCACTGCGCCACGCAGATTTTTGCTTCTTCGTTGTCCTTCTTTATGTGACTGTACGTTAATACAAACATCAAGCAACTAGAGAACAAAATGGTCACAGAACTATTTTGTTAGCCTAGTTTCATCTCAGCAAGTGTGTCCGTCTATCTGTCCGTCGTTTCGTTTACCGATGTATCCATCCGTGTGCTCCATTTTATAACTTTTGAACTGCTGCACCTAACTTCACTTACTTTAACGTGCCAGAGAATGTAAAGTGATTGTAAGTTCCGTCACATTTAAGCATCGTCAAATGCCAACTGACTGCGCCGATCAAATTGGAGAGGAGATCGCTGCAATGATTACAAATCATAGCTTGCCACGGTGGGTGAGTGGTTATGGTGTCGGACTATCAACCCTAAGATTGCTGGTTCGCTCCTGACCATGGTAAGTGATTTTGAAAGGCGACAAAAATCACGACACTCATGTCATACGTTGTTGGCATGTTAAAGAGCCCATTTGAATTCAGTAGGCCGTGTTCAATGGCAAAATTAATCTAGTGATTTTCCGCCAACACTAAGTTCCTTCATTCTCTACTTGAAAGCGCTGTAATGTCAAGGAGTTTAGATATCTAACCTCCTTGACTTTCATAGCGTTCAAGGGAACGACGAAATTCGACATGCAAGCTACCCTCTGGGTGTCAATTAACAAAGCTTGCATCAGGCACCCGAGGCCATACCGGTACGATAAAAAAAACTACAAATCGTAAACATGTACGCCAAGATGGCTCAGACCATACGATCAACGTTGCTTCGTCACAGAAAATTGGCAAACCAGTTGTGTTGTTGAGTCTTCAGTCTTTTGACTGGTTTGATGCAGTTCTCCTTAGCTAATCGTTTCATCTGTACATAGTTACCATACCTTACATCCGAGGCAATCTGTTAGGTAGATTTCATTAGAAAGCTAACTATTGCAATGGGTACCATGTTTCGACTTCCGGAAAATTTCGACATATCTTCGCGTTTCACATCCCCCTGACCCCAAAACCACCGTCAGTTCAAAAGTTTATATATAATTTATGTATATATGTATATATGTATCTATCGATCTATATATATATATATATATCAGTTTCTTGTGGACACGATAACTGCCGTAATTCTGCACCAATCACTTTGAATTTTTTTCATAATAAGTATCCCTATAAAATCTCGGTCGAGTTCGTTAATGGGCATAATCGGTCGAAGGGGGTAAAAATGGGGTGCTTTTTTCGAAAAAGTGTAATATCACTCTAACTCTCTTAATATATGAAATATAGAATCCCTTCTAAGTTCATATTATGTGTCGGATAAGTGCCAAAAATGTATGTTTGAAAAGGTTTTTGATAGCACCAACCATTGGCCAATGGGGAGGAAAAAAGTGAGGTTTTTGGGAAACATTAATCATATCTCTCTTAATAGGCACGATATCTAAACCGTACACAATGGATGATATTCCCCTAATAATTACCTAAAACTTTTGTCTGAAAGAATTTTTGATACAACCCACCATTACGCCAAGGGATGAGAAAAATGATTTCGGAATTAGAAGAAAATGCCAAGAGCCATCAGAGGTTACCATGACAACGCTTCTAAATTGATGAGGGATGAGCTATCAGAGGTTGCCATGACAACGAGATCACATTCATTTTTCCATCTGACTATGTGGGAAGCGGCTTCGGTGACGTAGCCTAGCTGGTAGCATGCTGAACTTCTATGTCCAATGTCGCGGGTTCAAAGCCGGCCGAAGTCGTCGGATTTTCAAAGAGCGCTGAAAATCCATCAGTATGCTTTCCTTCAGAGGGGAAGTCCAACGTTCGTTGCAAGTTACTGGTTGCGGTGGCATCTAGTAGCCAAGTTCACAGCTAGGTGTCGTTGACGGTATATTTGGTACCAACATTAGGAACTACTACTTGAAATTGTCCGTCTGCAGTCCTTACCTGAATTACAGACTAATACAGCCATCACAATTAACACCGTTTATCAGGCAGATTCTACACACACCCAAAGTACACGGGGTTACATGACCGCGTTGTCGCAGCCCTAAACTGAAGAATCAACCAACATCTCTGCGGGAGATAAAATTTGAAGTGAAGAAGTAACAGACTGTTAGTTACACATCAGTTCCAAACCTTGCATAAGGACGGTGTGACCACAAGTATAACAAGTAGTTCCGTGAAGAACTATACAGCCTATTTGCATATATCCCACTAATGCTAATTGCCTCTATCAACATACTGAAGATCAGTTTGATTGCAGCAATAGATTCGTAGATAGTGAGAACCGTCTAAATATTTCGGATGGTCGCCATGTTGGACTTTTATATACTGTATGTAGGGCTAAGAGTTATGTACTGTTACATGAAGATTATTGTGTACGTGTAGTATTCAAACTTCAATCACATGATTAGGACACAAGAAGTAAGAAATAGCACATTATGCAACGAGCCTATAATGGTTATAATTAAGACACGAGTATATTTATAAAACGAGCGTATGCGAGTTTTATAATTTCCATACGAGTGTCTTAATTACAATTATAGGCGAGTTGCATACGACTGTTTATGTTCGACTAACTATTTTATGTTCGAAGATAAATATTCATAAATATCTGTGGCGATTTCGCCAGTTTTATGTACTGAACAGAGCGCATGAGACGCAGAGAATGCCTTGTGTTTGACCATGGCCTTCTCGATTACCCCACTATGACACTAGGCAACGCAGTTTAGAAGGCCTTGGAACTCCACGCAGGTGCGATGCTAACCTTATCTAATTGGTCAAACAACTGTTTCTTGAGCTCTGATTGGTGGAAGAAACTGTTTCATAGTGAAAAATAGTGCTATAATGACCATCATTATGATACCGGTTTCTGACACATAATAGTCAGGATCGAATATATAGAGATTTTAAAATTTAGCACAGCTGCCATCTTGAGGTATCGAAACTATTGAAATAAATTAGATGCCAGTGGATTAATATTTGTATAAGGATTTACTGTACCAAGTTTCACTGCACTTGGATGGTCAAATTGCGAGAAACGACCATGTGAATAATTATACTTCGCGTCGCCACCATGTTGGATTTGTGATCAACAGGTTATTGAAAGTCATATGACCCATATGAACGTAAAAAAATTCAGTTTGATTGCTTTAGTATATTCTAAATATTCCGGATGGTTGCCATGTTGGATTGTTATATGTATAGGCCATAGAGTCATGTACCTTTAAAGGAAAATTATAGCGTAGTTTCATTATTCAAACTTTCACTTCGATCGCATGATTACGACACAATGAATAAAAACTTAATTAAAAAATTCGCACAGCCGCCATCTTGATATTATGTAAACAATTGAACTAAATTATATACCAGTGCATTACAATGTGTATAAACATTTGCTGTACCAAGTTTGATTGCGTTTGGATCATTAAATCGCGAGAAAAGTCTATTTAAACTTTCAACTTCGCTTGACTGCCATGTTCGTTTTGTAGTTAACCGGTTTTTAAAGTCTCATATATGAACTTCCAGTAGTGCCCTTTATCTCCGTGCAAAATTTCAAGGTGATACCGGTAATAGTTTCAGAGATATAGAATGCCGGTGAAATATTTCGCACAGCCGCCATATTGAGGTTATGTAAACAATTGAACTAAGTTAGATGTCGGTGCATTACAATGTATATAAACATATACTGTACCAAGTTTCATTGCGTTTGGATGGTTAAATCGCTAGAAACGTCTATTTAAAAGTCTCAACTTCGCTTGGCCACTATGTTGGTTTTGTAGTTACCAGGTTCTCAAAGGTCACATAAGTGAACTTCTAGTAGTTCCCTTTATCACCATACAAAATTCCAGGGTGATATCGGTAATAGTTTCGGAGTAATTGAATGCTGGTGAAATTTTTCGCACAGCCGCCATGTTGGATTAGTGAGACGTAACAAAATTTTAAGGGCACGGTCGAGGTCGCCTGGAATAGTGCTATAAGCTTACCGAGTTTCATTGAAATCGCTCCAGCCGTTTAGATTTTATTAGGGGGGGGGGGGGACACACACGAATCACACACACACGCACACACACACGGACAAAAGGTGATCTCATAAGCCTATTTTTTCAAAAGTGAAAATAGGCTAAAAATGGACCCCAAATGACAAGAAGGTTACCGTTCCCCTAACACAATAGAATGTTAAAAATATTCATAGTAAGACGAATGAAAAGTTAATTGAGCTCCAATTACATTGTAAAATACGTTCTCGCAATAAATGAGGTCTGATCCTTCTACGAAAACCTGCATATTTTGCCTATTATAGCCTATCCCCTAGTTTGCCCGGTGAAATCTACCTCCGTCTTCCAGCGTGCCGAGAGGATTTTTTTTAAGGCAATC
This sequence comes from Meconema thalassinum, assembly GCA_946902985.2. Classification (NCBI taxonomy): domain Eukaryota; kingdom Metazoa; phylum Arthropoda; class Insecta; order Orthoptera; family Tettigoniidae; genus Meconema; species Meconema thalassinum. The sequence continues at coordinate 230,267,551 of OX336391.1, read as the reverse complement.
TGTTTACAATATTCTAACCTTGGTCTACCCCTACAGTTCTTGTCCTCGACCCTTCGTTCCATAACTGAGTTTGCTGGCTACCTTATTATGTTCCTACCAACCTATATCTTCTCTTCGTTAACAGTAGACAGAAACATCTCTCCTCCCCCACTCGTCTTTATGCCTCTTCATTTGTTACTCTATCTACCCATCTGATCTTCAGCATTCTCCTGAAATAACACATTTAAAATGCTTCCATTCTTCTTTTTCTGCTGCACCAACAGTCCAAGTTTCACTTCCATAGAGTGCCATTCTCCAGACAAAGGCTTTCAAAAATGACTTCATAATACCTAAATCAACAAATTTCTATTCTGTGGAAATCATTCCTTGCCTGAGCCAAACTACTTTTTATATCCCCTTTGCTTCACCGATCACTGGTTATTTTGCTTCCTAAGTAGCAGACGTCTCCTATTTCCTTTAGCTTTTCACCAGATAAGAGGACGTCAATTTGGGTTTCTCATTTATTTCGGTTACATTCCATTATATTTGATTTTACATTTATTGATTTTCATCATGAATTCTTTGAAGAATCAGAAGACCAACACCATTTAAAATTTTCTGCAAAATACTACTAATAATAATATCGAATGGCCTCGGGTTTCGGGTGCAAACTTTGTTATTTGACACCCTAAGGGTAGCTTGCATGTTGAATTCCGTTGTTCCTTGAAGCACTATGAAAGTCCAGGAGGTTAGATATCTAAGTTCCTTGAAGACTATAGCGCTTTCTAGTAGAGAACCCCCCAGGGGCTCATATCTAGTAGGACGTGGGTTGGCGACCACGGGGCCCCAGCTGAGTCCGGCATTGCTTCCACTTACTTATGCCAGGCTCCCCTCCGTCTTCCTTCCTGTCGACCTCACTTGGTCAACTCTTGTTCTCTTCCGACCCCGACGGTATTAGGGTATCCGAGGCCTAGGGAGTCTCTTCCTTTCCCGCCTTAATTGGACCTTGTTTCATCTTTTCTGATTCCCTCCTTCTGCGAGGGGTCAGCCTTCTTTTTCTTTTCCTTTTATCTCCTGCCTTCTGCTCAAGGCCCTCAAGGAGGCAGGGTGTATGTAGCCCCACCACTTCTGGTGCACCCTGGATAGTGCTACACCCTCAGGGGCTCACGGCTGGTGAGTTCGGGAGTTGGCGACCCCGAGGGATTCCTGAGCTGGGTCCGGTTTTCCCCCTTTTATCCATTACCTGTGGGGCGGACCCTCTCCTCTTTCACGTTACTATCTGCCTTTTATAGCTCTCCTTCTTTCCAAGTACCTCAATCCGCATTCTTCGAGGGTTGAGGGCATTTCTTTTCCTCCTGTCCTTTATTTGCCCTATTCTCCTTTTGATTTCCATTTCTTCTTCTAGTATATAAGTTAGTAGTTAGTTTTAGTTATAGTTTACATTTCATTATCATCTTCACGATCACCCAAAACATTAGGGGCCGATAACCTAGACGTTAGGCCCCTTGAAACAACAATTATCATCATCATCATCTAGTAGAGAAATGAGGAACTTTGTGTTGGCGGAAATCCCGAGAATAATTTTGCCATTATGAACAGGGCCTACTGAATTAAAATGGTTTCTTTGACATGCCAACATCGTATGACATGGTGTCGTAATTTTTGCCGCCTTTCAAAAATCACTGACCACGGCCAGGAGCGAACCTGCAAGCTTAGGGTTTGTAGACCAACACGTTGGACACTCACCCTCCGTGGCAAGCAGAAAGTAGTGTCCACCCTGTACTGTCTCTGTAAGTTGTAGTCTAGTCCAACTCACCTGAATGTTCTTGATGATTGTGATAATACAGTAACACACTAACGCTGAGGTCATGTAACAAGTCTAGGGTAATAGCGTTCAGTTGAACATTCACACAGTCATGTAAATCTCAATAATTAATCTGACTTTTTGATTGAATATACAGTTTTGGATCAGATATATTGTCAGATAGAGAAGTAGTTCAATCGCTTAATCTACAGTGTTACTGTAATTTATATTGTACAGCCAATGGAATGAATGACAGCGGCTAAATTATTAATGAGGATGAGTACCGAACCTCAGTTAACAACCAGTATAATGAAGCGAATGTATTTAATGACAATTAAATTATACATAAAGATATCGGTCGTTTATAGATCATTATGGTTAGGTTAATTGTTATTGGATTATACTTTCTGATCGGAATTTATATGTCTAATTGGACGAGGTACGAACAAATCACATTGTGGTATGAATGGGGCCCATTAGTCATAAAGCTTTATGAAGGTAGAGTCACTGGTGCAGGACAATTTCAAATATGAACTATTACTTTATTTTTGCGGAATACATCAAAAGTATAGTCCGCCTCGTGGTGCAGCGGCTTGAGTGCCCAGAGATACGGGTTCGATTCCCGGCTCTGCCAAGAAATTTTAATTCTGGTGTGTGGTCTGGAATGGGATACACTTAGCCTCGTGAATCAAAACTGAGAGGAGGGAAGCTCGTTTCCCACTTGAGCCATCCTAGAAGTGGTTTTGTGTGGTCCCTCACCAGCACCACCACCACCACCACTCCTACTCCTGGAAAATGCTGGGATGGTTCCTAACTTTAAGGCCGCGGCCGCCCCCTTCCCAATCATATCCCCAATTTATAAACCCACACTCTAGTACAGCCAAATTGCACATACTCCGAAATACACGGGCTATATGACCACGATGCCGTAGTTGCAAGTATTTTTGGCTGTAACGTCTGAGGTCGGGGTTCAATCCACGGCCCTGAAAAGAAATGTAATTATTGTCTGAGGACTGCAATGAGGTACACTCGTGAAACAAAACTGAGAAGAGGTGTGTTCGATTTTCTCCTCAGCCACTTCTACTCAAGGCAATGCTGCTGATGTAAGTTCACGGCAGTTACCTTAGTAACTCCTGCTTCAAGTATAAATAAACACACGTTATCTGATGAATTCTCCACATAGCCTACATGTGGCTGAAATGTCCAGGATGTCCAACGCCTAAAATGACCGTGAGAAGTATATCAGGAAAAATGTTGTTCTACAGTTGTACATGACGTAACCAACAGATGATTGAACAACACGATTTTCTTAGGAGCAACAGCTTTATATTAACCACGTAGGACTGTATTTAATGTTATCCCCTATTTTTTTTGTCTAGAATGTTGTGTCTTATATTTGACATTGTGTGTTCCATTTTGTAGGTGGGAAATCAACAGATGAAAAAATATGTGTTCAAAATTTTGCTTCCATCCTTAGTGCCACCAGCTTCAATACGTAACCCTTTTCATTCAGTTGTCACACAGTGTAGACGCCATCATGTTTTATCTTGTGCCATTTTACCTTATGTTATGAAGTATCCAGTTGTTGTTAAAATGAACAAATACTGTTCAGACTGTAAAGAAGAACACTTACTCAGTGAATGGCATCGTAAAGGTCACACAGAGCGTGCTCTGCGTTATATTACATCATTGGATTCTTGAACTGAAAGCGCACCAAGCTGTCTCGTTTTGTTTGGTGTTTGGGGAAAAATACTAATGAAAACAGTTATGTTATGCACTTGTTCTCACCATAATACTGAGCACTACGTCATAAAGTACAGAAATAATTGCAATTCAGGTATCATAATTCTGCATTTAATAACTTCGTGGTGATCACAATGTCACCCACCACAGCTGGGCGTTTGGAGTTCAGCACATCCTGTGTCCACTTCTATAACCTCTCATAACAGAGCTGTCAACAGGTATTTTCCATCACATGTCACCTTAAATTCAAAACAGTAAGTTTTATTCGCTTCCAATTATTTCTTGTCAATGCTTTCACTCCTGCTGAAGAACCACCTTGTGGTGTAGCGGCTAGCATGTATAATGCTGCCCTGGAGGTCCAGGTACGATTCCTGGCTCTGCCAAGAAACTTAATTCTGACCTGAGGTTTGGAACGAGGTACACTCAGCCTCGTGGGCCAAACTGACAAGAGGTGGGCTCGATTAAAACCTCAGTACCTTGAAAGTGGTTTTCTGTGGTTCCCACCTCAGTTCCAGGCAAAATGCCAAGGTGGTTCCTGACTTAAGATCATGGCCGACTCCATCCCAATTCTAGCCTTAATTACAAATCAAAACTCTAGTACAGCCGTAGCACAGCACAGGTTATCAGACAGATTACACATACACCCAAATAAACGATGTTTCATGACTACGGTGTCCAAGACCCTGAAAAAAAACCATCAATGATAACTCTGAGAAATATATTCCATTGCAGGGATGAAAAAAGTACACATTACAAGACACAACGTCTGGGAAACAGTTTTACTCAGATTGGACAATGCAACACTCAATAAATGGCTTTTGAGGTTTCAAAGAATTAATATGTTTGAACATTTTAGCACACTCTTACTTCATTTCAGGAGTCGCCATTCAGTAAAATAATGCTGCAATGGGCGTAAACTGTTTCCGTGACCCAAATCATTTGTTTCACAAAGACAGTGTACTCGTTACCAAACAGCCAATTAATTAACGGTGGAATGTTCAAACCATTTGGAGTGTACACTCCACACTGTGTTAATTGCAGAGACGGCACGAAAAATGAGCTCTTTTATGTGCTTCTTAGGTTCCTACCTAATGAATGGTCCACAGAATGACATTTTAAACCCTCCAGATTACAGGATTTCCTCTGGTTGCAAGAACGTGTGTATTCTACAAGCCCGAGAAAGGAGGCATTTGGAAAGCTATGGAGTAATGTAAGCAGTGGTTTAGGAAAGAAGAAGGCCTAGTAAAACAGGCACAACTCATTGTGTGCGCCATAAAAACTCGCTGCAGTTAAAGTCGCTGTGAAGGAGACGACATGCTCTTAATTTACATTTAATGACTCTAAGCTGGTGAAGTTCATTTTGTATTTTAAAGAGACAAGGAGAATAGGTTGGGAGGGTAACTTCTCAAAAGTATCTATGAAACAGTCACCAATACTCACAAAAATAATCAAGTTATCGTTATTTTTGTAAAAAGTAACTACTTTACAGTCACTGCTACTTACATAATTGAATCGGTCATTGTTAGAAGGCACTAAGTCAATTTTTGTCGAAATTGCGATTTCCATGGATACGTATAGTATGAATGTCGACGCATCTAGCTATGTTAAAAGGAACTAAGTCTGTCCGTTCAGTATGCTGTATCACTACTAGCTGAATCTAACGTTCAGTGTTAAAGAGAACTAAGTCATTGACTTAGTTCCAGACTTATTTGCTCATATTTGCCCACTACTGTATTTCTAGCATTGAAAATATGCTAAACTGCTAACTATAAATCTGTATGTCTATATATATAACAAGATGTTCACTAAGAACATATAGCCTACTTTCTCCTAAATGTATGAGTATAGTTATAACTCGTTGTTATTATCAAAGAGTATAATAGAACTATTCTTTGTTGAAGACCTTAGAAACGATTTACCTCTACCAAACGCCACAACCTAGATAAAAACTGCTACCATCATTGAAGAAAGAAAGATAAGAAGTATATCAAGAATGTTATGGATTTGGAGACATAATCGACCGGACTGGCTGCGTGGCTCAGCGGTAACGTTCTCGCTTCCTGGGCCCTAGGTTGCAGGTTCGTATCCTGGCGCAGTCAGCTGGCATTTGAGGGTGCACAAATGCGAGGAAGCCGTGTCAGTACATTTACTGGCACGTTCAAGATCCCCTTCGGGCCAAAATTCCGGCACCCCGGTGTCTCTAAAAGCAGCAGTAGTTAAAAGGGATGTAAAACCAATAACATTATTATTATTATTATTATTATTATTATTATTATTATTACATATACGACCTGCCGTGGGCAACATCCAACTTTGAGTTGAGGCATGTCTTTACACGTCTGGTTGTGCATGGCTTTCACAACCCTAATTGAATTAACAAATCTTTCCATGACCCTACAGAGACGTGTGTATACAAACTATGTGGATATTTTCGATTGCTATTTGCCTGAAATAAAAGTAGTAATTAATAACCTGAACTAACACCAACGGCTTGAATTCAGTTACTATGTGAAATCGTTTTGTTCTTTACTTCAAATAACATTTTCAAGTAACGCAAAATAGGCTGTTACAAACCCTTTAAAATAAACAGTAAAAATGTATCGTAGTATCATCTTGTCATTCTTCAAATTCGATGCGCATAGAATGCCAATGGTATAGTAATCAATGGAGCCCCCACGTAGACTAGTCGTGACATCTAGTGGTGAAATATCGAACAATATAATCCTAACAGCGAGTGCATTCTAGCGGCCAGAAGAAGAAACTTTTCAATAAAATCTGGAAGTTAATAAGTAGGTCGGCGTGCAGTTACCTTTTTGGAAGCTAGATGTCTCGAGTAAATCTGCTGGCGAATTATGTTTTAATTAAATATATATTTTACACCATAATATGCACAATATAACGCTTAATTTTAAAACATCTGAGTCATTACAAAACAATAAACATATAACATTTCAAGCAAAAAACCTAGCTCTGATCGGGTTTGAACCATAGGCATTTGAGCGATAGGCTAACGCTCTACCACTGAGCTAATTGTGTCAACGAATATCGTTCTATATAAAATGACTTACATAGAACTTGTTAGCAAATAATGATTTATACTAAACGATTTCATCACTGGAATATATTATTTATATATAAAGCATTTCATACAAAGTTTATTTATTTATTTTGTATCAGTACGCTATATTGCATGCAATACTCAAATTAGTGAAATATAAGTCAGGCACAAGATATCCGCTGCCATCTTGTCTTATTACTGAATCGGCTCAGCTTTTTAAAATCACGTCTGCACTATAGTATTACAAAATAAACATTTAATTTCGAACGTGCCTCTTCCTTTAGAACAGTTAAAACGATTCTCGGCTCGATAATCGGAACTGGTGGGTCCCATGATATGGATTATAAAGTTTGCATAATTCGCACGGCCGCCATCCTGAAATGGTATGGCGGACGACAATGTAGTTTGGTCACAAGACGCATCCTATACGAAGGTATGTTGTTACCAAATTTGGTAGAGATCGGATGATTTGGTTAGTCGTTATTTGATTTTACGTTTTGAACGTTTGAGTGGCCGCCATTCAGTTTTAGTAAAGATGGCGGCGATATAAAACATGACACTGAGGTGTCCTTTGCTAGTGCTACCTTTGTACCAAATTTCGTTCAATTCGCATTCACCGTGTTCGAATTGATAGGGGGGGACACACATTCAGAGTACACACACTCACACACACACAGACACACACACACACACAGACTCATACACACACATACACACACACACACACACAGAGTCACACACACACATACACACACACACAGACAGACACACTTTTTTCTCCCTGTGTTGATCTCATAAGTCTACTTTCATTTTTTGCAAAAATCGAAAGTAGGCTAAAAAATCAATTTTACGTGATAGTTTGTCTGTCTGTCTGTGGGTGTGTATGTCTCCTATGCGTTCATATACCATTCATCTGATTGCGATGAAACTTGGGTGAGATGTTGAGTAAACTCCAAGGAAGTTTTCTGACTTAGTAAATCCATTTTTCAATAGGTAGCGCACGCGTAGATTCAACAAATGAGCGACGATGCGCGAAGCGTTTCAACAAAGTCCTGTATGTGTTCATATACCATTCGTCCGATAGCGATGAAACTTGGGTGAGATGTTGTGTACACTTACGTGAAGGTTTCAAAATTAGTGAATACATTTCAGAGTAGATAGCGCACAAGTAGATTCAACAAATGAGCGACGACAGGCAAAGCGTTTCAACAAAGTCCCGTATGCATTCATATACCATTCGTCCGATAGCTATGAAACTTGCATAAAATGTTGTGTACACTTCAGGGAAATTTTCTGGCTTAGTAAATCCACTTTACAATATGCAGCGCACGAGTAGATTCAACAAATGTGGTACGACGCGTGAAGCATTTCAAAAAAGTCACGTATGCGCTCATATACCATTCGTCCGATAGCGATGAAACTAGGCTGAGATTTTGTGTGCACTCCAGGGAAGGTTTCTGGCTTAGTAAATCCCTTTAAAAATAGGTAGAGCACGAGTAGAATCAACAAATGAGCGACGATGCGCGAAGCGTTTCAACAAAGTCCCATATAAGGTCATATACCATTCATCCGTTAGCGATAAAACTTGGGTGAGATGTTGTGTACACTCCAGGGAAGGTTTCTAGCTTAGTACATCCATTTTATAATAGGTAGCGCACCAGTAGATTCAACAAATGAGCGATGACACGCGAAGCGTTTCAACAAAGTCCCGTATAAGGTCATATACCATTCGTCTGATAGTGATAAATGTTTGGTGAATTGTTGTGTACACTCCAGGAAAGGTTTCTGGCTAAGTAAATCCATTTTACAATACGAGGCGCACGTTTAGATTCAACAAATCTGTGACTACGCGCGAAGCGTTTCTACAACGTCCCGTATACGTTCACATACCATTCATCCGATTGCGATGAAACTTGGGTGAGATGTTGTGTTCACTCCAGGGAAGGTTTCTGGCTGAGTACATCCATATTACAATACGTAGCCCAAGAGTAGAATCAACAAATGAGCGACGACACGCGAAGCGTTCCAACTAAGTCCCGTATGCATTCATATACCATTCGTCCGATAGCTATGAAATTTGGGTGAGATATTGTGTACACGTCATGGAAGGTTTCTGGCTGAGTAAATCCACTATACAATATGCAGCGCACAAGTAGGTTCAACAAATGAGGGACGACGCGCGAAGTGTTTCAACAAAATCCCGTATAAGGTCATATACCATTCTTCCGTTAGCGGTGAAACTTGGGTGAAATATGGTGGACACTCCAAGGAAGGTTTCTGGCTTAGTAAATACATTTCACAGTAGGTAGCACACGAGTAGATTCGACAAATGAACGACGACACGCGGAGCGTTTCAATACAGTCCCCATGTTTTCATATCCCATTAGTTCGATAGCGATGAAACTTGGGTGAGATGTTGTGGACACTTACGTGACGGTTTCTTACTTAGTAAATACATTTTACAGTAGGTAGCGCACGAGTAGATTCAACAAATATGTGACGGGGCGCGAATCGTTTAAACAAAATCCGGTATGCGTTCATATACTATTCATCCGATTGCGATGAAACATTGATCAGTTATGGGTACCCGCCAGGGAAGGGGACTTAGTAAATCAATTTCACAATAAGTAGCGCAAGAGTAGATGCAACAAATGGGTGACGACGCGCGAAGCATTTCAACACAATCCCCTATTGCGTTGATATAACCTTCTTCGATTGCGATGAAACCTTGATGAGTTATTGTGTACACGCCAGGAAAGGGTTTCGACTTAGTAATACATTTCTCAATAGGTAGCGCACGAGTAGATTCAACAAATGATTGACAGCGCACGAATCCTTTAAACAAAACCCCGTATACGTGCATACACCATTCATCCGATTGCGATGAAACATTGATGAGTTATTGTTTACACGCCAGGGAAGGGTTTCGACTTAGTAAATCCATTTCACAATAGGTAGCGCACGAGTATATGCAACAAATGGGTGACGACGCGCGAAGCGTTTCAACAAAATCCCCTACGCGTTCATATAACCTTCTTCGATTGTGATGAAACCTTGATGAGTTATTGTGTACACGCCAGGGTAGGGTTTCGACTAAGTAAATCCATTTCTCAATAGGTAGCGTACGAGTAGAATCAACAAATGAGTGACAGCGCACGAATTGTTCAAACAAAATCCCGTGTACATTCATATGCCATTCATCCGATTGCGATGAAACTTTTGAAAGTTGTTGTGTACTCTCCCACGAATGGTTCTAAATTAGGAAATCTATTTTACGATAGCTTAGAGGCAGTTAACGGAAATTGAAAAACATCTTGTGTATCCAAAAGCACTTCAAGAAAGAGAATTTCAACTTTCTTTCTTTGATTGGCATTGCAACGTATGCCGGGTATAGCTAGTTTGTCATAAAAGTGAACTATCTACTTTTTAAAGATATGATTCATTGTTAAAGTGAACTTTATCACTTACTAAAAGAATAAATCCATTCAAATAGACCTCTCTAGAACAGTATTATTTCGGGCAATGATACTTACACGTGACAGCAATTATGCTTTACAATTAAGTGAGAGAAACAGATTTAGTCAATTATCTCAATTCTTACAAAAATGACTTAGTGCCTTCTAACAATGACCGATTCAATTAATAAAGTTACCGTTATGTTTGTGAAAAGTAACTATTTTAAAGTCACCGTTACTTACACAAATATTAAATTCGCCGTTATTTTTGATAAAAGTAACTATTTTAAAGTCATCGTTACTTACAAGAATAATAAAGTTATCGTTATCTTTGTGAAAAGTAACTATTTTACAGACACCGTTACTTACAAAAATGATAGTTACAATTTTTTAAATAAAACGTAACTACTTTACAGTGACTGTTACGGACAAAAGAAATAAAGTTACCGTAATTTTTTGTAGAAAGTAACTACTAAGTCATTGTTATTTATAAAAATCATACAGTTACCGTTATTTTTGTAAAAATTTACTTCTTTACAAAAATAATAAATTTACCTTAATTGTTTGGTAAGAATAACTATTTACAGTCATTGTTACTTTAAAATAAATTATCGTAATTTTTGTAAAAAGAAACTTGTGTATTTACAGTCACCATTACTTACAAAATCAATAAAGTTACCGTAATTTTTTTTTTGTAGAAAATCATTATTTTAACTCACTGTTACGTAAAAATACGAAAATTACCGTTTTTTTTTGAAGAAAAAAGTAACTATTTACATTCACTGTTACTTAAAGGAATAATAAATTAACAAAATAAATCTTGACACTACGGAAATTATCCTCGCCTATTGTAGTCTATTATTCATAGCCTGTGTTCTTTCCTCTTCATTTACTATTACCGTTCTCAAATCTGTAATGACGACTACAAATTATTCGCTAATTCTTGATAACCTTCAATTTTCGCAATGTGAATAATCGTAGGAGCATGTTAACCTCGAACATTGTGTGTAATTTCAATATTGCAAGCGCTTCGTTTTCACCAAGTATTAATACTGGGGCAAATATGATTATTTAAAGGACGGATGGTGAGTAGGTCTCTCTTGCCTGGGCAGTCGTTATATATCTATATTTCTTGTTTATGGGCTTCTGGTTTCAGTTCAATTCCTGGAGTCATAATGATTTCATAATTTCTGGTATGCATCATGGATAACCTCAGACATTGTTTTTGTGGAAAATTGGGCTTAAATGAGGACCCCATGATTCAATGTGATGGTTGTCAAAAATGGTTTCATGCCTCTTGTGTCCACCTCTCCAGTCTGCAAATCGAAATCTTAGGCTCAAATAATGACTCTTGGCATTGCTGTGACTGCATCCTTCAAGGGTCAGCCCAACACTCTAACATCGACTAATTGGATTTCCTGCCCGAGATGTACCCATCAGAACCCCGAAAAACTATACAAAGGCATTAGTGGGCTTAAAATTCATTACTCTCGAAAGCATATCGAATATAATCTCCGAAGCTCATCCCCCAACAACAGCTGTCGATAATGTGAAGGAATTATCGCAGCAATTAGCAAGGATGAAAAAGTAAATAAGGGTTTTGAAACGCATTCCTAAAGCAGCTCGTATGGTGGTGGCATTCCGTCTTTCCCACCTTATCGACGAATGCCAAAGGAAGAATTCATTTGATTCTTGGAAGGATCTACTGACATTTTGCTACGTAGCTTTACAAGTTCCTGAAAAGAAATCCAATAATTTAGTCCAATTTATCAAGAAAAAATTTCTCATCCTCCAATCGACTTTTCTCAGCGTGTTCCTCAAAGAAAAACTCAAAAGCCTCAAACTTCTTTATCTCGGAGAGAGGAATCTAAAATGTCAGGAGGAGACATACGTGGAGCCGTGAAACTCCTTTCATCCTCAGATAAGCTTGCACCTGATAACGAGGATACGTTTTTACATGTAAAGGATAAACATCCTGAACCATGTAGAGCACTTATTTTTCCCGATCCTCCTAATGAAGAAAACAAGTTCACAGTATCAGAAGAAGATGTGGTGGTAATTCTCAGCAAATTCCGAAATGGGTCTGCCGGTGGTATTGATGGTTTACGCCCACAACACCTCAATGACCTAACTGCAAATGGTAATGGTGTGGCCGGAAAAAATTACTAACTTCTTTAACATCCCTCTGCAATTTTATGCTATCGGGTCAGGTGAATTCGGATATCCTTCCAATCCTATATGGGGCGAGTCTGTGTGGACTGAACAAGGAGAGTGGCGGGTTCCGCCCTATTGCAATTGGTTGCACTCTAAGAAGATTAATAGCAAGTCTAGCATGTAATTATGTTCGTAAAGATTTGGCAGAACACTTCAACCCTATCCAACTTGGCTTTGGCACGAAGGGTTCCTGTGGAGCTGCAATCCATTCTTCTCGAGCTTTTGTGAACAAAAATGTCGGAACCGACAAGATTGTACTTAAGATTGACTTCGGAAATGCGTTTAATAGTGTTGATCGAGATGTTCTGCTGACACGTTACAACTTCTTCTGGCAATGCTATCGAGAAGTTTTTGGAGACAATATTATCCTTTCTCAATCTGGTCTCCAACAAGGTGACCATGGAGGCTCCTTAGGCAATTGTCTGGTCATTCAGCCAATTTTGGAGAAGCTTTCATCTGAACTGAATATTTGGTATTTGGATGATAGCTCGCTGCTAGGGGATCCGACTGTCGTTCTAGATGATTTTTCCTCGAATATTGCGGAATGTAAATCACTTGGTCTTGACATCAACTCCAGAAAATGTGAGTTGTTCTTCTGCGGTGACAATAAAGATGAGATTTTTTCTCGTTTCAACGAATTATCTCCAGGCATTGAAGTGGTACCGTCTCTAACTTTGCTGAAGGCTCCAGTCACTGAAGGCGCCATTGAACCCTCCTTATCCAGAAAATTTGACGAGTTAACTCTTCTGCTTGGGCGTCTGAAAGATTTGAAGTTTCACATTGCTTACATTCTCCTAAAAAACTGTTTCCTTAATCCTAAGCTCATATATTTGCTTGGAAGTACTCCCCTATGGAAGATTAGACCGTCAATACAGAGAATGGATGATTATGTGAAATGCACACTAGAGTCAACTTTTAATACAAATTTAAATAATAGATCATGGACAATAGCCTCACTCCCTGTTCGTTACGGTGGAATCGGAATAAGGAAAATTGAAGATTTAATGCTTCCAGCTTTCATGTCATCGGTGAATAGTGTTTTCTCGCTCGTCCAGTCAATGTTTCCGGTTATTTTGGACATTGAGGAAAGCACTTTTCACGCTGAGGCCTTGGACTTACGGAACTACCAGTTTAGCGATCCATCTACCCTTCAGCTCCTGCGTTCCAACGTAATTGCGACGGTCTCGTTTGCAAAAAAATAATGGACAACCTGGAAGTTCACTCAGATGAGGAAAAGGCTATTCATTTGGCTAGTTTGAAGAAAGAATCGAATTCAAGGTTAAATGTCATCCCATCGAGAACAATAGGGACATTACTGGACAACAATAGTTTTAGGATGTCGATGTTTCTCCGCCTTGGATCAACGCTTTGTAAACCTCATGCTTGTGTCTGTGGTGAGGTCGATTCCGCACGTGGTACACACGGTCTCTCTTGTAAAAGGAGTGCTGGCCGACATTCTCGTCATTTCTCGATAAATGAAACGCTTCGGAGGGCTTTCTGTACTGCAAAATTCCCGTCAATTCTTGAGCCTTCTGGAATTTGAAGAGACGACGGTCGCCACTCTGATGGGATGACCATAATTCCGTGGTCGAATTATGATGCAACGTGCTCAGATACGTTGGCTCCTTCCTATATCTCATCATCGTCAAAAGAAGCATGATCTGTAGCTGAGATCGCCGTCACACGGAAGCATAACAAAATAATATAGGAAGATCATGGAGGACTATATATTTGTGGCCTTTGCTGTGGAGACAATGGGTCCTTGGAGTGAGGACGCAATAAGTCTAGTAAACAAGCTAGGAAGAGTAATAGGTGGAGTTTCTGGTGATCCTCGTTCCAAAATATATTTGATGCAGAGAATCGGCATAGCAATTCAAAAGGGAAGCGGAGCCTGTGTTATGGGAACTATTCCCCTTGTTATAGTTAATTTAATACGGATGTTCTATTTCAAGTGAATATTTAACTGGCTGATTAATGTAAAATGTGCCTGTTTGTGTAGCTGTAGAAATAAATTAATTATCCTGTCAATTCACCATCATTTTTTGTAAAAAGTAACTATTTAGTCACTGTTACTCTCAAAAGTAATAAAGTACCGTTATTTTTGTAAACAGTAACTACTTTACAGGCACTGCTACTTACAAAAAAAAATATAGTTACCTTACGTTTGTCGGTTTACGACTCATAGATGAATTCCTTAGGGAGGAAATTCAAATTGGTTATACCCTGAATTTCCCGCTGGCCCACGATTATTTCTTTCTCAAATCCTTGTCTAAACTTATCCTAATGAGGTCACCTGGATCCAGTCACCTAATCACATCCCTGTTCTAGAGTCACAATTTTTCCCCAAGACAGACAGACTCAGTTCTTCGGTGGCGAAGTCGTCGGATTATTTAAGAGCGTTAAAATCCCTCAGTATGCTTTCTTTCGCAGGGGAAGTAAAGCCGGGGGGCTCATGTCATAGATTTATGGCATGTAAAAGAACCTTCCATTAACTACAATTGTGTGAAGGTAAATATGTGTAGGTTAGATTTGATTGACGCTCTATTAAGTTCCAACGTTCGTCACCAGGCGCTGGTTGCGGTGTCATCTAGTAGCCAAGTTCACAGCTAGGTGTCATTGACGGTAGCACTTTGTAGCAAACGTAGGAACTACTTGAAATTGATCGTCTGCAGTCCTTACCTGAATTACAGATAACACACACTAATACAGCCATTACAATATTAACACTGGTTATCAGACAGATTCTACACACACCCAAAGTACACTGGACTACATGACCGCGTTGCAAGAACTAGGAACACTGTGAGCCTCTGAACTAGCGTGTAACAGCTTGAAATGCTTGTAATACTATTCCCAATGAATAATGTTGCTACTTCTAACGAGTTTTGTATACCGGCTACTGAGTTATATGATGGAATACTAAATAATTCACAATCCGTTTGTAAAGTTACAGGTCTGATTTGTTTTAACCGAGGATACAGCATGAAAGTATTAGTAGTAGATGAGTCTCTAAATTATGGAGTGTGGGTTTGTTTTTGTTGCGTTTACAAAGGGAATTGTGTAATATTGTACGGAAAGCATATGCATTGTCAAGAAAAGGATTTAATTAGGTTTTCATTGCGTTTTGTGACCTTCTGAATTATTAGTAACTAGCAGAAGTACCCATTCTTCGAACGGTCTTCGGTATTAATACCCAGATGTTATCAATTGAGCTACTGTTGCAATGTTTAGGGGCTTGGAACCTGTTTGTTGGCAAAGAAAAATTATTAGTTAAAATGTGCTCTCAAACTAAATTTACCTAACGTGTTCTTCCTGGCGTGAAAATAAAATTGAAAACTTCGTAGACGAATCGCAATACACGTCACATACGAACTGACCCTAACCGTTGTGTCAAGTGCCCAACTACAGGAAGACCCCTTTTATAATTATAAAGGCTTGTGGTGCATGAAAATTCAGTGTTTTTAGCCTCCAATGGCCCAAATTCCTAAAATCAGCAAAAAACAGTCTACTCTTTCTAATCAGGAATTTTTGAAAATAATGTTGCTGTTTGGAGATATAATAGACCTTCTGTACGACATATCGCACGTGTAAGTCGTGTGAAAAAATCTAGGGTACTCCATTTCCAACCTTTCACAGAAATGTAATAAATGGAGTGCCATTACTTATTCCAGAAATAGATGGAAAGTTGGATGCCACCTCTTGAGATACTGTTGTCATGGTTAGCGGCTTGCATTCCTTCTTTAGTTTATTAAATGAAATTAGTTTTCTGGGAATATCTAAGAAACTGATGGGTTTAGAGCTTTAAAATATAGTTTTCGGGGACCCTTTACGGCTCTTGAGGGGCCCTGAGTTTTGTTTCTGACCCCAAGGGTTTGAATATGAGCTTTGTCTCTTCGTTGTACGCCATAATAATGATAATAATTAAAAGAATAATAATAATAATATAACAATATAGGGATAGGGATATAAGAGATCTTCCGGACCATACCCACACGTGTAAATCGCGTTAAAAATTCTAGATTACCCCTTGACCCCTTAAGTGCATTATATGTATTGATGAATATTTCAGCTTAATTTGGATCCGTTATAACCTTATTGCCGTTTGCAAACCTTCACAGTAATGTAATAAATGGAATTGTATTGCGTCTTACAGAAATAGATGGACCTCTGAGATTCTGTTGCCATTGTTACCGGCATGCATTCCTTCATTAATTTATTAAGTGAAATTAGTTTTTTGGGAATATCTCAAAAACTGTTGGTTTTAGGGCCTTAAAATGTGGTTTTCGGGGTCCTTTAGGGCCCCCGAGTTTCGTTTCTCACATTGAGGGGCTGAAAATGAGCTTTGTCTCACGCTTATTTCAGCATGTATATTAAGGGGGTAGGCCCCCTGTTATGAGAGGTACGGTGAAGAGTCACATCAATGATTAGTGTCGTGCCTGTGATGGTTATCTGTATAAATTTTACGTTAATCCACCCAGTCGTTCTCGAGTTATAAGGACACAAAAAATAGTCCACAGACAGACAGACAAAAATATATTTTTGCGTGCATCCGTCACAAAACAGTCTGAAACGGGCAAATGTGTCAAATTTCCATAGAAAAGCCGAAAAATCGGACAAACATTCATTTTTACATAATAGAGAAGGGATATAATAGACCTTCCGTACCACACCCGCACGTGTAAATCGCGTGAAAAAATTCTAGAGTACCCCTTGACCCCTTAAGCGCATTGTATGTATTAATGAATATTTCAGCTTAATTTGGATCCATTATAACCTTATTGCCGTTTGCAAACCTTCACAGTAATGTAATAAATGGAATTGCATAGCGTCTTACAGAAATAGATGGACCTCTGAGATTCAGTTGCCATGGTTACCGCCATGCATTCATTCATTAATTTATTAAGTGAAATTACTTTTCTGGGAATATCTCAAAATCTGTTGGTTTTAGGGCATTAAAATGTGGTTTTCGGGGGCCCTTTAGGGCCCCCGAGTTTCGTTTCTCACATTGAGGGGCTGAAAATGAGCTTTGTATCACCCTTCTACGCCTATTTCAGCATGCATTTTAAGGGGGTAGGGCCCGTTTTATGAGAGGTACGGAGAAGAGTTTCATCAATGATTAGTGTGGTGCCTCTGATGGATATCTGTATCAAATTTTACGTTGATCCACCCAGCCGTTCTCAAGTTATAAGGACTCGTAGAAGTTGTCCACAGACAAACAGACAGATAGACAGACAGACAAAAATTTTATTTTTGCGCGCATCCGTCATAAAACATCCTGAAACGCGCAAATATCGCAAATTTCCGTGGAAATTCAGAAAAAACAGACAAACTTTCATTTATATATATAGAGAGATAATGGCAAAAGTTCCGCCTAATCAATACCTTTATTTTGATCAATGATCACTTTGTGGTCATTGGGTAGGCTACATGTTTCGAGGCCTAATTGATTTGGGCCTTTCATCAGCCTATATAGATTAGAATATCAAGGTAAACAGGTGGTTGAAAATCTTAACACTAGAAACATTCCCATCAATAACCCTATTATGTGCACCGTAAGGAGAGGTGGAAGATGCCTACCACAAAGAAACATGAAAAAATAAGTGACTGAATATAAAGAAAGAAAGAAAGAAAGAAAGAAAGAAAGAAAGAAAGAAAGAAAGAAAGAAAGAAATAGTTAAAATTTGAAAACCAAACTGTGATAAAACCTTATTTATTTCCTGTTCCTGCAAATAGCTATCCGTATTTATCACCAAGTGTCTTAATTCCCTCCGAGCAAGAACACAAACAAATTAGACTTCAGTCTAGCGGAAAACTGCACCATGTTCAATGAATAATTATTATAAATCCAGTTATTCACGAAACTTAACACGTCGATTCGCCCAGAGAGAGAATAATTCCCACATTGTCTTGGTTGTTGTTGTTGTTGTTTGAGTCTTCAGTCTTTTGACTGGTTTGATGCAGCTCTCCATGCCTCCCTGTCCTGAGCTAATCGTTTCATCTCTACATAGCTCCCACACACTACATCCGAGGCAATCTGTTTAACATATTCTAACCTTGGTCTACCCCTACAGTTCTTGTTCTCGACTCTTCCTTCCGTAACTAAGCTTGCTATTCCTGGGTGTCATAGTATTTGTCCTACCAACCTATCTCTTCTCTTCATTAGCAGTCACCAGAAACATTTCTCCTTTCCCACTCGTCTTACTACCTCTTCGTTTGTAACCCTATCTACCCATCTGATCTTCATCATTCTCCTGTAACACCACATTTCAAACGCTTCAATTCTCCTCTTTTCTGCTGCAACAATAGTCCAAGTTTCACTTCCATAGAGCGCCACGCTCCAGACAAAAGCCTTCAAAAATGACTTCTTAATACCTAAATTTATATTTCATGTCAACAGATTCCTTTTCTGTAGAAATGCTTTCCTTCCCTGAGCTAACCTACTTTTTATATCCTCTTTGCTTCGTCCATCACCGGTATTTTGCTTCCTAAGTAACAGAAGTCTCCTACTTCCTCTAGTTTTTCACCTGCCAATGTGATGCCCATAGAGGTTTCTGATTTATTTCCGCTGAATTCCAATATTTATTTTTTGATTTATTAATTTTCATCATGAATTCTTTCCTCAAGACGGAGTCCATACCATTCAAAAACTCATTCAAATCCTCAGGCGTGTCGGCCAAGATGACTATGTCATCGGCAAATCTCAGAGTTGAAATTATTTCTCCTTGAATCTTCACTCCTACTTTAAATTTTTGATGTGTAACATCTTTCCACTCGATTGCTGGATATTTTTGTGGGAGTGATTTTGAAAAATGGGATGGAAGTGGATCAGAACGATCCAGCTGGCAGTGGTGGATCGAACGGAAGTGTGTAACACGCCCTGCCAACTGGAGCGATCGATCCAGCTGGCAGTGGTAAGATCCAGGAAACAATGAGCGCGCGGTGTCGGAAATTGATACCATTTCTGACGGTAAACGCTCATGCGAACTTTGGTGTCAACTGATTGAAGCACATGTTATACGGGATGTAGGCAAGCCTTCATGAACTATTGCTGAATACAGTCTCTTTACTCACAAGACGGTCTATTCATAAGGCATTTTAAACTCAATTTCACGCAGGAACATTATCGAAACAAGCAAAATATAAATATTTCCGTAATGCAGTATTATTGGAACGTGGAAATAATTCACCATTTTGAGCACTAAATTTGCGTGCTCGAAATAGCCGAGGTGTTAGCGACCCTGACTGTGAATCTAGAGATCTCGAGTTCGAATCCAGGACGGGATGGATATATTTGCTACCAGATTATCATTTTAAATGATATTTATCTTATCAATATGGCTCATTTTAACAGAATCCATACGAAATTACGTGTTGGTCTGTGAATCAAGAGGTCCGAGAATTGGGCAAGCCTTTCATGATCTACCGGTACTGCTGTGCACATTGCATTTACTCAAAAGTTGGCCTATTTATAAGGAATTTAAGGTTATGAGCGGTGTCGCGTCTATTAACCTAGTTGATCCATATCGTATTCTTTATTTAGGCTAGTGGCTAGTGAGTTCCGTATTATAAACTACAATATCTGTAAAACAATCCCTTTTACAATAAATTAATATTTGTGCCAATAATAGTATAAAATACCGGTGTATCAACAATTTAACGTGAGGTTTCTTCTATGTCAGATGTTACACATCATATGCGACTACGCTAAGGCTCGTAATTTTTTCTCCAATTTCCTTCGTTGCTAGTTCAATTTAAAGATTGAAATGTTTGGGTGATTACTTGCAGCCTTACCTTACACCTTTCTGAATACCAGCTTCTCTCTCATGTCCTTCAGCTCGAATGACTGCTGTCTGGTTTCTGTATAGATTGTTGATCACCCTCTTGTCCCTGTACTTTATTCCAATCGTCTCAAAATGTCAAACCATTTAGTCCAATCAATGCTATCAAATGCCTTTTCTAAGTCTACAAATGCCATGAACGTTCTCTTATCTTTCTTTATTCTACCCTCCAAAATCAGCCTGAGACTTAGTACAGCTTCCCTTGTTCCTACATTTCTCCTGAAACCAAACTGGTCTTCACCCAACTCCGTTTCTATCTGGCTTTCCATCCTCGTAAATTATTCTAGACAGGATCTTTGAAGCATGAGTAATCAAGCTAATTGTACGGTGATTTTCACATCTGTCAGCTGCCACTTTCTTCGGTATAGGGTTGATAACATTCTTCTTGAAATCAGAGGGTACCTCACCTGTCTCATAAATCCTACACACCAAGTGATATAACCTGATCAGACCTTCATCTCCTATGCAGCGTAGCAACTCAATCGGTATATCATCTATGCCTGGTGCTTTGTTCCTGCTTAATTTTCCAAAGATTTGTCAAATTCTGATATCAATATTAAATCTCCTTTTGCATCCTCATCAATTTCCTCCTCCCTTTCCATTACATGATTCTCAATCTCCTTTCCCATATACAAATACTATGAAAGCTTTCCATCTCTCAACCTTTTCTTCCCTATCTGTTAGAGGCTTTCCATTTGTGTCCTTAATATCACAGCACATCTTTCCCCCAAAAGTATTCTTAATCCTTCGATAAGCTGTGTCTACATTTCCTAATTTCAGACAATTTTCAATACCTGCACATTTCTCTTTCAACCATTCTTCTTTCGCTTCCTTGCACTTCATGTTAATCTCATTTCTCAGACGTCTGTATTCTACTTTACCCTTTTCATCTCTTAGATTCTTGTGTTTCCGCCTTTCATCCATCAATTCTAGTATATCCTGAGTAATCCACGGTTTTCTACCTATTCTTTCTTTCCTACCAATGTTTTCTTTTTGTTATTTTGTTATTTCATTCTTCTAAAGTGCCCATTCGTTTGCAATCGAAGTTTGTTCAGGGTTTTTCTTTAGTCCTTCCTTTATACTCTTCTTGAATCTTTCGTTTAAATCCTTCTCTTTCAGTCCGTCTATTGCCCACATTTTTGGCTTTTGAATTTTCTTCAGTTTCCTTAACTTCAATATGCATTTCATAACAACCAGATTGTGGTCAGAGTTTATGTCAGCTCCGGGATATGTTTTACAATCCAAAATCTGGTTTCAAAACCTCTGCTTGACCATAATGAAGTCGATTTGGTAAAGCCCTGTATCTCCAGGTCTCATCCATGAGTATATTCTTCTATTGTGGTTATTGAATAAGGTCTGACCAACTAATGCTCGGTGCAGAATTCCACCAGCCTGCTTCCTCGATAATTCCTTTCTCCTAATCCGAAATCTCCTACTATCTTCCCTTCCCTTCCTTTTCCTACCACAGCATTCCAATCTCCCATTACTATAAAATTTTCATCACCCTTGATATACCTCAGAATTTCATCTATTTCCTCAAAGACCTTTTCAACATCTTCATCATCAGCTTGACTGGTAGGCATATAGACATGTACCACTGTGGTGCACGTAGGTTTTGTATTGATTTTTGCTGCAATAATTCGTTCAATATATTGCTCATAATATTCCACCCGCTGTCCAAGTTTCCTACTCAATATGAGATCAATCCCTGCTTTGCCATTGTTTGATTTAGTGCTAATGACTCTATACTCTCCTGACCAAAAGTCCTGTTCTTCCTGCCAGCGCATTTCACTAATCCCAACCAAATCCAACCTCAACCTATCCATTTCCCTTTCTATGTTTTCTAACCTTCCACTTCCTAGCAGACTTATAACATTCCACGCTCCGATCCGTAGAATGTCAGATTTCCTCTTTGTCACTTCTGTGATGTTAACCCCCTCTCGAGTAGTCCCCTCCCGGAGATCCGAACGGGGGACTAGTTTACCTGCGGATTGGAATTTTACAAAGAAGGAGGCCATCATCACATGTAATTATGCATAGAGAGGTGCATATCCTCGAGAAGGGCATTACGGCTGTAGTTTCCCGTTGCTTTCAGCCGTGCAGCAGAACGCAGTGTAGCCATTAGTTGGCTTATATTATCAATATCTTAACCGTCTACAAGACAAGTAAAGAATTGATTTATTCTGAAAGGCTGCTACTCCCTTTCAGAATACGTAATAGAGCAATTCTACTAAAAAAAATACTAACCTTCTACTAACAATTAAATACGAAAATTCTACTAACAAAAAAAGAAACTTAAATTCCACCAACAACAAAATACTACCACTAAAACAGTCTGTCACCAGGCACACTCACATGCACCGTCACACATCACATTCTAATGAAACAATGAACTATATCTATTAAACAATGCAACTGCCACAAGACACACTCACACACCACAGTTTAATGGAACAATGACCTATATCTAATAAATAAACTTACAACTAAAACCAAAGAGTAAGAACCCCGAATAAAGCAACTGTTTGTAAAACCCAGTTATATTTGAAAATTAAGATTAGTGGATGTTATTTCCAACACATAATCGTGGTGATGAGGGACATCGCACACGACATGATTTTTGGGTGCAGATTTCATTCAGAAATATAAGGCAGTGATTGACATGAATTCGGAGACCATTAGATTTCCCCAAACAGAAGATATATTCTTCAAGGGAAACAAAGAAGAAGACATCGAGGGAGATATTTGAAGGTCTCAGGATTTCGGGAGCCTTGAATTCAATAAGGAAGAAGTGAATAGTCAAGTGACCTTAAAATCATGAATTGATCTGCATTACACCTACGTGACCACAAAATCAAGGAATGGTCTGCATTACACCTATCATTATTTAACACCGCACAAATATAGTGCTCACTCTTTGTGGTTAAATCTGTAGCAATTACACTGTGTTAAATCGTTATTTAAAAGGTAGAAAATACCCTAATAAGTTTAGAGCTTTGCCTTACAATGTTCCATTACATCATGTTTTAATATAAATATATCTAGACTTTTCAAAGTCAGACCTAGGAAATGCGTATAAAAGAACGTTGATGTTTGCCAGAAATATCTCAAATCTCTCGTGAATTCGATTATTATTACTGCATAAACAATGCTTCAAAGTGTCTGAAGTTACGTAAAATACGTGGCCTCGATCAAAGTGGAAATTTATCAAATTCAATATTATAGGACTACTCCCATCCAGACGAACTCGAAAATGCTGAACAACGCTTCCTACACCATGGATCTAGCAAACAGAAGTATGTTAAAGAACTAAATGATCCATTAGGACGTACTGCTAACACCTCTCCCCCTTAAGAATAACGTGAAGTCTCTTAAAAGAATAACTAATCAAAGTCTTCCACAAGACCTAACTTCTGAAACATCCTATGTCCAAACGACATATATAAATCCACAACTATTATTCTCATTCAGAAATTTAATTACATCAACCTTAACGCAAACTTGAGTATATAAAAGATATTCTACCAGCTATGAAAATCTTCCAAAAATATGCGCAATCAGCACAAAATAGTTCCTAGCCTCCTTAAAAATACGCATTTCTTCTGATAATTTGTGTCTTCTTGACAATGAAAATATGCATGTTATTAAAATGGATTTACTAAATTACTCAATTATAATTGCCACAAACTACACAAATGCATGCGTTTGCTAATCAAAATCCGGATGCCCAGGAAGTCAGACATGACAAAGTATCGAGCCTAGACCTCTATCCAACCATGCTACAGTTCTAAGAAAGAATGGCATTTATGGTTACTCCAGAATACCCACTAAGCCACTACTTATTAAACTGTGTTTCTTGTACCTTCTGCCGGGCCTCGTAGCGATATCAAAAATGATATATATATATGGCATGATAATTCTCTCCCAACTCCACCAAGGCATAGTCTGCATCCACCAGCTGTCCGGGTCTCGAACTAGGGAACTCCATTCTCTCCAAGCTCCACAACTCCAGCGGTCCGATCATCCGTGCCACGAAATGGCGTCTCGACACAAGTCCACGCACTCGCGGTTCCCGTAAGAAATGTAACAGTTCATAGCAGCTAATAGGCATTCGCTTGTAACCACATGTTATGCTGATCACCATCAGAGATGCGTAAAACATTTCCTTATAATTTTGAGTTGACTGAGACGTGAATACAGCGCTCTCAGAACACATGTTAAATTCTGGTTACTTAAGAGAAGTCTCTGCTATTTCATGTAAGTAGTGCCTATGTCATCCTCTAGCCCATCATGACTAACATGACTGTGTTCACTTATTCCCCTTGACGTCTGGTCACTCAACATGACGTTCAGGAAATGTACAGTTCTAGCAATATATAGTGCATAAATTACAGCCTGTTCTGCGGTTAGACACACAGGTGTAAAGCGAGTAGAATCACGCACGAAATAACTGTTCGTAATGGCGTCTGCCACCCACGTGTTCACCGCGGCGAAAGTATCAATGTGCGCTGCATTATAATGGAGACTGTTCTTGCTCAATCGCTTGAGCCTCGAGCGCTATACTAAAATGATCATGAACCATGCTTGTTCACTCAGTGTTACACGGTATGTTAACATTTCGAAGTCCGTTGTCTTCACGTATATGACTTTCTCGACACGACACGACTTAATCGTGCACTCCCGTGTTTAACAGTTCCTAAGCGGAATCACATTATGATCTGAAGCGTCTCCTCGTGCATCGCTCTGCATGAAGCTTCCTTGGTTACAACACTGAAATTATTGTGTGGCTTGAAATATCTTTAATGTAAAAAACGGGGCCAATACATCGTACCGTGGCACTTTTAGCAGAAGCTCCCTCGGCCGATATATCGGTCCCCTGGCACTATAATGGTTAAGGTCAACATAAATACCCATGTCCAAACCGGCAGCAGTCACAACGTTCAGTTCTAGAACCACACACGCTGACGCCTGCAGACTAGTCTTGTCATATAGCTTGTTATCATCGTGTTTATTTATCCCCGAAGGGGTATTTGTAGAATTTGTCTGTTAACCTGTGTATTTAATTAATTTATTAAAGCGCACAATGTACATTAAAACAGATATATATATATATATATGTGTTGTAATATTTATTTTTATTTATTTAGCGTATGGTTTTTAGTGCTGGGAGTTACCCAAGGTCATTTTCGGCTCGCCAGAGGCTGTAGCTGCTCCAATCGGACACCCATGGGGTGAGCTACACGTTCCGTTCAATTTCAAGTAGTTCCAACTTCCGCTACCAGATGTCACTGATACATAGTGATGAATGTTGGAACTTTGATAGAGCGTTTCAACGAAATATAACTTAGAAATTTAGCTTCACACAAGTTTAATTAGTAAAGGATCTTTTACATGTCATAAATATATGACATGGGACCACCGGCTTTACTTCCCCTCCGAAGGAAAGCATACTGAAGGATTTTAACGCTCTTAAAAATCCGACAACTTCGGCCGGGTTTGAACACACGATCTTGGGCACAACAAATCAGCATGCTACCAACTACGCCACCGAAGACGCTTATCTTGTAATATATAAAGGTTCACATTATTATAATTTTCTAATCGTAGATGGGATTTTGGCTTTCACAGCCAGTGAATTAAAACTCAGCAATTCTTCAAGCTTTGTGCCGTGTCCTGTGTAGGGTTTCGCCTAGGACACCAAGATGGCTCATCAAAGGGCGAAACCCCACACAAGACATGACATAAACCTAGAAAGATTGCTGAGTTTTAATTCACTGGCCGTGAAAGCCAATATACCATCTTTTTGGAAGCCTTCATAGGGAGGTTATGGCTGCTTGAGCTTTTAGTTCTCGCAGTAAAGTGGTGCAGTTGCACTCTATATAAAGGCAGGTAGCGCACAGTTCGCTACTTCTGTGGGGGTCCAGGCGGGGACAGCAAGAGCCCACTGATGAGCCAGTTTGGTGTCCTAGGCGAAACCCCACACAAGACACGGCACAGACCTAGAAAAATTGCTGAGGTTTAATTCACTGGCCGTGAAAGCCAATATACCATCTTTTTGGAAGCCTTCATAGGGAGGTTATGGCTGCTTGAGCTTTTAGCTCTCGCAGTGAAGTGGTGCAGTTGCACTGTATATAAAGGGAGGTAGTACGCAGTTCACTACTGTGGGGGTCCGGGCGGGTACACCAAGAGCCCGCTGTTGAGCCAGCTTGGTGTCCTAGGCGAAACACCGCACAAGACATGGCACAAATCTAGAAAAATTTGCTGAGATTTAATTCACTGCCCGTGAAAGCCAATATACCATCTTTTTGGAAACCTTCATAGGGAGGTTAAGGCTGCTTGATCTATTAGTTCTCGCAGTAAAGTGGTGCAGTTGCACTCTATATAAAGGGAGGTAGTACGCAGTTCGCTACTCCTGAGGGGGTCCAGGTGGGGACACCAAGAGCCTGCTGATAGCCAGCTTGGTGTCCTAGGCGAAACCCCACACAAGACTCGGCACAAACCTAGAAACATTGCTGAGTTCTAATCGTAGCTTTGTTATTGACACTTTCTTTTTCTTGAAATCTTGGGCATTATATTTTCCGCAGGGTTCGCTGCACAATTCGCACATACAGTCTTCGTTTGCCTGGTGAAATAATTTGTTTCGCAGAACTTGTGAATTGCATAACGTGTTATGACATGTCTCTTTCCAGTCGTCCATCATTATGGCGTTGGTTGAGTAGAAATCATTCCAGATGGAGTCGTTTTTCGCTATTTATATCTGGCTCGTCCTCTCGTAGGCCTTTGTGCTTGGCAAGAGCATCTGCAGTCTGATATCTTCAATGAAAAATGTTTGTTTTATTAATACATAATTATGTGAGTTTTGACGTTGACTGTGTTATTGTGATGTCTCTAGTAGTGGCTGAATTTTAATGCAGGTGAGGATTGGGAAGGAAGCGACTGTGGCCGTAAATTAGGAACCATCCCAGCATTTGCGTGGAATATAAGTGGGAAACTACATAAAACCACTTCTAGGATGGCTGAGAAGGGAATCGAATCGACCTGTGTTCACATTTTGCCTCACGAGGCGGAGTGTACCAATTTCCAACCCGTCTGACCAGAATGAAATTCCTTGGCAGATCCAGGAATCAAGCGGGCGACAGCCAAGATTGCTAGCTGATACACCAGTAAGTGGACGACATATAGCTTAACAGACATTACGTACTCTCCTCTATTTGAAATTGGAACCCCTCTGAACCCCATGATGCCAATTATGTGCTCATGGGCAGGTACGGGACATGCGCAGATCCAGTTGAGCATGCTATCTATAGACTGATTCAAATGATGATAACCGTTGACGGAAACAGAAATGCAATCAATCTACATTGCCTTCATCGATATTATGCGGTCTATCTGGTGCGTGAATGGGTAATAAACAGAGACCAAGTATGTATCCCTGCTTTATGCCTGACTCCATGCTGTTAGTTGCATTATTACACGCAGTCATTACGAAATGTCCTACGGATCAAGGTGCTTGTGGTTTATGCCCCGGTGCATAACATCCGCTCTTGATCACCAAGAGCGATTATTCCTATCAAGAGAATTATTACCGACCCTCTTACCGTCGTACCGAAGCAATCTCCAAATGGACAAATATAGTACGAACCTATCGTGGTCACAGTGTTTTTAGGTTAGGATCATGGCTACTCTTTGCTGGTGGAATATTTTATAGCAGGCCTTAGCGTTTGAGATGTAGAGATTCCTTGAAATAGTACTTCAACGAGGTGGAAGAGGGCCATGATAAATTAAGTTTTATATCTATTTAGATTTTCTTTTAACGGGAGTGTTTTTTAGCCTACTTTCGATTTTTGCAAAAAATGAAAGTAGACTTATGAGATCAACACAGGGCGAAAAAAGTGTGTCTGTCTGTGTGTGTGTATGTGTGTGTGTGAGTCTGTGTGTGTGTGTGTATGTGTGTGTGTGAGTCTGTGTGTGTGTGTGTGTCTGTGTGTGTGTACTCTGAATGTCTGCCCCCCCCTATCAATTCGAACACGGTGAAACCGAATTGAACGAAATTTGGTACAGAGGTAGCACTAGTAAAGGACACCTCAGTGTCATACTTTATATCGCCGCCATCTTTACCAAAACAGAATGGCGGCCACTCAAATGTTCAAAACGTAAAATCAAATTACGGGTAAACTAATCATCCGATCTCTACCAAATTTGGTGACAACATACCTTTATATAGGACGCGTCTTTCACCCAAACTTCAAGGTCATCGGCCATGCCATTTCAGGATGGCGGCCGTGTGAATTATGCAACCATTTTAATAAATAGCTTAAGACCCACCAATTCCGATTATCGAACCTAGGGGGGTTTAAGCTATCCTGAAGGTCGTGATCCGTTATTTATTATAATTTAATATTATAATATTATACAGTATGAGTGGCTTAAAAGAGCTGAGCCGTTTGTGTCACACGACAAGATGGCAGCTGTCCTCATGTGCCTGTCTTATATTTCAGTAGTTTTAGTATGTTGTATGTGATATACCGTACTGATACAATAATATAAACTTTGTATGAAATGATCTTTAATGAAGATGTACTGCAGTGAAGAAATCGTTTATTTAAAGTCATTATTTGCCAACAGTTTCTATCTAATATGTCAGTTAAGAACACCTGACGTCATGGATACGGTTAGCTCTGGGCTAGCATGTTAGTCTGACACGCAGTTGACTGGGGATCGAGTACTGCTACAGTTAGTTTTTTTTTCTTGAATTCTTTTACAAATTATGTGCACGAGCTTTTTCCACAGATACTGAATAAAATGTCATTTAGCTCAAAGGAGAGGATAAAGTATACACTCGTATATTAATAAAATTACAGTCCCAGCATCGCACATAAACAGAAGACATTAGAAAAAGGAGAATAGAAGAACTAGATACACGTTGTCATTAACCACAGCCTTCTTAATGCCTCTGTACGGTGCTGTCCTCTTGTGGGTTATGTGGGTAATATTGTTCCAAACATAACGCTGTGTAAATGCCTGAGCTGGCCTCCTGAAGTATGGCAATTTTGTAATACTGGTAGTTCAACTATTAGCCACGATCGCGCTCTGAATACCTTTAAACACTGCCAGCTGGATCGCCTCCCTCTTGGCTACTTTAAACTGCCTACTCATTCAACACCCATAGAACACTGCCATCGTAGTACATTACGATGGCAGTGCATAGGCGTACAGGATAAAGATTAATTCACTGATAGGTCGCAGCACCACCTACTGTGATTGGGGCGGAAGATTCTTAATTTTTCAGGCTGGCTTAATATAGAGATTAACGGACGTGAATGCATTACAATAAGTTAGTAGTTTTGTTATTCAATCATCATAAAGTATATAATATTGATCTTGACACTTACTGGCTTATTATCAATGTAAAAGAAAACAAACAATACATTGTGTTTGGGGTGATTGTTTTAGGGATGAGGACAAAGAGTCATAAAGATACCCATACATTTAGGAGAAAGTAGGCTATATGTTCTTTGCTGAACATCTTGTTTTAATAGTAGTGTAGCTTTCTGATTGTAAGTGAAGTATCTGTTTAGAAAATCTATGGAGGTTATTGTGTTCTTGGTTGGATGGAATTGGAGAGTGCTAGAAAAGTACGATGGGCTATTGAGATGGTTGTTGGTTAGATAGAAAAGTAAAATGATGAAGGGAAGTAGATTATGAGAAGGAAGAAGAAGAAGAATAATGGAATTAGTAATGTGTTTTACTGTCTGCTTAAATATTATGCTGGTTGGATTGTTGGTTATACGTGAGAGGAAATAACAATGAAATGCTTTTGAATGAATGAAGTGGATATTAAATGTGGAATATTAGATGCATTACAAGGAGAGAGAACATGACGTGAAGTGTAAGTCAATGTGTAAGTAGATATAAAAAATACCATATTTCAACTAAACCTCCTTAGTGTGAATACACACACACGGCCACCAAACTCCACCTAATACCCCAAAGAGTACGTAAGGTTACATTTACGAAGAGCGATTATTGCTATCAAGAGAATTATTACCGACCATCTTCCCATAGTACCGAAGCAATCTCCAAATGGACAAATATAGTACGTTTATAAGGATCCCTGACTTACAGCCTAAATGTGAAGGCATTACGTATTCTCCTCAATATGAATTAGTACCCTTTCTGACCCTAAAGAAGCCAAGTGTTCTGTGCATAAAACATGTATACTTGTAAAACTTAGTAATGTAACCGTTTATATGCAATGTAGACCAGTAACAATCAGCCGGAACTCTGGGTCTTCGAATTAGAATCACTTTAGCACATCAGGTCTACATTCAGGTTCTTAAGACTAGTTTAAATAAGTGACGCATACTCTTCGTGGATTGGCATCTATATGTTTAGCCTATTTTCATTTATGAAAGAAACAATAGGCTTATGGTATCACCTTTTGTCCGTGCATGTGTGTGTATGTGTGTGTGTGTGTGTGTGTGTCCCAAATAAAATCTAAACGACTGGAGCGATTTCAATGAAACTCAGTAAAAACATAGTACTATTTTGTTCGACACCAATCGTGCCCTTCAAATTTCAATACGTCTCACCAATCCAACATGGTGACTGTGCGAAATATTTCACCGGCATTCTATATCTCCTAAACTATTACTGATATCACCTTAAACGTTTATACGGTGATAAAGGGTACCACTAGAAGTTCTCCTATGTAACTTTCAGAAATCTGTTAAGTACAAAACAAAGATGGTGGCCAAGCGAATTTGAAACAGAGGTTTCTCGCGATCTGACTATCCGAACGCAGTGAAACTTGGTACAGCAAATGGTGATTCACATTGAAATGCACTTAAATCTAATTTGGTTCAATTGTTTACATAATCTAAAAATAGAGGCTGTGCAAAATTTTCAAATCTCGGTTTTATTTCTTGAGTTCTAATTATGCGATTGAAGTTAGAATAATACACTTATGCAATAATCTTAATCTAATAGTACACAACTCTATGGGCTACATACATACAAATCCAACATTGCGACCATCCGACGGTTCTCAATATCTATGAATCTATTACAGAAATCAAACTGAATTTTGTATGTTGATAGAGGTAATTAACAGAAGTAGGATACATGAAAATAGGCTATTTAGTACTTCACGAAAATACTTGTTTTTAATTAAACAGAAAAATACTACAATCTCAAAAAGTTAAACAATAAAATACAACCTTTTAAACTTCTTCCTCACAATGGACCCTCCAATCTGCCTGCGCGTTTGTTTTCCCAGGGTGGTAGTACTGTGGTTCAGGAGTTGCAGTAATGTCTCTTATGTACATCTCAATTTACCGCAATGAAACTATTCCTTTCAGGCTTGCCTGATTGGTTACAGTATGTTGGTGCGCAGTTCTGAATACCCGTATAGCCAGTTTATCTACATGATACCGCTGCTACAACAACAACTAGCATTGCTACTACTACTACTATGGCATGACATAATCTTAATTTTAATAAAATGTTTTGTATTTATCTACGAAAGTGGATCACAAAATAAGTTTCACTCCCCAGTTATGGCCATATATTACACCACCTATACAACACCAACACGCCTATAACGACATACAATGTAACGTCACTTTTCTACATAGTTTCCAAGTGACTCCAAACATTTCAGCGAACGCACAACCAGCTTGCCGATGCCAAATGCATAGAAAGTTCCTCCAGCGTTCTGCAACCACACGGAGACAGCGGCCTTCACCTTCTCATCAGTCTGGAAACGTCGACCACCGAGCTCCGTTTTGAGCTTACCGAACACATGAAAGTCACATGGCACTAGGTCCGCCAAACGAGCGAAATGCTGTAGCGTTTCAAGTGGGAGGTCTGGCAATATCCACCCTACAATCCCGACCTAGCGCCATGTGACTTTCATCTGTTCATTAAGCTCAAACCGAAGCTCGGTGGTCGACGTTTCTACACCGATGAGGAGGTGAAGGCCACTGTCTCCGTTTGGTTGCAGAACGCTGGAGGAACTTTCTATGCATCCGGCATCGACAAGTTGGTTGTGCGTTCGCAGAAAAGTTTGGAGTCTCTTGGAAACTATGTGGAAAAGTGACGTTATATTGTATGTCGTTATAGGGGGGTTGCTGTTGTATAGGTGGTGTAATGAATGGCCATAACTGGGAAGTGCAGCTCATTTTTTGATCTGCCCTCGTACTTCTTGAACCAAAATTTGCTACTATTTATATAAGCCCAGATCCTATCACATGTAATGCGCTACTTCAAATCAGCTCTCAAGATCTCCTGTGTAACCGTGGACTTAAATCAAACAACCTATCAATCAATCAATCAAACAATCAAACAAACAAACAAACAATCACTAGTACTAATTGCGTACACAAAAAATACGATGTCCATTTATATGACTGGCATAAGTTAAATAATTTGTTATGTATATGAATAAATAAATAACATCTATAACAAGAAATGCATATCCTGGAACGACAAATTAAAGCACTGCGATACCATAGTCAAAACAAAATGCCTGAACGCCTGTGAATGACTTTCAATGAACTATAGGCTAGAGATGTTGGAGGTTCTGGAAAGGAGAATCCTCCGGAAAATCATGGGCCCAATCCACACGGAAACAGGATGGAAACTTCGGAGCAACACCGAAGTATACCAGAATGTAGAAAAAATCTCGGCAACCATGAGGAAACGGAGGCTAATATTTTTTGGACACATGTACAGATTGGACAAATCCAGATTAACCAAGCAGTTGTTTGACTACTTCTGGAAAAAAAAACAACATCATGGATTAAAGAAACTCGGAAAGACCTTGAGAGATCTAACATCCCGGAGGCCCAAATGATGGAAAGGGATACGTTTCGAAACAGGATAAACAATTGGGAAGGGTTTCATGACGAGAGACGAGCTACAAAGACCGGAAGAGCTTGGACGGCCGAACAACGGCAGCAGCACAGCGATCGCATGAAGGAGTACTGGAGACAGAGGAAATTACAACTAAAACAGTGAAATTGTAGCGTGATCATAAGTGGTCATTTCGCAAGAAAAAAAAGAAAGAAAAAGTAAATAAATAAAAAATAAATAGACGATTGCATGGATATACAGACTAATTTCTTCTCGGATTTTTTTTTCGTGGTCCGGGTGGGGACACCAAGAGCCAGCTTGGTGTCCCTAGGCGAGGCCCCAAACAAGACACGGCAGAAAACTAGAGAAATTGCTGAGTTTAGTTTCACGGACCATGAGAGCCAATATGCCATCTTTTTGGAAGCCTTTATAGGGAGGTGAAAGGCCACTTGAGCGTTTAGCTCTCGCAGTTAAGAGAGGCGCGTGCGTTTCATAAGTAGGGAGATATTGCACATTTCTCCTGTGGGGGTACGGGCGTGGACACCAAGAGCCTGCTGATGAGCCAGCTTGGTGTTCCTAGGTGAAATCTCGCACAAGACACGGCACAAACCTAGAAAAATTGCGGATTTTACTACATTATTATTCATCCCCTTCCCGATAAGAGGATATGACCCATAACGTTACTTGCTCCAGGTATTTTGCAGCAAGTGTGTGAGGGGAAAAGCCGCTTACCCTCCAACTAACTAATATAAAATATACAGTCAGTCTGAGAGACTAGACTTTATATCATTTCAAATGATGCATGCTACAAATGCTACACATGTTAGAAAGGCTCAGAAGGGCTTCTAGCTTCGCTCGAAGCACCAGGACTCTTTCAACAGACTCCATTACGAACTTAGAACAAAATATTTCAACAATTATTTCCATCCAATAAGGGGTTAAAGGTTTCAGTCTGACGTCTTGCCCAACTCTTTAAGGGCCACCCATTATTTGAATCTGATATCTTGCAAACCTTGACGTCCGTGGCTTAGGCGGCAGCACGCCGGCCTCTCACCGCTGGGTCCATGGTTCAAATCCCGGTCACTCCATGTGAGATCTGTGCTGGACAAAACGGAGGCAGACAGGTTTTTCTCCGGGTACTCCGGTTTTCCCTGTCAAAATTTCATTCCAGCAACACTCTCCATTATCATTTCATTTCATCTGTCATTCATTTAATCATTGCCCCAGGGGAGTGCGTCAGGCCTCGGCAGCCGGCACAGTCCATATCCTCGCCGCTAGATCGGGGCTTCATTCATTCCATTCCTGACCCGGTCGGAGACTGGAAGCAGGCTGTGGATTTTCATTTTTTCATCTTGCAAACCTCTGTAAGGGTCACCCTGTATTTGAATTGAATCTAACATACTGTACACCTCGTTAAGTGTCACCCTGTATTTTGCTCTGACATCCTGCACACCTCTTTAGGAGGCACCCTGTATTCTTATCTGGCATCTTGTATATCTCTTTAGAAGTCACCCTGTATTCTTGTGTGACATCTTGTACACCTCTTTAGGAGTCACCCTGTATTCTTGTCTGACATCGTGTACACCTCTTTAGGAGTCACCCTGTATTCTTATCTGACGTCTTGTATATCTCTTTAGGAGTCACCCTGTATTCCCGTCTGTCATCTTGCACACTTCTTTAGGAGTCACCCTGTATTCCTGTCTCACGTCACGCACTTGCCGTCTCCGTATCGCATAACGCCAGACCCCTGGAGTAAACTCAGACTCGGTGCATATGCACTGAACAACATGATGACGTCATGAACGCCGTAACCGTAACGCATAACGTTAGACCTAAGCATAACGATGAAGTAGACAAGATCATTTGAAATGTTAATAAAAGTAAATAGCTGAACTAGAGGAATTCGCGCTATTTATTCATATTATGCGAATTATTTCATAACAGCTGTCCAGCGCTCTTCCTTGTCAGTATGTCAGTAAACACAAATCCAGCAGCGAACATGAGCCTGGGACGATGAAGTGCAGCTAGGACAGTAATAGGCAAGTGTACAGGCCGGACGTTTGTTTTAGACGATTGCCCTTGACCTTGAAGCCTGCAGGTGAGCCTGTACACAGTCACTCTCTCACCCTATCGCTTCACATTTGTCACCACCGATCTGATGTAATGGAATTCCAGACTTGAGCACGTGGTGACACCGACTTGCAGACAGTACAGTCAACGTCGAAGTATTGTGTGACGCGGAAGTACACGTTACGTATTTACAAACAGAACGTCATTATATTTGCCAATGACTGTACTTCAGTAGGAGTGTGAAGACAGCTTTGTCAGTCATCGGACCACTTGGGGCAGCTGATAACAACACTGGTACTGCAGTAACTCGCCTCCAGGCTTCCATTAAGATTTTTCACTCGTCTAGAACAAACGTCCGGCCTGTACTGCTCGATTCCAAGCTCTGTGAACTTGCGGGATGAAGGGGAGAGGCAGAGCAGTAGCAGGCGAGAATTGAGAAGCCTGTCGACAGCCCGCCGTGTTACCTGACATGCTCGTCTATTCCAATACTGCTAACATAGGGTCTTTTCTGAAACCAGTGTGGTGTTACGAAGAAGTCAGTGAGTCACCGACGAATGTATTTGGTACGGTACTATGCACGGACCGAGAAACTTCATCACTCGTCAACACCATTTCTCATAGTCCGCGATGCACATACCTCTCAGGTTCACGCAGCTTAGACTCGAGCAGTACTCATGTCTCACGGTATATGACTCCCCACGATATCAGTCACGTTCACACGTCTCGTCACGTCACGTTGGATCTATTCCGAATCAATGAAACATTCAAAAGAAAAAGAAAAAAACAAGAGAACAAAACACTATCATAAAACACAAAAGCAGTAACGTTCTTAGCGTTTCAAACATAATTACATGGATGTGGACACTAGGTGTTATTATACCTCATGACAGGTGAACCTTGATGCAAGAACTTACACAATAGACACATTTCAACTGTGTTTGCCATCAATAAATTTCCCCTTGAGCTACGTTGACAAGAGTTTCGAAACAATTCGTCTTTCGAACAATTCTTTTCGAGTGTATGCGTTGTAAATTGCACGTGAAAACATACTAATATTTCTAAATGAATGCCTCGTGGCGCAGTGGCTAGTATTCTTGGCTTCCACCCCTGCGGTCCGGGTTCCATTCCTTTTTTTTTTAGCCTATGACTTCTTTAGTGCCGGGAGTGTCCGAGGACATGTTCGGCTCGCCAGTTTTGTAGCTTCTTCGAGGCGGACACCCAATGGGTGAGCTACAAGTATCGTCGCTTCCCACCTCAGTCATCCTGGAAGTGGTTTGCCGTGGTTTCCCACTTCTACTCCAGGCAAATGCCAGGATGGATGCTTCCTTACTTAAGGCCTTGGCCGCCTCCTTCTTTATCCCCATCTGTATCAGAATAACACAGGTTATCCTACAAATTATGCCCACACCCAAATTCACGGGGATAAATGACCACGATGTCCAGGCCCTTTAAATCAAACAAATGCATATGAAAATTCAAGCAAATTATCTCGATGTTGCTCTCTTTAAACAAGAATCAGCACTATGAAATTAAGTGCGAAAATATATGTCTTGGGAACGTATTTATGTTAATTCCTATCTCTATATAGGCCTACATAGGTTGGTTTTTTAGTTTTGGCACCTTAGTTATAACTGGATTAATAACTCACTTAGATGGTTCCAAGTTTCACAGGCCCTCGATGTAGTCCCCACCGTTGCGTACAATGTGTTCCCAGCGATGCGGAAGTCGTTGGATCCCGTTGGCACTGCCCAATCTATTGATGGTACGAAGAGAGCGCTCGGCAGCCTGCTTAACGTCTTCAATGGTACGGAAGCGCTGCCCGCGCATTGTCATCTTCATCTTCGCGATGAGATCATAGTCGCAGGGACTGAGTCGGGAGAATAGGGGGGGGGGGGGGTGAAAGAGGACCTCCCAGCCCCAGCGATCCAACAATGCCGACGCAACGCCTGCTGTGTGTGCCCTAGCATTGTCATGCAGAACGATGGGCGGTGTATTCATGTGGTGGCGCCGTTTCCTTCTCAGAGCTCCTCGGAGATGGTCTTGCAGAAACGAACAATAGTACGCCGCATTAACGGTTTGCCCTCGGGGAACAGTATGGCAGCGCTTCCGTACCATTGAAGACGTTAAGCAGGCTACCGAGCGCTCTCTTCGTACCATCAATAGATTGGGCAGTGCCAACGGGATCCAACGACTTCCGCATCGCTGGGAACATGTTGTACGCAACGGTGGGGACTACATCGAGGGCCGGTGAAACTTGGAACAATCTAAGTGAGTTATTAATCCAGTTATAACTAAGGTGCCAAAACTAAAAAACCAACCCATGTCTATATAAAAATGAAAGTTTGTCTGTTTTTTCTGAATTTCCAGGGAAATTAAAGTTATTAACGCGTTTCAGACTGGTTTATGACGGTTGCGCGCAAAAACAAAATTTTTGTCTGTCTATCTGTTTGTCTGTGTACAACTTTGCACGCGTATCACTCGAGAACGGCTGAGTGGATCTACGTAAAAATTGGTACAGATGTCCATCAGAGGTACGAAAGTAATCATTGATATAACACTTCTTCACACCTCTCATTAAAGAGGGCCTACCCCCTTAAAATGCATGCTGAAAAGGGCGTAGAAAGACGAGACAAAGCTCATTTTCAGCGTCTCAATGTAAGAAACTAAACTTGGGAGCCCTACGGGCCCCAAAAACATATTTTAAGGTCCTAAAACCAATAGTTTTTGAGATATACCCAGAAAACTAATTTCATTTATTAAGCTATTGAAAGAATGCAAGCCGGTAACCATGGCAACACAATCTTAGAAGTCCATATATTTCAGTAAGACGCAATGCCATTCCATTTATTACATTACTGTGAACGTTCACAAACAGCTATAAGGTTATCACGAAACCAACTTAAGCTGTAAAATTCATCGAAACGTATATAATGCGCTTAAGGGGGTCAAGGGGTACTCTTGAATTTTTTCACGTGATTTCCACGAGCGGGTGTGGTACTAAAGGTCTATTATATCCCTATCCCTATATTATTTAATTATTATTATGATTATTATTATATTATGGCATACAAGGACGAGACAAAACTCATTTTCAGCCCCTCAGTGGCTCGGAGGCTACTATATTTTAAGGCTCGAAAACCACGTTTCTGAGATATTCCCAGAAAACTAATTTCATTTAATATACTAATAAATAGAAGTACAGAAGAAGACCAAATCATGAGCTATAAAGATATACTGAGAAAATCACAGATGTGGCCAGGAAGAGACGTCTGGCTTTCTAAGGATATGCCTCATGGATGAACCCAACAAGACTAACCAACCGGCTTCTCAACTACTGGGGGAATAGAAAGAGCGTGACACCGTTGCTAACAGAAGGATATCCAAGAACTAAAGATAATGAAAAGTGATATTAGAAGCCAATCACATCTCAGGAAGATACTTAAACAGAAGAGTTTTCAGGACAGGCCACTCTGTAAGAAAACCGGCATTATCTGGACAAAACAGAGAAAGGAGAAACATTGCCAGCATATGCGCGAATATTGGGCAAACATCAAGTCCCTCGCCAAGCTGAAAAAATGAACGTCGTGGTCCTTAGCTGGCCCTTCCGAAAGTACAAGAAGAAACTAATGAAGTAATGCAAGCCGGTAACCATGATAACAGTAGGCCTATCTGTAAGGAGCAATGCCACTCAATTTATTACATTTATGTGAAAGTTTGCAAATGGCTATAAGGATAACATGGAATCAAACATAGTGTAAAATTCAACAATGCGATTAAGGGGGTCAAGGGGTACCCTACAATTTTTACACGTGACTTACACGTGCGATATGCGATATGTTGTACAGAAGATCTATTATATCTCCAAACAGCAACATTATTTTCAAAAATTCCTGGATTGGAATAGTGTCTTTTGCAGCTTTTGGGAATTTGGGTCATTGGAGGCAAACTATCCGGAATTGTCATGCCCCACAAGCCTTTATAATTTATTAAAGGGATCTTCCTGGGGATGGGGACTTTCCACAACGGTGAGGGTCAGTTTTAATTTGACATATATTGCGTTTCGTCTACGAGGTTTTCAATATTATTTTCACGTCAGGAAGTACACGTTAGGTGAATTTAGTTTGAGAGCACATTTTAACTAATCATATTTTTGTCGACAAACGGGTTCTTTGAGAAGATGATTTTGTTTGATACTGTGTGGATGATATATCTTTATGTTTATGTACGCCTATATTTCATGTTCGGGTGTTTGGAGCATTGTAAAATTAGGTATATTAACAATGAGTCAATACACCAATCATTTATAAAACTCTTCAACGTACTTCTCATAGAAGAGTGGGTATAAGGAACAACTTTTCAAAATACATGCTAAAATAGGCGAAAAATGAAAATTATCCTAGAAGGACGACCAAAGCATATGTTGCGCTTCTCAATGTGTGACACAATACTAGGGAGTCTATTAAGGGTCTCCGAAAACCACATTTTATGGCCCTTAAATTAACAGTGTCTGCGATATACCCAGAAAACTAACTTCGTTCTGATAAACTTATGAAGGAATGACAAGCCCCTAACCATTGCAATAGTAGCTCAATTGATAACGTCCGGTTATTAATACCGAAGACCGTTCGAAGAGCGGGTACTTCTGATAGTAATTTATAAAAGTGGTCTTCCTGTGGTTGGGCATTTGACACAACGGTTAGTGTAAGTTTGTATGTGACGTGTATTGGGATTCGTCTACGAGGTTTTCAATTTTATTTCCACGTCAGGAAGAATACGTTAGGTAAATTTAATTTGAGAGCACATTTTAACTAATCATTTTTCTTTGTCGACAAATAGGTTCCAAGCCCTTAACCATTGCAACAGTAGCTCAATTGATAACGTCAGGTTATTAATACCGAAGACCGTTAGAAAAATGGGTAGTTCTGCTATTTCTGTGATAAATCACAGGTGTTCATTTTCTGAAAAACCATGTATAGAGCATCGAAGAGGAGTCATTTTCTTCTCAGTATTTAACGTGCTTAATTGTAAGGTCTGCTGTTCTATACTTCCTTCTCTGGTGCAGTCGGTTGGCATTGCCCTGGGGTTTGTTACTGAGATACAACATTTTTTAAGGAGAGGTCCCAGGGTTCCATCTTATGGCCATTACTCTTCTCTTGGAGCGTGATTGTCCCGAATGCAATTTTCTTCATCGCTGTGCTGTGGCCTGAGAACGGAAACACGTTAGCAGCAGAATCCAATTGAAAGTAACATACGTGTATGCCGGCTGCTGGGCGTGGTAAAACTGATACCAGCTTCTCTTCTTGTTGGCACGAGGAAAACATAACCTCGAACTCTACAAGTTTGTACACTTAATTTTAGAAGTATGGCAAAGAAGTTCAAAAAACAGCCGTATCATTTGTTGCTACAAACTTCAACAAAGCTATGTTTCACTATCATAATGTGCTTCCAAGGAGTAAGTATACTCCACTAGGTGCTTCCATTTTAAACTGGAGCGACCACCAGATGATGTATAGCGATTAGCACTTTTGGCTGTTGCCCTGGAAGTCCGGGTTCGATTCCTGCCTGTTCCAAGAAATTTGCTTCTGATCAGAGGGTTGGAGAGAAGTACAATCTGACGAAAATTGTCATATAAATAAACACTCCTTATTTCGAGAATGTTCGCCACGTTGTGTAGTGGATAGCAATCTTGACTATCATCCCTGAGGGCCGGGTTCGATTTCCGACTCTAGCAAGAAATTTAATTTTGGTCTGAGGGCTGGAACGGGATACATTCAGCCTTTTGGGGTAAAATTGAGAAGGGCTTGCAGCCTATTCCCACCTCAGCTATCCTGGAAGTTATTTCAGTGGTTTTCTACTTCTACTTCAGGCAAATACCGGAATGGCTCCTAACGTGAGGGAACGCCAGCTAATTCCCAATCCTCAGCTGAATTACAAATAGAAGCACGACTATAGATACCATAACAACACAGGTTATCAGATAAATTCTATATACACACACACTCTGGTACACGGAAATAAATGACCACGAATTCCAAGCTCCTTAAATATAATATATAATAATTTAGTATGCCCTCGGGTGCCGGGTGCAAGTTTTATAATTTTACACCCAGAGGGTAGCTTGCATGCCGAATTTCATTGTTCCTTGAATCACTATGAAAGTCAAGGAGGTTAGATATCTAAGCTCCTTGAGCACTATAGCGCTTTCTAGTAGAGAAATGAGGAACTTAGTGTTGGCGGAAACTCCCGAGATTAATTTTGTCATTATGAACACGGCCTACTGAATTCAAATGGATTCTTTGACATGCCAACATCGTATGACATGCGTGTCGTATTTTTGCCGCCTTTCAAAAAAAATCACTTACCATGGCCAGGAGAGAACCTGCAATCTTGGGGTTAGTAGACCGACACGCTATCCACTCATCCACCGTGGCAAGTTAGCTCCTTAAATGAAACAATAATAACAAGAATGTTTCGAGAGGAGCATAACAGTGTACTATTCATCTGTGTTGTTTTTAACGTTGGTAGTTAATTTTTGTTGACTTAAGGGGTGGTACAGTGAGGTCATCGGCACCTCCAGGGTGGTAAATGTATGAAATAATTGTTTTCCGACCAATTTAATTGGACACACAGTAGAGTCTTGAACCGAGCTTTGATCAACCGAGCATGAACCACTCGTCCTGACGAATGTGAATTGGTTAGCGCTGATATAAGAGCTCTTTTCTTGCCCCCTAATGTCTCCACTTTAATTCAGTCCCTTGACAAGGGATTATTAAGAATTTGAAGCGTCATTACCGACGAAGAATCTTAAAACATTGCTTTGAAGATTTGGGAAGTGATGTAACAGTTGTTGATAATCTAAATAAAATAAACCTTGAAGATGTAATTTTCTGGTTGGTTGAATGACGACGAACAGTGCGAAGTTTCCAATGAAGCAATCGCAAATTTAGTGTCACAAAACAACCAGAGTGACGATGAAGATGAAGACACGCCAAGTGTTGTATGACTGGAAACCAAAATCAGTCACACTGATGGATTGGGAGCTGCTGAGAAGGCACTGCTCTACACAGAACAAGAAGAAGACACAACAGCAGTTGACATCATTATGTTACGTCATCTGAGCAGTTTGGTGGTCAAGAAATGAGGCAGCGCAATCAAGTAGAAAACTCTAAAGGACTTTTTCAAACATTTTAAATTTTAGAGGTGGGTGTACATAATGTACTGTACTTCGTATACGTTTTATGTAATTAGTTCTTTTGTATGTTTTGAGCCAATCCAATAAAAGTACCGCTGCGTTCATATGTTTTGTTTTTTAAAATAATTTTCCTTAATCCCTTTTTGAGTGTCCGTGTTTCCCGAGGATTTGGTTGTCCGAGATGGCTTCGGTCCACATTACCTCGGTTAATCAAGACTCTACTGTATTATTTTGCTGACTGACGAAAATACTAGAACCAAATTGGGCTCATCAGCAGAAGTTTGTTGCACCTTGCTTGTTATCCCAAGGTAAATTATTGTATTTAAATAAGTTCAAGGTGAATTAACTGCGGCATCCGAGTATTTACAGCTATACTAAAGCAGATTCTTTTAAATTAAGGTAAAATTGAATCAGTGTGCTCCTTTATACGCATTGTTGCTTTGAGAAAGGGGTTATAAATTTCTTACGACGCCACAAGACATGAATGGCTGGATGATGGATGGGCAGGCCAAGGTGTTGTGCTGATGATGAATAATACAAAGAAAACTGGAGCTTTGTTGTGCTGACGAGAGATGTGTCTGCAACTATCCCACATGAAAGCTCGTAAATGGCCTGAAATACGAACAAGAAGAGTTCAGTAGTTTTGAACAGATGCACTTTGATGCCCTCTACAGA
This sequence comes from Meconema thalassinum, assembly GCA_946902985.2. Lineage (NCBI taxonomy): Eukaryota > Metazoa > Arthropoda > Insecta > Orthoptera > Tettigoniidae > Meconema > Meconema thalassinum. The sequence goes on along the minus strand of OX336391.1, from coordinate 230,224,668 downwards.
ATTCTGTAAAAAATTGAAGATGTCATTGCTAACATAACAAAGAATTATCCTCCTTGCTGTGAGGAAAATCCGATGGAAAATCCTGTTATGTATTGGAAGCATATTTCGGAATCAAATATTTACTCTTGCAAGAAAATGTTCTTTCTTTTCCTTTTCCTTTTTAACCGTCGACACGGAATATTAATACTTGCTGTAGCTCGAACTATTTAAAACATTTATTTACCCTTGTACAATCATTAATAAATCACACCATATTTTGCATGTAGACTGTTTTTTTTCGTCATCGTTACGTGTTACAATATTATTGGACCAACGTTTCCATAGATATTAGCTTCATACCTACAGTAGATCTGTCATACACTTAATAACATAAATTTCCTGAGGTAGATTAATTACCAGGACTACACACTGCATATCTTAGCAACAACCAAGTTACATAAAAAGGCATTGTCTCCTGCCAACTTCTTAAAATGAAAAGTTATTTATGGTTCTTACCCTTTTAATCTCTTATTGCTACATTATGGAGGAAGAAGTCATTAAACCTACGTACATGTTACGTGAATATGTAGGTCCTTTTCACTCGATTTATACCATACGAAGGCATACCACTCCTGAAAGTTACTATTGTTTGTCATAGAAAATGAACAATGACACTCATCGAGTGTGATACAAATAGTTGGAAGATTTTAAAACGTGAAATAAATTACAATTACGACATAAAACATGAAGCATATTAAAAACAAAGAAAACATATTTTAATACATTATTTCATTAATTATGGACAACGTAATCAGACGCCACCAACATAGAACATGGAATTTAGAAGACAACAAGACCAGACACATTTGGAACTGTAGCACGAGCCACGACTAATATAGACAATAATTCGTGATAATAATCAACATCTCCGAAATAATAGACTCCATAAAATAACGGATTCAATTGACAATACAACCAAGGCTATTTCACGACCTCAAATACTAGCTGACACTATATGGAAATGTCAAGATATAATAATTAAAGAATACACAATTTTTAGTGTAGTATATTTGATAATATGTTCGTATTAATAGCCTTTATTCGAGGTCAAATATATGCTAAACAACTTTCATAAATACTTTCGTAAGAACGTTCATTTCTATTAGACTCGTATTCAAAATTATATTCTTAGAGTTAAGTTTTATTTCCTCTTTCGTTTCACCCTATTTGTGGTACATTGAATCAATAATTTCACGGAGTGTTGTTCGTTCCTTAGTGCCCAGGATCTCTTCATTCGTTCTGATCTTCTTTTCCTCTCTTCTTCCGAGATGATGTGTTTGTATTTTAGTGAATATTTGTCTTGGAACCTTATATTTTCGTCTTTAAAAACTATTTTAATTTTTTGATTGAGTTGTGAATTTCGTGTAATTTTTATTTCTACTGGGTCTTTTTCAGTTTCTTTAAACCATGTGGGTTTTGTTTTGCGGTTAAGGAAGAAATCATATATTTATTATACTGTTTTACGAAAAAATAAGCCCTATTTAGTTTATATGTTATAGCAATGCAGACAAAGCTGATGAAGACCCCAATGAAGGGTTGAAAATATTTCTCAATAAAAATTGTAGCACCATGAAAAGGTAATATAATCTAAGATAATTTCATATATTCTCTAGGTCCTTTCCTTTTCACATCCCTTTCGCCAAGCTTTTGATACATTATCTATATTGTTATAATATTTAGGACGGCAATTTTAAACTCAGTACTCAAACATTGAAGTCATTTTAAACAATAAATATCAGAATATGAGAATAGCAAAACTATCTCACTATGGTGCTAATGCTGGCCCTAACTTTAAATGCTTTCACCTTTGCTGAATGTAACTTAAAACACACACCTCCACCACTAAAACATGTTCCTATGGTCACATTCTTCTTCTCCTTCTTCTTCTTCTTCCCCTTCGTCTTCTTCTTCTTCTTCATTTCCCGTTTCCAGTTCCCTGGATCGGGTTGCGAATGAAGGACCTCGACAGTTGTTTATCCCTCCACCATTCATTTCCTTCTTTCAATACTTCTTTTCCTTTTACTCCTCTTACTTAACTGTCCATCAGATCATCGATTTATTAAATGTTGTTCTTGATCACTTTTCTGGCACTGAATCTATAATTATGTTGATTCCTTTGTATTAGGTTTATAATCGTTTTTACCTATGTTCATCATATAAAATGTAGTCTTAGGAGAACATCTTTTATCTGAGTGCAGGTGTGTATATGTGCGTGCCACACCACAAAATAATTCGTAAAGGTTTACTGCTACATCACCAAACCTGACCACGCATCTCTTAAAATTTCATATATATGATACCAATCCAATATGGTTCTTAATATCTTCGATACGATGGCAGCAAAATTTAACAAGTAGTTCCGTGAAGAACTATACAGCCTATTTTCATATATCCTACTTATGTTAACTGCCACTATCAACATACAAAATTTTAGTTTGATTGCTGTAATTGATTCGTAGATATTGAGTACCGACTAAATATTTCGGATGGTCGCCATGTTGGATTTTATATATGTAGGTCCTAGAGTTATGTACTGTTACATGGAGATTATTGTGTACGTGTAGCATTCAAACTTCAATCGCATGATTAGGACACAAGAAGTAATAAGGAGATTTTAAAATTTCACACAGCTGCCATCTTGTGGTTATGGAAACAATTGAAATAAATTAGATGCCAGTGGATTAACATTCGTAAAAGGATTTACTGTACCAAGTTTCACTGCATTCGGATGGTTAAATTTCGAGAAACGTCCATGTGAATATTTATACTTCGCGTCGCCGCCATGTTGGATTTGTGATCACCAGGTTATTTAAAGTCCTATAGGTGAACTTAAGTTCATAGCCCCTATGAACAAAAAAAATAATCAGTTTGATTGCTATAATAGATTCGTAGATATTCAGAGTCGTCTGAATATTTCGGATGGTCGCCATGTTGGATTGATAAATGTATATGCCATAGAGTCATGTACCATTAAAGGAAAATTATTGCGTAGGTTCATTATTCAAACTTTCACTTCGATCGCATGATTACGACACAAGAAATAAAAACATAATTTTAAAATTCGCACAGCCGCCATCTTGAGGTTATGTAAACAATTGAACTAAATTAGATACCAGTGTATTACAATGCGTATAAACATTTCCTGTTCCAGATTTCATTGCGTTTGGAATATTAAATCGCGAGAAAGGTCTATTTAAAATTTTCAAATTCGCTTGGCCGCCATGTTAGTTTTGTAGATAACCGCTTTTTGAAAGTCTTATAGGTGAACTTCCAGTAGTGCCCTTTATCTCCGTATAAAATTTCAGGGTGATACAGCTAATAGTTTCAGAGACATAGAATGCCGGTGAAATATTTCGCTCATCCGCCATCTTGTGGTTATACAAACAATTGAACCAAGTTAGATGTTGGTGCATTACAATGTGTATAAACATATACTGTACCAAGTTTTATTGCGTTTGGTAGGTTAAATCGCGAGAAACGTCTATTTAAAAGTCGCAAATTCGCGTGGCCGCCATGTTGGTTTTGTAGTTACCAGTGTTTCGAAAGTCACATATGTGAACTTCTAGTCGTTCCCTTTATTACCGTAATAAATTCCAGGGTGATATCAGTAATAGTTTCGGAGATATTGAATGCAGGTGAAATATTTCGCACAGCCGCCATGTTGGATTGGTGAAATGTAACAAAATTATAAGGGACCGGTCGAGGTTGCCCGGAATATTACTATGAACTTACCGAGTTTCATTGAAATCGCGCCAGCCGTTTGAAAGTTATTAGGGGGACACCCACACACACCTCACACACACACACACGCACACGCACACGGACAAAAGGTGATCTCATAAGCCTATTTTTTCAAAATTGAAAATAGGCTAAAAATAGTTTTAATTCTCGTATCCTATTTAAAGGCCGATGTCAGACCAAAATTATCGTTACCTATAGGCACTGAGTTCTCTACCTTACTTTTGATATTATAGAAGCCGTGCATATGACTTTACTTAAAGTGAACTCCTGTGATTCGTCGCAGGAAGATTCCACATCTATGGGAGGAAGTATAATAAGGAAATACTATAAGTTTTATATTCTAGCTCGTAATTTTTATTGTAGTGGTGGTGGTGGCGATTACTTTAAGGGGTGGAATGTCAAGGTCATCTGCCTCAGTTTTTAGCCTACTTTTCACATTTTGCAAAAATGAGGAAAAAGTAGACTTATGAGATCGGGCAAATGTGTGTCTGTCTGTCTGTCTGTCTGTCTGTCTGTCTGTCTGTCTGTCTGTCTGTCCTTCTGTCTGTCTGGCTGTGTGTGTGTCCCCCCCTATCAACTCCTAAACGGCTGCAGCAATCGAAACAAAATTTGGTAGGAGTAAAGATCTATACCTGAATATCTCACGGCCATATCTGAAAATGATGCCAGTGCTACCAACTGCTAAAAAATCGCAATTGAAATTTGAGCTCCATGTTGGATATCTTGGAAAGTATGAATGGGAGCTATTTCAAAATTGGCACACGTACAGATCATAATATTTTAGTTTAATTTCCAGGAGGCCAAACATGGCAGTGTTGCCAAAATGATTATAAGCCTCCTGATAGGTCCAATTTTTAAATGCATATAACTTCTACACTATCAAGCGGAATTCAACCAAATTTCGTATGTTGTATGTGTACATAACCAGATATGACTGAGCGTATTCTTAAGACCTACCAGGGCTGCCAACTGTTAATAAATGCTCCTAATTTATTTTATCCAAATACCAATATATCAGAAAGTATGCAAGCCGACAGCTTTAAACTATGCACACGTATAGTACCTGACATTCTATATTAATTTGGAGTAACTTATATACGTCAGTGCTACCAACATGATTCTAAGCCTGCTGACAGGTCCAATATTAAATACATGTAACTTCCATACTATCATTTGGATTTCAACCAAATTTCGTATGTGCTATGTGTACCATAACAGATATGACTATGCGTATTCTAAGGAACAACCAGGGCTGCCAACTGTTAATATGTGCTGTCCTTATTTTTGTTACCCTAATAGCAATATATCAGGAAGTATGCAAGCCAATAGCTCTAAACTTTGCACACGTATAGTACCTGGCATTCTAGACGAATTTGGAGTAACTAATATACGTCAGTGCTGCCAACATGATTCTAAGCCTGCTGATAGGTCCAATTTTAAAATGCATGTAACTTCTATACCAACTAATGGATTTCATTCAAAATTGGCACAAATATAGATCATATTATTTCAAATTATTTCTGACCAATACATGCATGACATTGTTGCCAACATGATTTTACGCGCGCTGTTAGATCCAATGTTTAACTGCATGTAACGTCCATGCTATTCATTGGACTTCAACCAAATTTTGTATTTTGTACCTTAAGAGATGGAATATATTCAGTCATCAGGGCTGCCAACTGCAGTGCTGTATTAGGATACATTATGCCAGGTATACAGTATTTCGAACTAATTGGAAATTTCGATATTAGCAGCTTAATTTCGTCATTATTCTAGATAGGTTCATATTCTGTAGAATAATCATTGGTATGAAAAGTAGGCTGTATAGTTCTTCACGGAACTTCTTGTTAGTGTAGACATCGTAAGTTCTATTCATCTCATATAGAAGTTCTATTGAACCGGTCTTTGGGAATGTTGATAAATCAGTACTATGTACTAAATATTCCGTTCCACAATTCTTTAGTGTTGAATTCATTTATTGTAAATAACACATGATAATGTGACTCTTTGCAGACGACATAATGATAAGGGAAGAAAATTAAATAGAAGTGCAAGAACAAGTTACTGTATGGAATCAAGAGATAGAGAAATATGGAATGAACATTGATAGTCAGTCTGAAAGACAAGACTTTATATAATTTTAAATGCTACAAATGCTGCGTAAAAGCAACAAAAAATAAAATAAAAAAAGAACAAGTGCTAACCAAGGTCAAAGGGGGTAGCTGGCTGGTTGACGTCACGCTCACCGGAGCGCGCGGGGAAAGGAAGAAGCTCAATCAGTACTAGGACGTCTCACACCTCAGTGCATTCTCGGTACATTTCGTCCCATCACCGTAACGTAACGCCAGACCCCAGCGAAGTCGACATAATCATTTAAAATGATAAAATAAGTGTGGAGAAGAGTAAGACTGTAGTGATGACAAGAAACAAGAGAGAAGGAAGACAGAACATTGATGCCAATGGAATCCATTGGATATAGTAAAAAGCTTTAAGTATTTGGGGAGCATACTCACAGAAGATGGTACAATAAATGAAGAAATTGGAAAGAGAATCCAACAAGCTAATGGGTTTTTACCAGGGTGTGAGAGGTTTAGTATGGAACCAGGAAGTCCCAGAGAAATGCAAGAAAGTTATATTCTCAATGTATTACACACCAATTTTGACATATGCAGCAGGTACTTGGACCACAACAAAACGCGATGAAAGCCGAATCCAAGCAGCCGAGATCAAGTTCCTTAGAGGAATAATTGGGAAGAAACGGAGGGATAAAATCAGAAATGTGGACAATAGGGAGAGAACTGGGTTCCCAAACCCAGGGCCGGCGAGAATGAGCTTTCGCCGGCCCTGCCCAAAACTGCAAGACAAGATAGAGACCAGTAAGCTGAAGTGGTACGGACATATGATGAGAATGGAAGATTATAGAGCACCAAAAATAATATTTATGGAGAAAATACCAGGAAGAAGACCACGAGGAAGGCCCAGAAAGAGGTGGGTAGATACGGTGAAGGGAAACATAGAGAAAAGAGGAGTAATAGAAAAAGAAGTATTGAAAGAAGGAAATGAATGGTGGAGGGATAAAATCTGTGTAGGTCCTTGATTCGTAACCCGACCCGGGGAACTTGAAACGGGAAATGAAGAGGAAGACGAAGAAGAATGTGACTATAGGAACATGTTTTAGTGGTGGAGGTGTGTTTTTTAAGTTACATTGAGCAAAGGTGAACGCATTGTAAGTTAGGGCAAGCACTAGCACCATAGTGAGATAGTTTTGCTATCTTAAAATTCTTATATTTATTGTTCAACATGACTTCAATGTTTAGGTACTGAGTTCAAAATTGCTGTCCTATATATTATAATAATATAGCCTAGATAATGTATCAAAAGCTTGACGGAAGGGATTTGAAAAGGAAAGGACCTATAGAATATATGAAAATACCGTAGATAATATTAATTTTTCATGGCGCTACTTAATGATTCCGATACACACTTGGTGGCATACAAATTGAATACCAGTGCTTGCATTCTTGTGTTGATATAAATTCATGAAAGGGATAGTACTCTTCACCTCACATCGACGCCCAAGAGGTTTCCTATCGTGACTGATTGGAGCGAAGAATATTTCAGATAATCGTTTTAGCTTCCAGAAAGCCAGTAAAAGAAGTTCTCTAGCATGAAAGATAGTGGATACCATTAGGCATTTTCGGAATTAGTGGCCAGTAGAAGCTTACTTCATGGACACCTGTAGTAATACACTTCGTAGAGGATTTCCTCAGGTTTTGTTACAAATTTAATTAATGTAACGTGGCAGAGGACAGCTTTTAATTAACTTTTGTAATGTTGCATACGGCATCACACTCCTTAAAACCTCATCATGTGTTGCCTTGCCTGTAGAGAGAATTCTGGTCATTTACTGAAGCCTTACATTTCTAAATCGACGGGCTATTCTTTCCATAGTCCTTTCAAACTCGAAATGTTGAGGATGAAAATTTGTGAACAGGCAATCTACAGCTATGTAATGTATTTTATGCTGACAATTTAAAGTATTGCACTAGTTTCTGAATCCAAGAGAGTTATCGCTACATCAAGCCGTCCGGTTCTCATTTTTTTGGCTTTCGGATAAATATGCAATACGTCGCTTTATCTTCAAGATGGCGCTTCCTGACTTGTTTGATTAAGAGAGCCCCTACTTACCTGCTTTCCTCTGTCGACTTATCATCTTCGCCACTTCTACTCACCATTTCTGGGTAGGCTGAGAAGTAGGTACCACCGCTATGGTTCCCGCCAAATCTCTATCTCTTCTTTTGGCTCCAAGCTGGAAACCAAACGATAACCAGAGGTCTTACAGTACTTCTTAGAGTAATTCAATCTGGTGACTGGTTTGCCCCTGCGACGAGTCTTCTCCAACTGGGTCGATCCTGTGCTGTACGTTTGGCGTCTGCATAGCTCCTCCATCCTGAGTTCACAAGAAATGTCATCATGAATGTCTTTCTTGGTCTTCCACGAGAGCGTTATCCTGGTATTTTACTTTCCAATATTTCCAATATATCCGTTGTAGCCGTCGCAACCCCACATCTCAAAGGCTTCTAGCCTCTTAATATCACTCTTGGTTAACATCCAGGTCTCAGCACAATACAACGGAACAGACCAAACATAAGATTTCATTATTCTTTTATGAAGGCTGAGGGACATTGTTTTCTGGCATTTCTGTTTATCTCTGAAGGCTTGCTTTGCTATTGCTATTCGTGATTTTATTTCAGTGTGACGTTGAAGATTTTCTGCTATGATCTGTTCAATATATTTGAACGGTGCTACTTGTTGTACAGGTTCACCACTGTTCATAATGTGGGTTTCGACTTGGTGTATTCCTTGGAATACACGGTAAGACAGAGTTAGTTTTCGCTGCTCTTTGCTTAATTTATTTCTTCCTTTCTTTCAAACAATAACAGTGATTCCTTACTTTTTCTTTTATTTGTGCACCTTGCTTACTTAGTTTGTAAGTCTGTTTTAGATATATATATCTTCCATGATCAACCTAGCGGCATCTAGCAGCTAACCACTGAAGTTCCTCAATATCTCCACTCTCAAGAGGACTTCCTTGCTAAGCAAGCCACCAGATGTCGTCGCTATCGCCAGCTAACATCCTCATGCTCATGAGGACTTCTTCGCCATTCCCATCCTCCAGGCTTCGTCATTGGCACCTGCTATCAACTCCTTGAAGACTACTCCATCAAGATATTCCTATCTAAGAAGAGATTTAATTTTTGTAATGTTTGCAATTCTTTGCACGCTACTTTTTTTTGTTTCCCCCACCTATCTTCCCTCCTTGGTTCCTCCGTGCTACGTTGAGCGGCTCTCACTTCTGTGTTAGACGTCAAACCATACAGTTGGGGCTCCTCCCTCGAGCTCGTCTCCTCTACTCGAGATACATTTTTTAAATCAGACGCCATGTCTGAATTTTAAAACCAACCGTCACCAGGAACATCGCCTGCTTCATGAAACAGAGCTAAGTACAAACGTCAATGGTCTTCACCATATTTTAAAGGGTTTAAATAGCTAAATGCTTTTTATTCAATTTTATAGACAGTATGTGGAATATCTAAATGTTCAGCAATAACTAGATTCAAAAGATATTCCTGATCAAGTTATGGCTATCTCAGCTAACTCTCTAAAATGAAAAAGTACTTCTTGTACAGATTTTCTGAGATACTATCTCACATCGAGAGATATTTTCAAAATACCTACTGTCTATAAAACCTAGCTTTCCGCCGAGGGACTTTTCTTTCCCAATTCAACAGTCATCATTGTTCTGGAATTTTCCATGTCAAACGATCCATCTACAAGCTAAACCTTCGAGCATTTTCCACTCATATATGGTAATACTTTTCCTAACTAAGGAATTTTCTTTATAAAAACCGCTGATCAAAACATAATTTGTCTTCCTTCGTGGGAAATTTTCCGCTGCATTCAACTACAACTTATAAAAGCTACAACACAATAAACTCTCTCAAGCTAAAGTTCAACTAGTGATTTACATAATTGCAATAACTTTTCTCCTTATGAACTTTCCGTGCTGCAATAGTGAACTTTTTAACAGACTATAGTGCAAAACAGTGCCCGTTTAACTTTCAATCGCGTCGCGCTTCTTGAGAGCAATAAGTATGGCCTCCTAAAGTTCCCATTTCCTCTTTCCCAAACCCCCTTACTAACAAATTAGGTTAAATTTATAAATTTAGGTCTTTTTCAATGAGGTACCACTTGATAGCAAGTGCCCTCCCACAATTGTTCCATCTCTAATAAGTAAATTCTGTATAATTCGTGTCTTGCACACATTTAAAACCACATTGTTTTTCCTTTCTAACTAGGGAATTCAATTATTTCTACTCACAAGTGAGTTTTCTAACTTTTTCTCCAGGTTTCACGAAAGGGTAACTTGCCCTATTTTTTTCTCGTTATCCCTGTTTAAATATAAGAAGTTATAGAAACTTCTTCTTTATTTTCCCTGTTTCTTTGTTGTAATTTTTCATAGCCTTTAGGATTTCCAATAGGAATTCTTAAAGTGCCAACATTGTACCTGATTAATTGTTAAAGATTTAATTGCGTTATAATTGTCGTTAAATTTCGAATTTGTTAATCTTAAGCACAACTTTTAAAATATTATGCAGATTTTAGTGCGTATAATAGGTTCCAAACCTTAAAATTGTTAAATGACAAGTGCAAATTTCACCATTCTAGAGGTCTGAGACCTCAAAGATTAAAATTAGATTGTATTTTTATATTTGTTAAAATCATTATATCTCTACGCATTGTTAAATAAACAAGATTATATTTTTTCGCTTTATCCTTTTCTATAGAATAACGATTAGGCAGGATCCTATTTTCCCTGACTCTTCCAATAGGCTTAAGCCCTCTTTAAGAAAATCAAGTACCCAATGAATAAGGTTCTTACTATTCGTTGCATTTGAACAAAAACTCTCCGTAAAAACATTGTCAAAGTTCTTCTTAGCATTCATAGCTAATTCTAATGAGCCAGTGAGGCAAGTACAGCTAGCTCCGCAAGCTTCCTGCTTGTTGAGGTTTTCTTTCTAACTTATGGTTTGTTTTAAAAATTTTAAGTTTTTCTTCTGGTCTAAACTTTTAGTCGGCACTTTGCTGGGAAAAAGCTTAGCTTTTCTCAAGTGCAACAATTAATATTCTTCCCACAATCTTCAAAGAAACCAGTAAAATTATTTCCAAAAGCATCATCCCTACCCTCCTTGGTGGTACTCAGTCATTCGCTGGAAATCCAACAGTTCCACGAAACAAACTATCACGTCGAATTCAAACCATTTCAGTTTTACCAAACATTTGGTTAAATCTAACTCCCTTGAAAGGAGAAACTTTAAATCTGTGTTCCTTAACGCACTTTGTTCTGCCAGACTACTACCCTTCCCCATAATAAGGAAATACAGGCTCGGAAGGGAAAGTGCGAACGCCGAGCGCTTGCAGGCAACCTCAATTCACGCTACTCTCTCCGCTTGCCTGAGCCGGGCCCCCGCTGGAGTTAGGTTCCTCTTAGGATTTGTACAGTGGATTTTCGTTCTACTTTACCAATTGTAATTTTATGGTGGATTCTCTTCCTATCTACCCATTCTTGTTCTCCACACCAAAACCCACTTCCTTGTTTCTTCATTTTCATTATCCCTGGGGTAGTGTTAATCCGAAGCTAAAACCTACCCATGACTAAACATCATTACTTTTGTTTTACTAATATTTATTTTCATACCAAATTCCATAGCTTTTTCATTCAGCTTTAACAACATTTTGGATAAAGTTGTTGGATTACCCGCAACTATAGCTTGATCATGGGCAAAATACAAGAGAGCTATATCTACGTATAGTGAGCCCTAGGGAACTGCCGCATCTTCAAATGGGCTTAACAGCGCCTCTTCCAACCCGTTTGTGGAACGGCTTCTGGCTACACGTTGTTTCAGGAAGGCACATGCTGGATCATTCATGTTGAACTGTAATGCCGTTTAATGGCTTGTACATTTACACACTGAGTATTTAATTACTGTATATACAATTTATACAAATACATATATGTATCACCATGTTGGACTGTAGGCCCATGAGGCATGAAAACACAGGCCAAGCTCTGAACCGGGCTAATAGCGTCAGTAGCAAGGGTGAAGCGTGCAACGCCGAAAGCAGTCAAAGGCAGTCTGTCACCCAATAGGACAAGACGGGCAGGGAGTGGCTTCTCCTAGCGGTCAATGCATTAACCACCAATAATCGCCCTATTTGAACAAGTACGAATACATACCAGATATAAAACAGAGCCATGACATGGGATGTAAACACGAGGGGCAATAATCAACACCCCCTTCTGCGTTTTTCCAGAAAAGCAATCATGAGTTTCTGTATCTTCCCAGTGTCTTTTCAAAATGAGTAAGTAGTGCATGGTGATTGAAGGGTTGCTGGGTATTGTATGGTAGTGTGGCGAAAAATAAATCATTGAAAAACCTGGAAGTAACAAGGGATAACCACGAGGCGTGTTTTTTTTTAAGTAAGCCCTGTTTCCGTATATTTCCGATACAGCGCTGCGGTTGCGATTTTTGTCATGTGTGATGACTTCCTTCATCTGTTAACACGCCACGTGTAACGTTCAAGTCCACCTCGTTGCATAGTGGCTAGCATTATTGTGTCACCGTGGAGGCCCGCGTTTGTTTCCCGACTCTGCCGAGAAATTTGATTCTGGCCTGAGAGTTTGAATGGGGTACACTCAGCTTCGTGAGGCAAAACTGATAAGAGGTGGGTTCCATTTCCACCTCAGCCATTCTGGAATTGGTTTCTCATGGTTTCCCACTTCTACTCCAGGCAAATGCAGGGATGGTACCTAACTTAATGCCAGGGCCGCTTCCTATTCAAATCTTACCTCAATTACAAAATACACACACTAGTACAGACATCACAGTGGCACAGGTTATCAGACACATTCTACGCACACTCAAGTACACGGGGCTACATGACCACGATGTCGCAAGGCCCCTGTTAATATTACACTCACCGGTGTATCGCAGATTCTTATCTTATGTCTATAAGGAGAAGATATCAATTCAAAGAAACAATTTATTAATACTTCTGGATGCGCTTTTCCCCAGGACCTACTAAGAAAACAATCGACATTCGAAAATCAAATAATGCAAAGAGTAGCCTACAGACAAAACTTAACATCCTCCCACCTTGAATTGCAGGACAACTCAACAGTCCTCCGTCCTCCAAGTATCCAAAAGTTCTCTCTAAGAGCACTCAATAATCCTTGCGCACTCACATGACGCTTATCTTCGTGTTTCTCTAGGATCATCTTTACAACTTCATGATTTGCAGGCAACATAATCGGATATCTGAAGTTAATTATGTCTTTTCTTTGCGTAATCTTGGTTTTCATCCGTACAATTCCATCTTCATCTGTGTAGGCAGTGCTTGATTTGTAAAAGAAGAGGTTCCGGTACAGTGGGCTACCGGGTGGTGGTGGGAGGGGAGTGGAGGCTTTAAATATAGAGTTCAAAAAATTATATTTTTACGCTTTTCTGAACACCTTTAAAATTAATCAGTGGACAAAATAGCAATCTAATTTTGATTGCAATTTTAAATTAAATTGAGACTGCTGTAGCATCATTTTTTACCATAGCCATTGGTTGGTCTATATTAAATTTTAATGTAGGCCACCTAGGCTACCATTCAAACAATGAACATTATTTCAATTTATTTTTTTACGTAATTTACAAAAATAAATACATTCGGTTTGAAAATACACACATGTTCACCAACAATCAGTTATTTCTTGTTTTATAATTTTGTCTTTACAGTTTTGTGAAATAATTATTCATTATTTATTAAACATGTTTTACCTCACAGTTTATAACATTTTCCAAAGTTTAGAAACGTTTTCGATGTATATGCCTCCTCTCTCTCTCTCTCACCTTGCTGTTAGTATCCAGAGCGGAGTGCCGTCCCTGAAGCAGCCAAGATTCTACGTACATAGAAAGATTAAAACGAGTGAGTGGTGGGCCATTCAGCTTCAGAAAAAGTAGTGAGGAGAATGTTTGTGTTAACAAAGACGCTCTGGAATCAGTCATGATGAGGTTCATTTGAGAAAAGCCTCTCCCACATTCGCTTGAAGACACTGGAACTGCCTTGATTGCAGATGTCAACAGAAGCAAATTCTTTGGATTGGGATACGTCGTTTTATTTTTTCAATTTCCACTTAAGTGCTCACAATTGTCAAAAACATATTCACGAAATGCTTTAAGTATCTCTCGTTTGTTCAACTTTGGACTTTCGACTTTTTCCCCGATCAGAGGTTTCCGTATGGCGTACCGGTGCGTACCGTCACAAATCTAGCACTGTGTGTAGGGTCTTAAAGATGAAATGCGAGGACTCTCAACATCAACATTAGCTTCTCGCTGATTTTTTTTAGCGTATGGCTTTTAGTGCCGGGAGTGTCCGAGGACATGTTCGGCTCGCCAGTTTTGTAGCTGCTTCGAGACGGACACCCGATGGGTGAGCTACAAGTACCGTTGGGGAGGAAAGTGGGAATGAAAGGTCGAGGAGTTGGAAGGTAGCGACTGTGGCCTATAGTTAGGGACCAACCCCGGCATTTGTCTGGAAGGAAGATGGGAAACCACAGAAGAACATCTTCAAGGTTGCCGGCGGGGGGATTCGAACCTCCTCGCCTCCCGAATGTGAGCGACTGCCAGCAGTCATGCCGTAACGACCTCGGCTAACTCACCGGTTCGCTGAATATATTTCAGCACTATCTTTTCAGCATCATTAAATTCCGATACTGAAAGATCTCCCTGCCGTTTGTTATTGTCTTTCTTACAATTGTTCACGAAACGGCATATCCACGCTATCATGCGTATCACCTTCCGATATCGTAAAAATACGCATACAACCACCTTACATTGATTGGCTCATCATTGTTGGTACAGGTTACAGAAGAAGTAACACGTTTTTTTCTTTTCATTTCTTACCTCTTCTTCATAAGAGATAGGTATAGCACTAGGCCACATAGTAGATGGTTGCTTAAGCCAAACAGGGTCCTCCCACCATCTGGACTCGGGAGATCGGCTGGATTCATACTACCAGGTAGATGTCGCCATTGCCCTTGTCCAGTCAATCTCCTAATTTCCGTCACTTGATTGTAGCAAATACTCCCCACTCTTCATTTCTATGAATCCAACATAGGACAGTGGAGGAGTCACTCCTATAATAAATAGTCATGTCTGGGATTGAAATATCCTTAATCACAGAAGCAGATAACCTAGCCCCTATTGTAGCAGCTAGCCGCTCAAGTCGGGGAATAGTCATTTTCTTTACAGGTGCCACCCGAGATTTGGCTTGCACTAACTGTATGGATACTCCAAGACTCCTTTGAACTCGAATAAATACTGCTGTTGCATAAGCAGCCTGACTAGCATCACAATACATGTGCACGCTACATTCACCAATATGTACAATCCCAACTGTTATCCATCTAGGAACTTGAACACAAGCTACATACTTTAAATCATTGAGCCAGTCTTTAAACTTCTGTTTGATGTGTTCATCAACCTCAGCATCCCACGCTACTTTGGATTCCCAAGTTTGTTAGGTAGATTTCATTAGAAAGCTAACTATTGCAATGGGTCCCATGTTTCGACATATCTTCGCGTTTCACATCCCCCAGACCCCAAAACCACCGTCAGTTCAAAAGTTTATATATAATTTATGTATATATGTATCTATATATATATATATCAGTTTCTTGTGGACACGATAACTGCCGTAATTTTGTACCAATCACTTTGAATTTTTTACATAATATGTATCCCTATAAAATCTCGGTCGAGTTCGTTAATGGGGAATATCGGTCGAAGGGGGTGAAAATGGGGGGCTTTTTTTTTTTCGAAAAAGTGAAATTTCGCTATAACTCTCTTAATACGTGAAATATCGAATCCATTCAAAGTTCATAAAATGTGTCGGATAAGTGCCAAAAATTTATGTCAAATACGTTTTTTGATAGCACCAACCATTGACCAAAGGGGTGGAAAAAAGTGGGTTTTTCGGGAAACATTAATCATATCTCTCTTAATAGGCACAATATCAAAACCGTACAAAATGGACAATATTCCTCCAATAATTAACTAAAACTTTTGTCTGAAAGAATTTTTGATATGACCCACCATTACGCCACGGGGTGAGCAAAATCATTTAAATGATAAGAAAATGCCGAGTGCCAAGAGAGGTTGCCATGACAACTTTACTTTTAATTGATAAGGGATGAGCCATCAGCAGTTGCTATGACAACGCCACTGCACGAGATAACATTCAGTTTTCCATCTGTCTGTGGGAAGCGACTTCGGTATCCGAACTGGTAGCATGCTGAACTTCTATGCCTAAGGTCGCGGGTTCAAACCCGGCTGAAGTCGTCGGATTTACTAAGAGCACTAAAAAAAACTGAGTTTTCTTTCCTTCGGAGGGGAAGTTCCAACGTTCGTTGCGAGTTGATGGTTCCGGTGGCATCTAGTAGCCAAGTTCACAGCTAGGTGTCGTTGATGGTAGTATTTTAGGTAGATTTCATTAGAAAGCTAACTATTGCAATGGGTACCATGTTTCGACTTCCGGAAAATTTCGACATATCATCGCGTTTCACATCCCCCAGACACCAAAACCACCGTCAGTTCAAAAGTTTATATATAATTTATGTATATATATATGTATATATATGTATATATATGTATATCAGTTTCTTGTGGACACGATAACTGCCGTAATTGTGCACCAATCACTTTGAATTGTTTACCGAATATGTATACCCATAAAATCTCGGTCGAGTTCGTTACTGGGCTAAATCGGTCGAAGGGGATGAAAATGGGGGACTTTTTTCGAAAAAATGAAATATTGCTATAACTCTCTTAATATGTGAAATATCGAATCCGTTCAAAGTTCATACTCTGTGTCGGATAAGGCCCAAAAATTTATGTTTGAAGAGTGTTTTTATAGCACCAACCATTGACCAAAGGGGTGGGAAAAAGTGGGTTTTTCGGGAAACATTAATCATATCTCTCTTAATAGGCACAATATCAAAACCGTACAAAATAGACAATATTCCCCTAATAATTACATAAAACTTTTGTCTGAAAGATTTTTTGATATCACCCACCATTACGCCAAGGGATGAGAAAAATGATTTCGGAATTATAAAAAAATGCCAAGAGCTATCAGTGGTTGCCATGGCAACACTACTAAATTGATGAGGGATGAGCCATCAGACGTTGCCATGACAACGCACTTGCGCGAGATCAGATTCAGATTTCCATCTGACTAACTGTGAAGCGGCTTCGGTGACGTAACTGGTAGCATACTGAACTTCTATGCCCATGGTCGCGGGTTCAAAGCCGGCCGAAGTCGTCGGATTTTCTAAGAGCGCTAAAATCCCTCAGTATGCTTTCCTTTGGAGGGGAGGTTCCAACATTCGTTGCGAGTAAGTGATTGCGGTGGCATCTAGTAGCCATGTTCACAGCTAGGTGTCGTTGACGGTAGTATCTGGTAGCAACATTAGGAACTACTGCTTGAAATTGAGCGTCTGCATTCCTTACCTGAATTACAGACTAATACAGCCATCACAATTCACACCGCTTATCAGACAGATTCTACACTCACCCAAAGTACACGGGGTTACTTGACCGCGTTGTCGCAGCCCCTAAACTGAGGAACCAAACCAACCAACATCTCTGCGGGAGATATAATTTTGCGTGAAGAAGTAACAGACCGTTACATAGTTACACATCAGTGTCGAAACCTTGTATAAGGACAGTGTGACCACAAGTATAAAAATGGACTCCAAATGACAAGAAGGTTACCGTCATCATAAGACAATAAAATGTTTAAAATATGCATAAAATGACGAAAAACAAAGTTAATTAATCTCCAATTATAAAATACTTTCACGCAACAAATGAGGTCTGATCCTTCTACGAAAACCTGCATATTCTGCCTATTTTCGCCTATCCCCAAGTTTGTCCGGTGAAATCTACCTCCGCCTTCCGGCGTGCCGAGAGGACTTTTTGCAATAAGATCTTGGGCCATAGAGACACGAAAATCTTATAGGATCATATATACGCTGAGCAACATAAAGAATCACTCTTTTGGTTTATCACTTCTATGTGAATATCCTTAAAACATTTAGGATCTATCTGCAGTGTATCTGCACAACGATTCCAGGTAAGTCCTAAAACATGTGATGTTTCAAAAAGGCTCGCTGCTAATATCTCCGTAGGTATCATATACTCCCATCCCCTCAAATCAAATTTCCAAACAGCCATTAGTCTTTGAGCTTCCAACCCCACCTGGTGGTAAGCCTCGTAACAATCATCAGACTTTAATATATGCACTGTTGACTTCGGCCTTTTCTTTGCAATGTTGTAATTGCTTGGTAATGGGGAGTGTCCTTCTACCCAAGGCATATGTACTTCGTAACGACCTTCTGAATTGACACACACTGTATCCAGGAAGTGTGTCTTTGTTGCAGCAGCCAACTCTTCTTTGCATTTGTCCTCCACAGGATCTGTATTTCCAAGTACATCTAAGCTCCATAAGTCTGATGTGCTATCGCCTTTAACAAACAGAGAATTCCCCATCATTTTAGTATTCTTAGCTCTTGATCCACCGGGTACCTACCCCATTAAGGTCCAACCTAGACGAGTTTCAATGGCAACAAGGCCTGATGCTAACTCTTCACGACGACCTGTTAGTAATCTTCCTGCAACGCCTGCTCCTATAACAACTGCTATAGGGTCATCAGTGCAGCCAACATCCGTCAGTGAAATATCTTTCCTATTTAATTCTGTCATCCATGGTCCATTTTCAAGGGAAGGAATCTCTTGACATACAGTATAACAGGCTGATATAAGGCCGTAAAGTTGCAAGAGAAACCTCCGCTAAGGTTACCTAACCTTATCTGGTAACACTGATGTTTGCAACTTTCAGTATTTATACCTCCAAACAATGAATGGATTACAGCTTCTTCCCGTTGAGGTAAATACTGCATTTCTTTTGCAATATCCGTCAATATATAGGACTTCTGAGATCCTGTGTCAATGAGAACCCGTGCACAAGATTCTTGACAGTCCGATGATATCTTTACCCTCAAAGTTTGTAAGAAAACTTTGGGACTGTGGGAGAAATTCGCCAATGCTACATTTCCAAAATCTGACTTGGCTGTTGTGTCAATATGAGGCTTCACTTCCTCACACATCAAAGTCACATGATGTTTTCCACACACACACAACATCGTAAAACAGCTCGACATTTTTAGTTACATGCCCTGGCTTCAAACAAGAAAAACAACAACCTCTCTGTTTCAGCATTTTCTGCTACATTCATGCTTTGAGCTGTGAAACAGTCAGAACTATTATGAGATTTTTCACAAAATATACAAGTCTTCTTCGCTTCTTTAACATCTCCAGTTGACAATAATCCGGCTGCTGTAGGTACGTTCTCTTTAGGGTAGAATTTGTGAATTGATATTTCATTGACACTAGTTTTAGCTTCACAGCGTCCTAAACCAAAACCAGTCAGAGCAAGAGTAATTCTTTCTTCCCCTTCTACTTCTGTTCTCAGAAACTCCATCAAGTTGCTGAGTCTTTCTTTAGTATCCTTCATCTCCCCCATACTAGCACTTCTATGCCATGCTTTCAAAAACTCTTTAGGGAAGCATGACTCTATTAAAAGAATAGCATAGCAGAACATTTATCTGTCGTGACACCTAGTGTTTCAACAGCTTTCAAATAT
The DNA here is from genome assembly GCA_946902985.2 of Meconema thalassinum. Classification (NCBI taxonomy): domain Eukaryota; kingdom Metazoa; phylum Arthropoda; class Insecta; order Orthoptera; family Tettigoniidae; genus Meconema; species Meconema thalassinum. The sequence continues at coordinate 230,205,072 of OX336391.1, read as the reverse complement.
GATTTAAGTTTATCATACAGTGAAGCCAAAACTATTGATTCCTTTGATTGATGGATAGACAAAATTAGCTTCAAAACTTCTCTAACATACACCTCAACTAACAAGTCGTCCCTTCCGAACCTCGATTTCTGACTAGTCACTGCTTTGGAGTAGTTTTCAGCTGTAGGAGGAAAAATATCCACAACTTCTTTTGCTCTTGATCCCTGTGTAGTAGATTGAATTAGGTATTAGAATTTGTCCTCAGGTGCAATATCAACATCTTGATCAATATTTTGAAACTGGCTCCAGAAGGGCAACCATTCCCTTACATGACCTCCAAATTTTCTTAATTCCAGTTTGGGCAACTTAAACTTTCTTTCTTGTTGATGATTAGCGCTGGGAACACTTCCATCACAGTCATAATTAACGAGTATCTATGAAGTTCTTACAATCATATCAAGAAACTTACTGCGATAATCTTCTGCCACCTCCATTTCATTATCAAAATCAACCTCGTTGTCATCTAGCATCAAGTCCATTATTTTGGCATCTGAATCTTGCAGTTCCGCGGCTCTTTCTTCATGCACAGTAAAAGAGACTTGCACAGCAATCATATCCATCTGCGATGCTTCCATTGCAACTTTCAACTTATTTAAAGCTCTCGCAAACGCCGCTCGAAAAGCTCTTCTCTGACGCACTAATCGGTCCATGTTGCTTCGTTTCATGTTATTTTACGTGCCGAAAAAGCGTCCTGTCACTGTCGCCAATATGTTAGTATTACACTCACCGGTGTATCGCAGATTCTTATCTTATGTCTATAAGGAGAAGATATCAATTCAAAGAAACAATTTATTAATACTTCTGGATGCCATTTTCCGTAGGGCCTACTAAGAAAACAATCGACATTCGAAAATCAAATAATACAAAGAGTAGCCTACAGACAAAATTAACAGCCCCTAAAGAATCAACAACAGCAACAACGTTGGAGACGTTTGCATAGTATGGCCAACTTTGGTGAGTTCTTAAGATGTTCAAGACAACACCTCAGCCTGCTGATTGTGCTTGTGCGGTATGGTGCGTGGTTCGTTTATTGTAAGAAACATCACGCCAATTGATATTTATCGCAAAGTACCCCACACGTGTCCTCTGGGTGGTGCTAATAGAGCAACTACAGCAAGATGTCGTCGTACTGCCGTTCTAGGCCTCATGGTTATGACAATCGAAAAACAACCTTAACTGATAAGTTACATAGTCCTTTATAGGACTCGAATTTCCATACTCGAACCTTCGGCTCTGTGTTGGAGAGCAAAAAGTGAATATTTAAGCAATATCCTTCAAGAACACTCTATATGGATGTAGTTTTGCTACAGGAAACTTATACAGAAGATGACCACCAACTGAACTGTCGGGGAAGAATTCCAGGATACCAGTTAGCAACAGCAGTGAATCATCCTCAGTATGGTATAACCACATTTGTTAGAAATAAAATAGCGAAATATGGTGTCCCTGAATATGTATCAAATGATATATTCTTATCTTCGTATATAGAACTATTGGCCATTGTGATTACTAATGTATATAAGCCACCTACAGTCAGCTGGCCGAACCACTTCATGTTGGTACTGCCCCCGGAAATTGAATTACTTTGGACTTAAATTAGAATATTTTCCAAGCCCATGATACAGTTTAACATAGCAATATAAATGCTGGAACTTGACAAAAACCAGTCATGTCAGAGTAGCAAGCAAGGCAGGAAGATTCCAATCACGTGATATCTTGTGCAATATATGCTTCTAGAAGGTTGAAATCGACATAGCAACAGGAATTTGCTATGGAATATTATAATAGACTAATTGTTATAATTTATGTCATTGGACATAAGCCCCAGCCAATGAGGAGAGCTCTTATGGAAGACGGAATAACTTCAACTAGATTATTTGGATAATATACACATTTAGGCCCCAAGAAGGACATTTTATTCATTGGTAATGTGAAGAAAATTAAAGAAAAATATTACGGAGACTTTAGAAGGAGCTGAAAGATCTAATTACGCTGTAATAAGCATTGTTAAAGAGTGCGCTAAATTTATGGAGGGAGTCAGAAATGGCCGCCAAAATGTCGACTTGGAGAGGGAAATCTAAACATCGAGGCTCTTATTCCTACAAACTTAGAAGAAGGTAGATGTGTTCACCGGGTTAACCGAGATCCCGAAAGTTATACGAGTACGGAAGCGAGACCACTCGTGGAGACAGTGCAATCGCCGAGGCGAGATAGTAGATCCACGCACTTTGAAACTAGGCAAAATTTGCAATTTATTAATATTGCAGTAACTCAGTAATAAGTGAGAATAGACTTCAGCCAATTGAATTATCATACAGTACAAGCTGTATTCTAGTGTTTGTGAAAAGTTAAGCAGCACAAATTGTATAGTTTCCGAGTTTTAGACATTTTAAAAGTGACTTAGAAAAGTGTTGGAAATCGAAGGTGAAAAGCATTTTAGTTGATGCGAGACAGCATTGAACATTAACCAAGTGAGTAATAGTGTCTTTACTTACATTTTGGAGCAGTGTATAAACATTTTCACTATGACTGCTAATATTCATCAGGACTTGTTCGATATTTATCACGATGTTATGATGATGAGATAAGAACTTTGTGCACGTGGGACATTTTTGATACAGATATATAGATACAACATGGAGTTTCGTTAACCAGAATACTTCAGAATGTAGACGTTATGTACTCTTACATCTTGTGCATTCATGTCATTTCACGAACATTATTTAACAACTTTGAGCTCTAGAAATATTTCATTCACTGTTTATATGAATATTTCTACGATTCTACTCAATGATGACACTGAACTATATCTATGACGAAGACAGAAGAAGCAACATAAGAAGATTTGTCAAGATGTCCAGGGAAAGATCCCGGCAACCCAGAAGAATATGCCAGAAGGATGTCATTCGAAGCCAGACGGAGGTTGGTGATTTCCGTAGAGGAAACGTCTTTCCTTATCCGAGATTGCTGGTCCGAGGAATCGAACTGAGGTCCAACTCAGTATCTTGGTTTGAGGAACAACTAAGTATTTTCCCAAAATACTTAAATTGAACTTCTAGATGTCGTCTAATAAGGTAGCAGTGTTATTTACTCGTATATTGAGAGCTTTATAGTGACATTCTGAGCAAACTTTTTACTCCATATGTTATGTATTTCTATGTTTCGACATATTTTTTTATTCTTCATGTGTGTAACGAGATTTTATTCTGCAAGATCATTTGAGATGATCGTCTTTCATCAGTTTTTCATTTTTATTCTACGGATCAGTTTCTGAACTGACATAATTTGATTGTTTAAGGAATCAGTATTCCTTATTTGAGACCACTCATTTTAACTTTCAACGATTTGAATTTTATTTCGAGTCATGGCAGTAGACATTTAGTCAGTGATGCCAATTAAATTCTTTTTAAATGATTTAATTTGGGCACCTTCAATGCACAGAAGTCATCAAGATCAGAAGAAACCAAGAATGATATTGTTATATCATTATTATAACTATGAACTTTACGTCGCTCTGACAAGAATTATTTGCCAGGTTGTAATAGAAGTCAAACTCATAGGCATTCGTTGTATCGAATGGGGACATATTGCGAAAGTGACAATCCTTACTTTATTTGTGAAAGCTTAGAGCTTTCATCATTTAATTGTTTTAGGAAACATAATTTGATAGAAGATAATTTTTATCTTACGACAGGGATTCAAAGCTGGTTTACACTAGTCAAGGTAGAATTCTAATAGACATGATAAATAACATATGTGGTTATTTATACACTATATGTGGTGTCACGTCATATTGTGGACCCGATATTACATAGACGTGTAAATTAAAGCTAGATCAAAAAGGTGGACGGAACAGTATTGTATTAATTGTATATGTGATAACACTGTGGATATTTAAGTATCCTTTATGAAGTAAACTTACGAAGGTCATATACTACTTGTCTGAGGTCGTCTTTATTTGAAAGGAAGTGTCTTTTAAGAACTGAAGGAAGAGTTCAAATATGCCAGTAATTGAGTGTTATAATACTGAAGATAATGCCGGTAATTTAAATGCAAGTGCCTACAGAAGAGATGTTGGTAACAATGGCTATATTAAGAATTGTGCAACATAGTAGATGATTTTAATACCATATACAGTGGATATATGAGGTTTATGGAGAGATGTGTACTCATGTGAAGGTTCTACCACATTGAAGTAAAATTACTGAAGTATAGTTCTTTTGATAAGATCATGGCATAGTATAGAAGAGGAGTCAGTGTGTTGTGAACACCTGTATGTATATAAATCTACGACTTTAGCAGTATTGACAAAAGTTTTAGTAAGCGGAAAATTTGTAGGAGAAAGTAATTGTCCATAGATTGTTGCTAATACCTTTATTAACTTTTATTAACAAGGGATTGAGTATTTACGTGCATTTGAACGTAAATGATTGAACGCATTGGACTGATTTTGTCTAGAAAACCTATAGTGACCAAGTGTGTGCAGTATAACAACATTAGTAAATGTTCATGATAGTATATGTGGAGAACAAATTGTATATAGTGAAGGGAGAGAAGGATTATTGTTTAAATAGTGCTACGACTCTGCTTTAGGACGTTAAATATAACGATCCATTTTTGTAAATATTATCGTAATTATTTAGTTAGGTAAATAATTTTTGAAATAATTATTCGTTCGATGTCTTTTGAATTATAGGGTATTGCTGAATGCATGTTTTTGGAATGAATGATTTTCTTGTTGTTAAGAATGACTGAACAACCCCGACAGGCATGAATGTTGAGGGAGTGTGCATGGATGCTATTGTTTAAATCTGAGAGTGATTGTATGAAAGGTGTGAGGGATATGAAGGATTTTGTAACCAGAGAATGTAAATTTCAAACACGGTGGCTGTCCGCTGGACAGATCGACCACAGTCAATGCGGGAACATGTGTATTTCCGTTAGTTCGTTCAAGGTCAGTCTGTTATATAATTGAGAACTCACAGCCTTCTGGAGCCAAACGACTTCGCGGCTGATAGAAAAGTGGGTCATTCACTGAAAGCGTGTGGCCAGGTGTTTTACAAGTAAGCGTGCCAGTTTTTTTTATATAGCTTTTCAAGAATGTGTGGCTCGCGTGGTATTTGTCTTAAACGTTTTAAATACTTAGAGTAGGCCCTTCAAAATTTGTTTATATTTAAATGACAGCACAGTAAGGCCAATAGTGTATTTGTTATAGTAGAGGAGTGCGTATGTTAGTGTGTGTGATTTTTATTAATTAATTGTTGTTATTTAATGTTTAAATATTATATTTAGTTAACTATTGTTAAATAAATTTATTAGTTCGTTTGTTCTTGCTGTCGTCAAGTGATTTATTTTAAATATAATTAAACAGTGGTATCGCGGATCCATTTATAGTTTGGAGCTAAGCCACGAGAGACCCCGAGAAAACTAAAAGGTAGGTGCTTCTGAGCGAGTGTATTTTGTTGTGCAGCCACGATACCACTGATCAATACTGTATAGATTTCTGAAGACATTGTTGGAGCAATTTCTGATGGATTTTGCCGGAGCTTCATTCAGGAATAAATAAATCCAGCTTTTGCTATGGATTCCCAAGAGGCATCTTCCCGAATTTACGGGTACAGTACCATCGGAAAACAATATACAGCCATCACATTTTATGGGGATACGATGAAAGTGATGAGAATGGTGAGAGACTATTTTAATGGATGGATGCAAGATACCTTAAGCTAGTGTATGATGCCAAGGACATAGGAACTTTCCACTCTGACCAGTAGAATAAGGACTATTCACCAGATCTTTGTTTTATCTCTCCTAATCTCATGTCAACTACTCCAGTCTGCAGGAAAGTACTATCTGATTTTCCTCAAAGTCAACATAGACCCATAGACAGGATTGAACTTCAAATCTCTCTTATAAGATCCATACCCAAACTCCGCAGGAATTTTCAAAAATCTGACTGGAAGGCGTATTCATTACACACTGACGCTAACATTAGATGGATTACTCCAACGTCAGACAATTACTGGAGGTTTGTTGGGTTAATTAAATCTGCTGCAAAAAGAACCATCCCTCGTGGATATCGGAAAGATTGCATCCCAGTTTGGAATGAAGAAACTAATCACTTGTTTGCTGAATACAAAGAAGAAAGTACCAAAGAGAAAACAACTGAACTCATGAAATCGCTAATAATGCTAGAAGAGAGAAGTGGGTGACCACAGTACAGGATCTCAACTTTACTCACTCCAGCAGAAGAGCCTGGTGTCTAATCCGCAAGCTTGATCCGACTTCCTTGCCATCAAGAAAACCCTCCAATATTAATGTAGAAACTATAGCTAATCACCTAGTCTCTGTATCACGGGCTCTAGGAAATAAGAAATTCACTAAACAGGTCAAATCAGAACCGAGAGAGAGAGAAAACAAGACACTCAACCAAATGACCAATATTCGAGCCCATTTTCAACAGTGGAGGTACAGAAAGGTCTGGACTCTCTTCAGAATGGTAAAGCTGCATGATTGGATGCCATATATCCAGAGCTTTTAAAGAACTGTGGTCCAGCAACCAAGCGTTGGCTTGCTTCTTTCTTCAGTGATATTCTGGAAACAGGACGATTGCCTCCTCTGTTTAAGAAATCTAAAATTATCGCCACCTTGAAACCTGGCAAGGATCCCAAACTACCCGAAAGTTATAGACCCATTGCCTTACTAAGTGTAACTTACAAGCTCCTCGAAAGATTGATTCTCAATAGAATAGCTTCTACTTTTGAATGTCCCATCCCTGTTGAATAAGCTGGGTTTCGGTGTGGTCGATAATGCAGTGATCAGGTACTCGCTTTGACTACCTTCCTGGAAATTGGATTCGAAAGGAAAATGAAAAATGTATCGGTGTTCCTTGATCTCACAGCAGCCTATGACACCGTATGGAAGGAAGGTCTCCTTCTGAAACTCATCAGGGCTATACCATGCCTCAAAATCTCCACTCTGATTAAAAATTTGCTTAGCAACAGATTTTTCCAAATCCATACAGAACATGCCCATAGCAGATTCCATAAAATCAACAATGGCTTGCGACAGAGTTCAGTCCTGTCTCCCATTCTCTTCAACTTGTACATTCATGACCTTCCTGAAACTATATCTCGTAAGTTCATCTACGCAGATGATATTAATCTCACCATTCAAAGAACAGACTACAGTGAGGCGGAATGTATTTTATCTCAAGACCTGGAAAAATGGATGATTTCTTCACTAAATGGCGACTGAAGCCTAGGCCACTTAAGACAGAAGTAGCTACGTTCCATCTCAGGAATAGGTACACCAACTACCAGCCTATGATCAGGTTCAGGAACCACACGCTGCAGTTCAATACCACCCCCAAATACCTTGGTGTAACGTTAGACAGATCCTTAACTTACCGATGCCATCTCGAGAAACTTGCAGCTAAACGGCTTTTAAAGCCGTAACAACTTGGTGGGTAGATTAGCAGGAACTACATGGGTGCAGATGCGAATACGCTTCGTATAACTGCTCTAGCACTTTTATATTCAACTGCCGAGTACTGCTCTGCTCTATGGTTGAATAGCTCCCACACTCGATTGGTAGATGTCCAGCTACGTCACTCAATGAGAGTTATATCTACTACATTACACCCCACTCCTGTCCAGTGGTTACCGGTTCTGAGCAACATTGGACCTCCTTGCATCAGACGGAAGAGATCCCTTGCTCGAGTATGGTCGAGGATTCTGATGAACAGCTCTCTTCTCACCCATCAGGACACAGACGAAAATGCCGTAACGAGACTGAAGTCCCGGAAACCTGCTTGGAGGACAGCCAAGGAATTAGCTTCCATGCCTTTGAGACCTAAGGAGGCATGGAAACAAGAATGGTCTCAATCTTACTCGTCTGGCATTTCTAACAGAGATCCAACAATAAAACTGGCTGGGTTCAATCTCCCTTGCTCCGCCTGGATCTAAATTAACAGGATACGATTTGGTGTTGGAAGAAGTGCTTCTGTTCTCCACCAGTGGGGTTGGCTGAAGTCTCCTGCTTGTAACTGTGGTTCTGAACTGCACACCACCATGCACATTGTGAAGGACTGCCCTTTGCGAGCATTCTCTGGATCATTCGAAGACCTCCATCGTTTAACCCCTGACGCAATCACTCGGTTGGAGAGACTGGACATACGTCTGTGAGAGGCTACCACATTGCCGAAGCCGTTTTCACATTTCTTTGTTTTCCTATATATTATATTTTGTGACCCGATTGTCAATTGTATCATCATACGCTAATAATAATAATTTATCGCAAAGTGGGTGAGGTGTATGGTGAAAGTGAACTTTTAGACGGAATCATGAGGAGAAGGGTTTGAATGTACAAGGAAAAATTTCAACATGTGCATTGCGAATTGTGGAGCGCTGATCGTTTGTCGCCACATCTGAAAGAGTTCCTTGGTGGCAAGGGATTTAATGACGATGATGATCTCAAAGAGGAAGTACAGACATGGCTCTCGTCACAAGTGCTATCGTTGTATGCTTAAGATATTATACAGCAATTGATGCAAGTTATGAAGAGTGCCTTAATAAAGAAGGTGACTCTGTGGAAAATTGTTTAGGCTAAGGTGTGGAGGATACATAGGGTATTTTCGATGTGGTGTATATTATGAGGTGAAAGTGGTGAAAATTGGGGGTTAAAGGATTCCTATCAGAACGTGTATCTCTTAAACGACATAGGTGCGAAGTTTGAAACTCAGCAGGAAAAAATCAGCTTAAAAATAAGTAAATGGGTGTTCGACCGTTTTCTCATAAATCCAATTTAAGGGGCCTATGGGGAGGGGTGAAATTATGGAAGAAAACGTCCACTAAGGAAGGATTTGTGGATATTCGGGTTATAAAAGGATGTTAAAGAGTGTAAACCTGAATTTCATTGAATAATTTCAATTGGGGATGTGATACTCGGCATATTAACTAATCATTAAAAACATGTAGTTCGGTGAATAACTAAAGCCTACTTTCATATAACCTACTTACATCAATTGCCACTATCAACATCCTTAATTTCAGCTTGATTGCTGTAATAGATTCGTAGATATTGAGAATCGACTAAATATTGCGGATGGACGCCATGTTGGATTTTTATATATGTAGGTCATAGAGTTATGTACTGTTACATGAAGATTATTGTGTACGTGTAGTATTCAAACTTCAATCGCATGATTAGGATACAAGAAGTATAAACGAGATTTTAAAATTTCGCACAGCTGCCATCTTGTGGTCATGGAAACAATTGAAATAAATTAGATGCTAGTGGATTAACATTTGTATAAGGATTTATTGTACCAAGTGTCACTGCACTCGGATGGTTAAATTGCGAGAAACGTTCATGTGAATATTTATACTTCGCGTCGCTGCCATGTCTATAAGTCTATAAGTTCATAGCCCCAATGAACATTATAACAAGAAGTTTCGTAATGAACTAAAGAGCCTACTTTTCTTAAAATTTAAGATTCATGCCAATGATTAATCTAAATGGATCTATCTAGAATAATGACGAAATTAAGTTGGTAATATCGAAATTTCTAATTAGTTTGAAATACTGTATACCTGGCATAATGTAGCCTAATAGAGAACTACAGTTGGCAGCCCTGGTGACTTAATATATTCTTAGTTCCATCTCTTAAGGCACAGAATACAAAATTTGGTTGAAGTCCAATGGATAGCATGGACGTTACATGCAGTTAAACATTGGATCTAACAGCGCGCGTAAATCATGTTGGCAACAATGACATGCATGTATTGGTCAGAAATAGTCTGAAATAAAATGATCTATTGCTGTGTCAATTTTGAATGAAATCCATTAGTTAGTATAGAAGTTACATGCATTTTAAAATTGGACCTATCAGCAGGCTTAGAATCAATTTGGCAATACTGACGTATATTAGTTTCTACAAATTAATCTAGAATGCCAGGTATTATACGTGTGCAAAGTTTAGATCTATTGGCTTGCATACTTTCTGATATATTGATATTAGGGTAACAAAAATAGAGACAGTATTTATTAACAGTTGGCAGCCCTGGTTACTCTTAAAAATCGGCACTGTCATATCTGTTATGGTACACATAGCAAACACGAAATTTTGGTTGAAATCCAAATGATAGTATAGAAGTTACATGTATTTTAAGTTGGACCTCTCAGCAGGCTTACAATCATGTTGGTAGCACTGACGTATATAAGTTACTACAAATTAATATAGAATGTCAGGTAATATATGTGAGCATAGTTTAAAGCTGTCGGCTTGCATACTTTCTGATATATGGGTATTTGGATTTAAAAAAATTGAGAGTATTTATTAATAGTTGGCAGCCCTGGTGGCTCTTAAGAATACGCTCAGTCATATCTCATTATGTACACATAGCACATACGAAATTTAATTGAAACCCAATCGATAGTATAGAAGTTATATGCATTTAAAATTTGGACTTATCAGCAGGCTTATAATCATTTTGGCACCACTGCCATCTATGGCCTCCTGGAAATTAAACTGAAATATTATTATCTATACGTGTGCCAATTTTGAAATAGCTCCCATTCATACCTTCCATGATATCCAACATGGAGCTCAAATTTCAATTGCGATTTTTCTGCAGTTGGTAGCACTGACATCATTTTCAAATATGGCCGTGAGATATTCAGGTATAGATCTTTACTCCTACCAAATCTTGTTTCGATTGCTGCAGCCGTTTAGGAGTTGATAGGGGGACACACACACACACAGCCAGACAGAGAGACAGACAGAAGGACAGACAGACAGACAGACAGACAGAAGGACAGAAGGACAGACAGACAGATACACATTTGCCCGATCTCATAAGTCTACGTTTTCCTCATTTTTGCTAAATGTGAAAAGTAAGTTAAAATCAGTTTGATTGCTGTATTGGATTCGTAGAATTGAGATCCGTCTACATATTTCGGATTGTTGCCATGTTGGATTGTTATATGTATAGGCCATAGAGTCATGTACCATTAAAGGAAAATTATTGCGTAGGTTCTTTCTTCAAACTTTCAATTCGATCGCATGATTACGACACAAGAAATGAAAACTTAATTATAAAATTCGCACAGCTGCCATTTAGAGGTTATGTAAACAATTGAACTAAATTAAATACCAATGCATTACAATGTGTATAAACAATTCCTGTACCAAGTTTCATTGCGTTTGGATTATTAAATCGCGAGAAAAGTCTATTTAAAACTTTCAAATTCGCTTGGCCGCCATGTTCGTTTTGTAGTTAACCGATTTTTGAAAGTCTCATAGATAAACTTCCAGTGGTATCCTTTATCTAAGTACAAAATTTCAGGGTGATACCGGTAATAGTTTCAGAGATATTGAATGCTGGTGAAATATTTCGCACAGCCGCCATCTTGAGGTTATGTAAACCATTGAACGAAGTTAGATATCGGTGCATTACATTTGTATAAACATATACTGTACCATGTTTCATTGCGATTGGTTGGTTAAATCGCGAGAAACGTCCATTTAAAAGTCGCAACTTCACTTGGCCACTATGTTGGTTTCGTAGTTACCAGACAAAAGTCACATAGGTGAGCTTCTAGTAGTTCCCTTTGTCGCCGTACAAAATTCCAGGGTGATATCGGTAATAGTTTCGGATTTAATGAATGCAGGTGAAATATTTCGCACGGCCACCATGTTGGATTGGTGAGACGTAACAAAATTTGAAGGGCACGGTCCGGGTCGCATGGAATAGTGCTATGAACTTACCGAATTTCATTGAATCCGTTCTAGCCGTTTAGAAGTTATTAGGGACACACACACACACGAATCACACACACACGCACACACAGACAGACACACACGGACAAAAAGTGATCTCATAAGCCTATTTTTTCATAAATGAAAATAGGCTAATAAGCAGACATGTTTCTAAGTTTTTTTTATGTGGTGTATATTATGAAGTGAAACGGAGGAAAATGTGGTCGTAGACGATTTTGATTTGTGTAATTTTATGATGTGTACTTTCTTTTGATAGTAATTTAGGTAAATGGATTTTGTGTTTAGTCAGTGTGTTAAATACTGTATATCTCACTTCTTTTATTTGTGGTCGGAAACCGTGTTGTGATTTTGAGTCGAATTTCATATATGCGATGCGACATGACCTTCGTGAGATTTTGATATTTATATGCTATTTGGACTTAAGTTTACATTTAACCTTCAAATTTCTTTTCTATTCGGTGAGAAATACTATAGAAATCACATACGGTATTCTACATGTTCAATGGTAGAGGTCCAGTTCTTATATTATGTGCCAAAAACATCTGCGCCCGTCTAATTACTGCCACATTTTCCCGAATGGTAATATTCGGTATTTGATCACAAATTTCTTTGACATATGTGAAAATCAAATTATTATTTCTTATTCAAAATTAAATTGTAAGTAAGTCACATCATTCATGATTGAGACGTTACTAAGTGTACTCTTTACAACTACAATATTTGCGGGTGAAGCCGCGACGGGTAATGCTAGTTACATATAAGACAAGCCTAGAAATTTAGTACAATTAAATGGACTAAGGAAATGTAGATAATTATTAGATATTTTAATTTTTATGTTATTCCTTTCAAACTATTGTTTAGTTACTGATAGAGTCTAACAAGCCTCACTTTCTGTTCCAGGTAGGAGAGATTTCCGGAAACTTCTGGTAACACAATACATTAATACAATGGACAGTATTCATACAATCAATGCTAACGTTGGAGCATTATTTTGAAACAGGTGATTGGCCGGACTCGGAGTGCACTGCTCAAGTTAGCTTTAGGGTACCCTTAATATTTCAGACTTGCCATTCATGTTGGTGCCAGAATGGATATCATGTAGGTAATGGATTGGATATAAAAATCTGGCGTTATGGCCTCATTGCCAACCTGCATGGTGCAGTCGGTAAGGGCACCATGCTGCGAACAGGAATGTAGTGGATTTGATTTCAACCCGTGTACAGCATGTAAGAAGCTAGGAGTTCCAGAAACTTGAATGATCCTGGGTCTGACTGCGCCTACTGTACAACAGAAATGAGTATCAGGGCAATTTCTGGGAGCGAATACGGGCGGGTTTGGAACTAACAACTCCATCCCATTTAGTGCCACTCTGACGAAGACTCGCTGTCGTCAAATAATTAAATTGTGACGTAGGAGCATGCTCCGTCATGCCTAGCGTTTGCAAGCGAGCATTCGCGTCAGCAGTTCTGCAGCAGCAAGCGAGCTAGTGGAATTTAGTGATGGCTTGTGCATAATAGCTAGAGTATATTCCGGTCTACTTATTTATGTGAACAATTCTTGTCGTGCATAAAAATGAGTCAAATATAAAATTTGAATATCTTCCGGTCATTTCCTTAAAGTTGTAATCGTGCCAAAAATTAATTTTACTAAGAATGTTGTATATAAAGAAATCCTTCAGTATCTCTTTTGCCATTGACCATCATGTTTTCACGGGTTTCAAGTAGTAATAAAAATAATAATTATTATAATTATAACACCGATATCATGAGATATCTATCAGAACCAGCCTCCTGATCTCTTACAAGAAAACACAGTAGGCCTACATGGATTCAAAGAGCACAAACCTGGCATCACTTACAACCAAATATGGCGACATCACACAAATTAAGCACTTCAAGTACTTAGGTGAAATTATGGGGAACACTGGCAACGAAATAATGGCTAACAAAACACGTGAAAACAAATTACGCTAAGCTTACACAATCATTTGGAATATTTACAACAAGAAATCACTTTTCTTTAAAGCCAAACTGCATCACAACCTCACAGTCATTCTCCCAGAGGTACTCTATGCGATTGTGACGTCATCGTTGAACACCAACATCAAATATATTGAGAAAATAGAACGGCAGATACAGAGGAAATATTTGGACCAAAGCTTCAGGATGGTATCCTGATGAGGAAAGGCTCAAAATAATGCATTCACTGACTGAACGATTCAACTCGCTTGGACGGAAAAGATGCAAGAAATTCTACGGACAAATAGCTCGATTGGATAACTTCCGACTGACCAAGAAAATCTTCCTCATAGTCAACCCGACAAACCAAAGTATGCTGACTAGCAAACACCCAAAGGGACCTCACTGAATTCAACAGTGACCCACTAACAACGACACGGACTGCATATAGACAGAAAGTAAATTCATATAAGATTCCACCCAAGTTCCCTACGGGACAGAATTTGAAACTCAATGCTGCATGGGCACAAGAAAGAAGACAAGCACATAGCGAAAGAATGAGGAAGTTTTGGGAAGATCAGAAGAACAAGAAGACCAATGCTAAATAATGGTTCTTCGTGCTGCTTAGAGGGCTAAACAAAGTGTATATAATACCGGTAATAATAATAGGTGATAATAAAAATCCTCTTTCCTTCAAGCCAAAAATACTCTACTCCTCCACACATTTCGGTCTTCAGCATCTTCCTCGGTTAAGCCTCTGGTAGCCATGCTTCTCTTTACACCATCCATCCATCGATTGTTCTCTTTGCCAATGTAACATTAAATTTGGAATTCTACTCTTCTGCATCCTTTTCACATGTCCAAACCATTGCAATCTTCTTTCTTCAACCACTTCTAGTACATATTTGTTTACCTGCATAATTTCTCTGATTCTCGTATTTCTAATTTAGCCAATCCTGATTTTCCTGCCGCTCTCCTCCAATAATCCATCTCTGTTACAAATAATTGGTTTGCTTGCTGAAAATGGTCTCATTATTCTGACAGGCATTGTAACGTGTAAATAAATTAGCGTTTACACTTTGTAATTCTCCTTCCGTATTGAAGGATATCTGCTACCGTATATTGATTCAGCATTTTCAGCATATTTTCTGAATAGATAAGTCTATAAATCGTGGTTTTTGACACAGGATGGAGGTCTTCAGAGGTCCGCCTCGCTAACTGCAAACTCACCGCCAGTTGACATGCCCCAACAGAAGAACACCTAAAGGAGGAAGAAGGTGTAGAAGAAGAAACCCACAGGTTCGTCTACAGAAACCCCCCCCCCCCCCGATAACTAACAGAACTGCCACCGACGAAATGATGCAACAACAGTAGCTTGCTTTAAAAGAAAATTTAATGTTAAATTTAAAAGAACAGCTCCACCAGAGAACAGAAAATGCATCAGCCAGCATAAATTTACAAAAAATAAAAAACCTCACCTAGAATTCCCACTGTAGATAAAAAAAAACAAGGGTAAAGGTCGATACCAATTAACAATTACCTGAGGGGATACTAGGCCTAACGAAACATATAGTTAAGAGAGAGCCAAACAAAACTTACAAGGCAATAATCATTTTGTTAGGAAGTTTGATACATTAAAGGTAACATACTACCATGAAGTATTACCTGAAGTCAGAGAAGGAAAAGCAAAAAAAAAAAATAAAAAAAAAAAATAAACGCTTAATATGTACCTGACATACTCTCAACTGAACTATGAGGTACTCGGAGAATCAAAAAAAAAAAGTAAAAAAAAAATTAAACGCTTAATATGTACCTGACATACTCTCAACTGAACTATGAGGTACTCGGAGAATCAAAAAAAAGTAATTAGTGCAAACTTTACCATTAACAAGGTACCGAAAGAATAACGCAGGAGTACAAAAATAGAAAACTCCAAATAAGGAAAACCAAAGGATAATTTAAAACCAAAACAAGTTAAACAACAACACCATGACCCATGAACGTGCACTTCAAACACACGCCAGAAACAAAAACCCACAATGCACTCCTGTCAACAAGTTACCATGGCGACCAGAACAGTTGCAGGTATATCAGTACGTATTAACATCAAACGCCGAATTTTACATTTAAAAAAATCTTCTCCAGTGAGAAAACAGGAAGATATAAACAAGCTCAAGACATTACGAGATCAAATAGTTTTTAAAAGGCAACGGACCAAAACAAAAACCGAACGACTAATGATCAAATTAGGCCTAGTGTTCAATTGATTCGTCTGTTCAATACTAGAATATAAGAAGAAGAAAATGCCTTAGACAGACGCCAAATAATAAAATTAGAAGAAAAACAGAAGTGTTCCCCGGACTAATATTGTTTCACAAAATTTTACATATTCATAGGTGACATATCTAGGCCAAGTCAACCTTCAGAACAAAACTTAAACAGAAATACACAATGAAAAATATGGAGCTCCAAAAATTTAAAATAAATAAATCGTCAAAACATACCTTAATAAAGCCTTTTGGGGAGACACTAATTTTTACAACACTACTTAGCTATCCTTAAAGGATTTATATCACCAAAAAAAATAAAAATAAAGAGGAGATGGCTCCCAGCCGACGTCGAAGAGATGCACACCAAACATCGCATTTCCATATTAAGGCCCAAGCAAACACGTTCACGAATATCACAGATGATAGTTGCACACTAAATTCTTCATGTATCATCAAATAACGGGATGTATCCCCAAGTTAGCGGAGACGAGGGCCAAAAGCCCTCGTCCTCCGACGAGATCCAGAATTTGCGTTCTCCTTCAACCAGCAATCAGTAACAAATCATAATTCACAAGATGGAGGTCAAAAACGAAAGAGGTCTCCCATGATGCACCAGGTTTATTTAAATTAGACCAATCAAATTTAGCCACATATTACGACAATGTGAATAACAACATAATATTCACACGACACCATTAAAATGTTTTGGCGGCATGATACATATATAGTATTTTGTTTCATGACGTAGAATAATATACTTTTTTCAAATATGCCTCGAAGAGGCGGGGCCGGCAGAACCCGATGTCTCGCTCTAGCGGCAGAAGACACAACCCCAGCTCGAGGAGCCGATAGGTGCTGCCATCTCGAGTTCATTAGCCAAACCAAGGCATCTTAGCGGGCGCTTCTAATGGTAGGGGATACATATGCGTAGAAGAGATGCATAGTAATAATGTTTGAGACGGGCTTTTGCACGTAACAGTCTCCCTCCCTTAAGCGTGAACACCGTTCACGAACATGCCTAGGTTAGGCATAGGCAGTACTCCATAACTAGTCGATTCACCAAACATTGTTTCCAGAAGATAATGTTCACCAGTTAACTTCAATTGATGGATAAAACCGCATCGTTTTGGTTAGGAGGAGTGCAGGGTCAGATTATCAGTGATGGGATAATTGATCACCTCGCAAACCACTTAGTCAACAGCATCACTGTGTCCATAAGTCCTCAGAAACGCATTACACCAGCACCTTCAGTGCTTACAGAGTCCGAGACGCGTTAGGTAAATTTTCAATAAGTCCAATGTTGTTAGCTATTGAAGAAGTAGGTGGATGAAATGTGCAAGATACCATGCGACGATTGGGGAGCCATTTACAAAACAGTCGTTAATCTTATTTCAAAAATAAAAGTTTACAGAAATTACTAATTCTTAATACATTTTACATATGAGAAACAAGTTTGAATTTATATGAAGAAAATCCTGACCATGCCCTAGATCCGTGCTCACAATAGTTCATTAAATAACAAGATTTACCGAAGTAAAGTTCATTACCAAGGTTGAGTTTTTACAGACTAGTTAGACTTTTCTAGAGTACACGAGTTGAACGACCAAACATTCAGAAGGAGCTACGGTAGAGGAATGACCACTCAAATTCCCAAGGAAACAGGTATACAAGATCACCATGAGTTAGGTCTCCCACCGAGTCCTACTTACATGCTAGCATCTTCTACGTGATCATCAAAATTAGTTACAATGTTAAAATTTTACCATTAAATGGGAATTACCCAACAGTTACAAGTTGTATCCCAGTAGAGTTTGCAAATCCAATTCAAAATTCCAGAAGGAACAGATGCCTGTAGGCTTCAATGAAGGTGAGGGATACTCTACATTATACAAAATATCAGTTTACAAATTTATGGTACCATTTCTTCATTACAAATCTCTCCACCTCGTTTTATGTGCGACAGATGCACTCTGGATATTTTATTGGCCTTAGGGCTTAGAAAAAGAAAATTAATTAAGCTGACATGTATGCATCGACATTTGTTGGTCGTTGATCGCACACATTGCTTGGCATGGGGACAATGAGAAATAAAAACACCGTTACAGAAACGACAAAAAACGAAGGGGAAATGGCAGCGCAGAAAACAAATCACCAGTACACTAACACAAGGAACGAAATTGAGGTTCGACACCAGATGACTATACAGCCGAAATCCGCCTGGGTGAGAAAAATCCAACATAAAAGAACTAAGTTCAACAGTACAGGAGGTACCAATGAGGTTTCCTCGTTCAGGTATAAGACACGAACACGTACAACCAAAGGATGCCTAACATGGCCCGAAAATACGGTTAGATGAGAAAACAAGCCGCTCTTGTCGAAAGACGAGGCTAACAGAGAACACTAACGCACCATTCCTAACGATTTAAGCAGAATTTTTTTTAGAATTACCAGTCAAAAGCGCTAAATTTTACTTAAGTTACAGTGGCTGATGACCGTGATTGCCATAGCATGAACTAAAACAGAAGGCCTATGTCATTTACAGTTACCATGAGGCAACTGATGACCCTGATTTCCAGCAACAACAGATTACTAGCTTTTAATGCAAAACTAGCTGACTTACAAAAGCTGATGACCACAATTTTCAACAGAAATTTAACCCCAGTAAAATTTGAAGACCCTATGTTAAATAACTAACCGGAAAGCACATTACATTATAGCTGTTCACGATCTGAGACCTCACATTCACCGCAACATATTCATCGCACAACATACTCAAATAGCAGCGATACATAATTTTTAACCACCCACAAAAATAATTCCCATTAATACTCAAATATGCAAGTTATGTAGTCGTAGAGATATCATGACACAAACAAATACAATTAAAAACACAATACCCTGACAATTACATTACATGACACATGCTCGCATGTCATCGAACAGACCAATCCCATACCTGAGCTCTTCGGATCGTGCAAGACCTATATACAACCTGCCCAGGGATCAAACTAAGAAAGAATCCCATACTTCTAACCTAGCTAACCCCAGACAGTAGATATCTCCACGTAAAACATACCTACATATTAGGTTTAGTTCAAAACTACAAGGAAAGCAACTAATAAAAATACGATCCTAGACTTACTTTTGCAAACCAAACAACGCATGAATTACCCCACCCTACAAATCTAAATCAAAATCTAACATTAACACATACATCCAGACACAATTTGCACAACATAGACACTTATCCCAGAACGATTGCAGCATAAAGTATGTGTATGAACAAAAATTTACAAACCGCACACTGCGATAAAAACATCTCAATACAAACACTTACCTTTAATAAGTTTGGGAAGAATTCCTAGCAAATAAATAGTGACATGCACGTTAAATGTGCCTTTTGGCACCACAGTAGGGACATAGGGATAGCTGATTTCCATAGTTTAGCCGTTTTAATCGGACTACACTTCGCCATAACACCAGTAGGCGTGACAGTTCCATAATAAATATATCACGAGGAGAGCATATCACAACAGAATTCCGTGCAAAAGAAGCATATAGGCACACAACAGTCTTCTTAGACACCAACACTGCCTCGACACCTGAAATTTCGACAAATAAAAACATGCACAACGTTGCTCAGGACTGCAGATATCATCCCTTGCTTGGCTCCAGAGCAGGAAGCTAAAATACAACAAATTGCTACAAATCACAGGGCGAACAGCTTCAGACAGGGCTCCTCGATGCCTTCACTCGCAGCAAGTAGGCTATCAGAATCTCAAAAAACCCACATTTCCCATGCCAAGAATACAAGCCAATCACTAACCAAAGCTCTTCTTCTTTGGGAATGTTGCATCATAAATAGGACATATTTCATCACAGAACCCTTGCTTGGAACAGGTCGCTTCCATATATCACCATATGGATTTTTAGAGGCATAGCCTACATGAAACCAAACAAACGACAAGGATTAACATAAAATAACATTAAGCACACTGACATGACACATCTCACCAGTAACCGTCCTATCAGCACAAGAAGGGTCCATAAACGAGCCTGCGGGTACAGGGGAGGGGACAGCTGCAGAAGCGATAAAGAAGAAAACCCACAGGTTCGTCTACAGAACCCCCCCCCCCCCCGATAACTAACAGAACTGCCACCAACGAAATGATGCAACAACAGTAGCTTGCTTTAAAAGAAAATTTAATGTTAAATTTAAAAGAACAGCTCCACCAGAGAACAGAAAATGCATCAGCCAGCATAAATTTACAAAAAATAAAAAAAAACTCACCTAGAATTCTCACTGTAGATAAAAAAACAAGGCTAAAGGTCGATACCAATTAACAATTACCTGAGGGGATACTTGGCCTAACGAAACATATAGTTAAGAGAGGGCCAAACAAAACTTACAAGGCAATAATCATTTTGTTAGGAAGTTTGGTACATTAAAGGTAACACACTACCATGAAGTATTACCTGAAGTCAGAGAAGGAAAAGCCAAACAAAAAATAAACGCTTAATATGTACCTGACATACTCTCAACTGAACTATGAGGTCCTCGGAGAATCAAAAAAAAGTAATTAGTGCAAACTTTACCATTAACAAGGTACCGAAAGAATAACGCAGGAGTACAAAAATAGAAATCTCCAAATAAGGAAAACCAAAGGATAATTTAAAACCAAAACAAGTTAAACAACAACACCATGACCCATGAACGTGCACTTCAAACACACGCCAGAAACAAAAACCCACAATGCACTCCTGTCAACAAGTTACCATGGCGACCAGAACAGTTGAAGGTATATCAGTACGAATTAACATCAAACGCCGAATTTTACATTAAAAAAAAGTCTTCTCCAGTGAGAAAACAGTAAGATATAAACAAACTCAAGACATTACGAGATCAAATAGTTTTTAAAAGGCAACGGATCAAAACAAAAACCGATCGACTAATAATCAAATTAGGCCTAGTGTTCAATTGATTCGTCTGTTCAATACTAGAATGTAAGAAGAAGAAAATGCCTTAGACAGACGCCAAATAATAAAATTAGAAGAAAAACAGAAGTGTTCCCCGGAATAATATTGTTTCACAAAATTTTACATATTCATAGGTGACATATCTAGGCCAAGTCAACCTTCAGAACAAAACTTAAACAGAAATACACAATGAAAAATATGGAGCTCCAAAAATTTAAATTAAATAAATCGTCAAAACATACCTTAATAAAGCCTTTTGGGGAGACACTAATTTTTACAACACTACTTAGCTATCCTTAAAGGATTTATATCACAAAAAAAAAAAAAAAAAAAAAGAGGAGATGGCTCCCAGCCGACGTCGAAGAGATGCACACCAAACATCGCATTTCCATATTAAGGCCCAAGCAAACACGTTCACGAATATCACAGATGATAGTTGCACACTAAATTCTTCATGTATCATCAAATAACGGGATGTATCCCCAAGTTAGCGGAGACGAGGGCCAAAAGCCCTCGTCCTCCGACGAGATCCAGAATTTGCGTTCTCCTTCAACCAGCAATCAGTAACAAGTCATAATTCACAAGATGGAGGTCAAAAACGAAGGAGGTCTCCCATGCTGCACCAGGTTTATTTAAATTAGACCAATCAAATTTAGCTACATATTACGACAATGTGAATAACAAAATAATATTCACACGACACCATTAAAATGTTTTGGCGGCATGATACATATATAGTATTTTCTTTCATGACGTAGAATAATATACTTTTTTCAAATATGTCTCGAAGAGGCGGGGCCGGCAGAACCCGATGTCTCGCCCTAGCAGCAGAAGACACAACCCCAGCTCGAGGAAACGGTAGGTGCTGCCATCTCGAGTTCATTAGCCAAACCAAGGCATCTTAGCGGGCGCTTCAAATGGTAGGGGATACATATACGTAGAAGAGATGCATAGTAATACTGTTTGAGACGAGATTTTGCACGTAACAGTTTTCAGGTGAATTTACAATTAATTAATGTACTCTATTATTGTTTCTATTAGGTGCGTTCAAAACGTAACGAGCCGGAGGCTGGAATGCGCAAACCGGTGACGACATCGGCTAATCGTGGCGTGTGTAACGGGGTGTGGTTCTGACCAGAGCGTGGAAGGTCACAGCCGGTCGCTCGAGGGCACGCGTGCACGTCACGTGACGATACAAAGCGAGCAGCAGCATGCATCGATCGTCCAACGCTGCCAGTCGCATTGCAAATAGTGACATGGAGGCGTCAACCGAAGAGCAAAGAGGTTTTGTTCGGTTTCTGACAGCGAAAGGAGTAGGGGCAACGGACATTCATCGCCAAATGTCACAAGTGTACGGCGAACACTGCATGTCCCTTTCAAGGGTCAAGGCGTGACACAAGCGCTTCAGGGAAGGACGGGTGTCGTTAGCCGATGATGCCCTGTCTGGGGCACCCCCCTGCATTACAGATGACAACGTCCAGCTTGTTGATGCATTCATTACCCAGGACCGCCAAGTGACAGTGAACGCCACAGCCGCCGTGGTCGCTCCACGACAATGCACGACCTCATACGGCCAACACAGTCAAGGCACTCCTGCAGAAATTCAAATGGGAGGTTCTCGGCCACCCTCCATACAGTCCAGACCTCTCTCCTTGTGATTACGCCGTGTTTGGTCCCCTGAAGAGGGCTCTGCGGGGCCAACGATTCACCTCGGACGCTGACGTCCAGCTGTACATATGTAACTGGTTCACATCGCAGCCCAGGGACTTTTATGAGACAGCCATTCACCGCCTCGTGTCACAATGGGACAAGTGCCTTAACAGCCAGAGCCAATACTTCTAACATACAGGTACTGGTTTCTGTAATTATGCCTCCGGCTCGTTACTTTTTGAACGCATCTTATACTTCCGCGCAATATGCGATCTGAGTTCGCTTGGTTGGCGGAAGGCGTGTTCGCGCCAGTTAGCTGGCTGCTGGCCCCGCTCCAGTGAAAAAATCACCCTGTATAACTTTATGTACTTATCTGAACATAGAAGAGAGCATCGCATAGTGCGCCGCTGTGGGAGCTTTGATTGCAACTGTCTTACCTACTGAGGTGTAAACGGCTCATCTGTTCACTCTGGTGTGCGGTCTAGTCAAGAGGAACTAAAATATATTGGTGATTAATATTCCCTGTTCCACTTAATGATAACATTCCTTTAGGAGTTCGTGGTTTCCCTCTCACATCTCTATTTACTTTCCAGATTATTACTTTCAATTAGCGAGAAGCTAAGTGGAACCATGCGAGAGCGCTATCGATAACTGCTAATTGAATCGATATCGGCAGGTTGCTTGATTCACCATTCTCTTTGCGCCCCAGTTCCTTTGCACGACCGTTCTGCTTATGAATCTTTGTTTAGCACTCTCATCAGTATGTAAGGATCATTACATGTTTTACACAGAACTGAAAAATTTGAGGTTGCTGATTCATTTCCGACATCATTGTCATGTAGCCCCGTGTATTTGGATGTGTGTGGAATTTTGTCTTATAACCTATATATCGTACGGTAGTGAGACATGCGGTGATGTATGGTACGGAAACTTGGACCATACCACAAGGAGATGAATAATAGTTAGGAGATGGGAAAGGAAGATACTCAAGAAAGTATATGAACCAGTAAAAGAGGGTGAATTCTGGCGAATCAGAAATAATATGGAGATAAGAGAGTTGTTAGTTGTTAGTTAGTTAGTTAGTTAGTTATTGAGGTTATTAGGGGCGGAACTACGAGGTCATCTGCCCCTAGAAGGGAGTTTTATGGCAAGCCAGATATAGTGGTGGAAATAAAGAGTAGGCCTATTAGACTGCGTTGATTGGGAAATGTAGAAAGAGAGGCACAGAACAGGATGGTAAGGAAGGTCTTCGATGGGAAGCCAGGAGGATGTCGTGTGAGGGGAAGACCTAACTACACACAAAATTTTAAAATTAATCAACCAGTTGTACAACATTCCAATGTATATTGTGTTAAAATTTGGATTCGATCTGATGACGGGTTTGTGAGATAATAATCCTTATATGTGACGCATGGTTGAAACACGCTTAAAAACGGGCACTTTTTGTGTTTCAACTGCGATAAAAACATTAAAATATAAATTTAAAATGCCAAACCTACATGAACTACCGTAAAATAGAACGACGAAAATGATGATGTTATTTTATGTAGGTCTATTGGTTACTTCACAAACAACCTTCAAACTCGAG
The DNA here is from genome assembly GCA_946902985.2 of Meconema thalassinum. NCBI lineage: Eukaryota > Metazoa > Arthropoda > Insecta > Orthoptera > Tettigoniidae > Meconema > Meconema thalassinum. The sequence continues at coordinate 230,180,808 of OX336391.1, read as the reverse complement.
TGCACATAATATTTTGGTCGACAGTAGGACAAGATGGCTGGATAACGTGGAAGAAGATGGTAATCAGAAGATGGAGAATCAAAGCAGTCAACAGGGCGCAATGGGTGGAGATTGTCCGGGGGGCCACGACCCTACAAGGGCTGTAGCGCCAAGGAGTAAGTAAGTATGTATTGTAAGTAAGTGAGTGAGTGAATAGGTAGGTTGGTCGGGTACCTGTGTTATTGTGATGGCTGTATTAGTGTGTTTCTTTGTAATTCAGATGAGCTTTAGGAAAGAGGCGGCCGTGGCCTTAAGTTAGGAACCATCGCGGCATTCTCCTGGAGTAGAAGTGGGAATCCATGGCAAAGCACCTTTACGGAGGCTAAGGTGGGAAATAACCCGCCTCTTCTCACTTTTGTCTAACGAGGCCGAGTATACCCAGTTCCAGCCTTCAGACCAAAATTGAATTCCTTGGTAGAGCCGGGAATAGAACCTTGGCCTCCGCGGTGACAGCCAAGAATGCTGGCCACAACGGAGCGAGGTGGACCAACTAAAGACTGCTTATCGTTTCTAACAGTGCCATTTATTTTAAAGTGATTAACTAGCATTTAAGACTGTCGCTGCAGTGATACGGGTTCGACGCGTGGCTCTGACAAGAAATTTATTTCAGGTCTGAGGGCTGGAATGGTGTACACTCAGCCCCATGAGCTATAACTGACAACTAAGTGTGCGATCCCCATCCCAGCTCTCGTATAAGCGGTTTACCGTAGTTTCCCAATTCTACTCAAGGTAAATACTGGGAAGGATCCTAACCTAAAACCACGGCTGTCTCTATCTCAATCCTAACCTCAATCACAAGTACACACAATTTTACTAACTCCACTATAACACAGAATGTCAGACATTTTCTACACATGCCTAGCTGACAGGCTTCAACGACCAACGATTTGTCCCTAAATGAAAACGACAACAACAACAACAATAACACAAAAAAAAACATTATTATCAGCATCACAATGATGTTTCACAAAATTCAAGCTCTTAAACCAGAGGAAGTTAGAAGGAGTGGTTTGTGCCAAAATCTTCCAAATCGTCTTAATAGTACAGGGAAAATCGTGTATTTCTTGAAAGGTTAGTTAGTTAGTCAGTCACTTATTGAGGTTGTAAGGGACGCAATTACGAGGTCATCTGCCCCCTAATTCTTGAAAAGTCAACGGAAATGTATTAATTTGTGTTTAAAGTGCGTTTAAACAAATAAACTAGACAATAGCCCCTGGCAGGACTGTATCGATCCCAGACCGCATCACAGTAAATCCAGGCGGTTGGTCTATACAGATGGAGTGCTCACAGGTAACCGAGTGAGCATTTACAAGAAAGAGAATTAGGCTACCGACAGCAGTGACGATTTGCACTCTGTATCCATAAATATCGACAATTTGTTTATAAAATGCGTTTAGAAAAATAATAGTACATTATGCAACGAGCCTATAATGGCTCGTATGGAAATTATAAAACTCGCATACGCTCGTTTTATAAAAATACTCGTGTCTTAATTACCATTATAGGCGAGTTGCATACGACTGTTTATGTTCGACGATAATTATAACTTTATTATATGTTTTAACATAAATATTCATAAATATCTGTTGAGAGTCAGCTACTTGAATTTTCTGATCGCAGAGCGAGCGTTGGGTGTTATATCTCTGTCTTTCATGATCTTTGAACGACCAACGCATGCGCTCTGTGTGCTTGCAATGCCATATGCTGGCCGTATGTTTACATCTGCTGCCCCTCAGTAATATTGTCACTGGAGTTGTTTGAAGACAATGAATGCGCTGTATAGAAATTATATTAAGGTACAGTGCTATTTGTTGTCTCATATTCGCCAATTTATTTACGCGAACATATGGACGGTGCGTATTCCATGTCGGTAATTTATTATAGTTTGATGTTGTGTTTATGACCGACATGTTGGATTTTGAGCGCACGCGTGAAGGTATCGTTACCTAATTGGTCAATGAACGAGCTCTGATTGGCTGGAGAAACTGTATCATAATGAAAAAGAGTGTTACAATGACCATCATTATTATACAGTTTTCTGACACATAATAGTGAGGGTCGAACATAAACAAGAATTTTGCTTAACAATAAAGTGGGGCGGGTGTCTTATGCACATGCGGGATTTCTCGTACATCTCCTCTAGTTATTATTATTATTATTATTATTATTATTATTATTATTATTATTATTATTATTATTATTATTATTATTATTATTATTGGAGATAATTCCCCAACCAACTCTACGCAACTTAACAGAAAGGGTCAAGGTGTTAATGATTATGTGACCTCAGTGCTGCCATTTAGTTTAGGAAATGTTCTTTAAGAGAATATAATTTACTGTAATTTGTAAAGAAAATACAATTAAAATTATATTTTAAGACGAGCACAATCTATATATATAAAGCACAAAGTTTGTCTGTCTGTCTGTCTGTCTGTCTGTTATGTGTACCGATCTGAACCAAAATTTGTATACTTACCCTTTGGAACCCTGCGGGTAACCCCGTCAACATTAAATTTCGGACAGACCACCCCATGCCCTGCATTTAGGCCCTTTTGCACAAATCTACACCGTTTCACCGATCTGAACCAAAAGTTGTATATTTAACCTTTGGAACCCTGCGAGTAACACTGTCCACTTGAAATTTGGACAGACCACCCCATTCCCTGCATTTAGGCCCTTTGGTCCAAATCCACACCGTTTCACCGATCTCAACCAAAATTTGTATATTTACCCTTTGGAATCCTGCGAGTACCACTGACCACTTAAAATTTCGGACAGACCACCCCATTCCCTGCATTTAGGCCCTTGGGTCCAAATCTACTCCGTTTCACCGATCAGAACCAAAATTCGTATTCTTACCGTTTAGTGCCCTGCGAGTAACACTGTCTGCTTGAAATTGCGGACAGACCACTCCATTCCCTGCATTTAGGCCCTTTGGCCCAAATCTATACCGTTTCACCGATCTCAACCAAAATTTGTATATTTACCCTATGGAACACTGCGACTAACACTGTCTGCTTGAAATTTCGGACAGACCACGCCATTCCCTGCATTTAGGCCCTTTTTGCACAAATCTACACCGTTTCACCGATCTGAACCAAAATGTGTATACTTACCCTTTGGAACCCTGCGAGTAACACTGTCTGCTTGAAATTGCGGACAGACCACTCCATTCCCTGCATTTAGGCCCTTTGGCCCAAATCCACACCGTACCACCGATCTCAACCAAAATTTGTATATTTACCCTTTGGAACACTGCGACTAACACTGTCTGCTTGAAATTGCGGAGAGGCTACTCCATCCCATGCATTTAGGCCCTTTGGCACAAATCTACACCGTTTCACCGATCTGAACCAAACTTTGTATACTTACCCTTTGGAACCCTGCAAGTAACACTGTCCACTTAAAATTTCGGACAGACCACCCCATTCCCTGCATTTAGGCACTTTGGCACAAATCTACACCGTTTCACCGATCAGAACCAATATTCTTAAACTTACCCTTTGGTACCCAGCGAGTAACACTGTCTGCTTGAAATTGCGGACAGACCACTCCATTCCCTGCATTTAGGCCCTTTGTCCCAAATCTACACCGTTTCACCGATCTCAACCAAAATTTGTATATTTACCCTTTGGAACACTGCGACTAACACTGTCTGCTTGAAATTGCGGCGAGGCCACTCCATCCCTTGCATTTAGGCTGTTTGGCACAAATCTACACCGTTTCACCGATCTGACCCCAATTTTATATACTTACCCGTAGAACCCGACAAGTAACACTGTTCACTTTAAATTTCGGACAGACCACACTATTCCCTGCTTTTTGGCCCTTTTGGCAGAAAACTACACCGTTTCACCGATCTCAACCAGATTTTACATAATTACCCTTTGGAACTCGACAAGTAACACTGTCCACTCGAAATTTCGGACAGACCACTCCATTCCACGCATTTAGGCCCTTTGGCACAAATCTACATCTTTCACCGATCGAAAACAAAATGTGTATACTTACCCTTTGGAACCCGATGAGTAACACTGTCCACTTTAAAATTTGGACAGGCCACTCACTCTATTCCCTGCATTTTGGCCCTTTGGCACAAAACTACACCGTTTCACCGATCTCAACCAGATTTTACATAATTACCGTTTGGAACTCGACGAGTAACACTGTCCACTCGAAATTTCGGACAGACCACACCATTTCCCGCATTAAGGCCCTTTGGTACAAATCTACATCGTTCACCGATCGAAAACAAAGTGTGTATACTTACCCTTTGGAACCCGATGCGTAACACTGTCCACTTGAAATTTCTGTCATACCACTCCATTCCCTGCATGTAGCTCAGGAATTCCTCGGGGTTGCCAGCTTCCTAACTCACCAGTCATGAGCCCTTGAGGGTGTACCGGAAGTGGTGGGTCTACACACACCCTGCCTCTTTGAAGGCCTTGAGTAGAAGACAGGAGATATTATGAAAAGGAAAAGAAGGCAGACCCCTCGAAGAATGAGGGTATCAGGAAAGATGAGACGAAGCCAATTAAGGCGGGAAATTTAAAGACTCCCTAGCCCTCGGATACCCTAATACAGTCTGGGTCGGAAGAGAACAAGAGTTGACCAAGGGAGGCCGACAGGAAAGAGAACTGAAATGAGCCCGGCACCAGGAAGTAGAAGCGATGCCAGACTCAGCTGGGGTTCCGTGGTCGCCAACCCACGTCCCACAAGTTGTGAGACCCTGGGGGGGGGGGTCAGTTGTGAGAATAGCTTGCTGATTCATCGTGAGGTGACTTGAGAGTACTTTCCAGAGCCCGCCGTGTTATCTCCTGCTGTCTATGCTGATGCCAGCACAGGGCCGTTGCGAAACAGTGAGTGATTCCCGGTCAATCTGTATAGGACGGGGAACCCCGAACGTGTGTCATCATATTTCGTCATCATCTGCGATCATCTCAGGTTCGTGCAGCTTGGACCTATATTCTTTGTCTTTGCCGAGCAGTACGCTCTTTCCCTAGACGCATCCAGTACAGGCCTAAGCCAGAAAATAAGGTTGAGACTTTGGAAGACATCGAAGCTAGACACCTGAATTACCTATATCAGTTTTAAAATAACACCATGTTCGTTTAGTAGTCATTTTTGCATTACCTTATTATTATCATCATAAGTGCAAATGACCTAGATGTTACGCGCATCATACCAATAATCACCGCCGCATAAAGTCTTTCTCGACTGTGATTTTTAAAATATTTATTTTTGGTTGGTTGGTTCTTAAGTTTAGGGGCTGCGACAACGCGGTCATGTACCCCGTGTACTTTGGGTGTGTGTAGAATCTGTCTGATAACCGGTGTTAATTGTGATGACTGTATTAGTGTGTGTTATCTGTTTTTTAATTTAAGTACAAACTGCAACTTAGAATTCTTCAAATAGTTCGTACTTTTGCCGCCAAGCGCCACCGTCAACGACTACTAGGCCAAGTTCGGAACTTAGGTACTAGACGCCACTGCAGTCGGCTCTTGGCAACGGACGTAGACATCTATGAGCGTTGTTTACCTATCCAATTTAGCTTCACACAGGTGTAATTAGTGGAAGGTTCAATAACATGCCATAAATCTGACATGGGACCGCCGGCTTTACTTCCCTTCCGAAGAAAGGCATACTGACGAATTTTTAACGCTCTTAAAATATTCGACGGCTTCGGCCGGGTTTGAACCCGCTATCTTGGGCATAGAAGCTCAGCATTCTACCAAATACGCCACCGAAGCCGAGATATAGTTATTTTTATTACAGTACATTGTATACATTATACGTTGAAGTGTCAATTCAATACCGGTAGTAGTTTCCCTTATCATCCTCATCATAAGAGCAAATGACCTACAGTAGATGTTACGCCCATTACACCATTAATTACCACACACAATAAGTCTTCCTCGCCTGTGAATTTTGAAATATGTATTTCTATTACGGTAGTTTGTAAGTTTGACGTGTCAATTCAACAGTAGTTTTTATTATCATCCTTATCAAAAGGGCAAATGACCTAGATATTACTCCCTCATTGTCTTTGGGGGCAAATGACTTAGATTTTAAGTCCATTATATTTCTAAGGAGACCTTAAAACATTATCATCATTCCACCGGGCGAAGCCGGGTACTACTGCTAGTGTTCAATAAATTTACTAATCCACAAGAAAATTTTGTGTGATTTTGTTTAAAAACATCGTTGCGATACTTGACTCCTTTCATTATAACTACGTAAATCGTAAACCACCTTTTGTGATCTCTCGGTGCGTATTGAGACTCCGGATCCAAAGGGTCTGGGTTCCATACCCGGCTACGCAAAGAAATAAAAATCTGATCTGAGGGTTAGAACGGGGACAACTCCATCACATGAGTAAAAACAGAAGATATGGGTTCGTTCCCATCTCAGCTGTCGTATAAGTGGTTTTCCGTAGTTTCCTGGCCCTACTCTGAGTAAATGCCTGGAAGATTCCTACCTTAAAGCCACGGCCGCATCTCTCCTAATCCTAGCTTCAATTACAAACACAGGTTTGCCGACAGATTTATACTCATACGAGACAAAAAAAAGACTAAGTTTTGCAAAGCCCAGTAATGAATCAGCATTATTTGTGGTATTTCACGGTTTGACAAAATTCTCATGCTATCTGTAAGGTGCGTTCAAAAAGTAACGAGCCGGAGGCTGGAATGCGCAAACCGGTGACGACATCGGCTAATCGTGGCGTGTGTAACGAGGTTTGGCTCCGACCAGAGAGTGGAAGGTCACTGCCCGTCGCTAGAGGGCACGCGTGCACGTCACGTGACGATACAAAGTGAGCAGCAGTATGTATCAATCATCCAACGCTGCCAGTCGCATTGCAAACAGTGACATGGAGGCGTCAGACGAAGAGAAAAGAGGTGTTGTTCGGTTTCTTACAGCGGAAGGAGTAGGGGGAACGGACATTCATCGCCGAATGTCACAAGTGTACGGCGAACACTGCATGTCCCTTGCAAGGGTCAAGGCGTGGCAAAAGCGCTTCAGGGAAGGACGGGTGTCGTTAGCCGATGATGCCCGGTCTGGGGCACCCCCTCCATTACCGATGAAAACGTCCAGCTAATTGATCCACACATTACCCAGGACCGCCGAGTGACAGTGAAAGCCATAGCCGCCGTGTTCGGATTGAGCGTCGGAAGTGTGCACACCATAATGAAGGGACGACTGCACTTGCGCAAAGTGTGTGCCCAATGGGTGCCCCACAGTCTTCAAACATACCAGGAAGCATGTCGAATGGCCCACTGTCTTGGTCATCTGCAGTGCTATGCGAGGGAAGGGAATGGGTTCCTGGCACGAGTGGTGGCTGCAGATGAGTCATGGTGTCATCACATCGAACCAGAATCCAAACGACAAAGCCTCCAGTAGAAGCATCCAGGGTCACTACCGCCCAAAAAAGGCAAGGCCATCCACACGTGTGCAGCAAAGGTAATGCTGAAGTTTTTCTTTGACCAAGATGGCCCCCTTCTGATACATTTCTTGCCGCACGGGACAACATTGAATGTCCAGCGTTACTCGCAAACCTTGACCACCCTTCGCCAAGCGATCAAAACAAAACGACCAGGCAATCTCACCCGTGGGGTCATTCTGCTCCACGACAATGCACGACCTCATACGGCGAACACAGTCGCGTCACTCCTGCAGAAATTCTAATGGGAGGTACTCGGCCACCCTCCATACAGTCCAGGCCTCTCTTCCTGTGATTACGCCATGTTTGGTCACCTAAAAATGGCTCTGCGGGGCCAACGATTCACCTCGGACGTCGACATCCAGCTGTACGTGCGGAACTGGTTCACATCGCAGCCCAGGGAATTTTATGAGACAGCCATTCACCGCCTCATGTCACAGTGGGACAAGTGCCTCAACAGCCAGGGCCAATAATTCTAACATACAGGTACTGATTTCTGTAATTATGCCTCCGGCTCGTTACTTTTTGAACGCACCTTATAATATGCTCAATTAGGTTAATCAGTGTTCATTGAGATTATGGGTTCGATCATGCCCGAGGTTTTTGAAACTCTGATATAACATCTAAGGCTTTCACGGCCGGCGTTCATATTTAAGTACAAGTTGTTCGGACTTGTAGGCCGTGGTCCATACAGGATATCTCCTGACGTTTCCAGCTGTTGCCTATATCAGAGATTCAAAAACCTCGGGCAGGATCCAACTCACGACCTCAATGAACACTGAAAAACCTAATTAAGCACAATAGATAGCATGAGTAGTTTGTCAAACAGTGAATTACCGCAAATAATATTGATTCATTACTGGGTTTTGAAACAACGTGGTATTTTAGTCTCCTGTGTATAAATCTGTCTCTAAACCTGTGTTTGTAATTGAGTCTAGGATTAGGACAGAGGCAGCCATGACTTTAAGGTACGAATCTTCAAGGCATTTGCCCAGAGTAAGGGTGGGAATCTATGGGAAACCACTTATACGACAGCTGAAGTGGGAACGACCTCATATCTTCTCAGTTTTGACACGTGTTCCCCGTTCTAATCCTCAGATCAGATTTATATTTCCCGGACCACTACCTACAAGCCCGAACAACTTGCACCTAATTTTGAAACTCAGTTTATGAAAGTGTTCTATTGTAAAATCATATTGTTACGTGCCACCCCCTAGTGGCACTTTTGTTAACTGGATTACGGTCGGTTGAAGCACAACACAGATTGTTCCTTTAAAGAAACGTATTAGCTTTATTTCGGCCAGAAAGATACACCATTCAGCAGCAAATACAAGCAATTAGAACCTTACTCCAGTTTCCTCACGGAGAGAACACTTCCCTTTCACTTGTCAATAAACCGCAGAAATTAATCCCTCGTAATGAGGTGACCCCGTGCGCTGGCTGGAAATATCTGCACACAGCCTGTCACCGCACTACACACTGCTTCACAATTCACCACAATCACTTCTGTCGCACTGGAAAACACACTCGTTCAAGACACAGTTCCGCTGTAGGCTTCTCACTCCCTCGCTGTCAAGAGAATCAGCTTCACTAGGGGTTTCGCAAGTCACGTCGCCAACAACTGTCGCTCAAGGTAAACGCTCGCACTAGCTCGAAAAACACTCTCGACCCCGCTTGCCAGGTCGCTCTTATATAGCAGGCCGGTGACTCAATAAATGCTTGTAGACCCATCCAGGGTTCACGGCTTCTCGAGGTTTCCATCACTGGCTGGGTCAGGAATATTCTGGACCATCCCTTTGTCCTAGTAGTCCTGTTGCGTAAGGCGCACGTAATACACTGAGGCAGAGCACAGCCCAGCCCGGGGGCAGTTGTGACTCATGCGGCGAGCGACGAAACAAACTCACAGCCGTAACAATATATACAGTATATTCTCTTGGTTTTACTTAACTGATGAGTTTTCAAATCTGACACATTCTATGCCAAACTAACAAAACGTTTAGGGTCGTTTTCAAATCTCTGTAGTTTGTTTCAAGACCTAACATGTAGAGTGTGCCAGAATTATAGTTTTTTACTGAACGATTTTGGGGGCAATGTGAAATCACATCTATGATGATTCTGCTTTCGTATTGCTTTCCTAATTTGAATTCAATCAAATTGAGGCAATTTTCTTGTGACCAAGTTCTAGAGAATAGGCTACCTGTATTAAAGACTTTATGGTTCAAAGGAACCTTGTTCACAATCTTATCAATCCGTGCTGGTATTGTATGCTGAATGAACGCTTTAAGCAATATTTCTCAACCAGATTTATAACCCTTGTTTATAACTTACTAGAGCTGACAGTCTGAGTAAGGAGAAGAGCTATGCGTGAAAATATACGAAAGTTAATACATTTTCAACACGTCGGTGAAAAAGAACTATTAAACCATCTGTACTTACCATTTGCATGTTCAGGAAGAAAGGTGTAGACCATCTGTTATGGTGTCTCGATTACAATTAAGTTCATCGTATGCATAGTTAGTTAGTTAGTTGTTGTTTTTATAAGGGGCAAAACTACGAGGTCATCTGCCACCGTCGTAAGTATTTTACGGGGTCAGTGGAATTGATTATGGTAAATATAAATTTAATTTATATGGGAGCATGGAGTTCATTTCATGTTTTCATTGCACTGGAAATAGTCTGAATATATTACATTTTTATTGTCTCTGTTCTTAGAGACTTATTAAACTATGACACTGGATTATGTAGATTTTTATCACCTCAGTGAGCAGCATCTGTCTTCTGTAATCTCCGAGAATGAAAGAATTCCCCAAATGGACAAAGACATTTATATTTCTCGAAGGTTTTAAACCACGAGTGTTTTCGTGAAGAACTAAACTATTTTCATAGAATATACTCTTAAAGTCCTTTCCATCTCAATTAAACCGGTTTCCATGTGATACAATAAATAGTTTTATGATTGTTAACATAGAGAGTGGCAATAAAAATGCATAACTCAATATCCAAACGCTGTTCTCATTTTGGACAACAAACATAAACAAATAAATTCATACTTAATGGGCAGTTATTTTTGATGCCAACACGTTCGCCATCTATAGATGAGGAAAGTTTCACTATTCATACGCCACATTTCTTCACCCATGACGTCACGTTAACATACCTACTGTAGTTTCACTGTGATTGGGTCATTCTCTGACGTGTTGGACGAATAGAGTAGCCATGCACGCCAGCTACCTAGGCATTATTTCTTTTAATGGAAACAGTACATATATGTATCTCAAATTTAGATTATTCTATGAGTTTAACCTGCCAGATCCAATGATAACAGATCATTCAGAGAAGTATTAGATGAATTTACATCTTAGGAATTGAAATACACGCCTCTAAAATTTTCAGAAAGGAATCAATAGATGCATGGACTTGTAGGTTTCAATTATAATATAGTAATGATCCAATTTGTCGTTTCTCATAGTGGTCGCATCATTAATTATGAATTAAGTGAATTCATATTTTACTAATTGGTATGTATGCGTGTTATCTCTGATTTAGGTGATTGAAGTAATAGATCTTAGTCCTGTACGTTTGGCCTATAGTAGTGTTCCAATATGCCGAGTATCGAGTTCAGATCGTTCCATGACGCTTAAGGAATTCATACGTGCACCATCTATAATTTTAGAAACGATACAATTGAGAATTAGATTATATTTGGGGTTAACTATGCCAATTTTCACAAATATTGGATCCTTCAATGGCGAATTGGACTAATTCTTGTTTGAGTAGTAGTTGTGGTCCATTATGCCAAGTTTCAGAAAGATCGAGTCATTCTGTGATGAGTTGGAGGAACTCATATATTAGGAGTCGGCATGCGTGGAATCAATACATTGTGATACGAAAGCAATATATTTATATATGTCTGGAGGTTTAGGTAATAATAATGTACTCCCACTACAATATACCATATTTTACAGAGATCTGATCCATCAATGATGAATGAGGTGAATACCTAGTTGAGGAAATGGCATGGGCGCAATTTGGAGTATAATTAATTAAAGGTAAGATATAGATTTTTATTTATGTTGGATTAGAACAGAGTAGTGGTCCAATACATCAAGTTACACAGATATTGGATCATTCCGTAACAAGTTGAAAAAGTTAACCCTTAAATAATATAAAAGTAATAAAATGTAAGTCATAGACTTATAAGCCAGTAGATAAAGATTACAGTGTTTGAGGAAACAGCCACTAGAAACGACCACCTGACGGCAACTGCCGCCAGTGCTGTCTTGCGGGGCTGGTTTAGAAGACCAGCGCGAGCAGGAAGCCATACGCATGCGTGAACAGCATGGCTTACTCGATGTGAACAAACAATCAAGCATGGCGCGGCTTAAAGGACCCAGAACTAAATCCAGAACCATCTCGGCCACATAAGGCGCATAGTTTTAAAATGCAATTTTATGTAGTTAGTGTACATAATAAAGTGTGAGTGCAATACATTATATTAGGAAGATCTCGACGAAGCAGCAAATATGCTCGAACACCTTTTACAGTGTGAAGTCATACCGGAGGCCGTAATAACGTGAAAATCTAAATCATGGTTTTGACGAAACCTGCCACAGAGTCCGTAGGACCACATTGGATGCCCTACACACAGCTCTCAAAGATCCGACTGTCGATCATCTAAGGGAATATTCCAATCATAGGAAGACGTACAAGACTCTCATAAAAGAAACAAAGGAACGGTATCAAGAGCAAGAGGAACAGAGTCTGTTAGCGGCAGCTGATCAGTGCCCATACAAAGCATTGAACCCAAGGCAACCAAGACACTGCAGAAGCATCCCTATGGATACATGGGCGACTCACCTTAGAATTGTACTGCAATATACGGACACTCGTCCAACTGATACCCCCGAGATAGAGGAGGACTTTGATACAGATATATTTACAACTGAGGAAGTAGAGGCCGCTATTATCAGCTCGAAGAATAATAAAGCTTGTGGACCAGACAATATATGTAACGAGCACCTTAAAATTGCTCTCCCATTGCTATAAGAAGCAATACCATATCTCCTGAATGAATGCCTCAGGCAAGGAAATATCCTACATAGCTGGAGAAGGTCCACAGTTAATCTGCTGTATAAAGGAAAGGGATGCAATGAGGACCCAAGCTCCTATCGAGGTATTGAACTTGAATGTGCGTTATTCAAAATTCTAACAACACTTTTATGCCAATGCCTTAATAGAGAAATCGATCCCAAGCTCCCGGATGAGCAATTTGGCTTCAGAAAAGGAAGATCTATAACACAGGCCATCCAATGTCTTCTAAATGATATTGAGACAGCTCTGACAGTCCCAGAAGGAAAGCTATATGCCTCTCCAAAGCTTTCAACATGGTCAATAGGTAGATCATCATAGAGAAGCTAGGAAAACAAATGAGAAGTAACAGATATACAAAACGGCTTATCACAAACATCCTGGCCTCAAATTACATAGAGGTAAGCGATGTAATCACAACATCAAACCCAATAGGTCAAACAACCGGTGTATTGCTGTTCATAATCACGACGGCAGATATCACACAGGTAGTCTCGGGGAAAGTAATTCTGTATATGTACGCTGACGATATTGTGCTGGCCTCGAGATCTCAAGAGGAACAACAATCAGCATTAGATCTGCTGTTGGAATGGGCGGAAGAGAATGAACTCAGCCTAAACGAAAACTAGACTGTGTCAATGACTTTCAGCAAAGGGGGAAAACCAGCTGTTTTTCACACACACAGAAAACCCCTGGAGAGCGTTTCTAACTTTAAGTATCTAGGCGTGACACTTCAGACAAAGGGCAACGTCTTTACGCTTCACGTTAACGATAGGATCAGTGCGGCTACGAGGGCCATGAATGATATCAGACAGTTGAGAAAACTCTCCGTCAAATCAGCCTTGAAACTCTTCCAGCTCAAGGGTACACCCGTTGTAACATATGGATTAGAGAATATCTCGGCGCACCTCAAACTGAAACACCTGAAAAAGTTGGAAAAACTAAAAGCGACTTTCTTAATTATATTATGTGGAAGAGCTCCGCCTCCAACTGCCGCTACCGTCTACACCAGCATACGTGCAACACATGGAGAACCTGCAATCGAAGAAGAGAGACATACTGTAAGGTGGGATTTCTACATCACTGACGCAATGACCTGCAATATTGGAAACGGGGAAGCTACGAACGATGACATACTGTTGCACGCTTTGCCATACATGGTTTTCACCATAAGCAGTGCACTTTAAAGAAGTTTCACCAGCCAGACGCAGACTGAGTATGTGAACGTTGCGGCAAATGTTGTGAAAGATATCATGCGATGTACTGTATATATAGATTTGAATCTCTGTCGTCCTTTTGTTGAAGGTATTGAATAGTTTAATAGTGCTCATAAGATATCCTATGTATGTTTAATTTTGTCTGTATCATTCCTTTGGCTATTAGCTGCAATAAATTATTTATTTATTTACTATTTTAGGGAGCGTGTTGCTATAAAACTCAACGAACACATACGTAACCAGCAAGAACCTCCTCGCACGAACATGACTCCAGGAATCGCTCCGTGACGGAATAGAAAAACCGTATTGGTCAACTATACGAAGTTACACTTCAATCCGTCAATAGTATACCAGAAAATAATAAAATTTTGCTTTAAAAAATTCGCATTGGTGCCATCTTGAATAATTGCAAATAATTGAAAACCATTGAACGCCAATAGATATACAGTAGCTCCAAACAAAGATTCGCTCTGCCAAGTTTTATTCTGCTTGAATGATTATATCGCCAGAAAAGTCAATTGAAATATTTGTTGTTTGCGTAGTCACCATGTTGTTTTAATGTCTGTCAGGGGTTAATTTCACATTATATTAACTTGCAATATGACCGTGTAGCCCAATACAAAATTTCAGTTGATTGCTGCAGTAGTATTGGAGATACTGATTACGGTAGGAATATTTCACGTGACTGCCATGTTGGGTTGGTGATGATAATGACATTTGAGTGACAAGGTTGAGGTGGAGCCAACTTACTACCACATTTCATAAAAATCGGTCAAGTTAATCAAAAGTAAATTAGGGAGACGAGCATATATACAAACACGCATACAAGGACAATAATGTCCCTAAAGGGCTAAGGTAGAAACCTTATTAATGGTTCATTTAGTTTTAAACTACTCTAGCTTATTTTATTGGGATTAGCGACAACATTAAATGGGTAGTGTTAAAAACGGTCGTTCGCAAAAATTGAATTATTTAATTGAGGAATGAAATATGGTTATTGATAGTAAGCCTAATATCAGGAAGATTATATTTTAGAACATTATTTTATAGGATTACGTTTTTGTTTCACTCAATAAGGCAGAATTTCACTTTTGTTCAACCTAAAATCGATAAAATATGCAAATGTCCACTTTTGCGACTGTTCTTCACGATGTGGATGGACTGGTAATTTTGACTTTTGGCCTTCAATACAACTCTCTTTTGTATCATACGATGTACTCTCAAATTACATCTAATATTTAATATAAACTGTTGATGGACATTAGATTTGTATACTGTAGACTATATGTGATGGCAAAAATCAAGAACGTAAGAACAAACTCCGTTAAGGGGGGAGATCCAGCTTAAGAGAGGAATAAAATATCAATATTTATTCGATTGTTGAATATGTTACAAATATTGTTGACAAATGATACTCATATCACAGTACTGGCATGCTTGTACAGTAGTTTGTTTCCTCCAGACTTTTTTTTTTTTTTACAGAATTCAAATCTAATGTACTGTATATCCTTAATATTATTCAAAACCTAAGGAGATGTGCAGGCAAGTCCTTCTCTTGGTGTGTAAAAAATATTTCGAAATATTTATGCACTGATCTAGGATATTTATATATTTCTTTGTTCGTTAAAAGTCATTTGGTCCTATCGGAATCCCTTCTATGTCTATGACAATAAATTTATGTCTTAATTTTTTTAATTTTTTTTAGCATATGGCTTTTAGTGCCGGGAGTGTCCGAGGACATGTTCGGCTCGCCAGTTTTGTAGATGCTTCGAGACGGACACCCGATGGGTGAGCTACAAGTACCGTTGGGGAGGGAAGTTGGATTGGAAGGACGAGGAGTTGGAAGGTAGCGGCTGTGGCCTACAGTTAGGGACCAACCCCGGCATTTGCCTGGAAATAAGATGGGAAACCACAGAAGACCATCTTCAAGGTTGCCGGCGGGGGGATTCGAACCTCCTCGCCTCCCGGAAGTGAGCGACTGCCAGCAGTCATGCCGTAACGACCACGGCTAACTCACCTGGTTATGTCTTTATTATTCGTCTTCAACGACTTTCCCCGACGCTAATAAATTTTCAGTGTTTAAATACTGGTATGTTTTTTCTCCTTCCATCATTTCGTGTCTCTCAATCTTCATATATCTGATATCAACCAACATAAACACGACCATCATGGCCAACATTGCATACTTCCCACTTTCAAAACACAAGACAATCCAAAATGGCCATCATTTCCACTGCCTACTTCACTCACACTGCGGGGAGATAGAACACACTGACGATCGCAAAGGCCACGAAAGCGATTATCCAGTTGTGGGAACAGGATCGGGCTGATACTGTTGGAGGAAAACTAATCGCGATAATGTAATCCTGTTGCGTTTAGAAGTCCCAACTTAGTCTGGATCTGGGCCTTATCGGGTTCGCGACCGGGACATCTAAATGGGGCATTACAGCAAGCAAGCAGACGCTGCTTGCTTGCTCGTACTGGGTCTGCGAGCACGAGCAAACTTGATGAGCTACTGACCTGCTCAGCCCTGCCCTGAAAACTTGCCAGTATATTTGAAAAGTATGGTAGGCATGATAAGCTCAATGGCTGAAATAAAACAAGTCAAATATGATTAAGTGTAAAAGCAGATTAAGGGATATTGTCCAACTTGAGGTTTATTCAGCAGTCCACAATGCATATTTCCACCTAAATAACGGAGATAAAGCAAGAACGCCAATAAAATGTGCGAGAAAGTCACGTACATTTACACTCGTAACTTCTTATCTTTGTAATTGATCACGTTTCGCATTTAAGTCGCAAGCACCGTGAATAATTTGAGGTGATATAGGATAAACTAGGAGAATAGTGGCTTATACTATACTTGTGTGCAACATTTTATCTTCTAATGACGATGTAAATTTCGGAGATAACGACATCAAAAAAGTGAATACCTTTAAATATTCAGGGACAAGCTGTACCCGGCATGCGTTGCAATGCCAATCAAAGAAAGTTTTGGCGTTGAAATTCTGTTTTTTGAAGTGCTTTTGGATACACAACATGTTTTTCAATTTCCGTTAACTGCCCCTATGCTATCGTAAAATGGATTTTCTAATTTAGAATCAATCGTGGGTGCGTGCACAACAACTTTCAAAAGTTTCATCGCAATCGGATGAATGGTATATGAACGTATACGGGATTTTGTTTGAACGATTCGTGCGCTGTCACTCATTTGTTGATTCTACTCGTACGCTACCTATTGAGAAATGAATTTGCTAAGTCGAAACCCTACCCTGTCGTGTACACAATAACTCATCAAGGTTTCATCACAATAGAAGAAGGTTATATGAACGCATAGGGGATTTTGTTGAAACGCTTCGCGCGTCGTCACCCATTTGTTGCATATACTCGTGCGCTACCAATTGTGAAATGGATTTATTAAGTCGAAACCCTTCCCTGGCGTGTACACAATAACTCATCAATGTTTCATCGCAATCGGATGAATGGTATATGCACGTATACGGGATTTTGTTTAAACGATTCGTGCGCTGTCACTCATTTGTTGAATCTACTCGTGCGCTACCTATTGAGAAATGTATTACTAAGTCGAAGCCCTTCCCTGGCGTGTACACAATAACTCATCAAGGTTTCATCGCAATCGAAGAAGGTTATATGAACCCAATAGGGGATTTTGTTGAAACGCTTCGCGCGTCGGCACCCATTTGTTGCACCTACTCTTGCGCTACTTATTGTGAAATGGATTTACTAAGTCGAAACCCTTCCCTGGCGTGTACACAATAACTGATCAATGTTTCATCGCAATCGGATGAATAGTATATGAACGCATAACGGATTTTGTTTAAACGATTCGTGCCCCGTCACTCATTTATTGAATCTACTCGTGCGCTACCTACTGTAAAATGTATTTACTAAGTTAGAAACCGTCACGTAAGTGTCCACAACATCTCACCCAAGTTTCATCGCTATCGGACTAATGGGATATGAAGACATAGGGGAGTGTATTGAAACGCTCCGCGTGTCGTCGTTCAGTTGGCGAATCTACTCGTGTGCTACCTACTGTGAAATGTATTTACTAAGCCAGAAACCTTCCTTGGAGTGTCCACCATATTTCACCCAAGTTTCACCGCTAACGGCAGAATGGTATATGACCTTATACGGGACTTTGTTGAAACGCTTCGCGCGTCGTCCCTCATTTGTTGAATCTACTTGTGCGCTGCCTGTGGTATAGTGGATTTACTAAGCCAGAAACCTTCCATGAAGTGTACACAACATCTCACCCAAGTTTCATAGCTATCGGACGAATGGTATATGAATGCATACGGGACATGGTTGAAACGCTTCGCGTGTCGTCGCTCATTTGTTGATTCTACTCTTGCGCTACTTATTGTAATATGGATGTACTCAGCCAGAAACCTTCCCTGGAGTGTACACAACATTTCACCCAAGTTTCATCGCAATCGGATGAATGGTATGTGAACGTATACGGGACGTTGTCGAAACGCTTCGCGCGTAGTCACTCATTTGTTGAATCTAAACGTGCGCTTCGTATTGTAAAATGGATTAACTAAGCCAGAAACCTTTCCTGGAGTGTACACAACAATTCACCAAACATTTATCACTGTCAGACGAATAGTATATGACGTTATACGGGACTTTGTTGAAACGCTTCGCGTGTCATCGCTCATTTGTTGAATCTACTGGTGCGCTACCTATTGTAAAATGGATGTACTAAGCCAGAAACCTTCCCTGGAGTGTACACAACATCTCACCCAAGTTTCATCGCAATCGGCTGAATGGTATATGAACGCATAGGAGACATACCCACAGACATACCCTGAGACAAACTATCACGTTACATTGATTTTTAGCCTATTTTCAATCTTGAAAAAATAGGCTTATGAGATCACCTTTTGTCCGTGTGTGTGCGTGTGTGTGTGTGTGTGTGTGTGTGTGTCCCTAATAAAATCTAAACGGCTGGAGCGATTTCAATGAAACTCGGTAAGTTCATAGCACTATTCCCGGCGACCTCGACCGTACCCTTCAAATTTTGTTACGTCTCGCCAATCCAACATGGCGTCTGTGCGAAATATTTCACTAGCATTCAATATCTCCGAAACTATTACCGATATCGCCCTGAAATTATGTACGGTGATAAAAGGCACTACTGAAAGTTCACCTATGAGACTTTCAAAAACCTGGTGACTAAAGAACCAACATGGCGGTCAAGCGAACTTGAGACTTTTAAATAGACTTTTCTCGCGATTTAAATATCCAAATGTAATTAAACTTGGTACAGAAAATGTTTATACACATTGTAATGCACTGGAGTATAATTTCGTTCAATTGTTTACATAACCTCAAAATTGCGGCTGTACGAAATATTTCACTGACATACTATATCTCCGAAACTATTACAGATATCTCCCTGCAATTTTTTACGGTGATAAAGGGTACTGATACAAGTTTACATATGTATATTTCATAAACCTGTAAAGTACAAAACGAACATGGCGGCCAAGCGAATTTGAAATATTTTAATAGACTTTTCTCGTGATTTAACTCTCTGAGTGCAGTGAAATGTGGTACAGTAAATGATTTTGCAGATTGTAATGCACTGCCATCTAATTTAATTCAATTGTTTACATAACCTCAAGATGGCGGCTGTGCGAAATTTTAAAATTAAGTTTTTATTTCTTGTGTCGTAATCATGCGATCGAAGTGAAAGTTTGAATGATGAACCTAGGCAATAATTGTCCTTGAATGGTATATAACTCTATGGCCTATACATATAACAATCCTAAATGGCGAGCTTCCGAAATATTTAGAGGGTTCTCAATATCTATGAATCTTTTACAGCAACCAAACTGTTTTTTTTTATGTTCATTGAGACTATGAGCATATGTTCACCTATAGGACTTTCAGTAACCTGGGGAGCACAAATCCAACATGGCGGCGACGCGAAGTATAAATATTTAAATGGACGTTTCTCGCGAATTAACTATCCGAGTGTCGTGAAACGTTGCACGTTAAATGCTTATACAAATGTTGATCCACTGGCATCTAATTTATTTCAATTGTTTGCATAATCACAAGATGGCTGCTGTGCGTAATTTTAAAATCTCGTTTTTACTTCTTGTGTTCTAATCATGCGATTGAAGTTTGAATACCACACGTACACAATAATCTTAATGTAATAGTACAAAAATAAAAATCCAAGCTGGCGACCATCTGAAATATTTAGACGGTTCTCAATATCTACGAATCTGTTACAGCAATTGAACTGAAATTTTGTATGTTGATAGTGGCAATTAACATGAGCAGGATATATGAAAATAGGCTGTATAGTTCTTCACGGAACTACTTGTTATATATATAGATTACACTCCAGACTACACGCAACTCATTCAGAGTCCATATACAAGAAAGAGCCATCAGAGGAATGTATGAAATCAAAAACATCACCAAACTCTCACTACAAACAGCCATTACCCTATGCCATGCCAAAATATCTCCTTTTATAACATACGACATTGAACTAATATGGGAAAGAGTAACCCTAACGGACCTTACCAATCTTGAGAAAATCAAATCAATATATTTGAAGAGAGCTCTTGGAGTAGCGAGAACGACCCAGTCCAGATTGGTATATGAACTGGCAAGGGAACCATTCTACAAAGACGACCTGAAACTCAAGCTGCATCTGCCACACACCAAGCAAGCATCTCAATTAGTAGAGCTAAGGAAACAAAAGCAAAATAAAAAGTTACAGTCAGTCTGAAAGACTAGACTTTGTATCATTTTAAATACTACAAATGCTGAAAAATGCTAGAAAGGGTGGAGTTCTCGCTTCGCTCGAAGCCAAAGACTCTTGACATGTTAGAAAATTATCTGCATGATACTTATCTTGCTTATCTTGTTTCATATTACTCGCGAACGGCTAGTGCAAACCAAGGGCAAAGCAAGGTCAAGCGCGCAGGATGCCGCACGCTCACCAGACTGCGCGGGGACTTGCCCCTTCCATCCAGTCTAAAAACACTTATAGTGGGCGATGTATTGAAGATAGAGATATGCTCTCGCGGACATTTTGTAGAACTTTTCATGCTGACCAATTCTTACGCTCATAGTATATTGATATTTTAACGGTTTGCCCAGCGTTAGCTTAAGAAGCGCACGACGCCGAGTTGGTTTTCGACTTTCTCACTGAAATCGTTACTGCTTGGCTTCCTTTGATCATACATAAATTATTCTCTACAGAATCTTTCCTCGAGATATCCTTTACAGAATGGTGAAAACCGCATCAAAATCCATCCAGTGGTTCTCGAGATTACCCGTGACATTCAAGAATCGGGGATTTTTGTCTTATACTAAAGAAGTAGAGATTGTCGGTGGGTACACATGCACCAAGTGGTACTATGACGTCACACACCTCAGTGCATCTGGGTACATTTCGTCCCGTCACCGTAACGTAACGCCAGACCCCAGCGTAACGACTAAGTCGACAAGATCATTTTAAATGATAATACTCGAAGACTTTTACGCTACAGACACAATGATCGACAGGAGATGGGCAAAAGCGGCCAAGAACGGCGATTGGTGCTAACCAGACTTTGAGTGCACGGCTATCACCACACGATATTTAGAAATGACAAATTTCACGAACCAAACAATGCATGTGTGTGCGTACTATGCAACGAACATTATGAAAAATACCACCTAAATAAATGTCATAAGAACCTTAAGTCAATCATTGACTATAGCAAAGATGAGATCTAAATGTATTAAGCATTGTACAAATGATATAATATATCTTACCTTATGCACATTTGTGAGCATTTTATGTAATAACTAGCAGTAGTGCCCGGCTTCGCCCGGTGGATTTATTTGTTTTGAAAGCACAAACGCTTATTGCAGCTGATAACCTCAGTATACTGCACCAACACCATCGCCCTTATACAGAGGCATACTATTGTCATGATGATGTTTTAATGGGCCTAAGAAATCTTTTTGCACTAATTACTCCCTGTGACTGCAATTTATAAGCAGCTCGTAATTTTGCACCAGAACATTGGTAGAGGCGACGTGATGCGGCCCGCATTACATGGCAACAATAGACTTCGGTATTATTAAAGCCGTTCTGGAGCGCTTGTTCTTCCGACTTACTGAACAAAAATCAATCTTTAAGGTTACCTGAGAGGTGTAGCCTAATGCCACATAGCCTAAACTACTCCACTTAAATCAGGTTATCATATACAAAAAGAATTTTTCGAATCCGACTGGTGGTTCCAGAGATTAGCGCGTTTAAACACATAAACAAACAAACTCTTCAGCTTTATTATATTAGTATAGATAATATTTTAACTTCAATACAGTCAGTTCTATTTTATAGACAGATTATAACAATATCAACATTTGTGTATTTCGTTAGAGATAGTCCATCTCAAAGATCATTATTTATTTTTATGTCACAAAGAAGCAAATTGATATTGTAATACAGAGGTCACCAAAACGTCCGTGGAAATTCGGTAGATGACGGTCACGCTCAGGTTGGCTAAACGAGAGTTATTGCACTGAGCTCGGACCGATGACTTAAGCCCTTCCCGGATGCAGATATCCGCGAATAAATCCGCGGGTATCCGCAAAATATTTCACCATGCGGATATAGTTTGCATGAATGTGCGGATAGCGGATAAGCTGCGGATAGTGTTTAGAATAAATTTGCGGAGAGTTTTTAGAACACAATGTTGACTGGATTTTTTTAAATAATTTTAGTTTTTGCTAAGATCTGTGTCTTGCACGTTTCTTGTTATTTCCTTATTTGCTTTCGCTTGGATTTTATGAGAATACTAGAGATGTGAGAGAAGCCAGTCATGGAAATACCCTCAATTAGGGTTGACATTATACCTGCGCTTGCCTGCGTGGGTATATCCGACGACTAAGTAAGTGCTATTTAGCCACTCATTGTTTTACTTGCCGTAACTCAGAGGGAAGAAACTCAGCCAACATTGTCTTGCGATTCACACAGCCTAGGGTAAGGAATTTCTCATCAAATGTCTAAATGTGTTGCTTTAATATGTTATGCTTTCTTTAATAAATTAAAAATATTATTGTAAAGTCAGCGGATTTGGATAACAAACGCGTGGAGGTGAATACAAAGTCGTGCAGTTGCGGGGCGGATGTGAATAACAGTCGTCGGATGCGAATAACGTTCTGTTTATCCGCACAGGGCTCTACCGATGACTCACACAATAAGCTGCTTGTATACTCCCGGGCAACTGTAACTGTCCGTCCTAGGGTTGATTGTGTGATAATGATGATAATCCACTTAATAATTTGCAAATTGTTCCGTCTTTTCAATACTAGCTGTATTCAAGAAAGTTAACAACGGTATATGTTTCGGACACCTATGTGTCCTTTTTCAGCCAGAGATACATATTAAAACACTTATAAGTTAACAAAACACACATTTAAATCCATTGTAAAACACTGAGTAGTCATGAGATTTAAAATCAATGTGTCCCATAGTTCATCCTTCTGGAGGAAGTTGTCCCATATAATAATTATGCATGTCAACTCTGCTAGTTGACAGTAGTCATTTGGTTTCTACTGGCTCCTTCCTGTGCCAATACTTATTATGATGAAACTTTAAATAACCTTGCTGAAGATCTTGTCAGTTGTATTTTGTTGAAGTTCTGCTTGTTGAAATATTAAAAGTAGAATTGACATATACAGGGTCTTTCATATAAAGTAAGAACGGCAAGCGGCGGTTTTGTTATTCGCTGGTGCAGTGGCCTTGGCCGAACTTGTGGCGCACCACGGCCCCCTGCTGTACTATTCAAAGCGCGCGCACAGTACATAAGAGGGTTGGTTTTTATTTTCAAGTTCCTATGGACTGTATAAAAATAACACATTGACATACCAAACTGATTTTACTACTACTAAATGTTTCCTTGTTTTATTCGTATGTCTCAACATAATCGCCAAAACGAATGAAACATTTGTCGTATCGTTACACCAGCTTTCCAATGCACTCGGCAAAATATTCTGCCGCCACTGAGGTGGTACGTCTGGTGAGTCTCCTGAAGATTTTCCTTTCTATTGAGTCGTTGCCGCTCAACCATACCTTCGATTCTCGAAACAGGTGAAACTCATTCACGACCACACTGTACCAACGTTACGATGGACATTTACAAAGAATTCAAGTGTGAAGTTTTGGACCATCTGTCGTTTAGTCCAAATCAGCACTGATTGATTTTCATCTTTTTCGAGAATTGAAGGTATGGTTGGGCGGCAACGCCTCGCCAAAAAGGAAGATCTTCAGCAGACTGTCCAGACGTACCACCTCAGTGGCGGCAGAATATTTTGCCGAGGGCATTGTAAAGCTGGTGTAACGATACGACAAATGTTGCAATCGTTTTGGCGATTATGTTGAGACATAAGAATAAAACAAGCAAACATTTAGTAGTAAAATCAGTTTGGTATGTCAATCTGTAATTTTTATACAGTCCATTGAAAAAAACAGCCCTTGTATGTACATTATGCGCGCGCTTTCAATAATTCAGCAGGGGCCCATGGCGCGCCACAAGCTCGGCCAAGGCCACCGTAGCAGTGAATAACAAAACTGCCGCTTGCCGTTCTTACTTTATATGAAAGACCCTGTATTTGTACTTTTCCCTTGGTCTCTGGTATTTGGTTTGTAACAATGCACCGACCGTGTTAGTTTGGAACTTTAGGGTTCCTTATGTGTTACTAATGAAGACGGAAAAAGTATATTATTGAGTGGATTCTTTGAGGTTCGATGTTTGATCTGAGGTGGTCTTTGTTGCAAATCCCTGATGTGCGTGTTTCTATAACGGAAGAGAAACTTTGTTTAGAATAGCAATATAACTGGTTTTACGACCCTTTTAACTACTGTGACTTTTAAAGACACCGTGCCGGGGAGCCTGAATATTGCCCCAAAGTGGATCTTTAACGTGCATTAAAGCAACTGACAAGGCTGACATTTGCGCATCCTAAACTGGTAGCTGACTGCACCAAGATTCAATCCTGAAACCTTGGAAACAGACGAGTACGTTACTGCTGATCCACGCAGCCAATCGAAATAATGTACTCTCCTGGCGGAGGACGTGTGGTAAAACGCGGGCAGAACCACACTTAGGATAGTCGCTACCGGCCCCGGAATTCGAACTTCCGACCTCCGGACTTGCTGTACCTCCCCATCACGGTCGTGGTGAGCGATTAACGGGCATGGCTACGCAGCAGGGTGAAAATGACGGCAATGAGTATTGCTGTGTGGAGGCCACCTCACGCTATCTCTTTATAATACCCAGATCTGCTGCAGATTGCTCCATTGAAACACCCTCTTCATCCCACAGTGGCTTGATAAACCCTGCAATCCACCAGCGAATTGGAGAGCAATGGATGAATTGATTCGCTCATAGACGGGTTGAGCGTGTGATGGATTGTAACGAGCCAAATAAATCTGATAACACTAAATACGGCAGCTGGGACTGTTAACGAGTGTAAAATCATTTTTCGAATGGTTGATAATGTCCTGCGGTGAAAGCTCCAACATGCCAGGCCGAGAGGACTGGCAATTAGTGCGTGCCATCAGACCTCAATGCACGTCCATTCACTGGAAAGATGAATATGGAGGAAGCCTATGTCACATTCTGTGCCTATGTTACGAAACATTTCATAAAATATGAACACATTTTGCTAGAGGTCCTACCAACTCCTTCATATATTGCTGTCGTTTGATACGTCAGTTTTAGACTGGATTGATGCAGCTCTCCATGTGTCCCTGTTCTGAGCTAATCGTTTCATCTCTATGTTCCTATTATACCTTATATACGAGGCAATCTGTTTAACGTATTGTAACCTTGGTCTACCCCTAAAGTTCTTGTGCTGGACCCTTCCTTTCATAACTAAGTTTGTTATTCCTGGATGTCTTAGTAAGTTCCTACCAACCTATCTCTTCTCTACATTAGCTGTCTCCAGAAAAAAATCTCTCCTCTCCCACTCGTCTTAACTCATCTTCATTTCTTACTCCATCTACCCATCTGATCTTAATCATTCTCCAGTAACATCACATTTCAAATGCTTCTATTCTTCTCTTTTCTACTTTTCCGAAAGTCCACGCTCCAGACATTGGTTTTCAATCTAAATCCTAATACCAAAATCTATATTTGATGCCAACAGAATTATTTCTTGTAGAAATGCATCCTTGCCTGAGCCAATCTGCTTTTGATGTGTAACATCTTTCCACTCGGTTGCTGGATATTTTTGTGGGAGTGATTTTCAAAAATGGGACGAAAGTTGATCGGAACGATCGATCCAGCTTGCAGTGGTAAGAGAAACAATGAGTGCGCGGTGTCGGAAATTGATACCATGACGTACTCTCGACCATGTGGAATGTATATGACATACTGAACGGTAAACGCTCATGCGAACTCTGGTGTCAAGTGATTGAAACAAAGCACATAGTACATGTTCGAAGTCTTCGTATCAGTATTTAAATGGTAAAATGCCTTAATATCAAACATTGTAAGTAGTCGGCATTGCCGGTATTATGTTTCTGTACAATGGCTATTCAAATATTAACCCACATAACGGTAATGCAGTCATCAATATAATATAATCGTTGTGGTTATACGAGAATTGAGTAAGCCTTCATGAACTATTGCTAAATACATTCTCTTTACTCACAAGAGGGCCTACTCATAAGGCATTTTAAACTCAATTTCACGCAGGAACATTATCAAAACAAGCAAAATATAAATGAAACTTAATTCCGTAATGCAGTATTATTGGAACGTGGGCATAAGTCAGCATCTTGTGCCCAATATTTGCGTAGTCGATTTTTTTTATCGTATGGCTTTTAGTGCCGGGAGTGTCCGAGGACATGTTCGGCTCGCCTGAGTCTGTAGCTGCTTCCAGCGGACACCCTAAAGGGTGAGCTACAAGTTCCGTTCAATTTCAAGTAGTTCCAACTTTCGCCACCAGATATCAATGATACCTAGTGGTGAACGTTGGAACTTTGATAGAGCGTTCTGACGAAATCTAACCTAACAAATTTTGCTTTACACAAGTTTAGTCTGTGAAAGGATCTTTTGCATGCCATAAATCTATGATATGGGACCGCCGGCTTTACTTCCCCTCCGAAGGAAGGCATACTGAAGGATTTTTAACGCTCTTAAAAAATCCGACGACTTCGGCCGGGTTTGAACCCGCTATCTTGGGCATAGCAGTTCAGCATGCTACCGACTACGCCACCGAAGTCGAAATAGCCGTGGGGTTAGCGCCTATGACAGTGAATCAAGAGATCTCGTGTTCGTATCCCGGACGGGGTAGATATTTATGCTACCAGATTATCATTTTAAACGATATTTATCATATCAATATGACTCATTTTAACAGAATCCATATGAAATTACGTGTTGGTCTGTGAATCAAGAGGACCTGTTTATTAGGAATTTAAGGTTACTCGTATGAGCGGTGTCGTGTCTATTGATCTAGTTGATCCATATCGTATTCTTTATTTAGGCTAGTGCTGGTGGAGGGTACAAATCATCTAATAAAATGAGTTCAGAATTATAAACTAAAATATCTATAAAACACTCCCTTTTACAATAGATTAATATTTGTGCCAATCTTATTTATAAAAGTGAAAGTCTGTATGTATGTGGGTGGGTGGGTGGGTGGGTGGGTGGGTGAGTTTGTCTGTTCCGTATACAAATCTACACCGTTCCACCAATCTCAACCAAATTTTTCATACACATAGTTTAGGACCCAGAAAGAACCGCTGGCTACATGTATTTTCGATTGTCTTTCTCAATCTTCCGATTTCGGCCCTTTTGCACTCAAGCACAGGCTAATCAAATTGTGGTTTTAATGATGCTGTACTCACATTTGTTTGACTCCTTTATTATGAGGGAATAAAAAACACATTTTAGAAGACGAACTAGCGAGGGATTATCTTTAGCAGATCAACAATACAAAAAAATAAGAAAAAGTCAGAGATAAAATATATACACGTAAAGGTTCTCTTTTCGTCAGAGATAAAACATATACCGGTAGAAGTAAACGTTATTCCCGCTAGATGTCTCCGCCACATACTCCCTCCCCAGTGACAACGGAGAGATATCGTGATGGGAATCGAACAGTTCTTCCAGAACGGGTGTAGGACTCTTTCAATTGAGTCTGTGGGATGCAGATGTCCCTATGAATCTGCTGTTGGCTACTGGCACAAGTTGTGGTAGCTGTGCCAGTGTATTCACTATTTAGTAGAATTGCTGGTTAAAGTCCATCAATACAAATAGTCTCTTAACCATGGTTGGTAATAACCACAAAGTGTTTGTCGGAGCGAGATATTACACGGAATGGTCCATCGTAGATAGGCTGCAAGGGTTTACGATGAGAGTCATGCCGGATGAACACATGAGAAGAACGCAACAGTTCAGGATGTATAATGTTCTTTTAACAGCATGATGTTTTGGTTGGACTGGGCGTAAGGATTGAACATGCTGTTTGAGCTTGAGGACGAAAGCAGGAAGGTCTGTCGGTGGTGATCCTTCAAAGAAGTCTGCTGGTAGGCGAATGGGCTCTCCATAAATGACTGCAGCTGAGGAGGAATTTAGGTGAGGTATGATGAGTGATCTGAGGCCTAGCAGGACTGTTGGAAGTTGGGGTACCCAGCTGTTGGTTAACTGAGTCCGAAGTGCGCCTTTGAGCTGGCGGTGCCAACATTCTATTTTCCCATTTGCTGCAGGATGGTAAGCTGTCGTTTTAATGTGGTGTATGCCCAGTATTTTCATCATATGACTGAATAACGAGCAGTCAAACTGCTTGCCACGGTCAGTTGTGATGACGGCTGGTACACCAAATCTAGCTATCCAAATGTATAGGATGGCATGAGCTACTGATTCTGCTGTTATGTCCTTTAATGGTATAGCCTCTGGCCAACTTGAAAATCGATCGATGATTGTAAGGATATATGTATATCCTTCAGATGGTGGAAGGGGGCCAACAATATCCGCATGTATGTGAAAGAAGCGTCGTTCCACTGGATCATATGTATTAATTGCACTGTTGATATGTCTGGCAACCTTGGAGCGCTGGCAGGCTATGCAGCATCTTGTCCAGAGTTTGACATCTGCCTTGAATGATGGCCATACATATCTTTTCTGTAGAAGTGTGGTAGATGCTTTAATTCCTGGGTGCGTCATATTATGAAGCATTTCAAATGCAAGCTTGCGGAATTGGATAGGTAAATATGGCCGCACTTCTCCTGTTGAAACATCAGTGACTAGTTCTGCTCCGGATGGTAAATTGATGGTCTTGAATTGAAGAGATGTGGTAGTTGATTGTAGCAGAGCTTTTAGGTCTTCATCGGATGCCTGTTCTTTAGCTACAACATCAAATGACAATTGTGATGTAATGAAGATAGATGAGATGCGGGAGAAAAAATCTGCTGGAAAGTTATCCTTTCCAGGAAGATACTTCAAGTCAGTTGTAAATTGGCCTATAAAATCCAACTGTCGGAGTTGCCATGGAGATGCTTTATCTAGGCGCTGCTGAAATGCGAACGTTAGAGGCTTGTGGTCTGTAAAAAGTGTAAAATTTCTACCTTCCAATAAATGGCGGAAGTACTTTATTGCAGAATAGGCAGCGAGAAGCTCACGATCATATGTGCTGTAACCTTTTTGTGTGTCATTTAGAGTCTTTGAGAAAAATGCGAGTGGTTCTGCTGTACCATCACGGATTTGATGTAGTGAGGCTCCAATCGAAAAGTCGGAAGCGTCAACCGTCAATGCCAATGGTAGATCACTTGAGGGATGTGCAAGTAGGGTAGCATCAGCAATTTGTTTCTTGAGGTTGTTAAAAGCTTGAACAGCCTCTGGTGTCCATTTAACTGCTCTGCGGTCACGCTTGCGTGTGTCCTTACATAGGCTGAAGAGGCTCTGCTGGGTCTTTGCCGCATTGGGAAGAGACCGACGATAAAAGTTTACCAATCCCAGGAATCGTCTTAGATCAACGATTGTACTAGGTTGTGGATATGAAAGAATAGCTTCAACTCGATCAGGTAATGGTTTGATTCCTGTAGACGTAACAGAGTACCCTAAGAAGGAAATTTCAGAGGCCCCAAAAATACATTTGGACAGGTTTACATTGATAGAATATTTATCTAGGTGTTCCAGAATCAATTTCAAGTGAATCGCATGCTCCTGCTCATCGACAGACGCTATGAGAATGTCATCAAAGTAGCAGAAAACAAAGTCTAAATCTCTCAAAATGACGTCGATATACCTTTGAAACGATTGTGCTGCATTGCAAAGCCCAAATGGAAGTTTAAGAAATTCAAAGAGGCCGAAAGGAGTGATGACAGCAGTTTTAGGTATATCCTCTTCAGCGACTGGTGAAAAGCTCGAATCAAATCTATTTTGGAGAAAACTGTTTTGCCACATAAGCGGCTGTTGAAGTCCTGTAAATGTGGAATAGGGTAGCGGTCTGGAATAGTTTTTGCATTTAGGGACCTGTAGTCTCCACAAAGTCGCCAGGAACCATCACTTTTAGGAACTAAATGGAGTGGGCTGGACCAAGGGCTCTTGGAAGTTCTACATATACCTAGATTTATCATTTTCTGAAACTCCATCTTTGCTTGTGCTAGCTTATCTGGGGATAGTCGTCGAGCCTTGGCCGAAACTGGAGGGCCTATCGTTGAAATGGTATGAAAGAATGTGATATCGGGTGCACAATAATTGGGGTTGTCACGAAATATATTTGGATAATTTCCCAATAGTTCTGGATACTTTTCTGAGGGTCAAGTAAATGGATGCTCTCTGAAATTATACGTTTAACTGGCACTGCAGAGGTGGACATACTGGTGGTGCTATCAATAAGACGTTTATGTTTGACATCGATAAGCGGTTCATAGTTGTTGAGGAAATCAGCACCAATGATAGCGTGTTGGACATCAGCGATGATGAATGGCCAGCAAAATGGATGTCTTAGATTGAGGTTAAGTTGCATAAAACGCTCGCCGTAGGTTTTAATTGGTGTGCCGTTAGCCGCATAAAGTAAGCGTTTACATGTCTGCTTTCTGTCATGTGCAGTGGGCGGTAGGACTGACACATCTGCTCCTGTATCAACCAGGAATCGTGTACCAGAGGAACGGTCTGTTACAAATACATGGCGAGAATTTCCATGGCCCACATCACTATGTGCCGCGTCTAGCGAGGGGCCTGAGCATTTCCCGAAGCAGAGGAGGCTGTGTTATATGAGCATGGGTTGACACACTTCCTAGCTTTGTCTTGGTATGTGAAATGGTACCAACATAATGAACTATCTGGTCGATATTGGCGATAAGGTGATCTAGGTCTAGATCGAGCTCTCGTTCGTTGACGGGTTGTATGTGGGTTCGAAATCAGACTGTTTATAGATAATGTAAGTTGTTCTAATTGTGACTCTAGTCTGAAAATCCTGTCCACCTGCTGCGTAGGAGGTTCTGCGGCGGGTTGGCGAGATTGAATCACCGATAGAAATCGCGAGGGGTTTGAGAAATCTAAAATTCTATCAGCTAATGCGGCCAGGTTGTCTAGAGTATCGTTGCAGGATGCTAGTATCGATCTTAAATTAACTGAGAGTCGTTGCAGAAAGATTGTGTGAAGAAAATCATCCTTGACCTGTGTCCCCGCAAGGGCGTGCATTTCTCGTAAAAGCTGGCTTGGCTTTTTGTCTCCTAAGTCAAGCTCTGTGAGTAATTTCGTCACTTTCCGTCCTTCTGATTCTTCAAATTCAGCAATTAACCGGACCTTCAGGTCTAAGAAAGGCGTATTCGAACGTGGTCTTACTAACAAATCACTTATAAGTTCGGCAACGTCTGGCTCCAGTGAGCCGATAACATAGTTGAACTTCGTAAGCTCTTGTGTGATGTTAGCTGTAGCAAATTGGGCCTCGATCTGCAGTAGCCATACCTTAACATTTTTACGCCAAATTGGCGGGATTTTAATTGACACTCGTGAAATTTCAGGTTCGTTATGAGATGTAGGCGTACCTGATAGCGTCGCATCGGTTGGTGTGTTGTCCGTGCGAGGCATGGTAAATGTCGTTATTTTATTACACGATAATTTAACATTCACTCAAATATCACGTCGGGGTCACCACTGTGGTTTTAATGATGCTGCACTCACATTTGTTTGACTCCTTTATTATGAGGGAATAAAATACACATTATAGAAGACGAACTAGCGAGGGATTATCTCTAGCAGATCAACAATACAAAAAAATAAGAAAGAGTCAGAGATAAAACATATACCGGTACAAGTAAACGTTATTCCCGCTAGATGTCTCCGCCACAAAATCATAAAATATACTCATGAAGGAATGGCAAGGCAGATAGTTTTCATGGCAACATAGCTCAAGTCGAGACACGGCCGACTGGATGCCAGTTGCGCTCTGCACTACCGGTATAGAAAATGAGGATCTTTACTTGAAATCCCGTTAGTTACACACTGCTCACACAGCACTGTCAACCGCGTATAGCATAACAAAGATTTGACACTATCTACACTATCTGTCTGTTAGGTAGTCAGCCCGAAGGCTGGTTGGATCCTCAAAAAGCACCGTCGTTAGTTTATGTGGGTATATACCGACAAAAACCCAAGGCAGCGCTATATTGAGGCTTACTAGGCAAGATGAGGAGTGAGGTAGTCTGCCATTGTCAAATACCACTCACTCACTCATACATTCATCACGAAATCTCAGAAACCACCGAACGGATTGGAATGAAATTTGGTATGCAGCTTCCTCACGGGCCGCAAACGCCTAATAAGAAAGGATTTTCGGATATTCAGGTTTTAAAGGGGTTTTAAGGGGGTAGACCTGCCTTTCATTGAATAGCAATATCTCCCGATTGGTTTCATTGGGGGATGTGATAGTCGGCATATAAACTCATCATTAAAAATAAGAAGACACGTGTCTGAGGGTTTTTCGAGGTGGTGTATATTATGAGGTGAAAGGGGTGAAAAGTGGGGATTGAAAGTATCCTAACGGAGCGTGTATCTCTTAAACGACAAAGGCGAAGAGTTTGAAACTCAGCGGAACAAAATCAGCATAAAAAATAAGTAAATATGTGTTTGACCGTTTTTTCATAAATCCAATTTAAGGGGCCCATGGGGAGGGGTGAAATTCTGGGGAGGAAACTGGAAAGAAAGTGTCCTAACTGATTGACTGACTCACTCACTCATTAAACTCAGGGGGGAAAACTGCTTTAAAGTAGGTAAATAGCTGTTCGACAGTTTTTTTCATAAATCAAATTTAAGGGGTTCATGGAGAGGGGTGAAATTCTGAAAATATAAAGTTGAAAGAAAATGTCCTGACTCACTCACTCACTCACTCACTCATCATCGCCCAGCCAAAATTATTGAATTTAGAAACATGACAGTTTGGGGATATGTTCATTGTATGTCAAAACCGTCTACTAAGGTAGGATTTTCGGATATTCAGGTTCTAAAGTGGTCTTAAGGGGGTTAAACCTGCATTTCATTGAATAACAATATCTCCCGATTGGTTTCATTGGGGGATGTGATACACGGTTTATAAACGAATCATTAAAAAGTAAGAAGACATCTGTCTAAGGGTTTTTCGATGTGGTGTATTATTATGAGGTGAAAAGGGTGAAAATTGGGCGTTGAAGGATTCCTAACGGAGCGTGTAGGCCTATCTCTTAAACGACATAGGCGAGAAATTTGAGACTCAGCGAAAATAAATCAGCTTAAAAAGTATGTAAATCAGTGTTCGACCGTTTTTTCATAAATTCGATTTAAGGGGGCCAATGGGGTGGGGTGGAATTCTTGAAAAAAAAAAGGAGAGAAAGTGTCCTAACTGACTGACCCACTCACTCACTCATCAAACTCAGGGGGAAAATACAGTTTAAAAATAAGTTAATCGGTGTTCGAGCGTTTATTCATAAATCCAATTTAAGGAGCCCATGGGGAGGGGTGAAATTCTGGTAAAAATAATTGAAAGAAAATGTCCTGTCTGACTCACTCACTCATCACGCCCAGCGAAAACTATTAAAGTTGGAAACATGAAATTTTGGGAATATGTTCGCTGTATGTCGAAAACGTCAACTAAGGAATGATTTTTGTTTATTCAGGTTTTAAAGAGGAGTTAAGGGGGTAAACGTGCATTTCATTGAATAACGATATCTCATGAGTTGTTTCGTTGGGGATGTGATATTCGGTATATAAACTAATCATTAAAAATAATCAGACATATGTCTAAGGGTTTATCGATGTGGTGTATATTATGAGGTGAAAGGGGTGAAAATTGGGGGTTGGGGGATTTTTAACGGAGCGTGTATCTCTGAAACGACGTAGGCGAGAAGTTTGAAATTCGGCGGGAAAAAACAGCTTAAAATACAAGTAAATAGGCGTTTGACCGTTTTTCATAAATCCAATTGGATCCCTTGGAGAGGGGTGTAATTTTGGGGGGGGGGGGAGGGACAGGAAAGAAAATGTCCTACCTGATTGACTCTCTTACTCACTCATCAAACTCAGGGGAAAACAGCTTTAAATAAGTAAATAGGTGTTCGACCATTTGTTTCATAAATCCAATTTAAGGGGTTCATGAAGAGGGGTGATATTTTCAAAAATAAATGAAAGAAAATGTCCTGACTGACTCACTCACTCATCATCGCCCAGCCAAAATTATTGAAGTTAGAATCATGAAATTTTGGGTATATGTTCGTTGTATGTCGAAAACGTCCACTAAGGAAAGAGTTTTGGTTATTCAGGTTCTAAAGAGGTGTTAAGGGGGTAAACGTGCATTTCATTGAATAACAATATCTCACGAGTGGGTTCATTTGGGGATGTGATACTTGGCATATGTAGCCTACTAATCATTAAAAGTAAGCTGACACATGCCTAATGGTTTTCGATGTAGTGTATATTATGAGGTGAAAGGGATGAAAAGTGGGGGTTGTAAGATTCCTAACGGAGCGTGTATCTCTTAAACGACATAGGCGAGGAGTTTAAAACTCGGAGGAAATCAATCAGCTTAAAAATTAATAAATAAATAAAAAATAAAATAAATAGGTGTTCGACCGTTTTTTCATAAATCCAATTTAAGGGGCCTATGGGGAGGGGTGAAATTCTAGAAGAAAAACGTCCACTAAGGAAGGATTTTTTGATGTTCACTCTCATCGACCAACCAAAACTATTAAGGTTAGAAGAATGATATTTTGGGGATATGTTAGTTGTGTGTCGAAAACGTCTACTAAGGAGGGATTTTTGGGTATTCAGGTTCTAAAGGGGTGTTAACGGGGTTAAACATGCATTTCATTGAATAACAATATGACACGACTATGACGCGAGCGAAGCGAGGCTAAAAATGAGATGGTGTGTGTCTGTGTATTACTCAATCACGCTGGTACCACTGGTCCGATTTACATGAATTTTACATGGAAGTAGCTGATTTACCTGGTTAACATATAGGTTACTTTTGATTTCAATACTTTGCACTATTTAAAGATGGCGACCATTTTAGTGACGTCACTACACCCTTAGGTTTCAAACTTTCATATTTCCATTTCAAATAAAAAGAGAACGCTAAGAAATAGCAAACTTTTGATGGCATATACGTGGTTTAAAATTACATTTTCTATCCGAAAGGCATCTCCAACGTTTAGCGAGTAAAACCTAAATTTGTTCTATAAAACACGGTCAACGTCGAGCAGTGTAGTTGGACAAAATGTTCCATCCTTAATCTCCCTCTGCGCAGCACCTCGCCTATCCCCTGTTTTAACTGTCACCTTCACATTTAAATTTATTTATGACGCGTAGCGAAGCACGGGTACTTCAGCTTGTAATAGTATAAAATACCGGTGTATCAACAATTTCACGTGAGGTTTCTTCTATATCAGATGTTACACATCATTATACGACTACTGTAAGGCTCGTAATTTTTTTTTTCAATAGGTAGAATAGGTTTTAAATAGGTTTATATATTTCGGGTGCATGGAAAGTTAACATAAACTGTACAAAGCTATGCCTAATTGTTAGTATAAAAGTGTAAATAACGTTACACTTCCTTAAATATGTTAATTATCCAAATTATATAAAACCAAGGATGTCAGAGGTGATTATTGCACCCTAGCCCGTTTAATTTAACTTTATTTAATCAGAATATTGAGAACTTGGAAACAATAAGAGATTTATCGCCACTTTCCTGACAGGAAATAACCAAGCAATAAAAATTAAACTGAAAAGTTCTGAAAGTATTTGAATTTTCTGGCAGGTAGGATTTCCATCAATTAACTAGAGCTAGGAATAAGCACTGTCTTGTGGTTTACTTTTAAAAAGTATGGACTAAAAATTCAACTACAGTATATTACAATAAGATGAACAAAACTGCAATTAGGTATTTTTAGGTACTCGCACATCATTTAGTTTCTTTTAGGTAGCCTACTTCATAATTCATGAAAGCCCGTTATGTTGAAGTTAGACAATAAACTCTATATAAATAAATTCATGTTTTTTGGGCTAGTGCCGTGTGAAATTAAATTAGAACCATACGTTTCGGAGAGACCTTGCCTCCTTTTTCAATGGAATCAAACAATGTGGCCAAAGAAAGTATATCAATGATATTACAAAAAATAATATATATATAGATAAATTCCTCTGTTCGTCACCAGAGAGCAGCTGCCAGAAATTACTGTATGGACCAAGGTAGAACGGCGGTCAGAGTAGTAAGTTAGGAGATGGTAAAGGCGACGGGGTGAAAATATAGAGACTTTTCGAAGAATGAGGATGTCCAAAAGAAAAGGGGGAGGGGAGGTGGGAGGGTTAGATGGATATAAGGAAACATAAACAAAAGGGAAGTGTATATGAACGATACCTAACGTCATACAGGCAACGGCGAAAAAACAGATGGAAACTCCTGCAGTGACGAACAAAGGAGATCAAATCCAGGCTCTGTAGTCATAGAGGAAAAAAGTACAATTTGAAATAGGTGAAGAACAGAGAGACTGAGAGGAACTATCTTCCTAGATCCTTAATAACTGGTAGCCAAGTGTCACTTAGCTGATATCCAGTGTCTCTGTATTGAAGAAATTCGCCTTAATGATCTTCCTATAAAACACAGTATAGAGAAATGTTTTGAGTGTGATTCGGAAATGTATTAAAGTATTTTTGTATTTAGAAGTAAGGAAAAACAAAGGTAATAACCAACTTATAACAGTGACGAACTTCAGGTATGATATTGTCTACACTATTTTTTTTTCTGTTTATATTTCTACTGTTCCTATTTAAACTGGTGTCCATAGTTTGGTAGCATGTTGAGATTCTAAGTTCAAGGTTGTGGGTCAAACCCGCCCAAAGTCGTCGGATTTTTAAAGATCGTTAAAAATGCCTTCCTTCGGAGGGGAAGTAAAGCCGGCGGCCCCATGTCATAGATTTATGGCACCGGGTGAGTTAGCCGTGGCCGTTACGGCATGACTGCTGGCAGTCGCTCACATCCGGGAGGTTCGAATCCCCCCGCCGGCAACCTTGAAGATGGTCTTCTGTGGTTTCCCATCTTCCTTCCAGGCAAATGTCGGGGTTGGTCCCTAACTATAGGCCACAGCCGCTACGTTCCAACTCCTCGTCGTTACATTCCAACTTCCCTCCCCAACGGTACTTGTAGCTCACCCATTGGGTGTCCGTCTCGAAGCAGCAACAAAAACTGGCGAGCCGAACATGTCCTCGGACACTCCCGGCACTGAAAGCCATACGCTAAAAAAATAGATTTATGGCATGAAAAATAACCTTCTACTAACTACACTTGTTGAAGCCAAAATATGTAGCTTATAATTGATAACGCTCTATTAGTTCCTACGTTCGCCACCAGGTGCAGACTGCGGTGCTATCTAGTTGGGAAGTCCGTAAACTAGGTGTCGTGGACGGTAGCATTTGGTATCTAAAGTAAGAACTACTTGAAATTACTGTTTGCAGTCCTTACTTGAATTAAAACAGATATCAAACACTAATACAGCCATCACAATCAACACTGGTTATCGAGCAGATTCTGCACACACCCAATGTACACGGGGTTACACGACCGCGTTGTCGCAGCCTCTAAACTAAGGAACCAACCAACCTTTAAACTGGTGGCCTATTGTATTGTGGTCCGTTTGTCAATGTAGTGCCTACACAAATGATACAAGTTGACATAACCTTATTCAACTCTAGTGTACAACTACAGTGTTTAGAGGCCTACTGGTTACTACTGGGTACAGGAAATTCCACATTCCAGAGAGAGGTATCTGGCAACAATCGATGAGGCGACAGAGACGTAACCGGTATTCTTGATAAGAAACCATCTCTATAACAAAAACTTAACTTGTGTTTTATAGGAAGCTCATTGAGGTCAATTTTTTCAATATACACTTTCTTGTCTAACATCAACATAACCAGCTTTCATATAACCGTTAATGATCGTAACAATAGAACGCTAACCCTTCGTAATATTTATGACGACAAGTAACAGTGCATTACTGTTAATTATCATCACACCAGGCGTGATCCTTTCCGCCTTTCTGTGTAACTGAATTTTTCGAGCCGTTGTTGCTCATAGAGGATGCAATTGGTGATACCTTGTGGTATTTTGGTGGGCTTCCTCATATTAACGAATGGTTAGTAATAGTGCGGATGAACTAATATGTTGTGTATGAAAATGAGCATCATATGAAACTATGCCTACTAACGCAGTATTTTTCCTTGTATCAAGTTTGCTATATTTCATAAACAATATTACCAAACGATTCAATGTCTACGTTAAGTTTTGTTTAAGTTGCCACCCTGTGTCCGGTAGGCTTGTTACATGCATGGCAAAGGGGTAGCTGTGTGAGGGAGTACTCAGGAAAGGGTAGCTTCCTTAAAAGGGGTCGTATCTACGAGTGGGTGTTCAGAATGGCCGCTTTATAGGGAGCCGGTGCACGGGGTATTCGTAGGGTCAGCGGCACGAGCTTGGCGAGAACTAAGCTGTTCACGTGGCCAAATGCTGAGTCAGGGAAGATGTTTCCTGACTTTACTTGGGGCAAAGTCATCGAGCGGAGGGCTCAGGAGTTTTATTTGTGTCACGGGGAGAGTTGAGGTTCGTGACAATAAAAGAGAGATTCGTATGTGAGATTTTACAGTTTTAATGTACTGTAGTTTAGAGTTAAGGTGAGGCTGTTGGAAAATGTGTAGGAGATAAGGAAAACTACAGCACAATTACCCTAGAAGTCCGGTGGCTGTGTGTTGTCTTGGAGTCCTGTCTTCGAGATTGGGTTGGCTCGTACGTGCTTGCACGCTCCCGCCCCTACGAGTACTCTCGTCCTTCGGTTTGTCCCCTCTTCTCTTACTGCTTGCTCATTTGAGTCTTTCTGTGGGTTAGCGTCGTCAAAAATTTCCATTCCGTGTGTCCTGCAACTTGCTTAATGTTTATTGTATATGTCAGAAGCTTGCCGAGCAATTGTTTGTTTTTCTGGTTGGTTGGTTGGTTCTTATGTTTAGGGGCTGCGACAACGCGGTCATGTAGCCCCGTGTACTTTGGGTGTGTGTAGAATCTGTCTGATAACCGGTGTTTATTGTGATGACTGTAGTAGTGTGTGTTATCTGTATTCTAATTTAAGTACTGCAAGTTAGAATTTTTCAAATAGTTCCTACTTTAGCCGCCAAGTGCCACCGTCAACGACTACTAGGCCAAGTTCATAACTTAGCTACTAGACGCCACCGCAGTTGGCTCTTGGCCACGAACGTAGAAACCCAAGAGCGTTGTTTACATTCTTAACCTATCCAATTTTGCTGAACACAGGTGCAATTAGTGGAAGGTTCTTTAACATGCCATAAATCTATGACATGGGACCGCCGGCTTTACTTCCCCTCCGAAGGAAGGCATACTGAGGGATTTTAACGCTCTTAAAAAATCCGACGGCTTCGGCCGGGTTTGAACCCGTTATCTTGGGCATAGAAGCTCAGCATGCTACCGACTACGCCACCGAAGCCGCTTGTTTGCTTTTCTTTAGCAATGATTGCATCGCTTGCTTCATGCTTCCTGGGTAGACCCTTCTGTGGATTTTCTTCAAGTCCTCTCAGTTTTGTGTAGATTTGGGGTGAATTGGTATGGGTCCACAACAATATATCAAGCTATTCCTCACCCTTGAAGTCACAAGGATTGTTTCGAGCATAAACAAATTGGAGTCTCAGTAAGTTGATTCGTACCGTCCTAAATTTCACACCCCCATTACATTGCTGCAACATCATTTTAAAACAAGGTATTGAAGAGTTACTGCAAAGCAATTATATTATGTCAGTGTCCAAGATAATAGCACTAGACTTAATTGCATTAGCCGCCCGTTAGTCATCTGTCGAGCCGAGTACTTGACTGCTCCATTCGATTACGGCAATAAGTGCGCCCGTCCATGACGTTAACTGACGGGCGGGATGGTATAAGCTGCAGGAGACATGACACAGCCATCAGCTCAAGCTCCACGAAAAAACCAATGGACGGGGATTTATTTATGAAGAATTTGTTTGTACACATATCTAGGGAGTTCACATTTCAAATAGACATATGAAGTAATAGAGAGTGTAGGAAACCCGATATAATTTATTTATCACTATTCAGTGTACAAAAAAGAGTGTATAATTCATATTGTAGATCCCTATTCTTTTTATATAAATTTTGAACTAAACAGAATTTAATAAAAACGTTTCATACAGCATTCCTTGCAGGCACAGTGTCCGCACTGTTTATTGACGTGTATTGTAATAAATGCCTCTCTATTTGTATACAGCGACGAGGACTGCTTGTCCCCAGATCTAAACGCACCAGTGCGATTGCTCCAACTGGCAAATAACTCGATTGATGGTATTCACTCCACGTTGAATTCACTAATGCCAATACTCGTCGCTTCAAGCGGACGTTACCTGTGTGATATATTCAAAATCTCTGTTCCTTTTACATGATTAATATATTCCTCAAAAATAAAATGGGATCCTTCCAGGGAGCAAATTAATTTTTCTGATGAGAGGGGAAATATTTGGGTGTTATTCTTCAACGGGCTTTACTTACTAGGGCAGTGTGGTGACCAAAGATGGAGGAGCGGCAAAGGATGTCTCCCAACGTATCCAAAAAGCAAACGGCGCCTTTGTGAGGCTCTATCCGGTGTGGAAGAACAGCAAAATATCCATGAAGACCAAACTTCGCATCTTCCAGAGTAATGTCAGGTCCGTTCTGTTATATGGGTCTGAGACTTGGAAGGTAACTAAGGAAATCACCTCCAGGCTGCAGACCTTTGTCAACCGCTGCTTAAGAAAGATCTTAAACATCTTCTGGCCGGAAGTAATCTCCAACCAAGAACTTTGGAGAAGGACGGGTGAAACGGAGATGGCCATACAAATTAAGCGACGGAAATGGAAATGGATCGGACATACCCTGAGGAAAGGAAATGAAGCCATTGAGAGAGAGGCACTGGATTGGAACCCACAGGGTACGAGGAGGAGAGGGATACCCAAGCAAAGGTGGCGCAGATCTGTCCACTTGGAGGCTATAGAAGAGGGAAAGGCCTGGAGTGAGGTGAAGAGGTTGTCAGCAAACAGGACCAGATGGAGATGTTTCATTGATGCCCTATGTTCCACGAGGGACAATAGGAACTAAGTCAAGTAAGTCAAGTCATTGTTCAACGGATTATTATTAATATTAATATTATCATTGTTATTACCTACCAGCCACGGAGGCCGAGAGCACTAACGTGATACCTCATGCCTCACTGGTATTGGTAGAGCGTGGGTTCGAACACGTCAACGATGAGCGTGTTTAGATTCATTTCGAAGCTGCGTGTGAAAGGAGCAACGTCAGGGTGCGGGACAGGGTAGGATATCTAATGGAGACTCAAGAACCAGAAAATATCGAACTGAGAGTGCATTTATCCCCTTTAATTTATAGAAGATACTGTCGTCAGATTTTCTTGGGAAATAGATCCTATTTTCATGCAAATAAACTTGAACTGTGCATTTGTTCCTTAGGGACTAGATACGCTCGTCTGAAGCTAGTGCATATTTCAATGCTAGCTCCATGTATCCAGCGTACAACCGAATGAACTCAGATACAGTGTTAGATCAATTCGCACTTTCTTGGTGAATTTTTAAAGATAGAAATAGGATTCAAATGGTAAATCACGGGTCTGCAACCAGAAGTATAATGAATCACTCTGTTTTATATCAACCTAAGTCATGTATAGCGAAACTTAACTTTCTGTATTTCTCACCAAACTTATATAACATTCTCCCAAATAAATTAAAGGAATTTAAAGGCAATCATTCAAACCTGAAGATGCATAGGTTATGAAACATTTTCTCAGGGAAGACAGAATTAAAATTGAAAATATATTTAGTTGAGCCTACAAGTTTATACCTACGCAAATTCAATTTTCCTTCTTTTTCCTTATTTGTTGTACATAAAGCATTTACATAGAACGTGTTATTCGAATAAGCCATTATACAATTGAGGCAGGGAAATCAAAAACCCACTAACTCCAGTAAACCAAATATTACAGGAGAGAGAAAAAACTGATTATCTTCCTCACTGATCTTAAATCTAATGGGTCTATGTGCTCATGTTAAGTAAAAGTATATACTTTATCAATTAAATACTTCATAACCTAAGTGTTTTTATTATTTAATGCTACAATTTGAATTAAATAGTGGTAGAGGTAGTTTTTATTACTTCCAGAGTGTATGAAATAGACAATAAATATGAGAAAAATGGTACTATTGTATCATAACTACCGTATGAAACGATAGAATATGAAATTTTATTATGAAAATTGGCATTGTACAATATTAAATTTAAATTTCAAAGGTACAGCTTGAGTCTAAATTCCACTCCAATCTAAATCATTAGAAAATGCAGAAATAAAACCACAAATGAACTTAATACTTTCATCACACTGATTCGTGGCAGAGATATTCTGTTTCACTTTCACTCTCTTGTCCAGTCTGTGAATCAGGGTTATTAATGAAAACAAATAGAGTTTGGTAATACATCCTAATTTCCTCAGGAATGAACTTCATTCAAATTTGGAAGTCCTTTTGCTTTTCTATTTTCAGTGGCAAGTATGAGTTGTACTTTTGTTGAGTGAGAAAAGATGCAGTTGTATTGGGCCCCTGGATGTAAAATAGACTCCATATTGTACCTTTCATAGTTTTACTCACATGGAATTTATTTTTGTGGGATGTCGAATATCTTATCACTTTATTTTCTGATATGAGGAATTCCTCGGTTGGACTACGATTAGTTTCTTTACTACTTGGGTTTCTCTTGAATATTTTTGAGAAATGTTGAGGATGGTCATATATCATACTTTGTTTGACCTGTACAACATATCCAACTGAACTTATTTCAATGTCAAACCACTGGCTTGGTGTTTCCTCAGATTCTTGTTTCTTTTTGTGACTCAATATGACCAAAATCACGGTCATTTGGTAAGAAACTGTAACCTCTCGTGGGATTCTGTTGCTCTAAAAAATGCGAGCGCCCCTCCTGAATCAAGGTGTAAAAGAACTGGGCCATCAATCTCTGCTCAGCTGGTTAAGCGATGGTGTGGCCATCTACCGGTAAATAAAGCATGGAAAGCATGAACACACTAATTCCATGGAATAAGAGGTGTTTTGATTTCCATGGATTTTAAAACAACTTCCTGTATGCAGACGAATGACGGAATTACGGTATTCTTGACTTGAATCCACGCCAAAAATTGGAGTTAGTGGGTTTTTGATCTCCCTGTCTCAATTTTAAGAAATAGCAATCAATGATATGCATGTCATATGTGGCATATGTGATTGCTCTTCCTGCTCTGTGTGATGTAGATATCCTATTTGGATCTGTCTTTATCATGTTGTAATAATATAATCTAATAATTGCAAAATTACAGGTTAAACCAATAATCAGGAATTGCAAGGAAATTCATAAAATGTGTACAGTCAATTATACTAAGCATCTTTTAATATTTTGAGCTCGTATTTAGATCGTGAGTTCATGCGGCCAGTGACTAATTTAACTTCTTGGCTTTGAGGATAGGGCCGCGTCGTATGTCGATTAGTGTCTCCCAAAGTTTGGACTGTTGTTGCAACAGTCTTCATCAGGGAAACGTCTCCGTGCCTCCTTCTGTAGGGTCCATTGGTGTCATCGCTGTTGTCACGCTGCTCTGGCCGGATCACCAGCTAATTGATATTTGCTTCATCAGGTGCTACCAACATTTTCCAAATTAGAGAACATACGAGGGAAATTCCGAAAATAACTTTCGTCACTCAATATTGCCAAAGTGGCATACACCATGGCATCATGAACTATACACCTTGCACTACTTTTCTAAGTCTCCACCGACATTGAGACACTTGTCGTAGCGTGCAATCAGTCTGAAGAAACCACTCTGGTAAAACTCGATGCAAGGAATTATCGCGCAGCCTGCTCCAGGGTCAGGTTTCTCAGTACTCATCTTGTGGACACTTTTCGGTAACCCAACACATCATGGTGAATGTGAAGGGCCCGGGCATGACCAATTCGCAGTGTGCACGCCACGTCTGCCACCGTTGAGCGCCTGTCCACCTACACCATGTCCTGTACTCGAGCAATGTTGTTTTCATTCGTGGAGGGACACCCACTACGATCTTCATCCTCCACACTCTGCCGTCCATCACTGAACATGCAACACCAGCGACCGACTGAATCATATCGCGCACGCCTGTCTGCTGCTCCTCTCTTTTCGTAGGTGCTCTGCGCATGCGTCATTCCCTCTCCGATGACACTCCTTCCGTCGTTGAACCATCCATGGGTGTGGATTCTTATGTCGATTGTTTCTGTCACCTGGTGTTCAATCTGCTCGTGAAATAAAATGACGAAACTTACTTTTGGAACTTCCCTCGTATTATAGGCAAAAGAGCTCAAAATTGAATAAGAACATAAAAATTCCAGCCAATAGCAAATCTCAATGATTAGTTAAAAGCACAACTAATGGGACATGCTTCGTCTACATTCGTGGTCTTCGTTAGGAAAAACAAATAATAGTCATTGTCAAAAAATTTGACATGCCAAAAGCCATAAACATTTGAAATAGCGATACGAATACCAGCATTGTAATTTGTATTTGTA
Source organism: Meconema thalassinum (assembly GCA_946902985.2). Lineage (NCBI taxonomy): Eukaryota > Metazoa > Arthropoda > Insecta > Orthoptera > Tettigoniidae > Meconema > Meconema thalassinum. The sequence continues at coordinate 230,135,853 of OX336391.1, read as the reverse complement.
TTAGGGACTTAAAGCATATCATATTTGGTCATTAGTCCCGTGTACTTGGGCGCATGATGAATTTGTCTGATAATCTGTGTTTTTGTCATGACTGTAGTAATGGTATAACTGGAATTATTAGCGCTAGAGAACAAGCATGTATCCAGGGACTTGCAATAAGGTACTCGCCCAGCATGTTCCTAGGGGGAGTGTAGGATAACCTGGGATCGTCGCTGTCAGCACCTGGATATGAACCTCTGATTTCCTGACTTGCTGCAGCTTCCCAGCTGTTCCCTCGCTGTTCGTTGCGTAAATTGCTGGGTGACACAAGAGTACAGGGGTAGCCCGCGGCGAGCTGGAGTTATGTGCGAGGCAGTGAAGCAACCCAGCGCTCGTAACAATACTGTACACACACACGGCTAAGAGACGCGATGTCCAAGACCTTTAAATGAAACAACAACACTGGGACTAAGGTTGCGGGATCGAATTCTCGCACAGCCGATTGGTAATTAAGGTAGTTTATAGTTAATTATTGTACCGACAGCGTTAGCTACGCTCACTAACGCGCAGCGCTAGCCCATTGAGCCAAGCTCTCTGCGGACTTGGTAGACGTGGGTTTGAAATCTACCGTCGGCCGTTCATGAAATGGATTTCTGTGGTTTGCCATTTTCAACTCCAGGCAAAAGTTGGGACGGTGCCTTCTGACAGGCCACGGCCGCTTCTTTCCACATCCTTGCCCGGTTTCATTCATCTTTATTAATTTCATCTTGCAATAACTCCTCTCATGAGGTTGGCGTCAGGCTGAGCATTCAGTCGTAAAAACCATCCGCCACCTAGAATTTAATCACATCTCATCCCCGACCCCGTTGGAACCGGGAGGAATAAGGGGTAGACATAGGGCAGAGTCAAGTTACTCCGTGATATCAAGTAACACCGTGATAAAGCGTATTTCCTCTATCACTACGTAGGTTCAATTCCTTAAGTTCTAAGTTTTTACCAACAGATAGCAGTAGAAACCAAGAATCCAGGAAGCCCTTGCGCTCTATCTTTGACCAACTCAATAAAGTTTAAAAAATATATTAACAGAGAGTTGACATTTCAACAAGTGATCCGCATCCAGTGAAATCTGTGGTGAAGATTTTAATATCTTATAAACAGCTCTTTCATTCATTCATTCATTCATTCATTCATTCATTCATTCATTCATTCATTCATTCATTCATTATTTGCAATTGGGGGTGTGTGTCCCGGTGGCAATTTAGATATACATAACAAATAAATAATTGTACATAACAATTCACTAACAATTAAACTGGGGTATTTACACAAATAGTCAGTCTTTTCTTAAACACACCTATATATTTGGGAAAAGGCTCTAAGACTGCGGCAGGTAGAGACTTCCAATTATCAATGGCACGGTTTACGAAAGAATATTTACCATAATTTGTTCGCTGTGGTCGGCCCTTAACTTTGAAAGGGTGATCGCTCCTACCCATGTAAGTAGGCTTTTCCATACGTTTGCTAAGCTCACCCCATGCTGGTTGATTTGTATACGCGTTGTACATAGCGCAGAGTCTAGATTTCATCCTCCTAGCCTCAAGTGATTCCCACCAAAGTTTCTTTAACATACGGCTCACACTGCTCCTGGGATTAAAGTCACTGAGCACAAATCTAGCGGCCTTTCTTTGTACCATTTCCAACTCATTGATGAGCCCTACTTGATATGGATCCCAAACCGCCGAGGCGTATTCCAGAATAGGTCTTACAAGTGACAAATAGCCTAATTCTTTAGCAGAGGTACTACTTCCTTTTAATACCCTCATTACAAAGTGCAGGGATTTGTAAGCTTTAGAAACTACACATCCTATATGACTACTCCATTTCATATAATTTCTTACGTGAACGCCCAAATATTTGCAAGAATCTTCTTCTACAAGTATTTCCGAGCCAATGTTATATTGAAAATCTTGCCTTCGCACTTTCCCTATTTTTATTAGACTACATTTTTTTGTGTTTATTTTCATTTTATTTTCAATCGCCCACTTATAGACCAGGTTCAGGTCATCTTGAAGTACTGCATTGTCTTGTGAGTCATGTATCTTTCGATATATTACACAATCATCCGCAAACAATCGACAGTCACTGCGAATCCCATTTGGTAAGCCATTTATAAACGCCAAAAATAACAAAGTTCCGATTACGCTGCCCTGAGGGATACCCGACGTTACGGTAATTTCATCCGAGAATCGACCTTCAACTTTCACTTTCTGGGAACGACCCGTCAAAAATTCCTGGATCCATAAAATTACTCTTCTATCAATCTTCGTCCAAGCTAATTTATGGAGTAGCATGTCATGCGGCACGACATAAAATGCCTTCGCAAAATCTATAACTACGGCGTCGACTGAAACTCCATCGTCTAACGATTCGCTAATATCTTGAAAAAGTGATAGCATCTGACTTTCGCATGAGAAACCTTTCCGAAATCCATGTTGCCTATCATTAAACCATGATAATGTTTCCCACTGTTCCCTCAAGTAGTCGCAAATGAGATGCCCCATCTGTTTACAAACGATGGACGTAAGACTAACCGGCCTGTAGTTGCCCAATTCAAGTCTGCTCCCTCCCTTAAATATTGGGACTACCGTAGCTCTTTTCCAGTCGTCCGGGATTTGCGCATTGTTTATGGACACATTAAACATCACCTCTAAGTATCGCGCCACGGCCCTACCTCCTAGTTTAAGTACTTCACTGACAATATTATCAGGACCCTTCGACATATTGTAACGTAATTTTTGTTTTAGCTTTACAATTGCTGACTGGTTTATTTGGAGAAGTGGAGCCCCTGATTCACCGTTAAGGTCCAACACACAGCTATTGGATTTATTGAACACACTACCATAAAAGACATTTAATTCATTAGCAATGGCTTGCTTCTCAGTAATTAATTTACCGTCACCGGACATTATCATCGACAAATTATTTGAATTTCCCTTTCTTCTCCTAACATAACTGTATTTTTTTTTCCTCACATCGCCTCCCGAACCAAGTAAACCTTGCATATAATTGTCATGAGCATCCCTCTTTTTTGAGACGACCTCTTTTGATAAGGACTTAAATTTCAACATATACTTGTCACTATCATGTCTTTTGTTGTATAATTTCCTAATTTTCCGTTTAAGACTCCTGATTTCCCATGTGTAATACTCAGGATCAGGGTTTTGTTTCAGTAATTTAAATGGAACAAATTTATCAATAGCGCTATTTTAAATTTTCAAAAAGTTAGTCCACAGGATATTAATGTGATTTCCTTCCGATGCCCATCCTACAAATAGCTCATCCAAATACCCCTGAAATTTGCCCTGATCCGCCCTGCGATACTGGAATATGATCTTATTTGCTACATCAGAGTCTAATTTTGTAATGTCACCGTATCTAATATTTAATTCAACCCCAGAATTGTCACTAATTCCTGGTACTTTCAGACAGTTAATATACAGCTCTACAGGCCTTACGAGATAAACATCTAAGGTATTATTGCCTCTAGTTGGGAAGTCAACTACTTGGGAAAATCCCCCCTCCCTTAAGAATTTGTTCGCAGCGCTCTGAGCTTGACCACAGCTAGTTGATTCACCAGACCAGTCTACTTTGGGTAGGTTTAAATCTCCGACAATTATTATGCTCTTTTTCATAGCATTACCCGTCAAGTTTTATCATACAGTGTGTCGAGAAGCGAAAAGTTATCTTTCGGTGCTCTATACGCCCCTATCACCTGAAGAGTGAATTTATTCCCTTTATCCGAAATTTGTACACATAACATTTCATGATCCGTATCAGCCCACTTTAAGAAACTAGCTATATTTTTGCGCACACAAATAAATAGCCCACCACCTCGCTTCCCCCGATCCCTTCTGTACATTTCGCAGGTCCCTTGAATTATTTAATTACTATTTATATCCTCATATAACCAAGATTCAGTAGCAATGACAATGTCTGGAGAATACGTCTCTACAAGATTCCAAAATTCAATTAATTTATTTCCTAAACTCTGACAATTAACCTGCAGTAATCTTAGAGTCTTACCTCCGCAGCAAATATCCCGAAGTAGCTCCTTCTGTTCCCGTCGGCTGGCAACCTCGGGACCTGCTCCTCCTCACAATGGCCGGCACGAACCGATGACCCTGTCATGTAGGCTCCCTAGGTTAAAAGCGCCCCGTCGATTTAAATTCAGCCCGTCTCGGGCGAAGTCACGGCCACCAATCCAGCAGTCAGCATCTACGTACACTAATCCCAGTTGTGCACAAACCCAGTCCATGCGGTCATTTACAGTCTTAACTCGCCTTAACGGAACATCTCCCCGCCGAACAATGACACTCATTATAATTTTTGCATTTCCAAACTTGCTTTTAGCTTTTCTGCCTAGTTCGTAGAGCTCCCCCATGATGTAATCAGCTGTAGCCCTCTTCTTCAAATTGATCGTCCCAACATGGAGCAACAACACTTCAACTTTGTCACAGTCCTCTACATTCGCTTCTTCCACTTGTTGGGCAAGCTGGTCAATTTTAATCCCCGGAAAACACCGCACTTTCGCACCTGATTTCCTCGAGATATTCGCACTCCATCGTATCATAGAATCACCCATTATGATAACGTCATCCTCAGTTTGCTCCTGCACGCCCTCTTCCACACTGATCCCAGTAGAAAGCCGTTCAGTCACATCCTTCACCGTTTCCTCTGATTCACGAAGCTTTGTTCTAAGTTCCTGTATTATTTTATCCCTTGCTTTGATTTGCACCCTCAAACAGTCCGGCGTATCACATACTTTACAAAACCAATTCCCGACATCACAATCCTGCTTCTTGACCTTAATACAGCCGAAGTGAAACCATTTCTCACATAGTCCACACTGAACACCGTTCTTCAATGTCTTACTGCACGTCGAACACTTTAAAGCTGCCACTGGATCATTTGCCTGATTCATATTTGGAATTACAGGGCCTGGAGTCACTTCTACTCCACCAATAACTAGCAATGCAGCTATCACTAGGGCTATGAACCACAAGTTACTAGGGCCCGTACGCACACACAAACACCGGAAATCCTGACAACCCTTCACATACCACAGTCCGATCCTCGCGCGATAACACTCCAGAGAACAACCCATTTCAGCACACATGAGAGCTCGGGAAAAACACAACCTTTCACTTTGACTGCCAACTGCCAACTGTATAAGATTCATTTTAACACCAGTCAGGAGTAAGATGCAGACAATTCACATACACAACTTACATGCATGTAGTGTTACGCATGCCAGGTCTGTGAGCTTAGCAATAAGTACTTTTTTCTAAGGTTGGACGCTGAAATGGCACCAAAACGGAATAAAGAGGCTCGCTCCTACACAGCTGGAACACTTAAAAAAGTTGTGTGGTCGATGAAGGAAGAAGGATGATCAGTATACAAGACCAGTAGACGTTTTAATAACCCGTGGAGTACACTAAAGGATTATTGCACAAAATATTCAGCCGATCCAGGAAGTACAACCCTTGCAAAAATTGGAAAGCCATTCGTTGTGTCACCTGAGTTTTAAGTGAAGATAGTGTAACAAGATAGGCACAATAGATCAGTTTAGCCTAATTCCAGACTCCAGAACAATGACGAGGATGGTTGTGGTGCGTGAGGTGGCGTCCCTGGCGGATGACACCAAGAGGAAGAATGGAGTCGAATGGATTGATTATCAGTTTTGTAATGTCTGGTACCTATAATGTCTACTTTTTGTGTGATAGGTGTGAGGAATCTGATTCTGACTAAGAAGACTTAAAATATGTTTAATGGAATATTTTAGAACTGTGTAGTGAAATGTTTCAATATGGGCAATATGGGGTAGTAAAAAGTAATAGTCTACATACGATTTGAATTCTTTTATTACATTAAACATTAGTTTTCACGATTAAAAAGCACACTGAATGGTGAACACCATGCTATCACGGAGTAACTTGACCACTATCACGGAGTAACTTGAATATCACGGCGTTACCTACTTCTACTACCGGATTTTGTTAGTTAATACCTTGAAATAACTTATGAATATTTGTAAGATATATGCCAGAAATGTTCCGTATGGTATTCCTGTTTAACATGAAACGAATCGACATAACTGAAATCCAAAATTTCTGAAGTAGTAACAAATAAAGCTTAGTATCACGGAGTTACTTAACTTTACCCTATGACGTTATTTGACTCCTTGAAACATAGGCTACCGTTTTTCGAATAATTATTTAAAATTTAACCCTACTCTTCTTGTTAATTTTGGTGAAAGAATTTTACAAATATCTGCAATAGCTTAGGAGTTACTTAACTTTACCCTACACACATAGTTAATGATTGTAGTTATAAGGGGCGTAACCACGAGGTCATCTGCCTCTGTAAGTTTAAATGCAAGATACTTGTGTCAGTAGATTTACTGGTACATTAAATATCTCCTCCAGGGAAATATCCCAGCACGTCTGTCTCTCCCAAGCTACAACAGTAAAAGAGGGCGCTAATTCAGTAAATGGATCAGGCCAACACTGGTGATGAAGAGATATGGGGCCAAGTTCCACACCGCACTTGAGCCATATCTGTGATAGATTATAATGAGGCATTGATCACGGTTGCCAAGCTTAACGGACATTGCGGTTGGCCTTTATGGTGTGGTCTGGCAGGCAGGCCCTAAAGTCATTAGCTAGTCCACGTACAGGAGAAGTTGTAACAGGATCACTGAACTTCATAATTGTGGTTATTGTCCCTGGTATTACCGGTAATTTACACCAGTAAAGCCACAACAACAACAACAACAACAACAACACAGGTTAACGGATTTCCAATTCACCATACACACACGGACATTGCCGTAGCTATTGAAGCAAACCCCTTCCATTGATAACACAGGTGTAAACGATTTTTAGCCTACTTTTCACATTTTGCAAAAATGAGGAAAAAGTAGACATGAGATCGGGCAAATGTGTGTCTGTCTGTCTGTCTGTCTGTCTGTCTGTCAGTCTGTCTGTCTGTCCTTCTGTCTGTCTGTCTGGCTGTGTGTGTGTCCCCCCCCTATCAACTCCTAAACGGCTGCAGCAATCGAAACAAAATTTGGTAGGAGTAAAGATCTTTACCTAAATATCTCACGGCCATATTTGAAAATGATGTCAGTGCTACCAACTGCTAAAAAATCGCAATTGAAATTTGAGCTCCATGTTGGATATCTTGGAATGTATGAATGGGAGCTATTTCAAAATTGGCACATGTACAGATCATAATATTTCAGTTTAATTTCCAGGAGGCTAAACATGGCAGTGTTGCCAAAATGATTATAAGCCTCCTGATAGGTCCAATATTTAAATGCATATAACTTCTATACTATCAATTGGAATTCAACCAAATTTCATATGTTGTATGTGTACATAACCAGATATGACTGAGTGTATTCTTCAGACCTACCAGGGCTGCCAACTGTTAATACATGCTCCTAATTTATTTTATCCAAATACCAATATATCAGAAAGTATGCAAGCCGACAGCTTTAAACTATGCACACGTATAGTCCCTGACATTCTATATTAATTTGGAGTAACTTATATACGTCAGTGCTACCAACATGATTCTAAGCCTGCTGACAGGTCCAACTTTAAATACATGTAACTTCCATACTATCATTTGGATTTCAACCAAATTTCGTATGTGCTATGTGTACCATAACAGATATGACTATGCGTATTCTAAGGAGCAACCAGTGCTGCCAACTGTTAATATGTGCTGTCCCTATTTTTGTTACCCTAATATCAATATATCAGAAAGTATGCAAGCCAATAGCTCTAAACTTTGCACACGTATAGTACCTGGCATTCTAGACGAATTTGGAGTAACAAATATACGTCAGTGCTGCCAACATGATTCTAAGCCTGCTGATAGGTCCAATTTTAAAATGCATGTAACTTCTATACTAACTAATGGATTTCATTCAAAATTGGCACAACAATAGATCATATTATTTCAGATTATTTCTGACCAATACATGCATGACATTGTTGCCAACATGATTTTACGCGCGCTGTTAGATCCAATTTTTAACTGCATGTAACGTCCATGCTATTCATTGGACTTCAACCAAATTTTGTATTTTGTACCTTAAGAGACGGAACTAAGAATATATTCAGTCATCAGGGCTGCCAACTGTAGTGCTCTATTAGGATACATTATGCCAGGTATACAGTATTTCGAACTAATTGCAAATTTCGATATTAGCAACTTAATTTCGTCATTATTCTAGATAGGTTCATATTCTGTAGAATAATCATTGGCATGAAAAGTAGGCTGTATAGTTCTTCACGGAACTTCTTGTTCCTTTCTTGGTTTTGACTCTTAGTTCACATGTACCGTACATTGTTTATCTGAGTTCAGAAGTGCCATTACTTTTGTCCTATCACATACCAATATTTTATAATTGCAGTAATATTTATTGACAAGATATTGCAAAAGTTAACAATATCTCTACTTTTGGCTGATAAAACGTAATGATCCTACTAGAGTGAACAAGAGAAAAAGCAGCATGAGAAGCTTTGCATCCAAGCGGCAACTGTTCCATTGACATAATCATACACGTGAACACAAACTGTTTTTTTTCTCTTTCATATGTATTTGCTACAATATGTCTTAAGTTAATGTGTTTATTATTTTTATTTACTAAACTTTGCTTGTTATAAACAAACTTACAATGCAGATTTTCATGTTCACGCATTTTGTAATGATTCATTTAATATGTAGTTTTTTGAAAACGTGATGTGATCCAGGAACATAGAAGATATTTCCGTAATTCATACACTTTCAATATACAAAATCAGTAATGAGGAGGTTTCTGGAATGTAGACCTATGGGCCATTTTTCGCGAAATCGTTTTAAATGACCCGCCATATTGTATAGTATATTCCCTCCATGTTTAGTTTCCTAATTTGAGTAAATGGCAGCACTTATCGCGTCTGATGTGCAGCTGTCAGGAGCCTGTGCTGTGCACTAGATCTGTTGATATTAGTTGATGTAAGTTTGTTTTTACATAAAACGAAGTGAAATGGAACCCGAAGGATCTGTGAATCAGGCACCAGTAAAATCTGTGAAAGAAGATGATGTTCGTGGCTTGTTTAAATACATGGACGAAGAAAGTTGTATTTGGTTGGACAGGATGTTTGATGAAAGCAAAGTATGAAATGTAAGGGATAGTAACAAATAATAAAATATAATAATTGTTAATATTTTCTATTTTGTTATTATATTTAATTATTATTATTATTATTATTTTGGTCTCAAAATTCTTGTCGGGGAGAAGAAAAATCTCTACAGAGGAGAATGGACTGCTGAAAGAAGAGCTGCACAGTCGACCAGGATGAAAGACTTCTGGAAGAGAAAGAAGGAAACTAGACCTATAAAGAATTGATATTTGCGTGGTCCTTGTTGGCCTGTCCGCGGTGTATATACATATATATATATTACTACATCTGAAATTAAACATTTTAAAACACTGCTAACTCTTGTAAACCTCATTTACTGTCGATTTTTGGGAAAACGACCCATACGCAAGTTCACTATTATTGTTATACTTTCAAGTTTGTGGTACTTCTAATTTTGAAAATAACATATTACTTGTTATAAAATGCAAAATTTGTTAAAAAGTAGACTTGCATATATATATATTACATGTCGTCTTTATTATGTTACACATTCTAAAAATCTTTGATTGCAAATACCTCCACTCGCCATATTGCCTTATGGGTCCTTCTTCCAGAAACCTCCTCAGTTATCGAATACAAAAAAGGTCTCCACAAATTTTATTTTGTAGACCTGTGTAATGTATGTATGTCTACCACTTATTATTCACGCTTTCAACGGGGTTGGGGATGTGATGCGATGAAAGTCTATGTGGCGGGTGTTTTATTTACGGCCGGATGCTCTTCCTGCCGCCAACCTCAGGAGAGGAATTATTGAGATATGAAGTGAATGAAGATGAATGGAACTGAGCAAGGATATGGAAGGAAGCAGCCGTGGCCTGTCAGAAGGTACCGACCCAACATTTGCTTGGAGTTAAAAATGGGAAACAAGGGAAAACAAAATCAAGGACCGCCGAAGGTGGAGCTTGAACCCACGTCTAACGAGTCTGCAGATAGCTTGACCACCCTGGCCTAGCGCTGTGCATTAGCGAGCGTAGCTACCGCTGTCGGTCATTTCATTGATAGTAATAATATTAATGTTTAGAATTTTGTGAAACCAAAAGCAAAAAAACAAAAACAAAAAAGGGTTGGTTGGAAGAATGTAATAAAGATCTTACAGAAATTGGTATTCCCGAGGACAAAATTCTTAACAGGAATGAATTTAGACAAATGATCAAAAACTACCGGGGTTTTAGGTAGAGTAAAAAGAAAGACGGAACATTTTTAAGAAGATCGGAAGAAAGAATTGAGCGATGGGCTCACGCGATAGGCCTACCGGCAGGACATCAAAGCTGGAGTCCCGGGTTCAATTCCGGCTCTGCCAAGAAATTTAATTCTGGTTTGAGGGCTGGAACGGGGTCCGCTTAGCTTCAGAAAATGATATTGATTAAAACTATATCGTAGTCCATAGTGGCTACATTCAAAAGTGAAATAATAATAATAATAATAATAATAATAAAATAATAGCCAAATAATAATAATAATAATAATATACAGTAGATCGGCAAATATAGCGACTTGGTCGGCCCAATCACGAGGCAATGACATGGAGAACTGGTAAAGACCATACATATCATTGTCTCGAGTACGGGCGTGATCCCAACTACCTTGCTCCAAGACCTTAAAGAACTTCTGATTACTGAACTGAACAAACTAATACAGAACGCGAATCGTCCGGAGGTTCATGGGTAGCGATTTTGGTTTCCCAGCATAAAACTGGCTGTTTCAGTAACTATACTTTGGTTCACTGAAGTCCGTATAATTCTGTTTTGGGGTACCAGTAATGTGTTTACTGTGTAGCCTAGGGGAGTAATAATAATAATAATAATAATAACAGCTGCTACTAAAATATCTAAGTACACAGAGCTGGCAATTGACATAAAGCAGATGTGGAAACTTGAGTCGGTGACTACCATCCCAATAATTGTATCGTGTACTGGTGTTGCACCCAAAACTCTCCACAGTAGTCTATCAATATTGAATCTACACCCACAGATATATATTGAACAACAGAAGGCAGTTCTGTTAAACACCTACCATATTGTCAGGAACTTCCTTGGCGACAATACCCTCGCCGAACACTCAGCAAGGCTCGAAGATGATTCAGAAGGATATTTAGCTCATTCTATATATGAGTGAGACACGAAATTAATGTAATGTGAGGTTTCTATAATTTACATACATTGTATTTCAGTACAGATGGTTCCTTGCTAAGGCCAAACCAGACTGTAATATAAAATGTAACCGGTATCTGCCATGTTAATGATGCCAAAAAATAAACAGTAATAATAATAATAATAATAATAGTCCGCCTTGTTATGTAGAGGCCAGCATTTTTGCTGTCACTGTGGAGTCCCACTCAGCCTCGAGATTAAAAACTGCGAAGTGATGGGTTCGATTGCCATCTCACCCATCCTGGTTTCCCGTGGTTTCCCACTTCTACTCCAAGCAAATGCCGGGATGGTTATCAATGTAAAGCCACGGCCGCCTCCTTCCCAATCCTCACCTGCATTACAAATACACATACTACTACTACTAGAGATACCACAACAACACAGGCCATCAGACAAACTCTACAGGCACTCAAGTGCACTGGGCTAAATAACCACGATGACGCAGAACCCCTAAATGAACGAACTACCACTAATAATAATAATAATAATAATAATAATAATAATAATAATAATAATAATGAGGACCGCACCGAGTGACTGAATAAAATCAAAAAAATTATGTTTGAGAATAGACCATTACGACAGCCTGGAAGAAAATGGACAGCTGAGCGGAAGAAGAGCATTCGGAGAGGATTTAAAACAAATTGGGAAGAGAAGCGGGAAAACGCAAGAAGATGAATTAATCATTTATTCAAGTTTAATCGCTCTCCTAAAGGGGAACAATCGATTAAATAAATAATAAATAATAATAATATATATATTTATTATTTTTTTTTTTAGGGGAAGAAATGCATTTACGCACAGAGTGTCGGGCTCCTGCTACTGAGTAGCAGACTACCGACTAAAACTCCCCCTTTACTTCTGAACACTAGCCTGGAACCGTTTAGCACATTACTTCAGGCTAGAGTCATTTTATATTTGCCCGTAGGGCACTCTTCCGTAATGAATTATCTTCAGTGGCGATCCAGATCCGTCTTCTTTGTTCGGAGGATATCTTCAACAAAACTTGCTACAAGTTTCCAATGTTCTTCATTTTGTAGCATTACCGCAACAATATTGTCAGGAGATATCTCTGCATCAATTTCATCTTGAAGAGACTGCCTACTTTGGACCCACCGTCCACAAGAGAAGAAGGTGTGATTAGCACTATCTACCTCATTAACACAGTAGATACAATCTGGTGAATCCACTTTCCCCATCTTCTTAAGATAAGAACAGAAGTACCCATGGCCAGTCAAGAACTGAGTGAGATAATAACCAACCTCACCATGTTTCCTCTCTGTCCAAACCTGCACCTGGGGTATCATTCTCCTAGTCCACTGGCTTCGGTGTCCTTGCTCCCATTTGATCTGCCAATTGTGAAAGGTTTGTGCTCTTGCTGTTCGTCTTGCATTTTGTAAACCTACTTCCGATTTCCTCCAGTAAATGTACTTGCGTTCTTTCGCTAGAAAAAAAATTGGAATTATCCCAGCAATAACAAGAACTGCTTCTTCAGAGACCGTGCGATAAGCAGATGCCATGCGTAAAGCACCCCGCCTCTGCACTTGTGCTAGTGACTTTCTATAAATTTCCTTATCCAGGGCATCCGCCCATATTTCCGCTCCATACAGCAGAACTGAATGGATGGCTGTCATCAGTAATCTCCTCTTACTAGATTTTGGCCCACCAACATTGGCCATTAGCCGACTGAGAGACGTTACTCCTCTTGCCGCCTTATCCGCAGTCCGTCTAATTTGTTCTCCGAAATTCAATTTATTATCGATCATGAGGCCCAGATATTTTGTGCTGGCCGCGTCTCTACTTGTATGTCTCCTACCTGTATTGGGAGTATTGTCTGAATTCTCTTCTTTGTTAGGACTACAATTTCTGTCTTACAAAGTGCTAGAGACAGACCATGTTCCTCCATCCAACTATTGATTGTACGCATTACCATATTGAGTCGCAACTGTGCCTGCTCGACACTCCTTCCTGCTACAAGAGCAGCAACATCATCTGCATAACCTACTAGGATAGTTTCATCAGGGGCTTCAGATCTCAGCAAGCTATCATATGTGATATTCCATAGATCTGGTCCAAAATCGAACCCTGTGCTGCTCCGGCTGAGACCCGTACCCTGCGTTGTCCTTCTGTCGTGTTATAAATCAACGAACGATCTTTCAAGTAGGAATTTATCATCCGTAAGAGATAATTTGGAACATGAAATGTATTCTCCAACGCATTCAGCATGTCACTCCACTTGACAGAGTTGAATGCATTTCTTACGTCAAGAGTAACAAAAAGAACCACACGACGAGAGTGGTGATTGTAATTCTCCGCCCGCTGGACAGCTGCAACAATTTCTTGTATCGCATCCAGGGTCGATCTTCCTGTTCGAAATCCCTATTGTCTTGGTGATAAGTCGCCGAAAGGTTGACACTGCGCCTATATTTAAGATCAAAAGCCCTGTCCTTGATGCCATTTCCAGAATGAACTTACCTCGGGAATTGGTATGTGGCATACCCCATTCCACTGCCCTGGCATTGAAATCCCCAGCTACAATGATTGCTCCAGTTGTATTAAGAATTGCATCTTCCAGAGAGTTGACTTTCTGACGAAATTTTCCCATTGTTTTATTTGGAGTAAGATAGACACTAAAATAGGTGACTCCTCTACTCTTTAACCAAACGAATCCCTTCCCGCTCCCATGTTCTTTAATTGGAATTTATCCAGGGTCTAAGATCCAAGTAGCAGAGGTGCCTAATTGATCTCTAAGCCAGAGAGGTGACTTCTTATCTTGGTACTGTTCACTAATTAACAGCAGATCAGCTTGTTTCTCGGCAGCTAGCTGGTACAACAGATGATGGGCTGTTCTACTCCCTTCTATATTAGCTTGTAGAACTCGGATCATTTTCGTTTCAGGTACGTCGCTTTCTCCAGGGCCTCTCGGAACACCTTACATTGGCCCGATCCGGCCACATGACACAAATCCTGCTGAGTAACGCCCCTCTCCTCGCATAAGACACACTTCTTTGGGTTGATGCAATCCTTGGCTTTGTGATCATTCTGTCCACAGTAGAAGCAAGACTTGCTTCTGTCAGGGCCCTCACAAATTTTGGCTATATGACCATAACTAAGGCATCGGTAGCATCGAAGAACTGATATTCTCCGCCTCACTCTACAACTGATCCATCCTACTTGAACCAAGCCTTCCCTTAGAAGATCATTTGCAGCTTTTTCTGGCAGAGTTATAACAGCCATTCTCTGTTTCCGACTGTTAGTCTGCGTTACCATAATCCTCAGACCATCCGGGGGTTCTTTAATAATATCCTTAATGGACTCTAAAACTTCATCTTTGGTCGTGAGAGCATCAAGATCTCTAATCTCAATTGTCACCCTCGGCTCAAGACTGCGGACTGTCGCATCTTGTCCCAGGATATTCTTCAATGAGTCGCTAAATGCCGCATTATCCCGATTGCTTTTCCCGAGAGTAACAAGAACTTCACCGGCTCTAGTCTGGGTTATAGACCTAACTTCCGTTCCTGTGTTAGCAGGATTTGCCTTTTGCCGAATCTCCCGTAACACATCGGCATACGACTTGCCTTCTGCTGGCTTAATTAACACAGCTGGCAGTCGAGACTTTGTTAGTTGCTTCTTGAGCATTTGACTCTGTCTCTTGCCTGGAGAATCTTCCCGCTGTAATTCAACCTGCATTTGATTCCTTTTCTCACGTGGTTTCTTTCTGGACACAACCTTAGTCCATGACTCTACTTCTCCTCTTTCCGTTTCTTCCCTT